>OZ059802.1:14207880-15407880 GCA_964057025.1 Standfussiana lucernea | reverse complement strand
CCAGGCATGAGGGATTTGTAGGACCAGCCTTATTTTTAAATGAGGTCATATTAAACACAGGGTAGGATTGCATAAAAATGTTTGATTTTTCCATGAATAAATAGGTATTTATTCATGATGAGGTATTTTAGGTTCTATTTATTTATTGAATAACTATTTTAGGTTCTATTTATTTATTGAATAAGGTTATTCAATAAATAAATAGAACCTAAAATACCTCATCATTGTGTTTTATTTCTAAAAAAACCCTTACGACTCTGATGATAACGGTAGTTATGTAGATAATACTATTGTTATTTCAAAAAGTGCGTTATATTAGGAAAAAACATAATTTTTGACTATTGTTAAACTGACTTGTTTAATATTGCATAACTCTGAACGGGTGCAATAGTAATTTTCGTTCAGCTTAAAAATACCTATCCAACAATGTACTACACATAGCTATTGGAGCATGGGACCAGAGTTCATACAAATCCTGGCATAGTCCTTTGCAAAATGTTATAATGACGGTGAAGTTTTGAATTAATCACTGCTTGATCTGCTCAATACGATACCTGGTAGTGTAGGTAGCTCTTATTGTGACAATCATATTCGGGTGTGATGGTCGAATTCCTCATTCCTGATAGGTCGTGAACCGATGCAATCACTTTTCACAATTCCACATGGTAGGTGAAACTACGAGTGCACTAATAATTATTTTTATTGTGATCCGTTTGAACTTAACTAATCGCAATCCGTTGTTGGTCATAGGTCTCTCCCTAATTTATCTAACCTTTAACTATCTCAAGCCACGACTGCAAAAACATCGTATGAACTCATCTACTCTTACAGGTAGGTTACTCCGCCAGTTACGTAGGAAACTCGATAATTCGCAGTCCACATAGTAAAGCACTAATGGAAAATTTGCATTTTCTGCCACAACGTAGTAGCAAGCATGGAAACTGCATGCCTTAATAATTTGTGATTGAATCGCTGGCGCGGGTCCAGCTGGCTTTGCGACCGATAGCGGTAACATGACCAGGGAACCGATTGCTGTCGTAGTTCGGGACCGAGGGGAGATGTTCAATGAGGCTATCAGCGAACACAATGATGGAAGAAGTCCAATATACAATGTACTGGATTGATTTTGCATTCCAGTTGCTTATCAATCTCGTTGAAAATCATTTTAGAAATACGAAACACTTTGGAAGCGAATTTCCACTGGACTAAACGCCTTAGGTGGTTGATCTTTGCATTTGGCCTTGTGAGTGAAACTTGAAAACTAAGTTATCTCTTTGTGTTTTATCCCTGTGCTAGCTGACCCGCGCAACTTTGTCTGAGTAACATTATGATTGATGCTCCGCTCCTATCGGTCGTAGCGTGATGTTACATAGCCTATAGCCTTCGTCGATATAAATGGGCTATCCAACACTAAAAGATTTTTCAATTCGAATCAGTAGTTCCTGAGATTAGTGCGTTCAACCAAACAAAGAAACTCTTTAACTTTATAATATTAGTATAGATAGTATATAATATAGGTAGATGCCACATCGCCATACTAGCCAGGGGAGCTTAGTACTGATATTATTGCTACGAGTAAGGCCAAATTATCACGAAGGATTAGGGATTACCCTTGTAAGTTAACAAAGGTTTTCCGCCTCCCACATTTACTTCAAAAAGAATATCCCTTTTTAGCACTTTACCAACTCTTACTCAGCTATACATACAACGTTACACGGCATACCTTTTAATTTTTCGCCTCCAGCTAAAGAATCCCGTGAAGCGGAGGGCTTTAATTAAATAATTAACATTTCTGTACCAAAGCGGAGTTTTTGAGAAATATTCCCTTATTAATAACATCTTGTGATAAATAACTGAGATTTCGTTCAACTTAATTGACTTGTGTTTTATTTTAAAACTTACGTTCCTGAAAATATTAGAAAAGAAACATTACATAACATCACGCCTGTACCTAATCCCCAAAGGGTTAGGCAGAGGTGCACCTTATAGCACACCCATATTTCGCCAGTTATGGTTAAGTCTCATGTATTAAGGGGCTAGCCTATTGCCATCAACCGGGCACAAATCCAGACTCCGTGGCTGTTACTGAGAAATTTCTGATGGAAAAACCCAATACTCAACTATGGCCGACCCGGAAATTGAAACCAGACCCTCATGCTCATCAGTCCCGGTTGCTACCGCTAGATGCAACGAGGCAGTATTAGAAAAGATAATTATTTAAAAAATAAAGCGTACATGTTATTACTGTTTCCGAAGTATAAGCTGCAAACCGATTAAAATTACCTCAAAAGATATTGATTACATCAGAAAGCTAGGATTATTCACTAACTATTGTCTGCAAAGCTCTATAGTTATTTATCGCAGTCTAATTTGTAAGCGATGAGGGTTTGAAATATAGGAGCTTCAGAAAGATACTACCGAACAGGTGTCAATGACAAATATGATTCTCTACAAAGCCAATCTTTGATCTATCTTAACAAATACATGCTTAAAACTTATTATATTATAATATAATACTGTTATCACTTAAGATAATTATGGCCAGAGGGTTTGGACAAGTAGGAATAGTTTTATCAATGCGTTTTGTATTTCTACAACGATTTTCAACAGGATCAACGTATGCTTTTTGGTAGTTTATGTCAATCCAAATCATTTTTGTGTTTTTGACATCATTTTTGCTTATAAAACATCACTGACGGTCGTTCACAGCGCTGTACGACACGATAATTTGGGGTAAAAGGTTGGGTGAGATCTCAACTTTTTCGTCAACGTTCCAAAGATCATATAGTTAGACAACAAATGCAGTATAGAACTACTAAATGATTTAAACATTATACTGCAAAGTCGTGTAGACACCCTTACAATCGTACAGGTACCTTGTGAACTGGGATGTTTAGGCTCTAAGGTCTACAACTTAAATCGCTGTCGCCCTTCACTTGTTCCCATCTATAAAGTAGGTAAGCCGAGCTACCCAGCAAAGTAAACAGCGCTAAACTAATGAATTGCCCGGAACCGGTGTATTTTATTACAAGTGCATACCCACTATGTGCAAACTGCGTAGAAATACTGTTACTAACGTTTTTTAGCGTTTTTCATACGTACGCTAATCGAAATGGTTGTGAAGTTTTTTTGGATGCAAACTCGCACAGGAGAAAATAACCCCCTTTTTTTAAGTCGGTTAAAAATTATTGTATCCTAGTGTTGGCAAAAGTTGCCAGTTAATCACATATTTATTGTGGAAAGTATTTACAAGTTGATAATAGGAAAAATACAAAAAATATTTTTCGAAATGATAGTAGGAAGTAAAATTAATTCATTTTATTATACCAACGTATTAATTTCATTGCTAGTCAGTCCATTTTAAAAAAGGATCTGAACCGTACTGTAGAGAAACCAAAATATGAACAGTCAACTCAAATTCAGATTAGTATTGATTTACTTATTTCGATTCATATCTGGACCTCCCTAACTTGGGTTGTTTATGCGAAGGGTCAAATCAAAACGCTGTACATTTTCAGTAATATACAGCTGTTTCAATAATATTGTAATGGTCTGAAATGGGTCAAATTGTAGTTTCTAGACTGAATCTGCGTGAATTCTGTGTTGTTTAGTGATCAATACTGAGGTAGATAAAGGATTAGAATTAGTCTAGGCCCTAGAATAATTCAAATCTAAAATAAAAGTACCCCAGAATCTTGGGTACTCTGGTATTGTGAGGTAGTTAATCCATAGCCATAGACGCCTAAACATTGTCCCTGTGGCAATGAATTTAGTCGAACTTTAATAATTCTAAACAACAAGATGACCGTGGATTATTTTTTATCTCATAACCCGAAGTGATCCGAGTAGTGCCTAGCAAACAAAAAGCTACCTTTTAAGATAGAATTTTTTAAGCAGCGATTTCCGAGGGTTTTTTTACCACCACTCGAACCATGAGCTTAGAGGAGCTGGTGGCTAAACAATAACAGCCGCTCGGGTCGATTTTCAGGTTAAGCCACACTTGCCTAAGTTGATCCGTGGATGGTTGGTCAGCACCATTACATACCGAGTTTCCTGCGTGCCTCGGAAAGCATGATAAGCCGTTGCTCCCGGCTGTCAATTGTAGATCTTTGACAGTGGTTACAGGTAGTCAATGGCCCGAAAGTCTGACCACCAGTCTTACCAAGGTTTATCGAAAAATGTAATGTAAAATACTGGTATTCAGCTGCATCCGAATAGACTGGAAGCCGACTCTAACATTGCTGGAGGCTAGGCAGATAATGATCGAATCACGAACTTAAATGTTTTTATAAGTTACACACGTCCAAGCAAACACATTGGCGTCCTCCTCATAACACACTAACGAGCCGCCCCGCCATAAACGCTAAACTTTCCACTACGAATAACTTCAAAAGATTTCAAATTTATGAAACGCCATTAAGCTCGGCCAGAACAAAAAATAATATTAAAATCCCTTTGAAATAGCGGAAAAATATATTGAATATTCATGACAGTCTTATATACCCTTAGGCTGACTGCGGGTTGAAAAAAGTTAATTGAATTTCCACAGAATATTTGGAAGTCCATTTAGATTTTGAGTGAACGCCTTTATTTCCGAATTGGGTAGCTCCTGTTTTGCTGTCAAAGTTAGTTCTATTTCATTTTAAATAGAGCCTGGAAGTATGTGTGACATCCTTGTTATTTTCTTTCCAAAAAAGATTTCTAGATTATTTGATTACACGACTTCGACATACCAAGCTCATTGAAACGACGTTCGTCGAAACATCTCTACTCCATTAGTCTCGTCCAATCGAATGAAAAATCAGGGCATCCGGGGTCAAAACACATTCGTGGTTAACGTCAAGGATGATGACATACTTCCACCACTCAGAGAGGACGAATGGGGCCAATATACTAGATTACTTCTCATCAAAATAAACGTATTAGATTCCAATAAAATAGGGAGGTCGCGACACCGACGACCAGAGGTCGGAATAAAATTAAATTAATGGACACTACCGATACGGAAGCTTCATCCCTCTATGAAGACTCAGAAGACCCACTTCTTGCAAATAAAATAAATAATGATGGTCTTAGAAATAACTTTCTTAAAAATAACATTCAGTCAAGTGGCCAGGAGTTAGATGGTTTACTGAAGCCCAGGTTGCGCTAGACGTATGTACAGCTTCTTAATTTATTGAAATAGAAGGATGGCGTCGGGTTTTGCACCGATCTTTATTTTAGTGCTTAAGCCTTCTTAGTCTTCGTGTGTAGTGACTCGACGAGAGAGTACCGCGACAGAGGAAAGTGGAATTATTCAATTTCCGTAGAAAGCAAACCAAAATCCAATTGGCACAGGTTTAAATCGGTTTTACTTGAATCAGACGTTGGCGGGATGGTGGATGTAGAACCTAATATTATATTTTTGGTTTAGTTTAAGTAGGTACAAGACTGGATGAGCAGGGTAATAGGTGTTGAAATAGTGTGCTAGTTTTAACTCAGTTTTTTTAAGATACTTCGATCTTCGGAACTATAAGGGCATAGATCTCGAGGCATTGTTGCATGATGCTGGTGGCATCGACTGGACGGACATCATGGGGAGTTCGTGTATTGACGAAATGGTTCGTATTTTTAACAGTAAAATACTTAGCTTATATGATCGTCACGCACCTATTCGTCGAGTGAAGGTTAAGTATGTTCCAGCTCCCTGGCTCACTCCTGCCATTAAGGATGCGATGGCAAGTAGAGATAGAGCCAAAAGAAGGTTAAAACGCTGTCCATCCGAGCGTAATCTAAATGCGTACAAAATGTTGCGTAATGGCTGCAGTCGTATGTGTAGAGATGCTAAGAGACGCTACTTCCACAATTCTCTCGACAACCGCAACTCTTCTGAAGTCTGGAAGTTCTTAAAATCTGTCGGCATTGGCAAATCTCCAGTTGTTTCTGGTAGCGACACTGACGTGTGTGCTCTTAACAAACATTTCTCACTCCCCCCTGTTACATTGGATCCGCACGTCTGGTCAGTTACTTTAAATAAACTTTCCTGTTTGCCTTTGCCGCAATGTCCTCCCTTTGAATTAAGTCCTGTGAGTGAGATTGAAGTCAAAAAATCTATTGCAGCCATCTCCTCCTCTGCTGTTGGTAATGACAATCTTTGCATAAGAATGATTTCTCCTATCCTTCCTACATTACTTCCCGTTTTGACTCACATTTTTAACTACTCCTTGTTTTCTTGTACTGTCCCTGAGGTCTGGAAACAAGCTCACATCATTCCCTTACCCAAAATTTCTAATCCGGTTTCACCATCCGATTTCAGACCCATTTCCATCCTCCCTTATCTCTCTAAAGTTCTCGAGCACATTGTCCATCAGCAACTCACGGCCTTCCTTTCTAGGAATGACCTTCTTAGTTCTTTTCAATCTGGCTTTCGTCCTGGTCATAGCACTGTAACGGCTCTTTTAAAGGTTACTGACGATATTCGATGGGCCATGGACCACAAGTCTCTTACTTTACTTGTTCTTTTAGACTTTAGCAGCGCCTTCAACTCTGTTGATTTCGACATCCTTCTTGGGATCCTTAAATCTCTTAATTTCTCCTCTTCTACTATTGGTTGGTTTAATTCCTATCTTAAAGGTCGCTCGCAGCGTGTTCGTCTTGATGAGTCTTCCTCCAATTGGTGCCCTCTCAGCGCGGATGTGCCTCAGGGTGGCGTTCTCTCTCCTCTTATTTTTTCTATTTTTATTAACTCTGTCACCAGAGTCATCTCTTCCTTCTTCCATCTCTATGCCGACGACTTGCAGCTTTACCGTCATTTCCTAAGGGAAGATGCAGAAGCCGCCGTGTCTGCCATGAATAAGGATCTGGATTTGATTAGTGAGTGGTCGCGGTCCTTTGGACTGCTAATCAATCCTAAGAAATTTCAGGCCTTGATCATCGGCGGCAGGTATATGCGAAATAGGCTCGATGTTGCGTCGCTGTCTCCGCTCAGGCTGAATGGAGTTCAGATCGATTACGCAATTAAGGCTAAAAACCTGGGGGTGACTATGGACTCCTACTTATCATGGACTGCCCAAGTTGCTGAAGTTAGTCGCAAAGTGCACTACACGTTCCACTCATTGAAATGCCTACAGAGCTTCTTTGAAAACCAAAATCTCCCTTGCGCAAACTCTCATCCAGCCCATCATATACTACGCCGATGCCTGTTATTTGGATGCCACCGAGGAGCTTTTAAATAAACTTGAGCGGTTGCAAAATATTTGTATTCGTTTTGTTTTTAACCTTAAAAAGTATGATCATGTTTCCAACTTTCGCAAAATACTCAAGTGGCTCCCAATTCGACTTCGCAGGAACTCTCGGATATTGTGTCTGCTATTTAACATCCTTCACAACCCTAAAACGCCATCCTATTTTCGGGAACGCTTTTCCTACTCCCGTCCTTCTGATGCACCTTGCAGGTCGCATCTTAGGAACCTCCTTAAGTCCCCTCCACACGCTACCGATTTCTACTCCTACTCCTTCACTGTGCACGCCGTGCGGTTGTGGAATTCACTTCCTCCTGACATTAGGGACTGCCAAACTATTGCAGTTTTCAAAAGAAGAGTGAAAGAACATTATCTTTCCATTTCGTCATAGTTGCAAAAGTATCTATTATTATTTATTATATTGTATTTATAGGATTGTTGTATGTATCTTTGTATTTATATGTATGTAAGTATTTTCTTCTATTGTATATTATATTTAAAATAGTTATCTGATTTATGTTTTATGTATTCCATTTTCTCTTCTTCTTTTACACACTTTGTCTACATCTCTTTTTTTAGTATCTCCATTCGCAGGTATGCTGGAAGTGATTTCATTAGAAATAAGCAATACCTTTGGACTCTCTTTTCTGTTCCTTTCTTGATTTCTGTATTTAGTGTGTACATAAATTGTTAAATAAATAAATAAATACTATCATCACGCATGTTTTTTCCGAAGGCGAGGTTAGGCATAGTCCACCCATGGTGTCACCTTACTAAAGCACATCTTTGATGCGTGGGAAGAGGCACAAGATGCAATAGGCATCTTTTGCGACCTATCAAAGGTATTTGATTGCGTGAATCACTACACACTGTTATTAAAACTTGAGCATTACGGACTAGTAAAACAAGCACTTAGCTTAGTAAAATCGTATTTGAATGATTGAATTCAGCAAGTACAAATAAGTGGTGTAAATTCAATGGGATTAAAAGTAAAAATGGGGGTACCGCAAGGCTCAATATTGGACCCTTTCCTTTTTCTAGTATATATAAATGAGTTGCCACAGTTACTGAAAAGTCGAGCTCAAATGGTGTTTTTTGCTGATGACACATCTTTGATTTTTAAGGTTAACAGACGTGCACAAGTGTTTGACGACGTAAATAACGCTATATTTAAGATTCATAACTGGTTTACTGTCAATAATTTGGTGTTAAATGAGAAGAAAACTAAATGCATAAGATTCGCCTTACCGAAGGTAAGAAGTAGCGATGTTAACGTTGTATTGAACAGCCAGATTCTAGAATTCGTCAAAAAAACTGTTTTCTTGGGGATTACGCTTGACTCGAAACTGCAATGGAGTCCCCACTTACCGGCACTTGCAAGGCGGCGTTCAGCTGCTTATGCGGTCCGTAAAATTCGGCAATTACCAGACGTGGATACCGCGAGACCGGTTTATTTCAGTTACTTCCATAGCATCATGTCTTACGGTATTCTGCTGTGGGGACGGGCTGCAGATATTGAATCAATATTTATTCTGCAAAAGAGGGCTGTCAGAGCCATCTACAACCTACGCAGACGCAAATGTCTAAGAGAATTGTTTAAACAAATTAACATCATGACGGTACCGTGTCAATATATCATTTTATGAAAATATTATGTATGTTCGGAAGAACATACATCTTTTTAGTAAAATAAGCGACAGGCATAATGTTAATACTAGAAATAAGGACAAATTAGATCAGCCACGTTTCAGATTGTCAAAAATACGCACTCTGTGTTAAATGTTACAATAAAATACCACTTGACATTCTACAACTTAATGAAAGAAATTTAAAACGTGCTTAGAACGCACACTATTTATGCGAGCATATCATAAGTTGGAAGACTATATCTCTGATAAAAATGCTTAGCTCAATGCTAGTCCTGCTCTACAGTCACTTGGGCTCACGAACTAAGATTTTAATGTTGAGATGGGCTGCTCCCCTTTAGTTCTTTATCTTTTTTTAATAATAGCTAAGTACCTACTTGTTCATCACCATAAATTGTACACATTAGAAGCATTATTTTTTTGTAACTGTGAGTACCATGTAGTACCTTATCCTAATCGGTATAATTCAATTGTCTTTTTTTTCTATTTCTACATTCAACATTGTGCTCACATATAGAAGCAACAATATTGGACTATGTAATATATAACTTGATTTTAAAAGAGTGTCCATGGAGTTTCTTGCCCATTCTTCTACTATCCCATGAGATCTACTATTTTGGAATGGGCAACTGCAGTCCATTCACAGTTACTATGCCTGTGACTGGACTGTAGGTACCTTATTTTTGACTATGCAAAAGTGCCTGTCATGGGTCTATTTGAAATAAATGCTTTGAGTTTGAGTTTGGTGTTAAGACTTAAAGCTGTAAGCTTCTTATAACGCGTGACCAAATGGGAACTATCAAATAGTGCTTATTCAATAGGTACAACCGCGCTCACTGACGGTCGACCAGTTTTCAACCTAAGGGTATAAGGGGGAAAAGTTGTCGATCGTCAGTGAACTCGGCAGTACATTTTACAGAACATAACGTCACGCTTGTAATCCCCTCAGAGTTGTGCAGAGAACTGGCGAAATTTGGGTGTACCTACTATTAGGTACACCCAAATTTCGCCAGTTATGTTTAAGTCCTATGTAATTGGGGGCGAGCCTATTGCCATCAACCGGGCACAAATCCAGACTCCGTGGCTACACCAGAGAAATTCCAAAGACCCGGGAATCGAACCCAGGACTTCATGCTTAGCAGTCGCGATTCCGACCGCTAGACCAACGAGAACAGAACAACAGAAAAAAACAGAACAGAACAATTTACACAAATGCTCGCTAACAGAACAGAGCCTCTCTGTCAGACATTTGAGCGCCAAAAGCTCTGTAATTGTAGCACGGTACAACAGTTTACGTGGACGAGATGCAAAGTTTTATGACGTCACTCTCACTACCACCTACTTCTGACGACACAGAATTCTAAAGCACACAGGCAACATTCGCCTGCAAAGGTGCATGAAGGCAGTTTCCGGAATTCAAATCAAGTAATCGCTTTCCAAGATATAATATATCTTTCGTGGCTTTCCAAGATATAGTTTTGTTCACATGTCGCTTAGAGTGGCGTCCGGTTAAGTTCATGGATCGGCAAAGTCTTATTTAGTTTTGCCGTGAATTCTCAGTTACACAGTCTGAATTATTGCGCTGTTTTAACAAGTTTACATGGCATTCGTTTACCTTTAACATAACGTTGAAATGTGGGTGTTTCACATTTCACTTCACACCTCTACCACACCCTTCGGGAAATTAAGGCGTGATTTTTTTTTATTCCCGCAAGGTAAACCAATTTTATAATTGGATACCATTCGGACTACCCAGCAGCTTTTTCGGTACAAATTTCATTTATTATCTCAATTTACTTGTTATAATTTAACGCAACTTAAGCCGGGACTCGGATGTTAATGAATAGAGTTATTTATGCTAAAATATTAAAGTCTTTCGGGAAGACTGGCTCGTAATGCGGATGGAGAATATTAAACAGTTTCGCGATAATAACGTTGCTGAGTCTACCGTTTTACCAAGTGGTTGGAATAAGCTTGTGCCTTTGTGTGAGATGATTATCACAAAGTTCTTGTACTGTCCTGGCGCTGTTATTCCCCTCTTCGCTAAAGAACGTATTTTTAGAACGTATTTTTTATCCAAAGCTCACGTTAGCGAACTTAACAGCTAGCGCTATAACTGTGACTATACCGTTGTTTTGTTTTAGCATGGCAAAAGAAGTCATCGAACTACTCACATTTATTGAAGTTCTTCATTTCCTAAACGGAGAAAAGTCGGTCAGTGTTCTGGATCGACATATGTCATAGGGATGACAGATGTTAATGGCAATGGTAATGGCATGACCCTTAGAATAATAACCAATGACTGCTATAAAATACAACATCTATGTCTACCTACAGCCTTTCAAAGTGAAATGAGTGAAGTATCATTTCCCTTAGAAGAATCGCCCAGGAAAGAAATAAGTTTCAAAGATTAATATTCATAAGTTATAGCGTAATAAACATTCTTATATCCGAGGAGTGTCGTAAAAAACGTTAGAATCGGATCGTGACCGTCCGTAGGTAAGTTGCGGGTCGCCGCGGGTCGCCGAGGGTGACCGCGGGTCGCGGTCGCCAGGAAATTGGACGCCAGCGCGAACTATCGCGGGTTTCATCGAGATGTATCGAGTAAAAACAGAATGAACGGCCTGAGTTGGACCGTGTTGATTAAATGCGAGTTTAAATTGCCGATTCTGAAGTCCTTCGTAAAGTAGGTTTTGATACCAATAGAGTTTTTCTTACTAAAATGTTGTGAGGTTTTATTCAATTAATCAAGTATCCCCGGTACCTGTATGTCATTTGCGTATAGTGTCGTTGCTGTTTATCTGTAACTTATGAATACGAAGATACTAAAGTAGGTACTGGAAGTTGGTACAAGACTTCATGTGAATTGTGCAGCGGCTGGGGATTGTACTCGTAAGCTTTCGCTTTCGTAGAGACCTCGGGTGCCAAAACAAAGAATACCCTACCCTATGACATAACACAATGCTAATGCTTATCTAAAATCCGTTACTTTATTTTCGTTGTAAAACGGTTGCTATTGCGTTGCTGTTGTCAGAGTCTGTAAAATAAGTGTGGAAGGACCGTAACTTCAGATTTTGATCTAATATACATTACATCACGCTTATAATCACCGAAGAGTTAGGCAGTGCGGCAGTGTACACCCTCTTTCGCCAGTTATGTTTAAGTCCCATGTAATTGCGAGCCTATTGTCATCTACCGGGTACAGCCACGAGCACCAATATGTATACACTTTACTTAATTTAAAAGCAATTTTTGCATGTAACTTGGTGATAAGATCTATTTCATAAAAATATGAGTTCCAAAATGCTATCTTCGTAACAACATCAAATTTTAATCAGAACAGTAGGAGAAAATCACTTTTAAAAGTTGCTTAGTGTTTACATATTGGTGCTCGTGACTGTACAAATCCAAATTCCTTGTTTGCTTCTGTGAGATTCCTGATGGAATCGAACCCAGGGCCTCTTGATCAGCAGTCCCGCTTGCAATCACTATACCAACAAGGCAATTTGATCTGTTGATACTAATGTAATATCTCTGGGACTAACTGTCGGACTTGAAAATTTGAAAATTCTTTTACATTGGATATCCCAACTCTTGAAGTAGGGTATAGGCTATTACGACCCTGAGGAGCCAGAAAAATAGAAATGGCAAGTTAAGCTACGGGGCACAGTTAGTGCTTCCATAAAACTTAAACATCCTCCTCCAAAATTCGGCGCACAAACTTAACTATCGATTGTCGGTTCCTGAAGACGCCGCCATCTTTGCCAGCTGCTGAAAGGGTCCCGTGAAGCGTGCGATGTCGCAGATAAACGCAGCTTTGAACTCCATTCACTGTCATGAAAGATCTGCGGCGTAATGAGACCCTCCGATTGTCTGGCGGCTGATGTTTTTGTGTTTTACTTTGAAGTTCATCACGCTTTTGAAGTCTTCAATGTCGAGTGCTGGACTTGTATAGACGGTATTTTAAAATGTGGGAGATTTGTAATAAGCGCCATTTCGTTGTTGTTTACGATAGTCAGCCTATAATATGACGATATTAACCAGGATTTATCAGAAATAAACTGGGAGTCCTCTCTACGTAACTGCTCAGTAGATGAATCACTGGAGATTTTCTACAATAACATCTTTAATGTCATCAAAACACGTATTCCTTTAACGTCAGTAAAGTCATCTAGGTTTCCAGTTTGGTTCTCACCGGCTCTCATACATATATTTAAGAACAAGTGTAGAGCTTGGATTAAGTGGAAACAATATAAAAATTTGTCAGACTATGAACAGTTTTCGCTTTTCAGATCCCGATTTCACGTTGAGTGCAAAAATTGTTATGACCGGTATATGAATACTGTTGAGGACAGTATTAAACTTAATGTTAATTATTTTTGGAAATTTGTCTCTAACCGTAAGTCATCTAAAAGAATTCCCTCTACAGTCCGATTTCAAAATCAATCTTCGAACAATCCTAATGAAATCTGCAATCTCTTCTCTGCGTATTTTGAATCTGTCTATGAACCTTCCACTTTGTCAAATGATTTTGGCTCAAACGCAGATTGTTCTGAGGGCTGTATTGCTGTTGACAACATTCAGTTCTCGGTTCAGCACGTATTGAGACACCTGGAAAACATAGATATCTCAAAAGGACCTGGTCCCGATGCGCTTCCTGCAATATTTCTCAGAAATACTGCCAAGAATATATGTGTTCCTCTCCAAATTATTTTTAATCGATCCCTGTCACAAGGAATCTTTCCTGATAGTTGGAAGCACGCTAACGTAACACCTGTGCACAAGTCAGGCCCTACAGATGATGTCGAAAACTATCGCCCGATATCAATATTGTCGACCTTATCGAAACTCTTTGAAAAGCTTGTACACAGTGTACTTTATCCGTTGCTTCATAATACTATTGTTCCACAGCAACACGGATTTGTTAAAAGAAGATCTACGGTAACAAATCTGGTAGCATACTCAGAGTACATTTTTAATGATATGGATGCGGGAATTCAAGTAGATTCAGTATATACTGATTTCCAGAAGGCTTTCGATAAGGTCGACCACGAACTGCTGTTGAGCAAAATTGCGTTTAATGGTATACGTGGGAACCTGTTGAGGTGGTTTTCGTCTTATGTTTCCAAAAGGACGCAGCGCGTGGTGATTAATGGTTATCAATCATGTACAATAGCCGTTACATCAGGTGTTCCGCAAGGATCGATATTGGGACCCCTTCTATTTATTTTATTCATTAACGACATTAGTAAATGTTTTCAAAATTCAAAATTTCTTTTATATGCAGATGACTTGAAAATATTTAGGCCAATCAGAAACACTAGCGATTGTATTGCTTTGCAAAGTGATTTAAATAGATTGTCTGAATACTGCGTGTGCAATAAACTGAAACTTAGCGTGCCTAAATGTTGTTATTTGAGCATCACCAAAAACAAAAACATACTCAAATATCAGTACTCCCTAAATTATATCACCTTAAATAGAGTTACCATGGTTCGCGATCTGGGTGTTATTTTTGATGACAAGCTTCATCTTGATTTGCACATCAATACAATTGTTAGCAAGGCTTGGCGTATGTACGGATTTGTTATGCGATCAGCCACTGAATTTGTACGTCCTCAGACCTACATTTATCTATACAAAACCTTAATTAGATCTCAATTAGAGTATGCAGTTGCGGTGTGGAATCCCTTATACGTTAAATATTCTAACTGCCTAGAAATGGTACAAAAGAGATTTTTAAGATCTATGACTTACAGGTGCTTTCACTCTTCTGCGTCTTATGTCGATTTACTACGGAAATATAATCTTCTAAGTCTTACTGGCCGGCGGACATTTCTGGAGACTGTGCTCCTGTACGACCTCTGCAGAAACACGTACGACTGCTCCGATATTTGCAACAGGATTTGTTATTTGGTGCCTAGAGGAGTACGTTTGCGTGCAGTGCGCAAGCGGCCGCTGTTTGCAGTGAGAGCATGTCGAACAAATGCTGGTGTTCGAGCACCGTTGCGACGTCTTGCGGACAATTATAATAAGTACTTTCTTGAGATCGATATATTCTGTGCAACACGTGATATATTCCGAAACTCGACTCACACGGCAATCAAAGAATTAGACATTTTATCCTTTTCCTCCTAGATTTTTGTACTATATAATTATAATTGTACTTGCTTATTATTTCTAAGTTTAAAATCAATGTTTCTTTTTCTCGTTTATTTTTTTATATCCTTGCTTGTTACTTTTAACTGGTATTTGAAGCGTGTTATTAGTATTTTGCCTGTATACTGTGAATAACGCTGTGGATTACATAATTGTTAATTTTAAGTTTTAATTATCTATGCCCTATTATGTAATTGTTTGTTGTTCTAAATAAATAAAATAAAAAATAAAAATAAAATAATGTTTCCATAAGGCAGAGTGAGCCGTAAATCACTATACAGGCCCAGAACGGGTTCGTGGTTATCACATGTAATTGAATTTTTGTTCTTGGTCAAGCCACTAACCACATACAAAAAATTTATCTACGTAACTCAAAACCATTTGAAACAGAGGCTTATAAAGACGACAAGTTTTTTTTCTGTTTTCAAATATGTTTCTTTATTATACAATACCAAATAAACCTTCAACAAAGCTGATTTCTAACGTAGAAGATTATAAAAGCATGCTCTTCTAAGAAAACATTCGAAGATCTTCATCTTCGCGGGCACGACAATACCTACCTACTTACGTAAGATTTTCAATAATTCAGCTATTCTAAATGGGGTCAAACCCATGGATATATGGACATAATACAACCACGGAATAATATATTATATTTATATTGGATATAAAGGCCGTGTAAATAATCCCATAAGAAGGGTTGCGTAAAGGGAAAGTAATAGTTCTGTGTTAACCCAAATACAAACACGCGTGTTGATGATGGTTTCTTTAACATCTTCTTAGGGCTGATTTTGCCAAAGCCAGATAGATAATACGAATCAGCCCTTAGTCATAGTGTTGGAAGCTGGGTAGGTACTATCACATTCCGAGTGACCTCCGAGATGACTGGCAGCACAGTGGTCACGTGCTGCCGTGCACACTTGCACAGCGAGGCTCAGGGGAGCCAGAACAGGCGTTGCACAGAGGGGGCTCCGAACAGATCTTTTAAGATGAGATTGTGACCACCGGATGGATTTAGTGAGGTAAAAATCCCACACTCCCTGGTGTTATCCCCAAAGACCGATCGGTTTCTGAAGATTTCCCCCGAAAACAAATAAAAAAGACACTATCACATTCTAGCATCGAGACTATTCTTGATTCCTAAGCAACTTAGTATTCTAAAGAGGTGGTCATACGCAGTGGTGGGACTATGGTGAGTGGTAAACGGTGGCTAATTATGATGATGATGATTACTACTATTTGTGTCGCTCTTCTAAACCTGGGAACTGGGACTATAGTTTCTATTAACTTTAGTTAATAGTAATCCTGATGATCTTGCTAGCTTACCTCTTTTGCGCCTAAAAAACAACACTAGAATCTAGTGACTAGATCAAAATGCTGTTTTAAGTTTACAGTCGAATCAGGACAATCGTTGCAATCACAAATTCAATTTCTACTTACCTGCCTAGCCGGTTCAAACACAAAAAGGCACATACATGCAATTAATTTCCCTACGTGACTACGATCAGCAATTAGATGCAAATTCCCATAGGTACAAAAAATGTAAACAAAACCGTACACTTCAAATGCGAGTGGATCATTAATCCATGTCAATGAAACTCCGAATTTGTAATTAAGTCCGGTAGAATGGAAAAAATAAAGCGTTTGACAGCCGAGCGACCTAAATATCGGAGGTCGGGAACGAAGCGAAGCCAAGCGGAGCGGAGCTAGGAATGTAAACAAAAATAACGTTGTTTTGTAATCGTTTATATTCCGTTTGAGTATGTCGCCTGGCAATTGGAATCCCCATGGGTCGCCGTGGGTAATCCCTTTCAGGAAAAGTTGTGAAAATAATTTAATCAATCAATCGAATCAGTCTATAGCAGTTCACTGATGAATGTACAATGTTCTCTCTCACTTTACGTGTGTGAAAAATACAGGTTTTTACGTTTTCTCACGTTATAAATTATGCATTCTAGTTATCAGACACTCTAGTCAGCTATTAAAGTGAACTACCACAACCTCTTCCTTTTTTAGAAGTCGGTTAAAAATTCAAAGCAGAGATCAACATTGTATGACTTTCGCCGTTGTCTTACTTATTCATCGCACATTTTTCTTTTTCACAAGACAAGTAATTTCAAATCGCCAACAGTGGGACCGCGCCTCATCTAATGTTATTTTGATTTGTTCTGATGAATACGCGAAAAACATTCATTTTTCGGTAAACTAAGTCAATAATAAATCACAAGGGTCGCCTACATTAATTGTGCCTGACCTTTTCAGCCAACTCGGCTCAGCATAGATCTATGAAGAGAAACAGGGATGAGTAGGTAGTCCATGAAATTATCGCGGAAACGTAAAAGGTATTAAGTACTTACCAACCTATTTAGATTAAACCATACTTAACCTGAAATGAAAAACTTGTGGTTATTTGACACCGACTTATACCTTTTATCTCACCCCGAGTCCCGAGGCATAGAGATGGATATTCATTACAAGTTAACAATTAGCGGTAACAACAAAAAAAAGTTTAAACCAGTGCATGAACTCGGACTATAGATGATTTCAAAAATATCATCCTACGTACTACTACATACCACAAAATCGCAATCTGAAAAACCGTAAAATTCAGAACAATTTACAAATGTGCCAAAATTATTATTATTATTTTTATCCTTTATTTATTTTTCTAACGTATTTTTATATTTTTAAATATCCCTATACAAAATCAATATAAAAAAACATTTAAAAATATAAAAAATAGTAGCCCACCGATATCGGGAACAGGGTCCAAGCTACCGGCGGTCAGGGCTCCAGAGAGAGAAACCTCCTAACAATACGAGCCGTGTCCAGGAGTACCGCTTTCTGAATCAAGCCCTTGATCCAGCCGCCTAACGAGAGCCTCCTCAGGTATTGGTCGAGGCTCTTGGCAATTAAGCCATGCGCTGAAACGACTATCGGCACAATGATCGCCGTGTCCACTTCCCACATGTCGACAACCTCGCGAGCCAAGTCAAGATACTTGATTTGTTTATCTTTCTCGGCTTTCACGAGGTTCCCGTCATGCGGGACCGTTATGTCAACAATCATTGCGCGCCGCTCTGATCGATCCACCACCACTATGTCAGGCTTGTTGGCCACAATAGTCCTGTCAGTGATGATGGATTGATCCCAGTACAGTGTGATATTGCCATTTTCGAGAACTGGGTCGGGCACATACCTATAGTACGGCACTATATTAAAGTAAAGTATTATTACATTTTATTAAAGTATTTTTTAATAAAATGTATTTAATTTTGTTTGCAACACTTTAAAAGCATCACCCACCCGTCATCGTCACCCTCACCGTGTGTCAAGTGTCAGTATCAAATTCAATCTATATTACTATACTCTATGATCAAATTCTGACACATTATACGTCTTTTGTAAGTTAGATCCTATTTCCTTGTAATAAATAAATGAAAAGATGGGAAGAGTAGAAGCTTGTAGAATATGTTTGGTCACTGATGTTAAAATGCAAAGGATTCTAGGGTCCTTAGAAACGAATTTCAAATCTGTGTTTGGGCACAACGTAAGTACAACATCTATTCTTTCCCTTTTACATCGGCGTTTACAATGATAGTCAAATAAAAACCATTATTTCCATGCTTTTGATTTGTATACTATTTCTTATCCTGAAAGTTAAATTAACTTTAACAGGTTTACGAAGATACATCTTAATAAAAATGAAAAAATAAACTTATCTAAGTAGGTAAATGAGGTAGCAGTTTGTGATTTGTCCAAACTCTGACTGCTTGTCATTTTATCATCTTTCAGGTACTGCTCTCCTCAGACATGCCAGACTATTTTTGTTATGAATGTTCAGCATTAATCCAAAAATTCAGTAAGTTCAGGAAGAAATACTTCACATCCCAGGGATTATTGTTCAGTATACTACAGAACCATGGTGTGGTGAGAGCCATAATATTCTAATTTAATCTTATCTTGTTTTGAATGTAATTTCTAACTCAAAAGCATTTATTTCAATGAAACCCTTTAATCACGTGAGGTTTGAACACGGGGGGGAGTGGGTTATTAAAAAAATCATGGTTAATCATGATGGAGGGGGAGGGAATAATATGATAATCACATGTATTTTTTTCGTGGGACGTAAATCATGAATTTAATGTGTGATGTGTAAAAGATTTTTTACCAATAATTAATTAATTACCCGAGCACACATTTTTAAAAAACTTTGTCTGAAAAACCCGAGCAAGTTAATTTTTTGTTAAAACAGTGAAAGTATTTGTCTTTTCAATAATAAAAAAAAATATATGTGATACTGGGAGGGGGACAGAAAGGTAGCCGTAAACCTCACGACATATCACCAAGGGGGAGGGGGGGGGGCTATAAAAGTGGCTTATAAGTAAACCTCGCGTGATTAAAGGACGGCCCCTTAAAGAAGTTGATTTGTTAGTCAGAAAACTGAAGCATGATGCCCATTCTGCAAATGTAATCTTCACAGAAACTAAGGAACTCTAAGGTCACTGGCTTTATTTTTTTTTACTTTCAGTCGTAAATAGTCTTTGGGGCCTTCCATGCTTGACTATTGAATTGTGTTCTAGTAATATTTTTAGGCTGCTATAACTTAAACGAGTTATTAAATCTTTTTCCAGGTCACAGAACAAGACATAAAGAACATTGATAGAGTAGCATCTAATCTCAACTCCAACTTGTCAACAATTGTTATTAATAGTAATGAACAACTATTAGAAACTAAAATAGAATGCGAACCAATTGAAAATGCATTGGAAATGACGGTAGAAGATGAAATAGATAACAGTGGCAGCGAAGATGATGTTCCTTTGCATTCTGTCAAACAATTTGAGCATGTAAGTAATTATCATCTAGCCCACCTGTTCATTCAAGACCCATAATTTTTAGTACTTATCATAATGTTTGATTCCATTTCAGGTAAATATGAATTCCATGAACAAGAAGCAACACACATCTAAAAGAAGGAATCTCAGGAACACTGAAAAGGAATCAGGAGAATCTTCTAACAAAATGAAAAAGATACAAATAAACGGAAGCACAATGAAAGATTTGGATGTTGCCAAACTCACAGTAAGATTTATCCCCACTTGATCTATACTTCGGATTCTTTTCAAATAACCAATGAGTAAATGAATTTCAATGATACCTCATCACACAGGTTGTAATTAATAGAATGCATTTTGGCAAAGTCGGAAATAGATGTCAAATAAATCACTGTCATTATGAATTTCTTTAATATTACTAAATGAAAATGGTATATTGTTCTGTTTTGCACTAATATATTGATTATAAAATACAATACTTAACTAAAATTTAGTTACAAGTAGCTATTAGTATATTCAGTTGGGAATCGTCTAAATGCTTTTTTATATCTAAAACTGTTACACCTTCTCCAGTGTTATTATTGCAATACAACAAAGAGTGATATTTCATTAAGTATTGATTTAAATAATCTAACCGTTGAAATAATTGACAGATTTTTGCGACATTGCCAATTTTCAGAATGCACCTCCACCACCCTCCACCACCCTCTTAACCTCTGTAAGCAGAGATTTAGTAAACTCTGATATACTTGTGTTGCAGTCAATTATTATAGAAAATGATTATCCAGAACATTATTTTATAATTAATTTTAAATTTAATTATTATTACTAGGATCGAGCAAATGCAAAAGGGCTAGTATATTTACAAGCAGATGACTTTGACTATGTGGTAAGCAGAATAATTGGTCTCTGTATTTTATGGGTTGAATTGAAATGAGTAATTTAATTTCTGCTGCTATCTTATGCAATGCCCACCTAAATTAATGGGATTATTCATGTTTCAGCTGCCAGACATGGATAACAAAATCGAAGATAATAATCCTTCTTCATCAGAAATATCTTTAAAGTTATTAGAAAATCAGAACTTAATGATAGCTAACCAACACACAATAATGTCTAAATTATCTGATTTCTCAGCCAAATTTCAGAGTTATTCTAAAACTGATATGTTAACAAGAAACTGTGCTACTTATAATTTATTAACACCTAAAGCTGATTCTAAAACCATCATTGTGAATAGGAAACAATTGGACGAGTTCGAAAACGATCTCAATGATCCAGAGAAGAGGCAAACGCTGCGAGACAAGTACTCAATATTATTTAATGGGAACGGAGATGGTACAACCAATGGATACATTTTAATTGACGCCTTGTTCTGTAGAAAATTCATGACTCAGTGCTCTTGGTCTGGAGGTTCTCGAGGAGAGGAATCCAAAATTCCATTTAAAGTATACAACAATACAATAACGTTTTTTCATGAGTTAATACGTGAATGTGATAACAATTTCTCTATGATGGATTGTTACAATTTTTTCAAAAACGTTTTAAAAAATTCAGTTAAAAGAAGTACAAGTAAACTGGAGAGAATGTCGACTGGGAGAAAACGAAGACGAAGAGAAGAGAAGAAATCGTCTGACATTGTTGATTCTAAAGAATTACTTGGTTTGGAAGCAACTTGAAAGTTGCAAAGCTATTTTACATTTACAGTACCCAGATCTAACAAAAGGCTGGGACCAGGGGCGTAGCTACCGCCGTATCAATGATACCGGGTACCCGAGTGTCAAGGGTCCCCGACGAGTAGAGGAAAATAACCACAAAATCTTCCTATAACCTCCAATTCTTATTGTTAAGAGGCTCATAATGAGTAATTGAAGAAAATTTAACATATCGCGGTCTAAAAATTTGTTTTGCAGAAATCGTTATTTCATTATCCTCTTTTTGGGCTTCGCTGCGCTCGGGTTAAAAAGGCCCCTAAAAATTTTTGATACATGGTCCTATTAGAACTAGCTACGCCACTGGCTGGGACAGACTTGATGTAGAAGGTGGAGGACACTGTGTTGTTGCGAAGCTTGGGAGAGGTCTATGTCCAGCTGCGGACTGTGATAGGCTGAGTGGATCGTTGGGTGTAAATATGGCATATCTCACCTTTAAAAGCGGTTGCCGAGATCACTATTATGAGTTGACTCGTAGAGAACACCTTGTGTCATTAATTGATTGAATTAATAAGTAATGCCCGGTTCCTATAAACAAGAAACGAGTCGTTTTGCTTACGGATAGTAGTATTTTCTACGAGGCGTATGTCAAAACCATTCCTATAAAAAACGTTTCGTAAGTTATGTTACCGATAGATCACTACCTACGGATGGGAGGGTTACGAATAACGGACAGTAAGGCAAATGTATGCAGATGTCTAGCGATGGTGTTCCTATAAAAAATAAGAAACGTCAACGAGCTGTCAAAGTTACGAGCCGTTAACAATTCGTTTACCGCCCGATTTCGGTCGGTTGTTTACAAAAGTTTTACTCATTCTGTGTTATTTGTTATAAATACTTGTAAAATGTCGCTTTCAGACAGTGAATTAAGTGATTTGGAAAGGTTATCGGACTGGAGTAACTCCGAATCAGATGAAGAAAGTGGTTCTAATCGACGGAATTACAAAACAAGGGTCGATCATTTTAGTATCTTGGATACTAATGAATTCCAAGTTAGATTTCGGCTAGATAAGCCGTCTGTACAAAGTTTACTCGTCGAAATTTATCCGCATTTAAGAGTAAAAGGAGCCAGGTATGTATTTCTCAAACTAACCTTAAAATATTCACTTGAAACAACCAAAACAACAATAATTCATTACGCATTCTACTCCTAAAACATTAATTTAATCTTTGTTTTAGGAACCATGGTATACATCCTCTTCACCAACTCTTATTGACGTTAAGATTTTACGCATTAGGGACAATGCTATTATCAGTAGCTGACTTTGTTGGGGTATCAAAATCATCGGCTTGTCGTATAGTACTTGATGTAAGCTGTGCTATAGCACGGTTATACAACAAATATATATACATGCACCCTGACACTGAACAAGATTTTTATGAAACTGCCCGCTTCCCAAGGGTTCTTGGAGCACTTGATGGTACACACATCAGAATTCAATCACCATGTAAGTTTTTGTTGAATCTTCTAGGTAATCTTTTAATTTGATAGGCTTTTACTTTTTTATTTAATGAACACAATTCAATTCTTTTTCATAGGTGAGACTGGAGAAGAATTCAGAAATCGAAAGGGCTACTTTTCCCTTAATATACAAGCTGTGTGTAATGCAAAATTATTATTTATGAATTTAGTAGCCCGTTGGCCTGGTTCAGCTCATGATGCAACTATATTCAATAACTCAGAACTAAGAGGTAACAGTAATAATAGATAACAGCATTATGAAGTATGTTTTGTGGTCATATAATTTAATTCAGTATCTATACCTAACTACATTTTTTTCAGCTCAGTGTGAAAGCGGGTTGTATGGAAACAAATGGCTGCTTGCAGACAGTGCATATCCTCTGAAACGATACCTATTAACACCTTTGTTAAACCCTCAAAGTAGAGGGGAACTGCTTTATAATGAAGCCCACATTCGTACTAGAAACTGTATTGAAAGGTATGTTTTTCATCAGTGTGGAGGAATGTGACACTTTCCATTTTTATTGTTCTTGTGTACCATGGGTGAGATAAGAGCATTCATGATTAATAATCCTTACATTTAGAGAAAGACTACCTCATTGGTCTAGTGGTTGCAAATGTGACTGCTGAGCGTGTGGTCTTGGGTTCAAAGCATCATGCACCAAGTCGGGCAGTGTTATTGCTAAAGATAACTGGTTCTTTTTTATTGCAGATGCTTTGGAGTGTGGAAGAGGAGATTTCCAGTAGTAGCTCTGACATTGCGTTTAAGTCTGTTACGAGCCAATGCAGTAATCATAGCTACTAGTGTGTTGCATAATATCTGTCGATTAAACAGTATAGCTGATGTCCCACCAGAGGTAGAAATTCCTACTGCAGAGGTAGTGCCTGTACCAAATACTGCTGAAGAACCAGATTACACAGAAAGAGCAACACTAATTTCAAATTTCTTTAATAAGTGAGTAATAACAATCTGTATAGTGCTAAGCTGAGGTGTCAAGTTTGAAACCTTGACTATGTTAAAGTACTGTGCACTGAATATGTTTAATAATTACTTTTTATTTCATTTCAGTTTATCATCACATGAGTAATTTTAAGTTTGTATCAAGAAAGAAAAACACTTATCTGCTACTACAAAACAAAGTGTATGAAGAAATGACCGTTGATGAAGGACACTGGCTTAGTTATAGGGAAATATTGTTATTTTAAGTATCTAGCTTTACTATTAGTTATTAAAAGAAACATTTTTTTTCAAATAAAACTTTATTTTAATTATAGTTTTCCTTAATATATTCTAAATTATTATGGCACTAAACACAAATTAAAACTTACACATGAAACACTAACTATAAACATCATTTACAGTAACATTATTTTCTTCTTGTGCTAATTCTAATTTTAAAAGTCTAATTTCTAAATCTAATTTCTCCTTTTTCTTGTCATAGTAACTTGCTATAGCAAGGTTACGGGTGATGATGGACGTCTGTATATCTCTGTCTGCTGTCTTTTTACCTGAAATAAATGGAAATACGTTTTATTTCATACAATGTGTTTGACCAGGGTTCTAGACTATAGTTTACAATATGGGAACAGGTATAAGAAATTCACATAAAATATGCTGTGTAAATTAATAATAAATTTAATTATGTACCTTTATTTTTTGTTGTTAATTGCCTGGACATAGGCATGCCAAAGAAATACTTGGAGCCCTGTGCACTGGGAGAGCTGTTGCCCTCACACAAATCAATTTTTCTTTTTTTTGCATGTATGTCTGAAAAAAATGATTTGACATTTACAAACAAATTAATTAATAAAAGTATAGGTAGAGAAGGAAGATTTAATCAAAATAATACCTCTACATGGTGTTTCAGCTACACTATCTTCTGAGATAGATGGAATAGCATTAGTTGCACCATAATGACCCATGTTCTAAGACGATGTCCATATCTGCCACACTCACTTCTGCTATACCACCCACATCCAGGACCGCATTACCATCACCACCAAATAGCACATCAAACCCTGTGCAAGTAGACCCCAGAAGACCAGTCACCTTTTCCAATATCTCATCATGTGGAATAAAATCAGGTTTACATTCACTTGAAACATCCAAAACAACAATAATTCATTACGCATTCTACTCCTAAAACGTTAATTTAATCTTTGTTTTAGGAACCATGATATGTAGGATACATATCATGGTTCCTTCTTCACCAACTCTTATGTTGAGTTAATTATGTTTTACTACAAAACCTTAGAATTGAATTTAAAGTTCCTTTCAAATACATGGGTCAAGCCAGACGCTATCAATTGCGTTTTGTTCACTTCAGTAGCCCGAATAAAAAACTGTTTTTTATTTTTAAAAATGAGATTTCTTCAACACATTTTTTTTTAAATAAACATGTAAGTTAAGTTTTCTCCATGAAATTATAAATATGTTATATTATGTGTATTATGCACAGGTTTTCACTCTAATCCTAAACATGCTCGATTGTAATAACGAAACGCAAGGAGGGTTGCACATGTGTTCATGGAGGGCTTCGGTAAGTGAGTTACCAACAACCGTTCGTAGCAGGTAGATGACTCAAAAACTTATAGGAACGCCTATTACCATCCGTTACTCGTAACCCAAAAACGAATGGTACCTTTTGTACAATAACGAATCGTTGTTTATAGGAACCGGGCATAAATGTCTCAGAAATAACTAGTTGTTTGATTTACCTAAGTATCTCTAAATTTCGGGCCACTGACTACCTGTAACAACTGTTAAAGATCTACAAATGGCAGCCAGGCCAACGGCTTAACGTGCTTTCCAAGACACAGAAAACTTGGTATGAAATGCGCGGTGACCCACCAACCCAGGCAAGCGCGGCTTAACCTGAAGATTGACCCGAGCGGCTGTTATTATTTACCCACGAGTCCTATAGTGGATTATAATAATTACATTAGATACATACGCGAATTCCATTCTAAATAATGGTTTACCTAGGTGTTTTCGGTCATGGTAGCCAAACTCGGCATACTAGTCATCAACTAGAAATATTAATGAAGATGAAGGGAAATATTAATGAAGGTGAATACCTAGTCCGATGGAATGGCCATCCGACACGAACGTTAGTTATATGAGAAATTCCTAATAAAAATAACCCTGTAACACTATCCAACCTGGGAATTAAACCCAGCCCCCGTATTCACAATGCTGCGATCCTATTTCGGAAAGTCGTATGTCTGTCTCACTCGTTTTCGTAATACCAAAAAAAGAAAGACGTACGACTTTCCGAAATCGAATCGAAGCGTAAGAAGCGTTGTGAATACGGGGGCAGGACCCCACGCTCATCAGTTGTGGTTCCGTAACGTTTCGCGGCGGGATGGTATATTTATATTAGATCAAAGTTCGGTATACAACTGAAACTTAATAAAAACTGACGTGAAAATCTGAAAGATTGCCAGTAGCCCTGCAGTTTCCTTGGTACTAAAATATTGTTCACGGTATTTCAATAATGAGAGAAATTCATCTTTTTTGCAACTCCTTACAGAAACGTCAAGTCGTCAACCAGACTGTCAGTGTCACCTCAGCTGTCAATATTTTAGTAACCTAAACTTGTGGATGGAATTCTTAAATGTATTTTATAAATTAAATCCTATTTCCTTGTATCAAACGAATTATGTAATATACTTAAAAACAGAGAAGAAAGCTTTACGATGAACTCTCTTCACAACACCATCAAACGTACGTACAAAATATTTTGAGGTTATGTCTTACGTTATTATTTATTTATTCATGAAATTTTCTTACTAAACTTCCAGAATTTCGTATGCTCAATCTCAACACGGCTCTGAAAACCATATCCGAATGCAAACCAATTGTCCCTAACGTTGTAAAAGCTAAGAATGAAGTGGTTTGTAATCCAAGAATTCTTTCTTTTGCACCAAGGAGTATTGGTGTCGAAATCATAGATAAACGGAGGCCAAATGGTATTAGACAGGACCCGATACCTTACATACCTATTGTAAACCCTCGTTCTATCCTCCCACTGTTGGACAAAGAGTGGAGAAAGGATGAGATTGGTCTGCCAGCTATCAGTCAAGAGGAGATTCAAGCTGCAAGGTTGATCGTTATTAGGAGGAAGAAGATGAAGAAGCATCAGAGAAGGAAGCTGTGGAAAAAGATGCGGTACACCTGGGCTAGGGTTAGTATACTGATAAGTAACTAAAGAGTATGTTAATGAAAACAGAAGAGTTCTTTTGTATTGACATTTGAAACCTTAAAATAATAATTATAAAAGTTCAAAAAGAAACTTACTGCTCAGAGAAACATCAATAAATTATGGTAATTTGGGAATGTACTTACTTAAAACTAAGAAATTAGCTCATGAAATTTTTGTATTACATATAATTTGCCAACCATTACCAGAGATAGTAATTAATTTATAGCACAAATTTATTAACACACAAAATCAGTGAGTCTTCTTCTTAGTGTGTTGATGATAATTCAAATTGAGTCAGCCCAAAATTTGGCCAATGACTTTGGCACTTTCAGTAGCATCAGAATCCATCAGCTCCTGTGATGTGCAAACAACAGGACAGGCAAGACACAATGTCAATTGTCCCATCGTTTGTGGGGCAACACCACATTTACACTACAGGGCAGAGTCATCTACGAATCTCCACCTGAACAGGTTTTCCTTGCTTCGGCCAACCTGTGTCAACCAGTCTATTTAGAGACTTCCAGGTTGGTCATGGGAACTCGTCTCCAGGTCCCCAAAATCAAGTATTTGAAGAGTCACACTATGTGTTTACATGGTCACCCATCTTCCTAACTGTTTTGGCCCTGTGTGGAGAATATTGGCCCACTCATATGCACAGAAAGGGTCCCAGAAGTGGGAATGTTAGTCACATTCATAACCCAACAACTAATTTCTCACAATCTAAATTGCAGATAAAGCAGCACCGCCGTCAAACCAAAGAGAAGAACTTCCAAAATGCCTTGATAGCGATGGTGAAGGAAGCCCACGAGTTCCAAGCAGAGCAGTATGTGGCCAACAAACTGCAGAAAGCCAACCACACACCGCTACCAACACGCTGGAAGCACAAGCGATTACCCGAGTTCATCATCCGGCAGTTACTGGGGATCGACAAGAAGATTAATTACAAACACACTGATGTGTATAAAGCTTGATTAGTTTGATTTGTTAAGAATTAAAGTAGATTAATTTAGATGTGGGTTTGTTCTGTAGTTAATAGGCTTCTTTTGGGTTAGCTTGTTCCATCATCAACTTCATCTCTGTCCTCAGGACAAGATTGAGGTCAAGAGTAGGCCCATTTAATATAAAAAAAAATAGTTGGGTAAACCTTGTGCTGTATTGGATTTTCCATCAGCTACAATGACTTTCATACAAACTTCTATGTCCATATTTAGCCATGTTAGGGAATTAAACATTCATTATTTTAGGCAATTGATCTTCTTACTTACTATTGTAAAGCAGGTTTGTGAGAATGTTAGTCACTCTTCCATGCAAAAATTACTGAACGGATTTGTATGAAATTTGGTTATAATCGGGAATTAACACTTTGAATACTTTTTATTTCGGTAGTACGATCCTGTGGCACAATTACCGAACTCCACGCGAACAAAGCCACAAGCATGCTAGTTAATTATAATTTTTTGAATTCAAAGACTCGAAAAAATACCAAATACTCTCTCACTTCTATCCTCAATTTGTAGGTATCTCCTGAGTTGTCAATAAAGAATCGTATTTCATTTCATCATTTATTTTTTAAATAAGTTGCTATAAAGTATTTCAGTCTAAAAAAATACAAAATGCAATTTTATATGACTGTATGTCTAGAATCTAACATGGACGAATATCCGTATCGTGGGGCACTTGTCCAACATCGCCTACAACGGCATAGGCCATTTGATTTCCTGAAAAATAAAAAATAAAACACTTCATTCTGATTCATTGGCACAGTTAAAAAGATTAAGTATCTTCCTACCTAAAAGATTAAGTGTCTTTTCTCTAGTATTTTACGTCTGACATCAGCAACCAAACAATAAAATGATTAGCTGTAGTTCTTATTGATATAGGGAACAACCAACCCTATTGTATAGGGGGTTGATTTTTTTTAAAGAGTAACCATGTTCTCTCTCTTCTCAAAAGCAAATCATATTTTTTTCTTGTGTGGGCTTCAAATCTGGCCTGTTATTTTGTTGCGATTGCAGCGCAACACTATCTAGCCATGTATAATCAAAGGCGTGAACTTACGTCTGCACGACAGCGAAATAGCAGTGTTTTTTATGTCCTCGGTACACAAACAGTCAATCATATTCATGGCGGCCTGTGCATTGTCTAAACAAATGTGGTTGGCTGTCTGAAGAGCCAATCCCTCACTCATCTTCACGCAATTTTCTTCGTGGAGTGCTAAGCTTACTTCTGTAATAAATAAATTTTAATTAGCAGTAATGGGAAAATGTACCAAAGGGTGTTTTTACTGTAATTGCCTATAGCTTTACCTACATGAATCTGTTGGCGCGTGGCCACAATCTGAACGAACGGCAACGCCGCCATGTTGTTTTCACAAAATTAAATGTTTTGCGCCGTTCTTTCGACTTCATTCGAGCACCAAAAGATCTATGAAGCACTGTTTATGTACAAATTATCTTGAAAACTTGCCACGTAAGTACTTACCTCTAGAGAAATCAATAAAATCCAGGCAGGGGGCGTCATTCGAATGTTGGCTTTAGAAATTTCTTGGCTTTTCTAGAGCAACAATGCACCAGTGATAGAATAGTGAAGTACTTACTAAGCCTCTTCTTGCCAGCATTAATCTGGTTAAAATCGAGGTCTCCGACGCTAGCTAGGAACTGAGCCGCAGCTATCGCGACGTTCCACGCTGTCGATGCACGAGTCTTTGCCACAATGCCTGAAAAAAAAAAAACTTTTATTTATACATTTACACGTTAACACAAAATATTTAAAATAATTAGAGAGCGGAATGTTGGAGCCCATTCGTTTCCATATGAGACTACCTTTGCGGATGGGCAACTATCAAGAATCAATTCCACTTCCTTGCAGAGTTACCTTCAGGAACAGACCTAGCGCGACTTCAACACACCTAGCGCGGAAACGTGTACTGGCGTAGCGTCCGTACAGTCTTAGGATGTTCTAGGTAAGGTACAGTCATCTCTTTTACGAAATTGGGTTTGTCTGTGCTGCCGATATGCCATATGTGTTGTGTACAGCCGCGCCGGCCGCCTTACGGTGTAGCGCAATGATAGTTTACCAGCAGTCAGGTAATCAGGTGGTGCAATAAGAAACGCTAATAAAAATAAGAGATCACAATCTTACCAAATACGCCTGTCTCATAATACGCTATGTTGAAAGTCTTATACGTGGTGTGGAGGTCACCTGCCGGCATGAGGCCGATTGGTAGTTCCGGCGTGCGGTCCATGGTGGTGTGAGTGCCCTCTTGCACGTTGTCCGTTCCACAGGCGTGAGCTACTATCGAATGCTTGAATAATTCCCTGATACAACAGTAGAATTCGGTGGAGTATTAACGCAGTTAGAGGCACGTGAATCAGAAAAAAGGTATAAGTATTAGAATTTCTGGCGTTAAGCAATCTGCTAATTTCAATTTCATCAACCATATAGGTAGGTACCTACCTAGCTATAGAAGGATCTTTTGCCGCGTGGCCATAATCGAAACTAACAGAGCCATCTTTTTATATCAACACAATTTAACAAAACAATATTTTCTGTTTACTTCCCTATACCTAAACGAGGTTAAGCAACGCTTGTCGAGGTCCGTAGATGAGTGGCCATCATAAAACACCGAGTTTCCCTCCGTGTCTCGAAGAAAACCGGGTTAGATCACGTTAAGCCGTTTGATAGTCCTTACGGGTAGTCAGAAACAGGGTTGTTGCGGATGCAAAAATTTTGACATCCGTGGATGCGGATACGGATTATTAAAGGTTCACATCCGCGGATGCGGATACGGATTATTAGAGGTTCACATCCGCGGATGCGGATGCGGATGCTGATGCAGATTTCTGGATTTTTTAAAGATATTTAAATTTCAAGTACCTACATCATAAATAAAAATTGATTTAATATGTTTTATATCCGATATTCCAAACATACATACCTGCATCATCTTATTTTTCTTGAACTGGTTTTCATTACCTCGCGCTTTCGAACAAACGAAACTCCTATGGCATTGATTTCAAGTATTTTTTCAAAGTAGTAGTACATCTCTTCCGCGAGTAACTTTTATAAAATATTATTTTACACTCGGACTGCTCCGGATCATTTTCGTCTAATTTAAAGTACCTAAGTCCAGAATTCCAGATGCTGCTTTTTTATGGGTCATCAACCCCGCAAAAAACTTTGATAAACACAGAAAACAAACACTGTAATTAATTTACAATGGGAATCAAGTCGATAACTAAAACAAAGCCTGTAGGATCTTGTCACCAATGTGTGCCTTCCTATTGGTCAGTTAACGAATCAAGATGGCATCTAGCAAATACGCGCGAGCACGCGCCACTCTGTCCTCGCCCGCTCTCTTTACATGTCGTTAATTGTTGCAAAAATGAATCCGCATCCGTAAAAGTACCGTATTAATTGATGCGGATGCGGATGCAGATGTATATATTAATGCGGATGTTCCGCATTTGCGGATGCAGATGTGAATATCCGTAACACCCCTGGTCAGAAGCTCGAAAGTCTGGCAACTAATCTAACCAAGGGGTATCGTATTTCCCAGTAAATAGGTTGTGGTCGTTGTGGAAGTCAAATAAGCAGTCGCTTTATGTAAAATACTGGTATTCAGCTGCATCCGGTTGGACAAGAAGCCGATCCCCGGACCCCACCGTAGTTAGAGAAAGGCTAGGTGGATGATGATTGTAGGCATTCATAAAACTTACGTTAAATTACATGTGCCGCAGCTAGGCACCACGACACATATCCACGTGTCGCTCTCTGGGCCCAGGTCGAACAGCTCGAAACCTGCTCGCGGCCGAGAATACGCCAACATCCTTGATAGTGGCCTTTCCTAGATATTTACTCAGCATTAGTACCTATTATGCTCATAAACCAACTACAGTCTAAATACATAGATATTGGTAACGTAGATATGCGTAACCTTGTCTATATGTATAAATATATTGGGGGTGAAAGTAAGCACTCATCACTACGCAGATATGATTTAGTACCTACAATAAACTGTCTAAATTTCCCTTTTCCCAGTAACTTTTGTGCCAAAATGGAAAAGTGCACTAACTCGTCTAGGTTCAATGGCTTCCGCCAACTTTATTGTCTCCTCATAAGGTATACCAACACTGGCTACAGTGCAGTGATCAGCCTTAAAGTTCTCGTTGGTATAATTGTTGAGAATTTCTCCAGTCATTTCGTCCATTCTTGGTGGTACGCAAAACAATGAGTTGGAAAGTGGGCCCGCCCAACACGCTCTTTGGGCTAAGTCTATGACACGTTGTAACGGATGAATGCGATGCAGGTCGTCCTTCACCATGGGTTTCAAGTCATCAATCTCCCATTGTCTGAAGTCGCATCTGGTGAGAAAGAGAATTATCAATAACGTGTGTCCTACCTAGAACCACGTTCAGCCTATAAGCTATGTATGTGACGTTAGTAGCAATATTAAATTGGTTCTACCTAAGAACTGTATCCAGCAAATAGCACTTCATTTTTGGAAAGGAAGCGATGGGGCATCTGAGGGTGTATGCTATAGATTGCCTGTCACTGGTGCAGGTGACGGACCCTCCTTGCTGCGCCAAGTAACGCATCTTAGTGAAGCCGGAAAACGCACAGCTGGACGCAGTGGACGCGGCGCGGACGAAGTGGCAAGCTCCGAGGGACTCATCTACTTCGTGGCGGGAGCCTGCCTGCGAAGGCAAACAAAGCGATCATCTGTGCCTACACACTGCGAATCATTATTCATCTCTAATCCGCCAGTGCCTAGATAGTAGGTTTAACCAATAATATTGAAACCAGCAGAAAGATCATCCTGCCCTTGTCCCATTCTTCTTGGGGTCGGTGCAACACGTTTTCTTCTTCAATTCTCCCCTGTCAACCGTCACGGCATCATTTATTCCTTTCTCTTTCATATCATTCCTCACACAATCCATCCAGCTTTTCTTTGCTCTTTCTCCCTCTCCATCCATCAATATTTATATCCATCACTCTTTTAGTAATAATTTGCGTTTCATCCCTCAGAAAGATCAAACTACAAAAAACCATGACATTTAAGGGGCTTCAGAAGGTGCATTAATATCGAGAATTTGTTCTTTTTACCTGATACATAATCGTACAAGCACCCATATGACCCCCAAATGTCTTAGCCGCTGCCACCCCTATCCCGTTGAGCAGAACAGAACGCATTACTTCCATTGGGCCATAATCTGCTTTGGGCCTGCGGTGGCTAACCGAAAACATACGTTTCGAAATTTTATAAATTTTATTCATGATGCACGCCTGTTGCTATCACAGAAGTAGGAGGAAATAGACAATAATATTCTTGTAATGAAAATAGAGACTGTGTCAGTTCAATATCGCGTACAAGAAGAATAAACTCTCTGCTCTCTGGCACCGCATTGGTGACCAAAAAGGTGGAATTTGTGTTTTCTCCATCCCTAGGCCACATCATCGCTTCATATCAAACGACGCAAAAAAATGCATAAGTACGCTCAATTTTCAATATGGACTGGACTGATTCTTGCAGACCAGTGCATAAATCACACAACCTTCTAACAGTTGTCAGTAATACAGGTTTTACCTAAAACAGACACCAGTCTCTAAGTAGTGATTATGTGACTCTGTACTCTGTAATGATGATGAGCGAAAATAAACTAATTTATTTATTATTAGTTTCTTGTATTTGTATATATGTAATCGCTAAATTTGTCAAAACTAACACTTCACTTTATGAATTTAAAAAAAATATTAGTAAACGTACAGTTACACAGTATCTATTAACGATGCCTGTTCCTAGGATTGCATTATTCAGACGTAAGTGTGTGTATATGGCTCCACTTATTTTTAACTCTCTTCCAAACTCTATTACTGATCTTCCGTACAGAAAAATCTGCATAGTTCTGAAAAAATGGCTTATTTCTCAGAGCTTTTATTCCATAGCGGAATTTCTCAAACTATCTAATTTTATTGTCAATCATACCATTACCAGCATGCATTGTAGATAATAATCTACTTACATTATACGATGTTGTGTTATTTAATAATGTTTTACTGTACTAAAAATTTGTTGTATGTTAAAAATACTTTATGTTAAAATTTGTTTGTAGTGTTTAGCAGCAAAATTCTGTTTTCTGTTGTGTTCATTAAACTTAGAAAAATCCTACTTTATTTAGTTCCTACCTAATCTAATGTTTGTGTTTATTTGGTTACCTACCTAATTTAATGTTTGTGTTTATTTGTTTACCTACGTAATATAATGTGTTTTATTTGGTTACCCAGGTAGGTACCTAATTTTATATTTGTATCTATTTGGTTAGGTACCTACCTAATTTGATGTGTTTTTATTTGGTTACCCAGGTACCTAATTTAATGTCTGCATTTATTTGGTTACCTACCCAATTTAATGTGAGTGTTTATTATTATTTAATATTTGCATGCTATTTGTATGGCGAAATGTGTCACTGCACTACATGTTATACTTATTTATCATCTTTTGTACCGCAAATAAATCATTTTGACTTTGACTTTGAGTTGCGGCCAAATGCAAGCCTATCTAGTTAAAAAAAATATATAAAACCGTTCTCATTACGAGAAGACATTGAGAAATGAGAAGATTACAGTGTTTTTTGGCGCTTGATTGGCATTGTCAGGAGAGGGGCTGCTGGTAAACATTTATGAATAATTGTCTGCAGAAATTGCATTACATTTGCATTCTTATATTTACCATCTTTTGTACCACATTTAACGCAAATAAATAATTTTGACTTTGAAAAAAAAAAAACATTATACAGTCATATTTTATTTGTGAAGATCTGCGCGTTACCTCCAACGCGCGTGTTTTGCTAAGGATTCCTCCTGTTGCGTTCATCACACCATTCACAACGAAATGAACAGACTGCTATGAGACCATAATGCAGGCATGTAATAAAAAGTAACTAACCTATTTGAAATAGATTTTTGCCAATAGGAAATCCAATTAAGTAGGTACCTACCTACCTAATAACAAAACTGCATAGCACTTCTATGAAATGCTCCGCCTTATGTAGGTAAAGATGGAGAATTAAGATAAGGTTAACTGATTGATATTAATTTGATAATACTTACCTATCAATCAGCACTTACGTATCTCAATTTGATCAATCCAAAATCGTAACTTCATTATTAGATAATTTATTATTCGCATTTTCAATCGCTTTGTAAGTACCTACCTACCGGATTTAATGCATTCACGATTTAGCAATAGATACCTAACATCTTTGTAGGTATCAATTTAGGTGATTGATCTTTCCGTATGTAATGCCTTTATCGCATGATAGTTATACAGTTCAATTAATCTTGTTATTTATAAAGGTTTATTAGTGAGATTATCATGACAAGTCGAGGTGTCGACAATAACACATTGGCGAGGTTACAGGGTGTATTTTGCATGCTGATTGCGAATTTGCTGAAGGCAGAGAAGGTTTAGGCACGCGTTTTTGTTGCAGCATACAACCTGCGAACTCGCGACGCGTAGGTAGTAGGTACTGCAGCCACTGCACTAACTCCTAACTCTGTTGTAAGATACAAACAAAGGGGCCTAGGCTCAAAGGACGTTCAGTGGGTCGTCTTAGGGGCTAGGTACCTAGCGGCACAGAATACATAATAGTAGGTACCTACCCACAAACTAGCAGTGAACTACTATAATTTTGTCACACATTTCAGTTCATTACGCCGATCACGGGCGAGCTTTTCCTACTTCGCCATTATTTTCAGATTAATTTCGTTGCGGGATCCAAGACAGTTAAATTAATTGTTTCTCTGGGATTTCGTCGAGCTTCATTCATTGTCACGGCGCTTTTCTGGTGGCCACCATTGTTGATTCTGGCTTTCAGGAGTTGTAGTGTTTTGGGAATAGTGTGGCGGGCTTGTCCCAAAAAAAAAAAACACTTTTTCACTTTTTTTTATCTGGGCCGAACCCACACCTCTCATGAGCAGCAGTAAGGCTTGCGACCACTAGACGAACTAATTGGTTTACAATACATACATATATGTAGGTAATGATAGCAGTATTTAGGTCAGTACACATAAGAACTCATAACTGATTCTTTGGTGCCTTTTGTGCTAATATGACTAATATAAATTTAACTCCCTTGAACAAAGCTGAGATTATTACTAGGTATTTAAGTAAAATTCAAAACATACCACACGATATAAAATCCCACCCATAGACAATATTTTCCCACGTTAGACCTAAAATCAGCACAATACACAAATCAGTGATTTTCGGCAGTTGCAGTATCAACCTATCACTTTTATGATATAATCCGCATTTGTTATTGTTATCAAAGATAACAGTGTACTTAGTTCTGCTCGTGACTATGATTTGAAAAATAGAAGAGACTGCTTTAGTCATAAAACTTGAAGCAAACGTTGAATCTCCAACCGTGTGCTATTAAGCAAACAAGAGGAGTATTCTGTCGGATTCTCTTGGCTACGTAACAACAGGCAACTACTTTACCAATGAATGTAACACACAACACCAATCTGCTGGTGCCCATGCTTATATTATCCGGTGCACCAACTGTTATCTACTTATTATACTTTGCTAACTAGCGGTTAACGGAGCAGCCGATTATCAACATTTTCCGGGATGATCCTATACTTAGTATAAGTTATTCATAATGATGAGTAATAGTTTTATATAATATATAATTCTACTAGCAATTGCTGTCGCTGGTAATGCAATTAGGGACGACGTTGACTATACAACGGTCCGTTTAGAGGTTTTCAGTTATTTCAATTACTCCTTGAATTTTAATTAATCATTACCAACTCTTGATCTCACTTTTATAAACGATGTGGTGACACTACTAAAACACAATGATCCTTCAATATTCGCATACATAACATTAAACCTGTAGTTGACTCAATGATAAGCTATCAACGCTACAAAACAATAAAAGGTATCGAGTATATAAAAACCGATTAGTGGTCCCTTGACATCCAAAAATTGCATAAGGCACCGTTAACACACAAAATCATAATTTTTATTTTCGGGTAGATCCGGGTAAGACATCATCGAGAAGGCAGCCTTCACGCCTATTCCCTGTTCCGCTTAAGTTGCCAAGGGAAGATTATATCTGACCTACATTAAAAACAAAATTGCAATACCAAAGGAGACAAGGAGGTCAAAATGAAGGCAGAATATCGCGACGATCCTGAATATCCAAAATCACTGGACAACAATGATCCTCTGGGACACTTTAGACAACGATTTTTTCTCAAGAAAGACTACATCTACATGTGTGGGAACTCCCTGGGACTCGCCACTAAGGACGCCGAAGACTGTGTGTTAGAAGTCATGGAACGATGGAAAGACGAAGGTATCAAAATCTGGATGGTCAACGACAACAAATATTACCTGTATTCCAAGAATTTGTCGATACTCATGGCACCTATAGTTGGAGCAGATCCAGACGAAATATGCATCTTTGGCGGCACCACAATCAACATCCATCAAGGTATTAGCACGTTTTATAAACCCACTAAAGACAAATACAAAGTATTGGTAGACGACATCAACTTCCCTACAGACCGCTACGCAGTGGATAGCCAAGTTAGGTTACAAGGTTACGAACCCAAAGATGCTGTGAAAGTCGTCAAAAGTAACGGGAAGTTTATGGATGAAGATGAAATCATAAATGCAATGACGGAGGATGTGGCGTTGGTATTCCTCCCTACGGTGTACTATAGAAGTGCACAAGTTCTAGACATGGTGAAAATAACCAAAGCAGCCAAAGAAAGAGACATTCTTATAGGATGGGATCTCTGTCACGGTGTTGGTGCTATAGAAATCAATTTAAACGAAGTAGACGCTGATTTTGCAATATGGTGCACTTACAAATATCTAAACGGAGGTCCTGGATCTTCTGCGGCTTTGTACATCAACAGAAGAAATCACACAAGATTGCCGGGTCTAGCTGGATGGTACGGAAACAAAATTGAGAGTCAGTTTTTATTGAGACAAGAGTTTGATCATCAGCAAGATGCGAATGGATGGCAGATTGGAACCCCTAACGTATTGTCGATGGCGTCTTTAGAAGGAGCTTTGAGAGTTATCAATGAAGCTGGCATACCGAACATGAGGAAAAAGTCCCTACACATAACTGGCTATCTCATGTTCCTAATAGAAACGAAACTCGCAGATTACGGGTTTACCGTTGGAAACTTGAGAGAAGATAGCAAGAGAGGCGGCCATGTATGCTTGGAACATGATGAAGGTTACAGGATCAGCATCGCTTTGAAGTGTCGAGGGATTGTGCCAGACTTTAGGGATCCCAATGTCATCAGGTTGACTCCGACGGCTTTGTACACGAGCTATGAAGAGGTTTATAAAATGGTGGATATTTTGTTAGACATTGTCAAGACCGAGAGTTATAAAGCGATTGGTAAGAATAGGAATTATGTTGTTTAACTTACTGTCAAGTGTGAGTATTTATAAAATGTGCTCATTAATTAAGAAGAGAAGGCGATAATATCTGCTTAGTCCAATTTTACCTTCTACTACGGAAAGATGCGTTTTCATGGAGTTACATAGAAGGTCGTCCAGTATTGTCACGGGGTCTGTCATTAGGGTTGGACGACACAGCTTCTGCGGTTTGCAAGGAAGGCAACCGCCTTCGGAATTGTACCTAAATTAAATATTTATTTATTTATTCAGTAGTACACACATACATTTTATACAAGTTGATGCCAACATAAACTCATTAGAGTTTTACTGTGCACCAAGATCATCGACAGCATAATTTAGAAAAAATATAGCCACTTAATTAGGTACTAGGTAAAAAGTAACATCAAAAAATAAAAGATAAAAATATAAATATTCATAAGCAGCTTAGTAATTATTACTTATTGCTCAAGGTGTTGTATTTTTATTACACTTTAATGATATAAAAGCACTAAATAGACTACTATTTAGTGCTTTTTCTAAACAGCTAGTCATTTAAAACTTACTAAAGTTTTAAATGACTAGCTGTTTAGAATAAGGGAAAACTCAAGAGATTTTATGTTTGTAATGTGTGTACATGTAAGTGTTACTTATTGTATGATGAAGAATAGGTTAACCTTCTACATTTTTTTTAAATAAAACAATCAGAATTTGGTTTTCTTTATATTTTAAATTGAAAATAGGCTTATACTATTTTACTCGAGTTGCAATGTGATTATATCAACATGCCATAAAATTTATCCTATCACAAGTCCAGAATTATATTAGACACATCTTTTTGGAGGTTCTTTAACAAAAAATATTCACACTTTTACTATAATCACACCACAACGTTCCATTTATAAATAAAAAAATAATTATGTATAATTATTAACAAAATGTCAAAACGTCATTCCTTACCAGTGTTGCCGGCCGAAATAAAACATCTATATTTTAAACTAACAACATCTGTGTGTGACTTTTCGTACTTACAACTTATCTGGGATGTACAATAATGAACCCTATTTTTAATTTTTAATAAACCTTAATAATAGCAGTTTTCTATTTATCATTATTATTTATTACTATTTACAGTAATTTACATCACAAGAGTATGTTGTATGGTGGTTGTGGACGATACAACATTTTTTTTTTAATTTTTCTTCAACATAAACTAACGTAAGGAACTAATAGTAAGACCAGTACGGCCTGAAATTAGGTTTTAACAAGACGTTTTATGAAAATTTACAAATACAATTTATATTGGTTTTTCTATGTTCTTGGATTTTGGAGATGTTATCAGTGTTTTTTTTTTTTAATTTATTGTATTGAAAACTTTCAGTTAAAACCGTCCCGTTTTTTATGAAATGCTAGCTGGAACTATGATTACTCAGGAGTCCTAATTAACAATTTGTTTACTTATCATTGTAAAAGAGTAGTTTTAAATTTACAATTTAACTTGGCCATTAAAACGAAATGCTTTTCTAGGACACGTCTATTTTATTATAAAGCTACATTTGTATAACATCAAGTATCTACTAATGCCATAATTAAATTATCATTGCTACAAAGCAGAGATTTCATAACGGAAGATACTGAATTTACGGACGGTAAGTTAGAAAAATATTTCGAAAACCCAGCAATCCGTAAAATAAGTAAACGTAAACTCCTCAAATAGAAATGATGTTAGGCATACTAAGTCTTAAAACAGGACTCCTGAACACCACACGTAAAATTTCACAAAAAGTACTAGAACAAAACACTTTTTTTTTTTCATTTTCCAACATTACCGCATTTTTTTTTAGTTTTTCAGTAACGAACAATTGTTACCTCTATTATTTCGTGAGCGTTATTACTGGCGCCAAGTACATCGAATATGAACTACTACGTATACAGTCAGACGTACTATTGTCGAGTCGAGGGTATATCACTATCACTTGACGAGTCCGTTCGTTGTAACCACCATACTTGTTACCGCTCACAGCACACACGAATGAGTGACAGATGGTTGCGTAGCTGTCGCCTTGAGTCTCTGCAACGAATGAGAACTAAGATCAAATAGGAGTACAGTTGAGGCCAAGGAGACGGGCAATATTGATTAAAATGAAATATAAATCATACACATCAAAAATATTAAGCTCGTGTACGTAACTCCACGTCGAAAGCGCGTATTTTGCGTACGCAAGTCAAATACATATAAGGATATCCAGCAAGACGTTTTCTATCAAAAGCTATTGCCCTCAGCAAGTTTATAGTAAAACCAACTAAATCGGCCTTTGGCCTATGCCTACTTGCTGCAAAGCCTGCATACAATTTTGATTCAATTATTGATTTCTAAAAATTAAAAACTAAAATGACTTGGGAGATCCCATGTAATAAACTTTTTATGACATTGGATTTTTCGATACGTAGGAATGTAAATGACATGTATTTCTTTCAATAAAATTACTTCGTAACGTTTCAAAATAAAGATGAAAAAAATAAGGAAATGTAAACCCACACATAACACCCGTTTTGCTATCTTGGCCACACCGCAGTAGAAACAACATTCTGGAAAATAATTCAAATAAAATACTATTTGTCGATATTACTCCTTTGAAATACCCAGAAAAGTAACAAAAAGAAAATGTTACGTCAACATAATTATCACGTATGAGTAAGTCGGGTAAACATTAGTTATTATTGCAGGAGATGGTAATGAAACTAGATGATACTAATGATACTATAACAGTTTGAAAATTTGGCGGCGCCATAACTAGGTATGAAAAACTAAATTACGACGTAATCATAAACAAAAAGAGTATCCCACGAATTTACAATTTTCTTACATTTTCGAAAATTGCAGGTTAGTATGTTTTTTAATGATCATTGATTGATTTACGGCCGTAAAAAATATTTTAAATATGCAACCTGAAACTGATCTGCAAATTGCAAAAAAACGTAAGTGAAATCGAATTTCGCGGGTTAACCTGGCGGTTTCGCCTTGAATAATTAAAATCTGAAATATTGACGAGATCTTGTTGCGAAGAGGTAGTAGTATTCCGGAGGGAGTAGGGGTACCCCGGCGTAGCGCCACTACGCACTAGCTACGTACAATTGTGCAGGCGCACCGAGGGCCAGTCGTCCAGGTCGTGCGGCGGCGCGCGCGCGTCGCTGTGCTCGCGGCGCCGCGTCGTGTGCGGCGGCTCCGCGTGCGCCACGCAGCCCTCGTGGATGTGCACCGTCGCGATGTCTGACCCGGGGATCTCGAACATTACTTCCAGGAGTAGGTTTTCCTGAGTGATGGACAAAATGTTGCAGATAATCGAATAAAAGTGCTGTAAAAACTTGAAAAACTTCCGTCTTTCCACTGTTATCGGACATTTTTCAAGTTTCTGCCAACCATTTAGCCTGAAAGTAACATGACTATAGCGGTGCCTTTCTTTTATTTGCTGTTATATCACGGAATTGTTTCAAATTGGAACACTTGCCCTGTATTCACAAACACATCCAATATATTTCGATTCGGCAAATCTTTTTTTTGGCCTAACGAAAGCGAACGAGATAGATATACGACTTTCCGAATCGAAATCGATTTGAATCGTTAGTGAATACGGGGGCTGGAATGTTTCTTAAATTACCAATGATGTACTTAATACGTGTCATGCGTGTTCTAACAAGCATGTGGCCGGTTTTTCTTTTTTTTTAAAGGGAACCAGTTTCGGCTAAGCGATATTATTATTAAACTTTCACGGTCCCTTAAGGGATATCTTCCGTGATTCAAGTTTAAAAGAAAGAAAGGAAGATATCCCGTAAGTGACAGTGAAAGTTTAGTTACAAACCGAGAAAGCTTAAAACCGTGTTTGAATATTATTAATTTGAAATAAAAAAAATTGCACATTTCATAGTAGCCAGGAAAACATACAAAAACTCGAAATAAAGAGCATTTAAACTGTATCCACCAGTTAAAAAGCATAGCCATTTGTTTGACGCAGTGTTACCAGCACGGAAATAAAACATCAATTTCAGTCTGTAATCAATTAGATAATCAATTATGGTAACGAAAATAAAGTGTTTGTCTGCAAAACGAGTATCGATCAATACTGTTTGAGAAGATTATACTCATTTACTGTACAAGGAATCAGGACTTGGGTAAAATAAAATGATGAGAATATGGAATTATTGAATAACGGTGTACTAACAGTAATGATACACACGCAATGACTAGTCTAAATTTTGTACAAAAAACTTAAAACTAAAACAGGACGCATCGTCGCTCGCTGCTTCGACGAAACCATCAGGCGCTCCAACATGCCCCCGGACGTTGAAAGATTCTCTTTCAACAAGCATCAGCAGAGACGGGTAACGGGCAAATTCTGTTGAAGGCTCGTCTTATTACTCCAGCAGAAGTCCGGATGTCAGCCACACGAACGATGCCGTCTGTTCCTGGATGGACAGCGACAATTCTACCCAACTTCCACTTAAGGGGGGGTAGGTTATCCTCTTTGATCACTACCAAGGAGTCCAGCTTCAATGCATCTTTGCAGGAACGCCATTTTGTTCTCTGCTGCAACTCGGAAACAAACTCCTTACTCCACCGAGTCCAAAAATGCTGACGGAGTTGCTCGATCCTTTGGAAACGAGTTAAATTATGAATGGAGTGTTCCTGAATATCTCGCTGTGGCAGTGAAGTAAGCGGTCGACCGACAAGGAAGTGTCCTGGAGTCAGAGGCGTAAGGTCAGCAGGATCAGCGGACAGCGGCGTCAATGGACGAGAGTTCAAAATCGCCTCAATTTGGATCAGTGTGGTGTTAAGTTCTTCGAACGTGAGATTTCAATTTCCCAACACTCGCTTTAAATGATATTTTGTCGACTTAACACCCGCTTCCCAGAGTCCGCCAAAGTGAGGAGTATAAGCGGGAATAAAGTGCATCTTAACTCCATCATTAGCCAAACTTGCACCTAAGGAATCGCAATTTGATTTTAAAAATTTCGATAAATCGTTGTACGCTCCAACGAATGAGGTACCGTTGTCGGAATAAATGTTAACGGGTTTTCCCCTTCGCGAAATAAACCTATATAAAGCCAGTAAATATTTATTACTACTTAGTTAGGTCACCTACTAGCTCCAAGTGAATAGCCTTGGTGGTGAAGCAAATAAATATCGCCACGTACACCTTTACCAGCCTACAACCGCGACCTTGCCGACTGGCACACATGATAGGGCCGGCATAATCTACGCCAACACTTTCGAAGGGGTAGTCTCCCAGACGGAGACGCTGCTGTGGCAAATTCCCCATTAAGGGTGTAACTACATTACCCTTAATACGACAACAGCGCACACAGTTATGATAGCAAGCCTTAGCTAAATTTCGGCCACCTATAGGCCAATACGATTCCCTTATCGACGCTAGTAATAACTGTGGGCCTGCGTGCATCAATCTCTGATGCTCGAAATTAAACAATAGCTTAGTAAATACATGAGTGGACTGTAAAATAATAGGGTGTTTTTTATTATATGGGAAATCAGAATTCTCTAAGCGGCCTCCGACACGCATTATATTATTGCTGTCTAAATATACATTAAATTTGAGAAGGGCGCTTTTTGAAGGTAAACCTTTTTTGTTTGCAAGTAATTTGTGCTCTGGAAACGAATCGATTTGACATCTTAATAACATTTAATGCTTCCTGTAGTTCTTCTTCAGACAGAAAATTACTATTTACAGGAAGTTTTCTACAAATTCTAACAAATCTCAACACGTATGCTACGGATCGAACAAGTCTTAAATAATTAGAGAAACGGTTAAAATCTATAAATAAATTGCAAGAACTACTTTCTACAACAGCGTTCAATGAAACTTGAGGTCGCGTTTCGGGCAATGTCTCGAATTCTAAACTTTTAAGTTGAGATGGCCAATTGGACTGATCTTCCTTCAAGAAGTCGGGGCCACACCACCACAGATGTAACCCTTGCAGAGCATCAATATCCACGCCACGAGATATTAGATCTGCTGGGTTCTTACCAGTTGGGACATGACGCCAAGTACAGTTTCCTGTCTTATCTAGAATTTCAGCAACGCGATTGCGTACAAATGGCTGAAGTTTAGAGGGCAACATTTGTAACCATCCCAATACAATGGTCGAGTCTGTCCAACAATAAACCCGATCGAACTTTGCTCGAAGTGATTTGACCACCTTCTCACAAACGCGAGCTCCCACTACGGCACCACACAGTTCCAACTTCGGAATCGTGGTAGGTTTAATCGGCGCCACACGACTTTTACCTATCAACAAGCGCACCATGCATTCACCATCACTGCTTACACTACGGACATAGGCACACGCACCGTAAGCGCGCTCAGATGCATCCGTGAATACATGGAGTTCTAACGTGTGATACTTATCGGACATAACAAAACGTGGGATACGCAAATTATTTAGAAGAGGGAGATCCTTAACAATAGCATTAAAAGTTGTGTTGAGTTCCAGAGTCAACGGTTCGTCCCATGAAAGGTTGTCTAACCACATTTTTTGCAACAACATTTTCATGGTCACCACAAAAGGAGATAAGAGACCTAAAGGGTCAAAAATGCGCGCGATTGCTGAAAGCAAATCACGCTTAGTGCTGCACTTGGAAGGCATCTTAAAACTAATCAAGAACCCTAGTTCGTCAGAGTCAGCAAACCAATCAATCCCTAACAGTTTGTTGGGCTCACTAGATCCCATACCTAAATTTAAGGATGACTGAGAAGTCCCTGAAACTAAAACAGGTTCGTTCGACTTCCACTTTCGAAGTGGCATGCAAGCTGATGCCAATGCATTGGTGACTTCATTACGAATGGCCATTACTTCATTTAAATCATTACCACCCGTGAGTAGATCATCTACGTAAAAGTCATGTTTGATTACGGTGGCAATTTTGTCATTCGTGCACTCAATGCCTAATTGCTTAAGGCAGCGCGTCGCAAGAAACGGCGCACTCGCCGTACCGTATGTGACGGTGTTGAGTTTAAATACCTTAACCGGATTGCCCGTGTCTTCACGCCAAACTACCTGTTGCAAGTGCCTATCAGATGGATGGACTACTATCTGTCTATACATCTTTTCAACATCGGCTGACAAGACATATTTATGCTGTCGAAACCGAAGAAGTATAGACAGGAGGTCGTCCTGAACCGTAGGACCCACCATCTGTAAATCATTAAAGGATACTCCTGATGAAGTAGGGCAACTAGCATTAAACACTACACGCAATTTGGTAGTGGTACTACATTCGCGCAGTACCCCGTGATGAGGTATATAATATGCATTTAAATCTAATTCCTTGTTTACGGTCATATGACCTAACGACTCATATTCTGCCATAAACTCGTGATACAATTTACTAAAACCAGGCTTAGCCTTAAGTCTGCGTTCCAGGGAATATAAACATTGTGAAGCCCTGTGAAATGAATCACCTAAAATAGAAGGGTTCTTTTTCATTGGTATACGGACACAAAAACGACCGTCCTCTAAACGAGTCGTGTTTTCAACAAAATGTTCCTCGCACAATTTTTCTTCTGGTAAATAATTAGAATGCTGCGAAGTGACCTCTTCAAGATTCCAAAATCGCATCAAATCATCACGAATGAATTTTGAGTCATCATAGGAATCAGTTTGAGTAAAATGACAACTTATACTGTCAGGTACTTTACTATTACTATATAAAATGGGACCAGAGACAATCCAACCTAACCTGGTTTCACATAACACTGGCTTCCCAACTCCTAGCTTTACTCTTTGCGAACCTAACAGGTCCCAGAATAGATCAGCACCAATTAAAAGATCTACATCGGAGGGTTTGTAAAAGGTAGGATCTGCCAGACAAATATCAGTAGGAATATTCAGGCTAGATAAATCTAATTCACGACATGGCATTTCATTCGTTATTAATGGTAAAACAAAACAAAACAACTTAGCATTATAACTGTTGTTGAGTGACGTCATTTTCACCTGACAAGTATTACCCACGCGAGAGGTCGCGTTATTTATGCCATAGATTGAGCCATCTATCGGAATTGTATCTAATCTAAGTCGTTTACATAATCGCTCCGTCATGAAGCATGATGTACTACCGCTATCGAGTGTCGCTCGCACAATATGCTCATGATTATTATGATCAAATACTTTAACTAAAGCTGTTGACAACAACACGCCGCGCTCCTTCCTACTGTCACCATAAGAAGGTGAAATGTTCGCAGATAAAGAAACATGATTAGCGTCAGTGTTGGCAGAGGGCGCGGGCGACGCCGACGTTGACGGAGACGAAGTTGTGTTATCACTACGATTACCACTAGTGTCCAAAGTATGAAGTAAAATGTTATGTTTGCGCTTGCATAACTTACAACCCGGTTTTTTACAATTGTTGGAAAAATGACCCGAACGAAAACAATTGTAACACAATTTAAAACTAGGCACTAATTTACGACGTTCCTCGTTACTCAACGCAAGGAACTGTGAACAATTAGTTAGACTATGGTCACCTTTGCAATTGGGACATAGCTTCGTTACAGATTCAGTGCTTATATTATTAGAATTTTGTGTCGACACCATAGATTTAATTTTACTCGTGGAACCTGATTTAGCGATACCTGACACGTTGTGTTTTGACAATTCTAAGGTTTCAACTAAATCAGCGCGTGAGCGAATAAATTGGAGGAATGCATCGAACGTAATCGTGCTGTCCTTGTCAGTATGGCCTATAGACTCCTCCCATTCGCGATAAGACTTCTGATCTAACTTACGAGTAACTAAATATATCAACAAAGTATCCCATTGCTTGACTGGTTCACCTAGCGATTCTAACGCTCGTAAGCTTTTATTTAATAGGTCTATTAAACCTTTCAAAGCGACAGAGGACTCCTTTGTGATAGGTTCTATATTAAATAGTGCTGACACGTGATTCTGCACCAACAATCTTTTGTTGTCAAATCGATCGCATATTAAATTCCAAGCCACATCATAATTGCTCTCTGAAAACTGAATTGATTGAAGAACCACAGCAGCAGATCCCTCTAGAGAAGCACGCAAATAATGAAATTTGTTGATTTTATCAATCTCGTCATTATGATGGATGAGGCTAGTAAAGGTGTCACGAAACTCTAACCAATTGCTATAAAATCCATTAAATTTTGGAAGTTGTATGGTAGGTAACCTAACAGGTTTATAAACACTACCACGACTACTTTTACCACAAACCGAATCATTATCATTGTTACCTTTATTCACTAACTGTTGAGCCCTCGACAAAGCCATAAAATACAATGTCTCGAACTCGGAACGCTCAGACAACTGGGCCTTCGCATCATCAACCATACATTCTAACCGTAACTGTACCTCATCGTATTGTTCGTACAACGACTCAATTTTTCCCATGCGCAGCTGTAATTCCGTGACATCACAACTGTTTAATTTCTTGTCTGTTATTGCGTCCAGGTAATTGATGAAAGTAGTTAAGCGGCCTTTAAAACTGCCTCGCTTCTTTACTAATTCCTTCTCTTCGGACATACTGGGACTCGAGTTTTGTCGACCTGAAATGTATATAGTAACGAATACGTTTATATACTTAAACAGAACAAACAACTACTAAGTTATACGGTTGATTTTAATGTGATGTAACAATGTAATTAGGTAATCTTTAATGTAATATATGGATACAATAAATCTGAACTAATGTGAAAATGCCTACTTTTATACCTAAATTCTTAAACAACTAATTAAGTTATATTAATTAGGATATAGGTAAGTAACAAATAAACAAATCTGAAGTGCACTACGGTTTGACTAACTGACACTGTAGTCAATAATTGGAAATATATCTAACACTAACGAGACAAAACTATGGCTGATGAATACCTACGCATCAAACTTACACTTAACTGAATAGTTATCGCTCTAATGCAACAAAACAAATTATATAAATGTAGTGCTAATTCCTACTATACTTATTTAAAGTATTATATAATAACAATTGTCGCTAATTGTACGCGTAGCATACAAAAATAACGAAACTATTCAAATGCAAAGTAGTACTCAATGAACATAATTTATATTAATACAAGTTAAAATGCACCAACCTTTGGTAACTTATAATTAAAGTTAAATACAACCTGTACGAGTGTTGGGTGACGATATTATCCAATATAAACTTAACACCGTGAAAATAATATGCACTCAATCCATATTCCACGCTGGCGGCACCGGCGTATAACCTCTCAAGTCCACGTTAATTATTTCCGTTGTTAATATCGCTGATTTAATTAATCTTCGAAATAAACTTGATTAATACCACTATCGGGCTCGACGGACCATGTACAAGGAATCAGGACTTGGGTAAAATAAAATGATGAGAATATGGAATTATTGAATAACGGTGTACTAACAGTAATGATACACACGCAATGACTAGTCTAAATTTTGTACAAAAAACTTAAAACTAAAACAGGACGCATCGTCGCTCGCTGCTTCGACGAAACCATCAGGCGCTCCAACATTTACATTGTTTTAAAATGAAACAATAAAAAATGTTATTCGTATTATAACATTTTATTTTTGTTTACAATAACGATTCTATAAATCGATAATTGTCGGATTGTAATTTTTTTCCTGGCAACTCCTACTGTATCGCTTTAGACGTCAAGTGAAATGACATAAGATTGACATCCGACAACAACGAAATCTATATCTATAGAGAAAGAATGAAAAAGTATTTATTAGTCTCGCACTGGACAAAACAAAGTGGTAAATTAACAATAAAACAAGATTTAAAAAAAGTTAACTTTAGAACAAATATATATCTATACATCATCTATACAACATTATTTTTAGTATATGCAAAACCAGAATATAGTTTGTTTAGAATAAGTAACTGAATCGATTCCAATAATTTGTATATCATGTTATATTTTGTCCCAAAAATATTTAAAAAAGGTTACGACTTGGACACCGAGCGACACTTAGTACCTATCCGCAATCATACGCGCACAACACAGGCATTAGTCGCAGGCGCACAGTGGAGCGCCGCGTGGTGAGTATGTTTTTATACGGACAACCAGGTAACTTATAAAGCTTATAACTTTGTGATTTTTCATGATACAGTTTTTAAATTTTGTACATAGATTCTTTACATAAAAAAACGCCTAAGAAAACGGCCGCTACTCCATGTACCATTCGCATCGACTAAGTACAGGCGCAACGCCTTCTGCATACGTAGTCTTATAGCTTTCAATAGTTTACCATCATACCTGGAAATCTATTTATTTTGCACCAGCGCACATAAAATTAGAAATATTTTAAACAAGGAGTATTTTGGTGATAACAATAAATAGCTTTTAATTCCGATTTTGATATTGCACGACTTGACATACCTAATATATTATCTCGACATACCTAATATGTTTACATTGTAATGAGTTTACTTAGCCAAATTGCTTTAACTGGTCAACGCAAATAACGAGCAACTAAGTAGATATATATATGTGGAAGCTTGTAATTAGCAAATGTTCTTACTTATGCATGATATTAAATATTGTTATTAGTCTGTAAGCTTTCTTTAAAATTAAATAAATAAATAAAAATACAAGACACCTGTTTGTTCGTGTTGTTTTGGTTTCGCATATACTAAAACTAATGTTGTATATATCTATACATCTATCTTCTATGTATTCTATACCTACATATAATAAAATCGTAGACTTTCCGTGTCTGTACATTACAGATTTTTGCCAAAAATGTACAGGAAGGTGCGAAAAATAAGTAATAGAAGGTAAAAAAACTTTTAAATATTTTTTGTGTTTGTATGTTTGTCGGTTTGTTTGTTCGTTTGGGTCCGCATCACGTAAAAACCACTCATTGTATTAAAAATTTAAATATTGAAAGTTAAGAAGCATTGTTGTGAGTAACAATTTGGCGTATATTTAATCAAAATCGACCTACAGACGCAAAAGATGTTGATTTTCAAAATCTAGTTAGTAAGCTCATACGCGATTTCTATGATAAATTTAATAATTTACATAAATAGGTTTTAGTCGTAGTGTAGTCGGCATAGCTGGAAACTAATTTTGTTTTATTTTTCCTTTTGTGTTTATACATGGACGTAATAATTACTACGTACGGCAGGTTTTCTTATTTTCACCAACAATTTGGCACCGACAGAGAGGATCAAATATGCGTTTAGTCCCTTTCTAATAAGGTGACTACATGTACATAATTATGATACATGTATAAACATATAATAACATCATTTTGTCTCACTCACTTTAGACTTTACTACTAAACAATGGTGCGTCTTTTCAAGTATTCGAGAAAATAACATAATCCAATGCATAGCTTTCAATATTTTGAAGTCGACAGTTCCCGTTTAAGATAGGAAAAATTGTTGATGACAGATGAATGTTAAAAGGCCTTTAAAATTGTAGTTGTAGTACAGATTGCCAGACTGCTTTTGAAGCGTTACTGCTGAGCATGAGGTCCTGGGCTCGATTCCCAGGTGGAGCAAAGCATTATGGGGGTTTTCCATCAGTAATGTCTCATTTGCAGCCACGGACTCTGGATCTGTGTCCAGTTGATGGCAATAGGCTCGCCCCCTATTTCATGGGACTTAAACATAATTGGCGAAATGAGGGTGTTCTTTTAGGTACATCTCGGCCTCACCCTTCGGGAATTACAGGCAGGATGTTGAACTAACATACTATTACGCTTGAAGATCGAGGTTCACTCATCTGTCTACTGAATGAAAACAACATTTTTAGCAATCTAATGCCCTTTCCCAACTATTTGGGGTCAGCTTCCAGTCTAACCGGATGCAGCTAAATACAAGTATTTTACATGGAGCGACTGCCTACCTGACCTCCACAACCCAGTTAGTACTGGGTAATACGATACCCCTTGGTAAAACTGGTTGTCGGACATTCGGGCCACTGACTATACCTGTAACGACTGTCAAAGATCTACAAATGACAGCCGGGACCAACGGCTTAACGTGCTTTCTGAGGCACGGAGGATACCCAGTATGTTGTGGGTGGTCACCCACCCACGGACCAACCTAGGCAAGCGCGGCTTAACCTTTAAGGGTAAGAAGAAAAGAGTGTAAAGTTCATCCCCCATAGAAAAGAGAGGATCATCAGACGTCTGGTCTAAAAAAACTACAAAGCCTAAGAATAAGAAGGCTGAGAATCTGTTGGGTTGTCTTTTTTTTGTAGCTACTACAGGTTTGTAAGGTATAGATGAGTTGATACATGTGTAGACACACCTGTTTTCTTATATTAAAATATGTATTAAAAAAAAAACAAATGGGTAATTTTATTACAAACACGATAAAATCGGTCAAGATTCACATTTGTCGCAATTTCAAATAGTCTTGACTTCATTTTATCAGGCAACCCATTCGTTCGATCGCCCACACAGGTGAATAACGCTGAATTGAAGGACATGGTGGAAGCCGATCAGAGTCAAACTACCCACGAATAAGCAGCATGGTTTAACGTTACCTTAGTTACAATATTGACTCATTTGCATCAAATCAATAAAATAAAAATATATCAAACAATGGGTGCCTCATGATTTGACTGATCTACAGAAAGAAAAGCGTGTTGAAACTTGCGCTGCCTTTTTGGATCGGTACAGAACAACGAGTTTGCGCCTGTCGCCGTCGCGCACTCGTTCCTAGCAAAATTATATTAAGAGCGTGTTAGCATTTTTCAACCGTAAATCGAGATCTTGGGAGATTTTGAAGTGATTTTGGGCATATAATTTATTGTTTTAGCTTCTTTTGACTTTAAACATCGTAATTATCATAGATTTTTGTTTAAAATCTATTAACAAAATCTCGTTCAAATTGGATTATTGACTATGAAAATAGCGGATTTCGAAGGTGCGATTTCCAGATGACGCGCGAGGGCACAACTTTGAAGTAATCTTACGCCAAATATTATTACTAAGTAAGAAGGTAAAAGGTATTCATTCGAAGAGGCATACCCTGAAATTTAAAGTGCATTGAGAAAAAATCGATTTTTAATTCATGAACTTGTAGTTTTATCACGTCAAAAAAAATTAAAAATCGAGAAATCGACTACAAAAAAACACGTCATATCTCATAATCTAAAAGTCATTTGGCAACATAAATAATTTTATACGTAAGAAGAAAGATTGCACCATAAATGTGTAAAAAAGAAAAAATATATGTCTTCAATCATTTATGAAAATAATTTTTCAAAGTAAGTATAAAATCGGTTGTATCTTACGGCCTAAATCAGTCGCGCTCTGGCGCTCGTCGACGTAGGACCTATGCCGGTTTACCTCCCGCCGCTGCGCAAGCGCCACGCGTGATATATACGTAAATTATAGTGCGACCAAATCTTTTTGATCCGTAAGTATTATTTATTTTATTTGTGAATCTGAATGAGGTTGTTCATTTAAGTAATATTTTAATAAGTAGGTAAAGTGGAACTATGTACTTAAAACTATTTTCTCTACAAACTTGTTATTATTTTACTTACAGAACATGGGGAGAATAAACAAAACATATTATTTTGGATAAAAGAAATCTATTAAGTCACGAAAAAGTAAAATGATTAATAATTTGTAGAAGGCAAGAGAAGCTGCGTAAGTACCTATTTAATTTTTTAACAGGGGGTCAATACATTTGTGTAAATTATTGTTTTTCTACCAACACAACACTCGTAGTCAGGTAAATGGCAAATCCACTAGCGGTGACCCATCAACCGTAACCGTTTCTTTTGAACACACTTATGTATATGTATAACCTTCACTTCTAACTAACTATGAAAGCAAATCTTAGAAGTAAAATTTGACCCACTTCTCGGTTTTCTATTAAGTTGAAATGTTGCGTACTTACATGTTTAGTTTGGATGAAAATGTATGGTAAGCTATGTGAAGTAATTCTGAATCCAATATGGCGGACTCCCAAAGATGGCAGACTAGTTATTTTGTATGCATTCCCATGATATGGGTATCAAATGAAGGGTTTTGCTAAGAAGAACACGAAAAATAAAAATTAAAGTGTGTTTTTAACCGACTTCAAAAAAAGGAGGAGGTTCTCAATTCGGTTGTATGTTTTTTTTTTGTGTTTGTTACCTCATATCTCCGTCATTTATGAACCGATTTGAAAAATTCTTCTTTTATCTGAATGGATCTACTTCCCGGTACCATAGAAATTTCATCAAAATCGGTTCAGCAGTTTGGTTGAAATCAAAATAGCTGGAAAAAAAATCATCCAAGTAAAAGAAATTGTGAAATTGATACTTGGCAAGGATTTGTGTGTGATACTATAACTAAGTCGGTTTTTTTTTTGCAAAAAAGTTTTTTTATTTTTTAAACTATACAAAATATTTTAAATGTATGACTATTACTGATTAAATTACTTACTAATAGTTAAATTAAATTACTTATTAATAACTAACTTAATAATTTTCTTTGTTTTTCTTTCAGATCAAAATTAAGAGCATCTTTGGTAAATAATATAATCCCCAATGCATCGTCAACTGTAACTGCTGTCTCCCTTCCTACTGTATCACCAGTAAATTTAACTTCTGGCTCATTCAAAAATGTAGCTTCCGAGTCGCTCCCAACTTTTGACTCATCCACGGATATAATAGAAGAACCTGATATCAGTTATGTAAATGATCAAATATCGTAAGTTGAAACTAGTTTGTTTTTATTCTAGTAGATGAACTTTTGTTTTGTTTTCTTTAATATCAGCAATTTTATATGTAGGACTGAAAACATGGACCTTCGTTTAATTGAAGGACGAAACCCAAACGTGACTTTTGATTTACCCAGAAAAACACCTAGTACCAATAACTTCAATAATCAAACATCGTTGGTAGAAAATTGTTATTATTATTTCAGTGATTTCAGTACAGATATTTCAGTGTGTTTGTTTGCTGTGTGGACTGGCTGTAAATTTAACATTAAAGTCGTCAAAGTTTTCAGAGATGATAATTTCTGGGAACAAAAGATGGCTCCACGATTAACAACATTTTATTTTGATTGTGTTCTCCCAGAAATTATAGATCCAAGGAAAAGTCGAGCTATGCCCATTAGACAAATAGTTTTAAAAACTTCAATTAAGTAGGTACTTATACATACTTATGTAGGTTATTATAAGTAGCTACATAATGTTATTTTCTTCATCCATATTTGTATAAATTTAATTAAAATACACTAATAATCTATTGTGGACAGTCTTTTTATTTTCTTCGAAAACCTCTAGCTTTTTACTTCAATAAAATATAGGTACGCCATAGCTACAGATCAAGACCGTTTAGTCGTCGCAGCGTCGCAACTGTGTGCCGTACATGAGGAAAAACGCACACTAAGCGGCGTCGAGCGATAAAAACCTAAAACCCGAGCGCGTAGATTTGGAACAACGCTCTTAATTGTTCCACCCGCTAACCGTTTGCGTTAGGAAAGATGCCTTAGTCTACGTTCAACGAAATCGCTGGTAAAGGCTTTTAAATGAAGTTACCATGATAGCCCGCAGTCCCCTCGCGCCAGTCTTGCGCTCCATGGCGAGCGCGGCCACGGCCTTCAGCGCGTCCTCGCTGAACGATAGCTCGCACTTGTCCATCGCGAACAGGAGCTTGTATTGAGATACCTGGAACAAGGCAGCGTGGGTCACGAATGTGGCAGGGGAGTTGAAAACTCTTTGGTTGAGAGAATTTGTTCGATAAATCCGAACGAGTGGTCGCGATGAAGGAGATTCTTCTGGATTTCAGAACAAACAGAAATACTTTTTTTGTTTTAAAATCCTGAAGAAATGAAGGCGACGAATCTCACTTACTATATTTTGCTTAGTATGCGGGGTACAAGTAGGGTATTTTGTAGGTAGGTATTAAAATGTAGGCATCTTTTATCTTTAAATTACGAATGTTTAAAATAAATACATTTGAAGTTTTTTTGTACAATTTTGTTTTCCGTCAATTTTTTTTTAACTTACCATAGCATTTTTAGGTTCTGTTAGTATCCGTACGAGCAAGTCTTGATTGAGACTATGGAAAGGTACTAGAACGGGGAATCTGCCCACGAACTCCTGCGAAAAAAAAACAATTTAAGAGTAAATAACTGGATGGTTCTGTTTTTACCATTTGATCCGGCTCGAAGGACCAATTGAAATGGTTAAAATGCTTGAAGTAGAAAAAGAATAATAGAAATATGTCAAGATGATGTAATAGATTGCAGTAATAAATGGCACTGATGTTGAAAGTTGGTTTAAATCAAAAATATTTTTTCAATTAAAAAAAGATAGGTAGATTTATTAGAGTGTGGTAGTTACCGGTATCATGCCGAAGTCGATGAGGTCCCGGGCCTGCACCTTGCGCAGCCAGGCGTCGCGCTCGTCGTTCTCGGCGCCGGCGGAGTCGAGCGGCGAGGCGTCGTCGGCGGCGGCCTGCAGCGCGGCGCGGCGGCCGGCGCGCGGGTCCCAGGCGCCGAAGCCGAGGTACTTCTCGTTGTTGCGCCGCTGCACCAGCCGGTCCAGCCCGTTGTACGCGCCGCTCGCCACGAACAGGATGTTGGTCGTGTCCACCGCCACCGCGTCGCCGCGCAGCTTGCGCGAGTTGCGCTCCGGCACCGACACCACCGCGCCCTCCAGCATCTTCAGCATGCCTTGCTGCACGCCCTCGCCTGCCACGACACAACGACAATATCAAAGTTTTAATGTGCTGTCTATCGAGCGAATAGGTTGAATCCTCTTCATAGATGTTATTTAATGACAGAAAAGAATTTCATCTCCCAAAATAAGAAGAAAGTGGACAATGAATCGCCAACCCGAATACATGCAAGGTACATAAAGAACAATAACAATTTTTATTTCAAAAAGCCAAGTACAATTTGTCCATCTCAATCAAAACATAATAAAACGCCATTACATGAAGTACAACATATGCATCATTTGAGACAGAGTGAACGACTGTATCTGTGCTAGTATAAACTGTGTTACAGACACAGGCGCCTTCCTCTTACAGTTCATTGACAATTTACTGCACTTTTTAGGAGTTTTGTAAGTATGAAAAAAGAAAAACTAAGTTTGACATAATTTTAACACTTATCACTTAATAAAATTTATATAAACAAGCAATGGGTGTGTGTGGTGTGGGGGAATGTGTGGTGCTGGTGTATGTGTAGTGTGGGTGTATGAGTGTGTGTGGGTTTAGTTGTGTATTTCGTTTGTGTCACATGATAAGGATTAAAAAGTAGCACTCAAATCTGTTTTTAGATGTGTTAGTAAGACTTTTTTGCAAAGAGTTGTTCAGTCTCATCGTATGTTAACTTTTGAAGAAAACTACTAACTACAGTTTTACATTTAAATTTGGGCAAAGAGCATACGTTGCAGGTTTCGTTTATTGTGTTATAAAGGTTCCTGCTAAGATACGGGAAGCTTCGCCTCGCCAGAGCAGTTTTGGTGGTGAGAGGTGGGCATACAGGGTTCTTACGTCGTTTATTTTGCTCGAGTAACCTTGTATCATAGGTCAGTGATGAGTGCACACGTAAAGTGACGTTAAGTGCACAGTGCTGTCGAACAGTGAGTACAGATATGTCCTCATAAAGCTGGGTTGTTGGGTACCGGTAAGGTTTGTGAAGCATGACTTTCAAAACAGCTCTTTGTGCCCTCTCAAGGCGAAGTAAGTACGTTTTATGTGTACCACCCCAGACAGATATGCAATACGTTAGAAGTGACTGAGCTAAGGCAAAATATACAGTTTTTAACAGTCGGTCGGCAACTACTCTTCTCAGCTTTTTCATAGGAAACATTAGCTTACGAACTCGCGTAACTGTCGCACTGATATGTTTTTGCCAACTTAATGTGTGATCAATGTGCACGCCCAAGTATTTTACACAAGAGCTTCTATGTATACTAGGGCAATTGCAAGGGGTCAGCGTAGGGTGACAACAATGGGCTTTAACGTCTGGCATACTAGGTTGTGTAGCAGTGTTCGCTGAGAAAGGGACATAGTGAGTTTTAGAGACATTTAGCGTAAGTAAATTTAATGAGAGCCAATCCATGACTATGCCAAGAGCATTTTCAGCTGCGTGGTGAGCAGATTCCCATGTTTCTCCACTTATGATAAGCGCAGTATCGTCTGCATATACGAGTATCTTGCAGTGTGGGATTGACAGCTGACACAAACTGTTTACAAATAGGAGAAAAAGGGTGGGCCCTAGCACGTTGCCCTGCGGTACGCCAAAGGTTAGATTCTCATTTTCACTGATGTAGTTGTCAACCTTAACTCGTTGGTTACGGTTTGTGAGATAGTCACGGAAGAGGTTTAGAGCGATGTCTCTTATTCCCAAGCTTTCCAAACCATGTAGAAGGATGGGAGTAGAAACCGTGTCGAAAGCTTTGGCTAAATCAAGAAAAATACCTATAGTTTTAGTCCTGGAATCAAGATTCTTAACAATTTTGCTTGTCAGTTCAAGAACAGCATCCTCTGTTGATACGCCTCTCCTAAAACCGTATTGGTTTGGCGAAATTATGTTGTTGTATTCAAGATAGCTAAGCAATCTTTTGTTCAGAACCTTCTCCATAATTTTGGACAGTGTGGTGAGTACACTTATAGGCCTATAGTTCTCGACACGGTCTCCATCCCCACCCTTAAATACTGGTGTAACTAACGCCTTCTTAAAAGTGTCTGGGAAAATACCCTTTAAGATACAAAAATTACAAATATGCGTTATTGCGGGAACAAGTACATGTCTGGCAGACTTGATAACTGAGGCTGGTATTCCATCGTGACCTACTGCACAATTGTGCTTTAGTTCTATAATTATATTTTCTATTTCTGAGAAATCCGTTTCAAGCAATACGAATGAGTTACCTTGAGGATTTATTAGGCTGTCAAATTCAAAGTTTGGGCGAGTTACACGCTGACCCTGCGCCGCCTGCCTAGCAAGATCCGCTCCAACGTTTGCGAAATACTTATTTATAGCATTGACAGAGGACTTTGGATCGCTGCACATATTAAGGAGTTCTCCTGACTTCCTTATGGGAGAGGTGTTCTTGTAACTGATGTTTTTTATGATATCCCAAGTTGCTTTGGGGTTACCATTGGCCTTCAGAAGTTCTTGTTGGTCAGAATTGCATTTAATATTCTTCAGTAAATTGTTCAAGTAATTTCGGTATCTAGAATATATTAGGTTAGCCGTAAGGTCTTTAGGATTTTGCATTGCTTTTTTATGGAGTTGATCCCGATTTCGCACGCACCTCAGGAGGCCAGAGGTCATCCATGGTTTAATAGTCTGCTTCCTGTTAGGGACCTTTTTTAGCGTACTGTGTTGAATTATTGCGTCTGATATAATGGAGATGAGTTGTTCCGCACTTTCATTTGGATCTGTGCAAGTTAAAATATTTGAGAAATCGGAGTTTTCTAAACAGCTTATAATTCCTGGAAAGTTTAAATGCCGTATCATACTTTTAGGTTTTGTAGCATTAAGAGGGTTTCGTTCAGTGCAAAACAGAATAGGTGCATGATCAGTAAAATATGAGTCCAGAACCAAAGTTGTGGAGGGTCTATCCGTTTTTAAAAAGACATGATCCAAGCAGTTTTCAATGGGAGTGGGGAAAACGTGGGCAGGAAGGAGTCCGTGAAAAGCCATTGTATTTCAATATTCTTCAGAGTTAGGGTCATTGTTATCTGGTCGAATGTTTATGTTTAAATCTCCAATCACTACTACTGTTGTTACTGAAGCCGGGGATTCTAGAACATTGTTTAAAGAGTTAAGAAAATTTTCTGTATTTCTGACGAAGGTGAACGGTATATTGCAACAATAGCTGTATCTATACCTAGCCTCAAGATAAGACAGTTAGCGTCCTGAAAAACCGGTTCAAGTAGCTTATGAGTCACATCAGAGCTTACATAAACTACCACCCCATCATTTTGATTGTTAAATGAGGATCAAGCCGAGGTAAAGCCAGTTAATACAGGAATATCTGTCACTTTACTCAACCAGCACTCAGAGAGTACTACTATGTCACAATTAGCATCAATGGAATGTATTAAGACATTGAGACCATCAAAGTTACAATTTAGGCTTCGGATGTTAACATGCAGTATGTTCAAAGTTGGTTGGGTAGTGTTTATATGCTTCAAACATTGGTCTGGCAAACTCACATACGACCGTGAGATATTAAATGATTTTATAGAATCAATAAATTTATTTAGGTCGTCCTTTTCGAATTTTTAATTTTTAAAATAAATGACAAGTTTATGTTTCTGCTGGAGAGTATTAATTGTGTAAGTCGTTTAAGTACTTTAGTGAAGAGTCTGGAATTTTGTGTTTATTAGTCTATTTAAAACGTGTGTGTGAATGTTCTGAATGTGTAACTGCAATTGTGTTGCGTTGTGGTAAATAACAAATTTTGTTTCATACGAGAAATTAAATAAATTACGGTTGTTTACAAGGTGAACCATATCATAACACGGTGAAATACTGTTTAAGACATGTTCTACAAGAACAGATACTGGATTTAAGTAGCAAATACTTATCAAATATACAATACTATTTAGATACAACATACCAGTTACTAGCGAAAAGATTGGACCATATACTGTAATGCTAAACTTAAAATAAAAGTAGGGTATAATGAATAAACTATGAGAAATGACAATGAGATAGTTTGTTGGTAGTCATTTTTTAGCTAGGAGTTTTAGATCTATTGCGGATTCACACCTTCGGCTTTACGTAGGAATATGGAACCACGTGAAGTCCAGCAGTACGAGTAACCATTTTCCTTTGCAGACTGCCGAGCTGCGTAGAATAGTTTCTGCGCGTTAGGTGTTAGAGCTTCTGAGATGAACACAGGTTTGACAGGTCCGGGTATACTGAGGTGTCCAGTATTTAATTTTTCTTCATTTGGTTTCTTCTTGTTGTAATTCTTGACTCCCTGCATTATTTTGTCTTTTTTTTTAACACACTGTTCAGCTCAACTATGATGGGTTTACTGCCTTCTTTGCGGGTTTGGATTCTATAGATGTCTTTTATGTCACAGTCTTGAATATCCACCTCGACAGCTTTCGATAAGGTTTTCACAATCAAACTAGCGTCTTCCTTCGACTCAAATTTCCTGTCATCCCGCAAGCAGATGGGTACATTTCTTATCTCTAAGCCGACCTGCTTTTTCGCTCAAGAAGTTCAATCTTTTCTTCCAATTTCTGAATGGTCTTCTTATCTTCTGCCTCATCTTCTTGCAGGTTTTGAAGTGTTTTTAAAATTAAGTCATACTTATCTGACATAAATTGCAAACTTTCTTTAAGTTCTTCATTTTTCTACTTTAGATGATAAGGACGAGATTAACCCTTTGAGGTCCTTGATGTCATCATCGCCATGTCTACGTTTATGTCTAACACTGACATTTCTGCTACCGCTTCTCTCAGATGCAGTATCTGATTCACATATATTAGGCGCACATGCCACAGAGAGCGTGGACCCAAGCTCAGGGGCATGTGAGGTAGGCGGGGGGAGCGCCGAAGTGGCATGTTCATGTTCTTCACTCAGTGTAGAAGTACCAGGCGTCCAGTAATTATGAAGAGCGGAGAGCGCGACAACGGCGACGCGTCAGACAGCCTCGATGACGTTCTTGTGATGTGTAGCTAGTATGAGTGTGACTCACAGTGACGCAGGCGCAGCGTAGCTCAGGCGTATGAGCTCCTGGTACTTTTTGTTTTTATTTATAATGTATTTTTACGAGAATTATGAATATTAATAAAATTTAAAAAAAATAAAAGCGCACACGTCTATTCACTTTCGCGGTCCGGGAGGAAGGAGAAGGACTAAGGAAACTAGTCAAGATTATTTTTTAATTCATTTTAGAGTATTTTTTCCAGAATACAGCCTTGTGAGCCTACAAGTAAATTATAAGTGCGACACCTTGTTTATCTGTTTATTTAAATCTATGTATGTTTGATTCTGTAAAATATTGGAGCAGACTTTAATAAATGCTTACCTCCAACATCTCTAAGTTGATGTATACCCGGCACTGCGCCGATCTTGTCGACCTCGTCTAGGAACACGATGCCTGTCTGTGCTCGCTCAACGCTGTAAACAAAAACAATTTAGGTTATTTCTACTGCTTCTCCTCCTTTTTTATCGTGTAGTTAGTGCCTAACCTAATGTCAGAGTTTTTATGCCGCCCATGGGCCTTTGACTTGTCTTTAAATGCCGTCGAGAAATATCTCTCAGGCATCAAGTGATAATAATACAATACGCATATGATTCCAAAAAATCAGAGATCATAGAGAGGAACGGAGGAGGACGGACGAACGGACGGTTCGGACGGGGGGTGGAGGGGGAGAGGAGGGGGTGGAGGGAGAGGGGATTTCTACTGCGTGATAACTTTAAAACACCACTATGCTAGGTAAGTCACGCAGATTTAGAAAACACACTGTGGTTCGTGCTTCGATACCACTTTGTCTTAGTTACAAAATTGTTCCTACAATGTACTTGAAACTTAAGAATGAATTGTCGATTGTTTATTTTATTCTTACTAACTAAATGTTATGCAATTTCAACATTTAGTTTTAATTCCGCCAAAAACTAGATCCGGGAATGGTTGCTATATTGCCCTTCCACCCGTCAAAATGTGCACACACAGATAGCGCGATGACTATAGTGCAACATGTTATATGTTGCAAGCGTAACGTGCTATAAAAGTATTATATTCTCGACACGTGTTGCGTCTCGTGTGTCGTATGTGATATGTTGATGTGACCATAGGTTGTGGCTGCATGATATTTGCCGATATTTCTTACTCACTTAAAGTTGGCGTCCTGCAGCAACTTAGCGATGACACTCTCGATGTCCTCGCCGACGTAGCCGGCCTGCGTCAGCGTCGTGCAGTCGCAGATCGCGAACGGCACGTCCAGGCATTGCGCTATCGTTTGTGCTAATAGAGTTTTACCTGCCAACAACAAGAAAAAAAGCTATTATTTCTATTGCTACGCATGTTTGGAACTTTTTTCGCGTAAATGGAGAACACAAACTGATACAGATAATAGTAGTTGAATATTTACAATGGCCACATCCGACAGATGAAAATGCAATCCCCAGAAGCCATTAGAAGGAAGATAATGCCTACGATAAAACGAAAACTTCTAAATATCATTTACAATACAAACATAACGGTGGGAGTTAATTTATTTGCGAGAATTACAAATAAAATATTTTAACAATATATTTCAAATTATTGTTTGTTTTTAAAAATCAAAAGTTCAGTGAAATATTTTACAATAGTTTCAGATACTTAGATATAGTTATATGACTGCTCTTGGAAGATGCAATGCCATACTTCCCTAATAAAGAAACAACGATTACATTAACCTTTAAATTAGCATATAATTTAAAAAACAAAACAAAATCAAAATAAATTCAGCCTTGCAATGACCATATATCTCACGCAAAATCCAGAAATAGAATACCAAAATTATTAGTTTCTCAACATTTTGTTTTAAAAAATAGTGTTTTTTAAACAGGCAGCACACGCTCGTCATACAGAAAGCTCATTATTTTCGTGTAATTGCGGCGGGGCAGGACGTGTGATGAATAATGTAGCAAGTTTGTTAACTGTTGAGATCGTGTTATGAAATTGTTGCAAAGGAGAGTGCTTACTCATTTATTGTTTGTGTAACTTTACGAGTTCGTGTCAGACGACCCTTTTGTGTCGATTTATCTTGTTCGTGTCGTTTTCTTGGCTAATAGCCCAAGGTTTAGGCCCGGGTTTAATAAGGTAAAGGACACGCAATCAGGTTTTAATTTCGGATACGGATACATTTATAGAGATGACATGCCGTAAATTGATGGATGTGGCTGGTCTACATATATTATAAGTTAGGGAAGGACCTTATGGCAAAATGTCTATTGAGAAAGAATTCGAGCATAATTGCTTGGAGACTGACAAAGGTATGCTTGAACTAATTAATTCTGTACTAAACTCTAGTTACTAAATTGGTCTAACCAGCGACTTCATTTCTCAAGCACTGGCAGCCCGTCACAAAAACCATTCCATTACAAAACAATAAGAAATGCTACTCAAAAGCTAAACACGGCACAAACAAATCTATCTTTAATGTTTTGCAACATAACCGTCGGTTCGCAAGCTTAATGAGAATCCTTTAATTTGCACTTTCCGCTATCGGCATACGAAACAGTTTGTGTGCGTTTAGCATTCTGTTCTCGAGTTTGTGGTCATCCCACCCACGAGTGAATTGGTAAGGAATTAAAGAGTAGGTGATGAAACAGTGGCCTTGGATCTGGTTTAGTTTGATTGTACATATAATGAACGATAGCCAAAATAATAAACAATTTTTGCGTAAGCTTGCCCGTATTGAGGCGCTCCCTAACCGGAAAGCTACGCCTGTAATGTAACAATTCAAATTCGAGCATTACATCACTGAGTATCCGATATAATATAACAGTGCGCAATCACTTGTTTATGTACAAAATCGAATCTTGGATTGTTAAGAGGCGTATTAAAAACATTATTTTTCACGCAAAAAATAGTCGTTTTCCAGCAATAATTTTTGCGTAGGGCGTTGTTTGATGTACAGAATGCTTGGTTGACCGCTCCGTGAAGGGTCCATTTACATCTTGTATAATATGGGAATTTGGCTTCCATGTATTGTTGTTTTGCAAAATATATTTCAATATTGGCTTGTTGTTTCACTGATCAATACGCTTTTACATACAAGGCAAAGTAATCAATGACTGGTAATATTTTAGCCTGACAATAATTCCATATTTCGACAGTCTAGCCGAGTGCTCTGTAAACATTTGTCTATACTTTTTTTATTAGCCTTGTATGTCCCACTGCTGAGCAAAGCCCTCCCCATATCGCCCCAGGTAGTGGTCCCCGGCGCGCTCGCGGTACCGTGTCGCGCACAATCCCTCGCGAGCCTGGCAGCCTTTCCGCTTCCGTCTGCAACTCCTGTTTTTGAGCGCAACTGTCTGTACTAATAAGACAAAATCATAAGTCATAGCCTATATTGTTTGTTCGGTCGCTTTCCATGGATTAAATTTTAGGAGTTTAAATCCATGCTCGATAGATGGCGTTGTTCATTTGACGCCAATTTCTGAATCGCGGTGTTAAGATTTTCCGTGAAAGAATGACCCTCGCCGGTAAACTGCATCGATGTTGGTTGTTAGATGTCTTTCGTTTCGTGTTGTATAAGTATTTGGTTTCATATCTATACTGTATAATATCATAAAGCTGAAGACAAATTTCATAAAAGTGTGGATTCCAAATTGCATAAAATTACAATCAATAATCTATATAATATTATAAAGCTAAAGAGTTTGTTTGATTGGTTAAATGCGCTTATCTCAGGAACTACTGGTTCGAATTGAAAAAAACTTTAAGTGTTGGATAGCCCATTTATCGAAGAAGGCTAACATCACTGCGGCCAATAGAAGCGGAGTATCATTCAAAAATGTTACGCAAACGAAGTTGCGCGGGTCAGCTAGTGTCTGATATTATTACTCGAAAAATATTCAAGTCTAAAAACACAAGGTCCCTTAGCAACAATTAAGATGTAATATCTAACCAAACTCTATTTACAGTTATTTACACACATGACGAATACGTTATATAATAGTACATTGATACCTCAATCTACCCATTGGAGAAGTCTATTGACTCTTAATAAACATGTAATTATGGGGCTGTTGACTTTTTACTCGGACTTCAATAAATAATGTATTTAATTTACATATTATACGGTAGGGTACGCGAACATATGGTGTTTATATTATTATGTACCCGGCCTGTGTAGGTTTTGGTGAAATTAATTGTTTTTTATGTATTGTAGCTTTACAATGTATACAAAAGAATGGAACAATGTTTGTAGACAATAAAATGGTTCCTTGTCCGTGTTTTATTTTTGGAGCTGACTGTACGACACTAGCCTCGCATAGGGGAGTACGGACTATGCTCTCGCAGAAAGGTGGCCTCTGTGCTAGTTGTCGCGGTTGGTACGTGGATGCTTTACCATCCATTTCATCTTCAAACTCAGTGTTTCAGAAAGCAAATTAAACTATCGGTCCAGGCTGGCATTCGAAGATCATCGATAGTGGTTACAGGTAGCCAAGCGGCCGACAGTTTGATAAGCAGTCCTACGAAGGGGTTTCGTTAAGTAATAACTGGGTAGTGGAGATTAAATGGGAGTCGGTCCATGTAAAACATATACTTCCTAGCTTTATGCCAGCGGCTTCGCCCGCGTGGAGTTCGATAATTGACCCACGGGATCGTCCTGCCGGGATAAAAGGTAGCGGTGCTAATCCGAACTATAATCTATCTCTGTGCCAGTCTCGCATTTATAATATTAACCTGGAATTCGACTCCAAAATAATCATTCACTTTCAGAGAGAGGAGGCCTATGTCACATCGTTGGGTACATTATAGGCTGAGTATGCTACGGTTCCCGCAAGTTCCTCACCGCATCCCGTGGGTCCCAGCAGCAGCACATTGCTCTTGTCGAGCCGCAGCTCGTGATGTTGACGCTCCAGCACCTCGGCGCCCCCGCTGTTCTGGCCGTGACTTAAGTGAAGGAGATCTGGAATAGTCAACAGAAACATTAATGATTTATGTAGCTTTGGCAAGTCAAATGTAGGTCACGTGCATCAATTAAACAAGTTTCCCAAAGAAACACATATCCGATTCGTGAAAAAAAAACACGAATTCCTATACAACTATACAACAGTAGACAGAGTGTTTCGATACATGTTTGAAAAGACACATTTCAATACCAGATAATTGCGGACTGTTTGATTAGACCATCAGCTCACGTTGCACGTTTCGCAAGGCAGGTGACAAACGACAATGCTACACTAAGTTAAATCGTGAAGTTGACTCATCACTTGTTATTGATTCGTTATAGCTCAAGAGTTTGAGTTGTTGTTTTGTGCAAAACTGGCGCATTGCGAAATATCTAGGTCGATATTGGGAAATGTTTTTTTTTTTCGTGTTTTTGTAAACATCGCATAAGCACGAATGGCCGCTTTGATTGGATCACGTGTTAGGGCTGATACGAACATGTTAGGTAGCGCTGGACGGATATGTACGAGTAGATATATGACTGTATACTCTGGAAATAGCTGGTCGGCTTAGCTTGAATTATGTCCAAACATGATCCAGCGAAAGTAGATGACGAACGGAGTTTGCCGAACGGCACGAGTCGGTTGAGAGCCGAATTCGTAGTAGTTGCCTTGGGGTCCGCTTCGTCGATCAACTAATACTGCCAAATTTACTGTGTGGAGTCGAACAAGCGTTTAGCACGCTTTTTAAATAATCAACATGCTGTCTAAATATAAGGTACTTTCCCAAAGCCAAATTCAATCAACGCGAACGAAATCAGGACCGTCAAAGTAACAAGGCAGGCAGAGATTGTTCTAATAAAAAATCTGTCATAAGGTCACCTGCCCACTGAGGCGTAATGACCACGTTGTTCAAGCATTCGTCACACTTTCACGCAGCTAGTGACAATAGTTTTCAGTAAAAAGCACCTGCGCACGCGACGCGCTTTTACGGTGATCTAGTCTAAATGAGGTTCTACTTTCGACGCTTATTTGAATTTTACGTCGTTAAGTAGTCATATTTTTGAAAGCTAGTAAATTGACGTGAAATCTTAACTTAGCTACTGTAATGGGTTGAGCAAAGATACAATATTAAAAAATATCAAATTGAATTAACATTCAGACCCTTAATGAGTTTTGTTTATTTCATAATAAAACAATACTTTCCGTTAATAAGCAATTTGTGTGGTATCGGTCAATAACACCAATGAAACTGGAAGCAGCACATCCAAACCGCGTTCAAGAACTGTCATCATAGCTATTAGGAACATTGACGGATTTTAAAGCGGTTTAAATGTGATGCGTTCAATTTCATAACATAACCAGCAGTCAGGAACAGTCCTCAAACAATCAATTGCACTAGTTGTATGGGTTTTAACGGACAATAATCTTAAAAAAAAAAGCTGTTGACCATAGTATTCTCACCTCTATGTGTATGATGTAAAGGATGATGGGCATCTGCGGGCGCGCCACTCGTCACATTGTTGTAGATCCTCTTGTAGTGGTTGTACACGGCCACCGACAGCACCTTCTTAGCGTACTCCTGGCCCACCACGTGCTTGTTCAAGTATTCGAAGATTTTCTTAGGAGGAGGCGGAGGTTTTCTGGGGACGAAAGAGAATACACAAGTTTAGTTTAGAAGTTTAACTTCGCGTATAGTACTATTTATTGATTGTTTAGGACCGACACACGGTTAGTTCACGGCCGTTGGCGTTACTGGGGAGTTGATCAAATTTAATCATTTATTAACGACTTCGGACGCGGGGCCCTCCGTCGATTGGTTTTGATCTGATAGAAGCATACATCCCATCACTGGTCCGACTACTGATTGCATGTAAACATGAACATGTGTGTTGGGACATGATTGATTACTATACTTTTTTCCGCAGTTGGATTACCATGAGTTCGTTGATTACCTACAACATTTAAATTTTCGTAAAACTGCAAAAAATCGACCAAAGACATAACATTCGACTTTTCAGTATTCAGACTAGCCTGATATTATAATACCATGGAGGAACTACAAAATTTTCTCATTCATGACAGTTACCTACATCCCAAAAATAGTAACAAATCAAACAGTGATTTAGATATCATTGTCATGACCTATTCGTTATCAGATAACTACATAATTGTTATCAGTCTACAGCTACGAGTACATGTATTAGGTCAGCGAGCACATAACTTATAGATTGTCAACTGTGTGGATGAAACTTCCAAATATAACATTAGATACAACCTTCTGATTACAGGGAACTTCAGGCTTGTCTTCCAGATCTTTTGTCAAGAAATGAGCAAGACGATTTATAAAACAACGAGCCGCGTGCCAGATGACGGTTTTTTCCCAGAGGCATTTAACCCCCCTTAAAGGAGAGTTTCCTAAAAACGTTACATAGTGTTGCGCTTCGTCACAAAAGATACTCCAGTGCAAAATTTCATGCATCAAGACCCAGCGGTAAAGCCGTTTTGTCTTGCAGTGAATTTAAAAATTCAATGAGTAGAATATATCTGATATTTACAGGTCTCAATTCAAAATAACTTTCAATTCTTTTTAATCCATGCGAAACTACTATGTCGATACAAAAAGTAGGTCATATTCACGGGCGTTCACCCCTCACACATACTTATTCACCTTTTCACATGACTCACACAAGACCACAACAACGAATACATTTATGCATGATTAACGATAAATAAATACAAAGTAAAAAAAATCACTACGAAAAAAAAAACTCCGATGCATTTTTACGGGTTCTCTGACAAGGACAACCGGCCTACATTTAACGAGCGTCAGTGAAAGTTTAATCCTCACACGAACGTCGGCCACCACCAGACAAACGTCTCAATTTACGTTATTTTTTAAACAAAGGTCTTGGAAAGCGAGTGAAACGAGGAAATCATGTCCTATTTGGTAATCACATCACAATGAGGATCTTCACAGTCCAAGCTCACGTAGGCGGTATGAAAAGTGCAACTGAATTGCAACTTTCAAGAATAGCCTGGTATTGAAAATTAGCCTAAGACAAAATACTTTAGAAGAGAGAATCTGTGTAGCCTTTTCCCGAGCATGTCGATGTCTAAGTCCTTCGGGGGTTACAGGCCAGATGTTATGTTATGTGTAATAATTATGAAACGAATTGTTGAAGTGTTTTTAAGAAAGAACCTTTTAGATAAAAGTTATTGTTCCTTAGGTATATTTTGTCAGTGTGTGACTGAACTGGTATACATACACTAGAACCAAAATTGGAAGAAGTGACTTCGACTAACCCGCCATAGGCCGGACTGGTGGATTACAACCGACACAGGCTGTAATCCACCATTCCAGCAGTGAGCACGTGGTAGGCTTGATTATGCCTTTGTGTTTTCTTACTCTGTAACCACTGAGATAGGGAAAGTGTTACTTTTGTATTTATTATTAACATATTGATGTGTAGTTTCTGTGTTTACATACATTAGAAAGATAATGCTCTTACAATGGGAAAATTTAGTACTATTATTTATTCTGTGATGTTGGTCTTGCAATTTTATTAGCTAGCGCAGTAGTGGAATATTCTTTGTTACAGATAGTTAGAAGCCCGAAGGTCTGACAACCAGTCTTTCCTTGTGGAGATCAGATGGACAGTCACTCTTTATAAAAAAAAAAAAAAACTGGTATTCAGCTGCCTCCGTTTAGACTGGAACCGACCACACCATATCGATGGGAAAAAGCTGGGCAGATGATGAGCGTAGTAGCGGAATATGAAAGCGCAAACTTTAACGCGAAGTAATCAAAAATGCAACTAATTTTACATTCATGGTGTCAGTGTCAGATGAGATGTCGTAACGAGCCCAGAAAGGTGTACAGGGTAATCCCCGTCTACAAACTAATTCGGATGGCGTGATTCTTTCCGGCGTGCTGATAGTAATTTAAATCGGTACTGACTTATTTAGAATACTAAATCAAAAATAGTGGAGATAAGCATCTAAGAAAATTCAAGGATCTCTTTCATGCAAACTTCTCGCCTTTTTCTTCCATGGCGGTACGCAAAAATTCAACTGGATTTTATTTTCCACTAAAAAAGCTTGCGTTTGGCCGCAACTCGACTGATGTGAAGCGATGATGCGGGCTAGGGTGGGGGAGCACGCGCGCCTAGTAGAATATTATCAAGTCTGAAATGGCCAAACCGCCTTGAGATTAATTTGGTTGACTCTCTTGCCTTGTCTGAATGAGAAGTTTTGTCTTTGCCATGCAGTGTGGCGGTAACAGCCTGATATTGATTTTATTATTTTAATACAGTTTCTTGAGAGTAATTACCCCTTTTTCAGCCCTATCACTGTTTCTTCACTTTAGACAATATACAAACAAACGTTACGTAGCAAATAAAAAAAACAATATTGTGAGCATTTATCTACAATGTCGTCGGGTCGATGGCTTCAAGCGAGAAGATTTAAGTGAACTTATTTAATGTGACTTTGAATTTACGCTGAAGGTAACTGCGGAGAAATAAGAAACTAATTTATTCAAAGCTTTTGAATAAATTATTTTTCGTTTCATGCTTTATGCAGCAACACATGAATTTGCCGCAGTAATTGTTTGAAACTTATTTTTATTTTATTTTATATTTATAACACATTGGCAAGTAGCTTTTATTTCACTTAATTAATATGGAATATAATGCAGTTCAAATATCTTTTGAACATTCAGCATGACCCAAATAATCACAAAACCAGCTGAACCATACTCAAATAGAAGCCAAACCGAGTGAAACGGGGGAAAATGGAACACAAATGTAACATTTGTCATACATATTTACATACAATTTGTTGAGATTTACATTTTTCCTCAAAAAATCGAGTGCAAAGACCTTTTTAGTAAAACATACGTATCGCGGCAATTGCTTTCGGAAACCTTCGTTTTGATGAGTCAAGATAAGTGGGGACGTTCAATGAACCTGTGTGTTTTCAGAACTGTGTAAACTTGTATTAGGGTTGACAAGTGACATTTTCGCAATCGGAAATACTGTTAGTAAACATTTGTGAAACTGTCTGTGGAATTTGCACTGTAAAACGTGCCAAAACATCTATATACAAATACAGGCTTTCGAGGAAACGTTCTACGCAAACGGAATTGGAGTATGTATGAATAAGTTTCCCACCTTTGTTTGCCGAAATAAGTGTAAGAGCTTGATACGCTTACTTGCTCCAATTTGTTTGTACTCCTTGGCAAGCCCCCGAATACGGCAGTAGTCAACTGCTCCGCTTCGTGTATGGGTGTTGAAAGTACATTTTTATTACACGGATATATCAACTAGATTGGCATATGACGCACTTCCAGTCTAATTGACAGTTCTGTGTGACTTTACCATATCCAGCAACCCTAGAAAAGTGTTCTGATGTTAAGGCAAGATAGATGAGTTTATTGCTTGGTCATTGTAACCGTATGACAGCGTATACATAATTCATATGTGTTTCACACCTCTGTGTGTGTTCTGGCATTTTTTATGTGCGTTGTTTATAGCTAGCCTATTGTGAGGCGGCGGATGGTCTAGATTTTTGACTTTGACGCTGTCATAGAGCGTGGGTTCAATATTCTGTGTTGAGATGAAACTATTGATTTATAGGGGATTGGTTGATGCATTTCTGCAAAATGTTTATGCAACTTTTTATCTGAAGTAGAGTTTTTATGCTTGACATAAGAAAGTTTAGTTAAAAGGTTTACATAACATAACATTACGCCTGTAATCCGAAAATGGTGTAATGCTAACATGTGCCTTGTTGCTGTTGTTAAACCCACATTACCGTAGTAAGTGAGTGTAGTAAGTTAAGTCCCTCATAACAAGACGGAGTCTGTTTTAGAAACCATTTTTTTTAACTATAGAAATCCACGTACAGCAATTGCGAAACAGGAAAATTACAATGGAGATTTTAATAGATCATCGTGATTGTTTGAAAAAACACGTCATTGCACGCGAGTACACATCAGCCAACTTATCTGTGCAGGCGGGAACACAGAGCTAAAATAAATGTACCAAGTTTAAAATATCAATTTATATTTTCTTGACAAGCAACGCCACCATGAACTGCACACTTAATGTGGTCATATTGTAAAGTCACGATTCTCTATCCGGACGTGTTCTGTAGTTGTGTTGCGAAACTTCAAAACGGATTAGCTTTCTTATCAGGGAAACGTGGGCTTAATTTGAGTGGACTAGAGCTTGTTAGAGGTTTTAGTGAGTTATATGGTAAATTTAGACAGTTCGCTGTAGGTAGAGGTTTTAACCATACCGGTCATTTATTAAGTCACATTTACCTCTTATTTTAGAGATAAACACGATTATCGTAATTTAGTGTTTAGTTAGCCCTTCATTTATGAAGATATCACAATACCTACTTACTTGTTAACCTTTGCGACATTCGCACATAGATGTTATTTATTGCTACAAAACTGTACCGAACGAATGCTGTTAATACGTTTAGATGATTTTTATTTACACAAGTTATGTACTTAACTAATAATATTTTTATCACCAGCATTTAGCAATATTTACACTGCTACTGTAATCAGTCATTATCACTCCCCGTTTTCCTCGTTGGTTTTAATACGATTACATAATATTTAGGTTAAAAAACTTTTAATATTTTTTTTTTTCACTTGTACAATACCGTATACATTAATATGCGTATTGTATCCGTGTTGATAAACTTTGACAGCTGGCTTATTAATAGCTTCTTACACTATGCTATTGAAGAAATCGATAGTATTATGGGTTCTGTTTTTTTGTGCATTTTATATCTGGCTACGATATTTTCAAAATCGCTTTCTCCAACTAATTATGATAAGCAACAGCTTTATGTCAGTAAATTCAACTCTGCCTTTAGCACGACAATTAATCAACGCTCGAAAATCAATTCGAAGCGGCTAAGAGGGTCCGCATTTTCATCTCGATCTTTTAAAAATATCTCTAATTTACCTGCTTTTTTGACAAAATGTTGACTTTGATCAGAATGTTTTTAAGCACAAGAATTGACCTGTTAGTCTACCGTTTCTATATTTCAATAGAGCTTAAAAAAATTCATCGGCTCACCTGTAGAATCCAGACTTATTATCCGCATTGTCTTTAATGCTCTTCTTGGTGTCGACCTCACTGAGGACAACGAAGAAGTGGTGGCACTTGTCACACTTGACGAAGCGCGTGGAGCTGACGAACGTCTCCACGTGGGTGCAGGGGTCCCCGCACTTGGGGCAGGTGAGGACGCCATTGCCCGAGCCTGACTTCTTGCCGCCGGATGTTGAGCCTGACGAGTTACAGGGAAGAAAGTCAGTTATCACTTATGAACCAAAACCTTAGGAAGGAGAAAGGTCTCCTCCACTGTTGTTTTAATGGACGATGTGTTTGGCTTTTACAGTTGAGTAAGACCCCTGTACTTGACACTGAGAACATTCTGTATTTAGAGTGACAGAACATTACTAAAAATACATAACATGACGATTGTCTTTCGAAGAGGTGTTCATTACATTTCGGCAGTTTTTAGCGCCATGTAATAGGGGGATTTAGCATAAATGTAAACTCTGGACTGCTACTGAGAAATTCCTTAAAAAGTCAATAACACTTAGCTCGACCTGGGAATCGAACCCAGGAGGCAGGACCTTGGACCTTATTAGCAGAAGCGTTTGCGACCACTAGAGCAACGGGGCAGAAAAATACGGTAGATGGAAAAGGCAGCGAATTCGGTATAATTTTTTTATAGATGCTATCGATATAGGTTACTAACAGGTAGGGCAAGTTGAAGGGAAAAGTTGTAGATTTACAGCAGTTCTGGCGAAAGTCGAGCTTTCTGTGTGTGTGTGTGAAGTGTGAACGTACACCGATAGTGCAGAATAAATAATAGTACTGCGGGAAGTGTAATGTAGCTTTCGCTAGCCTTACTACATGGAGATTAGCTCCTTGTCTAGGGAAATGCTACGATAACGTAGAAGTTGCATAAACTTAGCCAATTACCAAGTAACCGCAGAACAAGGCAAAAACAAACAAGTAATTCAAATAAACAGTATTGCATAAGACATCATTATATGACAATGAACTATAAGAATATAATGTATAAATAATTTAGCGTGCAATCGCCTTGCTATCTAATGAGATGGCCATCGCAAGCCTTGCACGGAACCTATTTCCGTCAATTACGGCCTGAAAACAACCTTCGGAAAGATAAGCAATCGATGCAGGCTTCCTTTCATTATAGCTATACTAAATTAATATTGGTGACCTTGGTTGGTCCTAATAAGCGGAACACTGGTCCATACTTTTGAAAGAAAGAGGATCTAAGCCTTCTAGGTCACTAGAGGATACAAGGTGTAAACGGACCCTTCACGAAGCCGTCAGCCAGGCATTCTTTACATCAAATTAAGTAAGTGTACGCAAAAATTATTGCTGGGAAACGTTTTTTTTTTTTGGTGAAAAATACGTTTTACGGTAGGACTCAATGTAAAGCACTCATAACAGTGTGCATTTGGATGCATTGAATAGTACAGTCGTGGAGGTATTTAAAGTAAAATTTAAACATTAAAAAGTTGTAAATTAACCCCCAATATCTCCGTAACTTGAAGGTTCCCAGAACGAGAAGAGATAGCGCTTTTCGGCTTCGTTAAGGGTACTTTTACACCCATTATATTTGTTGCGAAACGGTCACCATTGATATAAAATATAATTTTAGTATTTTATTTGCAGATCAAAGGGCATACCAGAGGTTTATATGCACATGACAAAAACTGTCCATAACAGTGACCTTTTGGGGTTTAGCAACCTTATTGACTTGTTGGCCGTCGTACTGTCAATCATGTTCTTTTTATTTGACTTGTGGAGCAGAAGAAATAGCATGCAGCTAACCAGTCCAGTTACCCGCCTACAGTACGCTAATACAAACATGATAGTCCAGTTAAGGGACAAGTCTTCCTTCCATTCCAGTTCAAATGGAAGTTTTGAGAGCAACGGCGCCTCCTAAGGGGCCAATCCTCGGGCGGCTCATTTTAGATTGCCATCGACACGCTAAGAAAATGTGTTCTTGTACAGCTTAGTGAATTCCAGAGTCAGTTCCTCTATGATGGTGATATCCTCACCTGCAGCAGCAGCTTCTTTAGGTGGGTGATGCGGCGGTCCAGGCGGCTGCTCGGTGGGGCTCTTGCACATCACCGAGCACGTGCTCAGCCCGCGGGGATTGGTCCGTCGTAGAGCGCGACATTGCGGCACACCTGGTGATAAGGGCATATGTCTTTTAGGATTGTGGATAATGTGTTGTGAAGCGAGGTGCTAAATGTGTAATGTCGCTGTCGATCACTGAAACACGTGAAACACCAGCCAAGTTCGAGTCGGGCTCGCACACGAAGGCTTCCGTAAAAAAACACCGAAAATACATGTTTTCTTGTATCTTTAATTGATGTTATACCGACCTTCTGTTGTACACACTCTGGTGAAAATATCAAGTGTTCACTTATTACAGTACAAAAGATACAGTCCTGTGACAGACGGACGCACAGTGTGGCCCGTAGAACAACCCAGGTAGACAAAATTCATTGTCAATTTCCCGGAATATGACGACAGTTTTCAGTAAACAACACCCTCCCACCCCCGATTCCAGGAATTGTTTACATACCACATTCCAGATCGATGAGTCATAGGGTCCCGATGGTAGGTAATAAGTTAATTGCAATTTGAAAAATAGGTCAGTTGCATTTTTGTGGCAAATACGACAACATCTCTCTGTGATTTTTTATTTTAAAGTGAAAAGTTTTAGTGATGGATTTTATTAATGAAGGTATGTATTTCATTTTTGTATAACTATAAACTTTCTGCACCGTTACATAAATTATATATTTGAATTTGAAAACATGAACAAGTTTTTTACATATTTTTGTATCTTTTACGTTTTTGAAAGCTTGAAAAAGTAATGTACACTCATGTACCCCCACTGTACTTTTTATATATTGTAGATACACCTTTTCGTATTAGAATTATATTAAGTATTCTCAGCAGAGTCGAGTCGAACACTGATTTTTTATTTTTCTTTCAGGTATCGTAAACTCTATTACAAAAATGGAGTTATTTGACGAGTGGCTTAAACACCACAAAGATGTACGGAACGATCGTCTTTTTGACTTCATTTCTTCTAAATTTAATTTTGTTGATATAACTGAAGAATCTAGAAGAAGAATTAAAACGACAATAGCGACCTTTTCCTCAAAAGTTGCCTCAAAATGGGCTACGGCAGGAAAATCAAAGGAGGTTTTTTTGAAAAAGAATAAGACGTGGATTGAAGGCAAGGACGTTGAGTTTCACGTTACTCGCATTCATTATGCTGAACCACAACCGTCTACCTCAGCTGGAAGGCCAAAGAAAAGCTTTGAAGAGTCTTCATTTAAGACCAAAAAACGTAAAGTAGAAGATCTCGTACAATCGCGTAGTGCAGGTGAATTAATAACTGCTGCTGAAGTAGCAGCGCGTTCATCTGGACAACGAAATGTTGCCAAAGTGTTAAAAGACATAAGTGAATCTCCAGAGTCTGCTAATGTTTGTGTAACCACAAAAAAATCCGCTTCTAGGCAAGTTGATAGACCACTGAACAGTGACGAAGCTTTGGCATATTATATAGATTCAAAATCCACCACACACACCTACAAACAAACAAGAAAGTGGACAATGAAAGTAGGACATCATGTGTTTCCATCGTATAAGTGCGTACAAAAGTCGAAGCGTGCGTGTTATCCTCCTGAAGAACTTATTAGTGTAACCGAGTCCAGTGCTGAAATCAATCTTCAAGCCATATTAAATAAAACCGTAGAGCGTCTAGTAGAAGTACAAAAAGAGGTGATAGAAAGCTTACTTCCTTGTTCATCACTAACTCTTTTAAGTAAATGGGGTTGTGATGGAAGTTCTGGTCACAGCACATATAAACAGAAATTTGAGAATAGCGACAACACAGATGAGTTTTTATTCGTATTTTCATTTGTTCCCCTAAGATTAGTTGACAATGATGGTAATATTGTTTGGCAAAATCCTCGCTCATCATCAACAATGTATTGTCGACCCATTAAATTCATTTTTGCCAAGGAAACAACAGAGTTGACTAAATCTGAAACCCGAAAAATCCTGGAACTAATAGATAACTTAGAGCCAACATCGTGTGAAGTTGCGGATTCTCAAATTTCTGTTAATCATAAACTTTTGCTGACAATGACTGACGGGAAAGTTTGTAACGCCTTGACCGAAACACAATCTTCCCAAAAATGTTTTATTTGTGGTGCTACGCCTAAAATGATGAATGAAGAAGTAGGTAAATTCGACAGTAACCAAGAACATTTTGGTTTTGGTTTATCGACATTACATGCTTGGATTCGTTGTTTTGAGTGTTTGCTGCACATAAGCTATAAACTTGATATTCAAAAATGGCAAGCTAGGACTACAGAAGAAAAAGCTAGTGTAAAGCAGCGAGCGGAAAATATTAAACAGCGATTCAAGGATGAAATGGGATTGGTTGTCGATAAACCAAAGCCAGGATTTGGTTCATCAAATGATGGAAATACTGCTCGGCGATTTTTCAGGGATTCAGAATTGAGTGCTGAAATTTCAGGATTAGATGTTACAATAATCAAAAATTTTGGTGTGTTATTGAGAGCGCTGTCTTCAGGTTATGAAATAAACCTAGTCGAATTCGACAAGCTTTGCCTTGAAACAAGAAGACTGTATCTCGATCTCTATTCGTGGTATTACATGCCAGCCACTGTGCACAAAATACTTGTTCACAGTACAGAAGTCATCAAAAATGCACTCGTTCCTATTGGACAGCTTTCTGAAGAAGCTCAAGAAGCAAGGAACAAAGACTGTCGGAGATTTAGGGAACATAATACCCGAAAGTGCTCACGTATTGCTACAAATAGAGACTTGCTCAACATGTTGATTGTAACATCTGATCCTCTCATCAATAGCCTCCGGGAAGTACCCAAGAAAAACTCGGACAATTTGTGCGCAGAGGTCTTAAAGCTTATTGTAGCTCCTACAATTGAGTCTCGACCTGTGCGGCATAGACCGGTGTCCGAACAAGATGATTATCTTTTATCGGATACTTCTAATGAATCCGATATGGATGATTAGTTGTTTTTATATACATTAACATAAAAACTAAATTTTACGTTTCGTTAACTCTTGTTTGTTCTGTTGTTTTTTATTTATGTGTGATAGTTATTGTAATATTTGTTGTATATACTAGTTTGTTAATATTTGTTGTCTAGAGTAATTTTAGTTAGATAAATAATATTTTTTCTGTAAATTACAAATTTTACGTTCATAAAATATTTCTTATTTTTTTTATTTTGCGTTTTAATTATAATAAACACTAATTATTATCATATAAGCACTATATCTATACATACAATTACGAAAATCAAGAAAAATAATTTTGTCCACCTGGCTTGTTCTACGGGATACACTGTGGGACGGACGGACAGACAGTGGACCCTTAGAAATAGGGTCCCGTTGGCACCCTTTGGGTACGGATCAATTACATTAACCTTTTATTTAATATTCAATAAAACAATAACTATTGTTGAATGTTAACCTGTAATTGGCTTTTGTGTAAATCCAAGGTCTATATCAAGGATATAATTATACTTGAGATCTATTGTATCCAGGAGCTGTTGGTAAACCTCCATCCTTTAACAAAGGATGCATCTTTTTATTTATTTAACATTAGGGGTGATTTTATTTGTGCTCTATGTCAATGCAAATTCTTACATTTCGGATCAGCTATTTGCTTGGCTGGTCTATGGCTAGTTTCTAGGCCATGATAGACAATTTGAGACAGAAAGAGAATAATTTTGCAATTTGTTAAAAAAAAAACAATGAACTATGGTTGCTACACTAGAAGAAACACGATGCTAAGATTTCGTCAGTGTTTTTGTACAAAATTACACTTTCTACATGCAATTTTGATATTACAAAAAACTTTAATATGCAAATCGTTGTTTTCCTTTATTATTTTCACGCGACCATAAAATTATTTGAAACTCGTACAAAAATACCCATTTTACCCGACTCTCAAGCTACTATAGAGAAATGAATCATCACCATCGTCAGCAGCAGTTCACTGCTGGACCCTAGACCTTTGGAGAAATGAATGCCACAGACTAATCAAAATGTACCTAGGAATAGGAAGCCTAAAATTATTCAATTTTAAACATGCAACAATTAATTAAATTATTATGCCTCTGAATATAAAACCACTATGTTTAGTATAGCGAGGTCAATAATATCGTTACAGAACGTCATTAGAATTTAGCATAATCAAGGTCAATAACCAAACTAAATTCTTAGTTGATCAGCTTTAAATAAATGCATAATTATGTTGACTTTATTAAAATCATTGAAAGATTTCATCTTACTGAACTTGACATTCAAAAACTTCAAGGCATACTTTAACATATAGATTTTGGAATTAAACTAAAGAATCCTACAGGCAATTGGCTAAGTGCTTCTTGCATAGAAACGGCTTTTAATAAGCTAAGTTATACAGTAAGCTAAGTTTATGAAGATTTAACGACGCTTACGTAAGGTATCATGGTTTGTAATGTCTCAGAACGTGTATGTTAAAGGAAGCAATCCCAGTTACATAGCAAAAGTAAGCTTTCAGTATTACCTCATTTTCCTCAAGGATTGACAATAAATTATTACAACAGAATGACACAAGCGAGCTTGATATCAAACATTACTTGGAAGCTTTCCATAAGGATAAACAGAGATTTACAACCATGTAAAGCTTTTAGCAAGTCCTCCGTAAATATACATAGAGTATACACAAATTCAAAGTTGTAGTATCTACTGTCAATATTCGAAATGGAACTGGCGCCACCACAGCACAGGACGTTGCTAAATGGTTTATTCAAACTGATGACATGACTAATAAAAATTAAAATACCTCCACTGATTACTTAATATTCGTTTCGCAATATCCACTCTTGCTTTCTTTAAATGTATCAAATTGGCGAAAAACTAACTACGTTTCAACAGCTGCATCATTATTTGGCAATTATTACAAGAAAAACTATGTCATCTACGTATTCGCAATTATGGTCGGGGAGCCTGGTTGCCAATTTTGTTGCGCATCATGCTGTCACTTTCATAAAATATTGTTGGATAGGCATGCAAGGCGGAGAAATGAATGTTGAACAAAGGACAAAGGCAACTGTCATTACGATAGCTTTTCACTCTAAATATGCATAGTTTACAAGGCCGTGGATGAGTATGGTTTCTGGGAACTTGTTATAACAATAGGTACTGTTGTCCATGTCATTTTACTTTCCTGCTCTATCAACACCACCATTGTTGACGCTTGAGTAGTGAAAAAAGTACCTTTGCAACACTTTTCTAACGCAAATGATTATCTTAAACGTTTACACTAATGTGTGTTTGGAGAGGATATGAGAGAAGTGGATAGCATCCGGTTCGGTGATTGTGGTAAAACAGGTTTCATACATTTTGAAACCATTTTTTTCAAAGAAGTTAGTTACTTACGTATAATATTTAAAGGGTTAGATAATACGCAAAACCGCTAATTTATTCAGAAAAAGAATAATATGTAGTTGCCATCGAAATAGCTGCACTATTTACATGTTTCTTGCATATTACCTTCGATATGCGTCAGACTAGTTTTAATAATAGATCTGAACCTGAACTGGAACTAGTTTTGTAAAAACAGCAAAATAAGGTCTATTAATTGCCGCAAGGTCATTCATTGTCATTCAGAACTTGATTTCACAGAAGCGATACCAATGTTTTAAAGCTATTTGCTATCTTACAGGCCATCGGAACGAGTTTAGTGAATTTTGTTGTAAACGAAAATTCAATGGTAAATAAATACCAAGAACGTGTTAATGTATTGAATTTAGCAGAAGACATACATACATAACGTTACGCCAGTAATCCCCAAGAGTATCGCACAGGTGTACCCTATAGACCACCTACATTTCGCAAGTTTGTTTAAGTCCCATGTCAGCGAGCCTATTGCCATTAACCGAGCACAAATTTAAAGTCCGTAAATAGCAGAATATTGGTTTTCATATCTTTCTCCCTCCCTTACTTAAACGGAACGAAAACCCATGAACATGCACATATAGTATATGGGGCACAAACATAATCGCATACAAATCGTTAGAAGACCGCACTTGGAGTCTACCAACGAGCTGTGGAGCGAGGTTTATTATACTGATTGTCAAACTGAGAGACCGCATTAGAAACTCCATACTTCGTTCTATAACACAAATAGCTGATTATGACCTTACAGCTGCTAGGTTGAATTGAAAACTGGGCTGGAGCAATGGGCAAAAACCACCAGTCAGTGGATCCCAACTGGTAGGAAACGACAACGCAACAGGCCCAAAAGGAGAAGGCGGGGAAGAGCTCGACTCGTTTCTAAAGGATTGGCCTATACTCGCCTTAGATAGAGAAAAGTGGAAGGAGGGGAGACCTTTGCCCTGCATTGGGACAAAAAGGCTAATAATAAGAATTCAAAAAATGCTTTTCCTGGACAAAACTCCTATAATTGCATTTAAAAATAAATAATGTCATGCATACACGTACTGCTACACGTGCTGCATCAATACTCCTTCGAATGTTTTCAATAATAAATCAATGCATACCACGATTCACGTGAAGCCAAGGTCGTGCAACTAATTATGATAAAAAATGCCAGCTATCATGGTGTTTATCTTTGGCAAACGCATTATTCATACAATATTTATCATAGATTGATCATATATTTAGAAATATACACGATTCGGGCCCTAGTAGTCTTCGGTGATATGATCATAGGTCACTCAAGGACCTGGGGATTTAATTGAGAGGCTTGGTTGATCGCAAGATTAAGTATATTGTGTTGATAACACGCCTGGTATTCGCATGACATCTCATTATAGCAGAGGCCACATCATTATAAAACCACTTCATTAAGCTCCACGAAAACTTACTTAAGCTTGACAGGTGATTTGTTTGGACAAGACAAAAAAAGCAAACTGCCTTGACCCAATTCCACGCGGGAACCTGGCCACAAATATTTACCATATATGCAGATTTTTGGCATAAAAATTAAGAAATTACAAGCACTTTTGAAGTTTTGAATCATTCGGTACAGAAAATAATGTCAATAAAATGAGCGTCTCCATTAATCGCAATTGTTACTGCTTAATATTCTTCAGCTTGGTGTCAAGGTGATGATATTGTGTAAGTCCAAGTGGGTTAAACTCTTTCATATGCCTTTTACGGTTAAGGATTGAAGAGTACTGATGGCCTTAACGGCCTACGTATTTTGTAATTTTGGTGCACTGAAGATATTTTTAGAAAAAATAAAATAATTTTCGGCTCTCATTAGCAGTATTGCCACACAGAAACACTTTATTTTGGTTTCGCCACGAACTTACTATTGGCGTAAATATGAAGGAAAGATACGCTAAATCTGGATTTCGTTTGACTCAAGACGCTTATGTAACAAGTGAGCCATTTTCTTAGTTCTTTATATGATTTAAGAGTATGAAATATAAACTAAGACATTATGTCTTAGATTATATTCTTCATAAAGACAGTGGCGACAAACCACGATTCTTAATACCACACGGCCACGTAGTCAATACAATCTGGTACCTATGCGGTTTTATCGTTAGTATTTTTAAACAGTTAAACCCGTACTGATAGCTTCGTTAAAACGATTGTTTAGTAATTTTTATATGCATGCAGGATAATATTAAAACAATGGCTTATCATCGTGAGTAAGTCGACTTTCGTCTTAAAAGTTCATTCATCCACAAAGACACCGAGATCTTAAAGCAAATATTTTATTTCTAAGAGGATTTGAGATTTAGGAGTCAGGTCAAAGGGGAAAAACCTAGGATTGATGTAATTAGGCTTCAACATACAACAGACTTTGCAATCAGCTATTGCAAGTATTGTATGGTTACTGAAGGCGAGTCAATTTAAACTCTCTCCTACTTTGCTGCGCCGTCAGGGTCCAAATTATCACTTCTTTCTTTCTTTAACGGCCTCCTGCATTGTCAATTGAGCCTTAAACCCATCAATACTAAAGAAACCGTTACATAGCAAGGAGTTACTGTTACACAGTAGTGCTAGGTGCTGATGCAATGCAAATTTTAAACAAACCCCGATGTTGTATGCATGCGCATGTGTAGTGATAAAAGAAACAAACGCACTGTTGTTATCGTTAGGTCGCCTAACTCTTTACTAAGTAGCTAGAAAAAGCGTGTACACGTAATTTTGCTTGCGTGATCTTTAGTAACAAATACTTAAGCAATTTTAAAACAGCATAAATGAAGAGTTTTTTATTATCAAAAGTAAACTACTATTTACAAATAACCATTGAAATTGTATACTATGATAGGCAATTAATTACTCAGTAAAAGAGTATTCTCTATCAATCTATGGCTTCCCGAGTATTCATTTTCCCACGGCTCCCACGGATTTCCGATTCGACCAGGCTGTATGAATGCAACTGAATCTGGCCCATAATAAATTCACGTCATTTCCTGTAAACATACAAAGTTTCCCTTTCCATATCAGTACGAGAAATCACGAGTAAAACTGATACATTACTTTCAGCTTATCACTTCGATCAAACTGTTTTAACTCACAATTTAAACAGTTATGAACTGGAAAGTAGATTCAGATCAAAAGTGTTTTAAAAGTTACGCAACAAACAAAACGTATTCTCATATTGCAATATCAGTTATAAGAAAAGACGTTTAAAATTTCGTGCATCGATCGATTATACCATAGGTATAAAACAAGTTTCATTGAATCGAACCGAATCTGGTAAGTATACTTAATAAAATAAATGTATTAAAGTTTGCATATAATGTAATAAAATGATTGGCGTGACGTAACTGCTTTCACTTTCCTAACATTCTAGCTAGATAATCTAGGTGAAGTTACAAAATGTTATGTGCAGCTCGCCGACTATAAAGCTACCAATAAGGTAAAATAGGCTTTTATGACTAACTTTAGAGTTGATATTTGATTGTAATTTTTTTCTGACCGTGTTGTTTTTTTTTTGGCTATGTCAATCATCTTTCACTGCTATTGCCTTCTCTCTAAGTGTGATTTAAGAGCACATTGTTGAATTAATGCGGATATTTATCTCGTGAGATACGAGTTCATATCGCTTGGGGCGGTATAAACCAATGAATACTGATTTTAATGCATAAGTAAAAGTAATCTACTGTTCTTGTTCTTCAAGTTTGATAAACCGGTAGGCAATTTTGGATATGGAGTTTGAAAATCCCGACTTCAGGAGATCTTCAGTCAAGATGCCTTTTGTTTGATAGGCATTTTCAGAATGAAGTTTATTTATTCCCAGCACTGAATAGGTTCCCTAGAGTAAAGTATCAAGCTACTAAAGGATATGCAGCTAAGCAATATCAATCTGTACTCTCACGACGATCAAAAATACTGTGCTCAACATCAATGCTTCTGGATCGGAAGAAAATGTTCATAGCTTCTCCACATCTAATCTAATAATGATCTTTAATCCCAAGTGTACACGCGCAGCATACCTTACTACTGATGGTCTGATGTAGTGTGACGTAGCATTGACATCAACATAATTATGCATCAGTTACTATGTAGTATCTCAATACAATCTTCAAGGGGTCATCGCATGTTGTGATTATATTTACCGCTCCAAGATGAGCATGGATTTGTTCAAGCAATGCGATAAAGGAAAGTTTTGCTTGTTCTTTATTCCTTCCTTCATCCTTTTGTGTTGTCAGTACATTCAAAATACTGCTTGATGTTTTAATAGGACCATACATATTCCTAGCTGTGATCTCTAATAAACACCAAGTCAACACAACAACCGTCTTGAGAGGCCCAAAATGCCCAAATTACATAGGTCTATACACATGTGACTGTTCCTAAATTAGTGTAGGCTGATAAAATTTTTGTTTTTACTAAATCCACCTTAGTATATGGATGAAATTCTTTGCCCGACAATAAAGCATTTGCTCCCAATTGACCCTTCGGGATCGACACAACACCTCATAAATTGAACGACGGTTCTTATACGATGCCCTAGTACATCAAGATTTTAAACAACAATAGAAAACCATAGCGACGAAATAATAAACATAAGAGCAGCAGCAATAAATAATTATTTATTTAAGTTACGTAATCTTAAGAAATACGGAATGAGCGGCGCCAGTGAATGCGAGACGAAAGCTATTATCATTAAGATGTTGGGTTAGTCATGCTTGAATCAAGGCGTAATTGGGTCCAGCAAAGTAGTTTACACTTATGCTGTAACAATACATTAAGTCATTAGAAAGGTAGCGTACTTCCAGGCGCATCAGACTTTCCAGCTTTGTTTCTGGGCTAGTAAAGCATTTGATACGCTTTTGGTATGATGTTTATAGGTATCAGTGACTACTATCCTGTGTGAATGGAAATACACTGGCCGCCTGCTTTATTGCCACAATACACGGAAAGCAAGAGAATCAAAGGAGTAATCATGGAATGGGGGAAAAAAAACCCCTGTCGTTATGCAAAAGATCCCGAGCTTCATTCACTCAAGTCACACGACAACATTTTCACACGACACAGAATTGAATTGTCTTTAGTTATATGCTTCGTGCAAAATAACTGATGCCATAGCTATTTCTATAATATAATACGAGATACAATTCGATGACCACTTTCATCGTTCTCTCAAACGAAAGGAACTATGCGTATGTACAACAAAAACGCGAGTCATGGTCAATAAAGACCGCAAGCATTTGGCAGCCGGATGAGCAATCAAATCACAGGCATAGTACCTAGTATTTCCTTCATCTAATATTACCCACACGTGTTATCAACTCCCTCGGGAAAGTCTGTCCTATTAATAGTTTACCTTTAATATCTAATTATACACTCAATGGAGTTCTCACAATCAATGGAGTGTATAAAACGAGCGTTGTTTATGAAAGTGTGAAAGAGTTACATAATAAGCAACAGGGTGTAGGAAGTGTTCAATGTGTCTAGGCTTATTTACCGATTTTATAATTGGTGGCCTATTAATTGGTTTGGGCTATTGGTAAGGTATGATACTGAGGCGAGTGTAACCCACGGTCTGGGAAGCCATGACAAGGGAAAACTGGCGAACAGTTGGGACTCACTACTTAGTTTCCTAAAATTGCTACGTGCTCGCAGTTAATTCTATCATCTTGGAACTGCCTTATACAGTAGTCGGATCATAGTTAAGATAAGATGCGTAACAGCTGTTATTCAAAAAGCACTGGCATAGAAAGTAAAAGTCTATAACGCCTAGTTTCCCTTGACAAATTAAAAAGCAATTATAAACTTTTACTTGAAACGAAGCTAGCGACAAAACGGAGTATTCTCGGACATTGCTTTAGAAATCTGTAAAATTACCACTTAGAGTTTATATTCTTAGTTTATTTGTCGCGGATTAGAAAACCTATTTCAGTCTGTGTGCGTTGCTTTGTTGCGGCATAATGGGGCAGATATGAAAAAAGAACGCGAAACTCAGCTGTTCCACCTCGCGAAACACAAGGAGTAATATTCAGAGGTGCTGGGTTCGGTTCGGAGTCGATGGGTTTTTGGGGATCGGGTTGATGTCCAACCTAAAGTAATTGTACCCGGAGAAGATAATACTCAGTCAACTGTAGTCTGTAATCTCTGTTGGGTATAAATTATGACTCTCCCTTCAACACCAAGTCTGATTTCCGCATCCGTTTGTCCCATGTCGCCTTTTTAGTCGGTGTTGTTAGTGTTCCAACTCCTGCACTTTAGAGAATCTAAGGGACGCCACGGACGCTGCGATTAACATCGCCACATACTGGGCCCAAGAAGTTTAAACAAGTCGTACCATCGACACGAAAGAAGAAAAAGTTAGTTGTAGCTGGGGAGCTTGAGCGCTTGTCTATTCGCGGTCTTCACCCAAGGACTCATTTGCTCCACCAACGAGCATCGGTCCTATTATACATATGGCCGGTTCACTACCAGTCCAGCATTAATTCTGCAAAGGCTATGTCGGTATCTCTTTCCGGAATAAGGACGTTCATACTGCTGAGGGCCTTTGGACTGTAGCGATTTCAAATGCGTAGTCAGCATAAAAAAAACCGCTAAATTATTTTGCTAGTGTTATAATATTTTTTTGCACATCTATTAGCAATTTATTTTAACGGCTTTCGACCAAGATTCTTGTTGATTTTCCAGCTTGCCAACTTAATTATCACATTGTCTTCTAATCAGATTAATAGCAGCCAACGAACTTCTTTAGAAAATCTTAGATATACGATTAGAGCTGCCACCTAACTACTGTTATAAATCTGATAAAATTGTTTTAGAAACTAGTTTTAATTACTAAGTTGTTATTTTTTTATTTCTATGCAACAAGGAAAAGATCTGAGATAATTGTTATGTAGAGAAACTCGCGATTTTGCCAGGGTTACTATTACAATGGACGGATAGAAGACCTCAGCCTTTAGTAGAGTTTAAACCAAACCTATTGACTTACGTCGCTTGGCGATAGGTTCCTATCACTTGTTCTGTACGATGTAATGAGGATAATCTTGCATCTATTTAATTCAAATAGTACATCACTTGAATAAATAATTCATGCATATTATTTTGTATTGTATTGAAGTTTACGACCGGAGCTTTGCGAATACGTAATAGAACGGGAAAATTATAAGACGAAAAGTTTGTCTACACGTAGTAGGCAATACCTCTCGGCCACACGCACAAAGTCACACGCGTCTTGCGACTTGGAAACAGCAAATGAAAGAAGTTGCTATTACATATAGTAGAACACGCAATGCCATTAGAAACGAATGACGCGCGCGAGTCGTCGCTTGACGCAAGTCGTATCGCCCGAGGCCGTGAACGAAGCCTTAGCAACGTCTACTTAACGAGTTCAGCAACCCAATAAATTCTCCATCTCTCTATAACATAATTTACATACAAATCCAAACAAACATGATTCTTTTTGTTTTCTCTGCAAAGATAAAAACTTATCAGTTTAGTCACGTGGTATTATCATTAAAAAGTTCATGTCAACGCACCTTGTACGGTGCCTATGTAAACGTTTACGCCCGATAAGGGGGGCAGAGCCCTAACAGGTTCTGACAAATCGGTCAGGGTCAGGAGGTACAAATTGCGGCCGGACTTAGGGACTTGAGTCACGTTTGTATCAGATGGTTTCATCTAGCCTTCCATCGGTTGCCAATATTATGTAAAGTTGTTAAGTGACTGGAATTTGCAAATTGTTTGACAAATAACTTTTTGTTTTGGTGAATGGAGTCCCTATGGTTTGGTTACAGCTGCACGGAAAGATTGCAGACCAGCTGTGGAGTACATTACATGTCCGAGTCCGGTGTCTGGAGCCACAACCAGATTTTGTCTCTACCAGTTTAATTGAACTTTTAATTGTGTCATTATGGGATGTCTTAACTTGGTAGACTCCAAGAAAAACTAGCCAAAAGGATGTGTTTCTAATTAATTCTTAATTTGGTTTTGAATTGTTACTAGTCGAGGACTGTAAAAATATCATGCCATGATTTTGAAAGGGCTTTATTTATTCTAATAATCTGTTCACTGCCATAAATAAAATAAAAACAACCAAAATTATACAGTGTGGAATGGAAATCGAGGCACAAAGGATTACCACATAGTCAGTACACACTAACAGTTGGTATTCAAAACATCAGTCCGAACACCCTCACATAGAAATTTTTCATTGGTAATAAAAAAATATCTTAGCCAACGGTACACATTTATCAGCAAATAATGTTGTAGACCAAGAGCTAGTGGACCCTCCGAGTAACGGTGTGTCTGTAAGGCTAGAAATTCTTATGGTGATGAGTCATAGTTTGCTAAGTACAATGACCATCGCCTGGCACGCCTCAGCCCTGCACGTCATCAACCCCTATATTTTTGAAAGTGTAGGAAACATTTGAAAAAAAAACTGGTTCCTGTAAGCTTGAAATTTTTTTACCATTTTGTTTATTCGTTATTAAGTTCAAAAAAAAATTGACAGGCGTTTTTGATGAGCACAAGTACCTGACAGGTGAGCCTGAAGGTGTATTATGTGTAGGTAAATTAAAATAAACTTTATTCTGTAAAGTTGAAATTTATAGACATGTTTCTTTAAGCGATTTATAGTAAGTTGGTAAAATGACAGGCGGTTCTGGCTAGCATAAGTCCTTGACAGGCGAGGGGAAAGATGCTATGGGAGTGCGAGTGAGAGGCGTAGCATGAAAACTCATATCTTTGATGCAAATTACATTAAGTAAAAATAGAAATTATGGGTAAAATGTATTTTATTAGTTGTAACGTACATAAGACTTTTAAATTAATCATCATCATCATCTGATATGTCATCATCAATTTCTTCGTTATCATATGATTCTTCAGTGTCGATTTCATCATCTAAAAAGAAACAAAGTTTGAATACATTAATAATAACATTAAATCTCGGATCTTGCGCTCAATTATGTAGAATTCCATATATTTTTAGAAAATTAAGAATTTGTTTATTACCTTCAATATGTTCTTCAGCTTCACTTGACTCATTCTCAGCAGTATCAGTAGGCTGTTGTTATAATATTACTTCGTAGATAGAAGAAGGAACTGTATTTCCCTCAAACCAATTAAATTTCGATTCCATCTTACTCACTATTTACTTAAATATGAATATAAAGTGACAATACACAAAGATAACTGCACAATCACTGTAATGTATAGTTAAGATTAATATATAATTGAAATTCTTTGTGAAATAGTTGAACACGACTTCACGTAGGTAAATCGTTGTTAGAACTGACGAAATTTTTCGTTTCAAATCTTTCTACAAAAGCAGGTACACGACCCTCCAATTTTACCGTTAAATAAACTGTCTCATTCGCATCACTGAGTTGACGTTATACCTCTCACTCGCAATCCCATAGCATCTTTCCCCTCGCCTGTCAAGGACTTATGCTAGCCAGAACCGCCTGTCATTTTACCAACTTACTTTAAATCGCTTAAAGAAACATGTCTATAAATTTCAACTTTACAGAATAAAGTTTATTTTAATTTACCTACACATAATACACATTCAGGCTCACCTGTCAGGTACTTGTGCTCATCAAAAACGCCTGTCATTTTTTTTTTGAACTTAATAACGAATAAACAAAATGGTAAAAAAAATTTCAAGCTTACAGGAACCAGTTTTTTTTTCAAATGTTTCCTACACTTTCAAAAATATAGGGGTTGATGACGTGCAGGGCTGAGGCGTGCCAGGCGATGGTCATTGTACTTAGCAAACTATGACTCATCACCATAAGAATTTCTAGCCTTACAGACACACCGTTACTCGGAGGGTTCACTAGCTCTCCTACTATTGGTTAAATCTACAGATCGTAATGATACATTTCATTATAAATATTGAGACTGATGTCTCTATCTGACAAAATACATTATACATATTTGCAAAGTTTTTGTTTGTACTAGATTAATGTTTTGATTTCAGGTTGGTGACCTGATAATACTTGACACAACTGCACAAAAACTTAGCATAAATGTCCAAAATTATAGAAATAATATTAAGTATTTGTAATGAATCAATTTTCCCATTTATATAAGGCAAGCGAATATCAGTCGGAACATGCTGTGTTTTATATACCAGAGCTAATTGATTGAGTCCGCCTTTGGCCACATACGTATACATGGCTGCAATTGTATTTATTTTAATCCACATGTCACACATGCTTAAAAAAATAAGTGAAGAGCAATAACGAGTGGCAATATCTGTTCATCTTTCATTTCAATATATATTTACGTTTACGTGTAATTTCTGAGTAGGTCATGAAAACAGAAGCACTGTAGAGATATATACAAACTTAAGTGCGGCTTTAAATTAAACATATTCCCTCGCAATCTGTCATTGGTAGTTTGACAGTTCTGTCACAGTGACAGGAATAACGCTTAGCCTATTTAAGTGCTAAATAACCAAAGGGATCACTGCCTCAGTCTTTTATTAATTTATTTAATATTACCATTTGAGTGCCACTGCAGGTCAAAGGCCTTCCACTTATCCATATCCATAGTAGTTGGGCGCCAATCCTTGTGAAAAGAATCGAGTTCGTCCCATCATCTCCTACTGGGCCTATCGTTTGCAGCTGTTTGGGATCCATTGTGTGGTTACTTTAGCCCATAGCTCCTCTGGCATGCAATAGATGTGGCCAGCCCAGTTTCATTTGAGTATGGCAGCCTCAGTCTTTAGTATTTTGTTATTCATAATTTTGTTATTGTTTGTTGGTGTAATCTTTCAATAACAATAAACAACATTCTAAAAACAGGAGACATTTACAGCCAACAAAAAACAAACAATGTTTATAAATTATAAAGCAAGATATATATTCATTTAGATGTTATTTCATAAATAAACAGCATTTCAAGTTAATTGGTTCTCTGTACTTGTAAAGTAGATTTAATAAAAAAAAGAAGTTAGCCTTGATACAATTGCAGCAGTTGTAAATTTTCATAATTTACTCCACAAAGACAGCAAATGCCATAGTTAAATACAAGTTTTATGAAGTCAATATCAAACAGGTTGTTTTCATGCTTAAGGTCATAAAAAATTATAAGTATCTATCATGATCACCATTGAGGTAATTGAGTTATTTACAGATTTGTTTTCAATGTTATATCACGTAAATAAACAATTGAAGCAAATAGTTCTTATTGTGGTCATATAATCAAATGTAGATTTGTTTTACAGGATAATTTAAACGCTTATGGATTTATCTGCAAGACAGTAAAAGGCAATTTAATTGCATACATAAAAACTTTCTTTTCTTATTCAATTTTACATTTTGCTTGTGTGGTAACAATATGATCTTACAGTGCAGCTGGGACATTCTAAACCAGTTGTTGTACAATTGGAAAACTGGTGCTCAAGTTCAGATAGATCATTAATGTTTATCAATATTGTGTCAAGTTCCTATTGGAAATTACAAAATAAATACCAGTTTCCACTAATTGTATGCGGCCAGTGTCATTCGTACACGTGACTCCCTTGACCTTGCTTCCACATTCGCCTTGATAGGCCCTGCTCACCGCAACCGAAGGAAAACGGCTTCACAAAAATTTATTACTACAGGAATGACCAGCCGCCAAACACGCGCCATCACGCGTGCTATGAACGGACACTACACCACGCAAGATAAGCAACAGAAAACATCACGTTTTGTTATCAAACACCTAATCGCGTACGCATTCGAACACAAAGAACATCGCTAGATACTGTGACACGAGCCTGGATCAACGCCAACCAGCAAAAAAACAATACTATACAGAGAAATTATATGTACTCACCTGATATTTGTGAATTTCTTCGCACTGCTATCCTTCCCACGGATACGAAACTCAATCTAACACTACTCATTATATAAACTTCGACAACGATTCAGTAATAACATCAGCCCTCAACCGAACGACAGAAACGTTATACGAGCCAAATAGAAATTACAATAAGTCGCCGTAATAAGCGAGTCGCAATTTTTATTGTATTTGTTTGTCAGTGAGAGGTCTCTGTCATGACGCAACACTTTTAGTCAACATCAACACTTTTCGCAAATGTACAATTAGACGGTGTAAGTACGAAAACTGCACTTTACTATTTTTTTGTATGATTTTACAAAAACAATTTTATTTTTTATAATGGAGCGGCCATACTGATGTTCACAGCTGATTTTGATGTGAAAGAAAATGAAATTTTTGTACCACGTTGTTTCGATGCCACCGCTCTCTAGCGAATAAATAAATAAACTTTGGTACTGTTTTATCGTATGTGCGCTGAGTTCCTTTAGTTTTGACACTAGATGGCATAGATGATGGCACGAAAACTGAAAACCGAAACAATGGAGCAATGAGAAATAAAAATAACAACTAGGATTGTTATTTTATGGTAATGATCGAGATCAGAATTTTAAGTGGCTGATTGAAAATGACTTTGCGAAAATTAAATATTTCGGAAGACTTTTCTACAGAGTTTCGAGAATGACAGGTGGTTTTACTTTTTTTTTTGCATTCAAATAAGAATCTGGTCACCCTGCATACAAACGTCAAATTGTTATTTATCTTCTGTGATGAAAATTGTTCAAAATGGCTGAGACAGAAACCGATAATAACAGTATTATCAGAACAGAAAGAAATAATAAGAGTACAGGGCCTGCTAATGGGCCCCGTCGCGTTACTATCTATAAAACTGAGACCGGATTTGGTTTCAACGTGCGCGGTCAAGTGTCTGAAGGTGGGCAGTTAAGATCGATTAACGGTGAACTTTATGCTCCTCTGCAGCATGTCAGCGCTGTTCTGGAGAACGGGGCGGCGGAGCAGGCCGGGATCAGGAAGGGGGACCGGATACTTGAAGTGTAAGTACTTAGAATAACATGTTTTCCAGCGCCCAACATTTGGTTGAAACAATCTTGGTTCCCATTGGATTTTCCCATAATTGTTTGTGTTACTTAACATAGCAACGCATTTCCCGCCGGTGCTTTGTGTTTGAATACTTCTCGGAATGTGATTTCTCATAAGAAGGAGCCAAAAGTTTTCAAGATATTTTCGAACATGCTCATTTACATAATGTTTGAGGTGATTCATTCAAAACTTGTTTGATTTTGTTAACGACAGTCGCTGGAGTTTGAAACTGATAGTATCTGTGTACGACATTAGTACTTGAGCCATTATTATTTTAATTTAGGTTTAAAATGTACATATTGTCATACCATTTATAATAATTCAGCAACTTTAGCTACCAAACCTAAGTTGTAATAAGTGAATGATCTCAATATTCTGAACAGGGTTAATGGTTTCAGTGACATACAACTATTAATAACTTGGCGTAATAATTGCCATTGTGTCTGAATGTATGTTATAAGACAGTAAAAAAAGACAAGTTTTAACATCATGTTTTTTAAACAATTAAGTAGGTACCTACTCATTTGCCATATTTTTTACCTCTTCAATTGTACAAGGACATTTATTAATGAAGATAAACAATGGAAATTTTATTAATTCTCATCATGTAGAATTTTACAATGTAGCACTTGGCCGAGTCTAATATAAAAATGTGGGTAAATTAAATGAAAACTAACAAACATTGAAAATATGTCTAACAATATTCTGAATGCCATAATAATAAAATTTTATACATCTAACAGCATGTAATTGCAATAATTACCAAGTAACTCGATACCTCCCACAAAGTTAAATTGTTCTAAACTGCTGATTGTATCAAGTGTAGTGTGCAAAATAAACTTGTGCAATGTTATGTTTAATTATAGAAAACAAATTATCATCATAGGAACCAATTTGGCACAAAATTACTTGGAAACAGTAAAATCACACATAAAGAATGTTCTGACTGCATCGTCCCACCACTGCGCAAAGCCATTGACTACTAACTTTTATATACTAAATAGGCTTGCGTTTGGCCGCTACTCTTTTGATAAAGTATTTTTTTTTTGCTATTGAAAGTGCCAAACTCAGTGCCAAATTTTGGGCTGATTCAATTTGAATCGTCATCAAAATACTAAGAAGAAGTATTTTTATCAAATATTAAAACTTTTTGCCATGGTTGAAATAGGTTAGCTTGCTTAAATACTCGTTGACATTGCCCAAATCATTGTAAAAAAAAAACAAACTACTGTGCATACATTATTCTTGATCTCTTATCTTTGCATACATACAAAATTTTATTTGCCCTCAAACTCTGACCGTAAAACGATTGTGATTTCAAGATCAATCTTGTAATATCAAATTAATACTTAATTAAAAGTCAGATTGCTGTGTTGGTTTTTATTGATGAGAGCAATAATGAGCTTTAAAGAACTTTACTACCTAAAGTAATCATAAGTTTGTTTACTAATTTTCTTTATTATTAATTAAATGTGTATTAGATGATCTTAATAACAATTTAAAAGCCAAACCAATTAATCATCATGCTTGTAATCCCCAAAGGGTACTTTTAATTTGGAATGTCCAACTACAGTTCATTCACAGTTATTATGCTTGTGGCTGGACTGTAGGAAAAGTTGATGCGACTCATTATTAGCTTCCTTGAGCAGGCTTTTAGATGAATTATTTCAGCCACCAATAGTTTACTCAAAAATATTTTTAGGGTTTTAAGGAACAGAATTCCCTCTTATAGAGGAGGCCTCTGTCCCAGCTGTGGGACCATTATACGCTGACTATTATGCTAAGGTACAAAAGGAAAAAAATCATTGTCCATCTCTCAAGCAAAGCCCTTTTTTTTGTGTGCCTCATTTTACATACAAGTTCTATGGTCTAACTAAGCATTCAATTGCTTATATAAGAAACAAGCTAAACATTGTATTCTAATACGGAAACACTATTCAAAGTCTATATTTATTTAAATTAACATACCCACCTGCTATGAGCTAAACCTGTTTACTTATTGTGTAATGTATTTAAATAGGATTCTGATCACAGCTTTGTGATAGGAAACTTTGATTTTGAATTAAAATGAAAAAGATACAGTTAATACATACATCTATCTTGTTTCTGGCAACTAGAACATGATTTCTGAGATCTACATAGCGAACTTCAACTTCACTCAAGTTAAGTACGATAATGAACCTTATTTGTATGAAATATATGTGCATAATTTCATATTTACGCAACTGACCAAGTGCTTCACACAAATATGAAAGTTAACTTCATACTTGCAAGGTTCATTTTTTTATGTAACTTAGCTTGGGTAAAGTCAAAGTATGCTTTTGGATCTTAGTGTGACTCAAAGGACCAGATTTTAATAAATTATTTCTTTTAGTATGATTCTATTGCTTTTAAAAGTTAGTCTGAGCTTGATTGTAAATATAAACAAACTAAAAACAATATGTGAACCTTGACCATTTTTAAGCCCATCTTTTGTAACCATGACATTCAAAATACACATTTTATGGGCCATTTTGAATATTTGACTAATAATGTTGTTATTGGTAGCTGTAGCAGATGTAATAACAGATTAAACAAACATGAGTTCCTTTGTGAAGCAAATTGGTTTGCGCGCTTTACCCAAATTGCTATACGGTCCAATCTTCTAAAGGTGTTCATTCATCCACATTGCCTCTGGGCCACACAGACGCTATGTGGGCGTATCGTCATCCGACCCGGTTGCTAGCGTACCCACAAAATCGTCCGAGACTAGGGTTAGTATACGTCCGGATTTGTCCGGATATTTCCGGCTTTGACGTTTGTCGTGTTTTCCATAATAGAAAAGGTTTTGACTAATGAAAAATTTCAATGTCTGTACTTATTTGAACATGTCCTTTTGTCAGGACTATTCAAATTTCGTGTTGGTAGCCCTACTCGTGATTCAAAGAGGTCGGGTGGGCGTATCGTCGGCCCCGGTTGCTATACGAACTGTATTAGGAGGCAGTCTTGCGTGATGTGATTTTCGATTGCGTTGATCAAAAGGCTCTGGGTCTATCTTCTGTAATGTCCGCATGAGGTATTCGAGAATATGTTGTGAAAGGGTTTGACTGTCGTGCTTCATAATCGTCACGTCAATTGTATCTAAATGCTGTTTTGGTGCTTCCAAATATAAAAGACGTGATGACCTTAAAGTTAGACCATTAACAGCTTTATTTAACATAGAATGCCGTTGGTGTTCTGATATGGACACACGAGAGCACATGTAAGAGAAACACCCAAGCACTCAAGCACCATAAAAACTCATCGAATGCAGTCGCTGTGACCGAATACGGATAGATTGCATCATAATCATCTTCCTGATGTAAAATTCTGATCTACATTTGCTTCTTAAAAGGCGACTCCAAATAAAAAGGCCAGAAATATTTACTAACAAAATATTATGATGTTACATAACACATTCTACAGTTGTAGGTTGTAGACCGATACTAATTCGTACCAGTTAACAAAGTACTACAAAAAGCAAGTAGTGCAGGCATTCGTACGGTTTCTCTCGATGAGCCTTGACTCAGTTATCAGCATTTCTACTTACAAAGTCTTTTAGTACCGTCTTTTACGTTTTTGATAAAAAAAAATCGGCCAAGTGCGAGTTGATACCCGGCGTTTTGTAACTTATTCTAAAGGTATTTAGTGTATGGACCTATGAAATGATGTTTTAAAATTCAAGTGTAATGATTTCGAATATTGATTCTAAGGACATGCCAGGTTTCCTCACGATGTTATCCTTGGCTGTTTTAACATCCACCAATCCACACTGGGCCCACTCCCTCTCCCTCTCACAGAGAAAGGTGTCTTGTTCTTATGTCCCAGTTGTGGCAACATTATAGGCTGATCATACTACGTATGCTGTGCTTATTTTCGAAAACAGTCCTTTGCTATTCTTCTGAAACTTATGGTCTCGTAAAAGGTTGGACCGAAACGTGTCCTGGCTAGATCTTGATCGCATTTACATGGATCTAAATTATTAAGTAATATTACACAACGTTTTTTTTTAAATATAATACTAAATAGACTTGCGTTTGGCCGCATAGAGAATAGAGCCAGATTTTAATGATTTATTTTTATTTATTTATTAAAACTTTATGCACAAGTAAAAACTGTACAAAGGCGGACTTAAAGCCTTAGGCATTTTCTACCAGTCTACCTTAGATGATGATCTATCTATCGTTCTTTGTAGGAGGTCCGTTTCCTGGTACTATGATGAAATAACTTATTAATTTTCACCGATGAATAAGCCATTTTATTGTAAACATAGATTGCTTCAACTCATTCATTTTATACGATAAATATTATTGCTGATAGACATTTTACCGCTTATCCGAAGTAATGAATATTTGTGCGTACAACCGCAGAATACGTTCAGTGCTTACAATTTCACGGAAATAATAAAATAACATGAATATTAGTTACTGCGTTTCTTGAGGAGTTCAGGTAGATGGGATTATCAGTTTTGCCACAACTACGCAACAGCCTTGGATATCGAATAGAAGACACCAGCCAGATACTAACAATACCTACTACATTAATTCGAAACAATATAGCTACTGACACCCTTGGATGGTAAATCCATCTGTTAGGGCTCCAAAACTTGTAACAGCACAGAACTTGTAGTAGTAAACTGAACGCGATTAGCACATCTGAACGGCGTTTAAGAGCTGTCAATATCAATATTCCGTAACAATGATGACACTGACTTAAGCGCAATTAAGAAGAGCTGGAGGCCTACCATCAACTTTTAGTTAGCCATTCAATTCCGATGCAATTCAGTTTAAGTACCTAAACTGAATCGCTAAGATTTGTACCATGAAGTACCTTTAACTAAATGGCGTTTGAATCGCTTAGGGAGGAATGAACGTACGAAATTTGTCTGTGGTCCGCGGTGTGAGAAAGAGATGACGCTATACAGTCATTGCATAAGTCTGTCTCTTTTACTCGAACCATATGCGTTGCGTTTCGAAACCTAGTTGATATAATATTAGCGATTTTTTTGGGTAAAAATTACAACAAATACATTTTCAAATTGCCCTTTTTAGTGTCAAATTATATACCATTAAGCCCTTTTTAGTAATCATTAAATAATACTAATTCTTCTAATTCGTTCAATTCCAAATTAAAGGTTTGCTTCGTGTTGTTTTAAAAATAAATTGATTAAGTTGAGTTTAGAACGCACCCACTCATGTTTGATTTGACAGGAGACGGTTGTTGTTGTTGCGATTTGTTTTGAAAGTTATATTATCTCAAAGTATTCTTATTAGTATTTAAAAGTGTTTTTACGTTTCAATTTGGTAAAATAATCAGTAATACGAATAATGGCGTAAGTATTCTTGTGGAGTTTGTGTAATAATTTTATATTTTCATAAAGTAAACCTTACAAACTTCTTTATCTAAAACGCGTACCCAACTTAAGTACCAAAGTATTTTAAGTGCTTTTTTTACAGTGATGCATCGCGTCGAAGAGTAACATACGGTCAACTTGAGCAGCTTTGGGAATTTTTAAATGAAAATAAAGCCTTAGCAACGGGCTTTAATAAAACTTCCCAAGCTAGAGAATATTCAAAAAATATGTGGAAGAATATAGCCCAAAATTTAAATTCCCATGGTGATGGTGCAATTAAAGATTGGAAAGGATGGTGCAAAGTACGTAAAAAGAATAAAAATAACTAATAATAATTTATTTTTGTTATAAAATATTTCTGTGCAACTTATCAAGATAATATATATTTTCAGTACTGGAATGATTACAAATCAAAAATAAAGAAATTGGCTGCAGCTACTAGAGCATCTCACCAGCAGACTGGAGGAGGTCCGTCACAAATTAAAAAGTTGACGGACATTGAAAAAAAATTTCTGCTGATTTTAGGAGATGACTTTGGTACCGGCCTGCCTGGTATAAGGGTAGAGCCATTTGAACAAGTGAGTATTATTTTTTATACTGGTTCATTGGTTTATATTGTATAAAAATATTTGCACAGTTGCATGTCATTTTAATGATGTAAATAAAGAAAGAAAACTAAATATGATTTGCAGGATATGCAAGAATCAGAGAGTGGTTTGGATATGGACACGCCATTAAATATTGGTACAGGTAGTGTACCCACAGTTCTGGAAGGCGAGGGGGGTTCTGAGAGTATACTGACTCTCTGTCCAGTCCAAGGGATGAGTCCAGAAACCATGGAACCAGGGCCATCAACCAGAGTGACACCCCCTCCACCTGCGTCGCCACCCACTCTCGAGCACACTACCACTCGTGCACCGGACCTGCAGAGCACTCCTCGGCGCTCACCACGCCGCCGACGAAACACGCGACGAGAGCCACCAATGACGCAGGACGCGGCTCGCCGGGCTCTTATTCGCATTTCTGAGAGGAGAGCCAATATAGAGGAGCAAAATAGCGAAACTCTAATGAAATTACTGCAAGAAATTAAGGAAATAAAAGAAATATTGCGGTTGAGGTAAGTTTCTATTTTTATTACACACAGATTGTTATGGTTATTAAAAATTATCCTCTTAACTCACACCTAATTATTATTATTAATTACAAATACAGTACCAATAAACCTCTTATAAACAACCACATCTAAGTACATACAAAATTATATAATAGAAAGCAAATAATATTTTAAGCATACTATACTATTATCATTATCGCGCATCATGTGTCTTCAAATGTAATTATTCTATAATACTAAATTGTCAAATTATCATTCTAGGTCAGTCGGGCATCCCACAGACGGCGAATGAGGTTGTTTCTGGTGATCACACCACGTTGAAGAGCTTGGTTGTTGCTGCTGACACTTTCATTATGAGTATCAGTCATATTCACCTGCATCTGGGCTTCTTGAAGTATGTCTTCGTTACTTAATTCTGGCACAGGAATGTTAGCCTTATTACAAATGTTATGCAGAATCACACAAGCATTTATAATAGAGGCTGCAACTTTTGGTCTGTAGTGTAACACTCTGTGTACCAGAAGGCAACGAAAACGTGCTTTAAGAAGCCCAATTGTTCTCTCAATTATATTCCTAGTCTGGACATGCATATTTGTGTAATGGCTCTCTGGTGTATCAGGATTTGCATTGATGATGGGTGTCATCATGTAACTTCTCAATGGATATCCCGAATCACCTGCAAATAGGAAAATTTAATTCATGTTAACATATATTTTGTTACTTTAGGATTTCTAAGCCAAATAATTTTATTTAATATAAGACTGAGACAATGCCAAGAATTATATTTTAGTGATTATTTTAGTTATTATGTTAAATATATGACCAATTACAAAGTATTTTGATACCAAGGAAAATTAGAAGAATAATTTATTTAAAACATATTACATTATTATACTACTTTTTGTTGTTGTATTACATTATTATATTTTTTTGCAGTATTATTATAAATTTACTAAATTTATTTTATCTATAGTTGTCGAATTAAAGATTAAAGTGATTAAGTTTATAATTTGTTTAATTTAATAAAAAAATATTCTAACCTTACCTAGTAACCATGTAGATTCATTTATATTTTCTAAATGTGATTTTAATGGGTGTACATTCCAAATGAATGAATCATGTGTTGCTCCACCATAGCTAGCATCTACACTAGTAATTTGCATGTCTGCATCACAAATCTGTAATTTGTAAAATGGTTAATTACATCATAAAGTTGTAATTATTTACTACAATTACTTGCATGTTATTCTGGACATATTTACTACTTTGAAAGTGTTCAATATAATTATGTACTTAACATACAAGTATTGTATAATAACAATGCAGTAACTGCAAAAATTACCAACTGAACATTTAATGAATGATAGTGTTTTCTACAAAAATATCTTTCTTCATTTTCAACTGGTCTAACTATTGCTATTTGTGTGCAGTCTATGCATCCCAGTACACCGGGGATGTTGAATTTTTGATAAAACCTGAAATAAAGTTCCTGTATATAAATTACTATTAAGCAAGTTGTAACATAACAGCCTTACCTTATTCATAGGAAGGAATAAAGATAACAAAATAAATTAACCTTGCCCTTATTTTATTTCTTTCTTCAAAATTTTTGGGAAACTTAATGTATTTTCTTCTCATCTCAGGAGAATCAATGCATGCTGTTACTTTAGCTATTACAGAGGAAACTGTTTGCTGAGCTATAGAGTGAGCACTGATGTCTCCGATGGGTCTCTGATATGACCCTGTCGCATAGAACGACAGTGTAGTTAAAACCTAAAAGAAATGATATTAATTAATGTAACTCTAACAACTTACATAATAATTTATGTGTTAATTTTTTTTAAATTCACTGTTTTTAATGCATTGTAAATATGGGTAGGTAGGTGTATCTAACCAGATAACTTATTATAGTATGTGTTAAAATGTTTTGTGAATAATTTGACTTTTACCTTTGTCTCTACTGATAAATCAGTTGATTTTGATGGATTTTTCAACAATGGCCTCAGCTCATCACACAGTTCTAATACCAATTTTATAGACAACCGATATCGCTTCATAAATTCTGCATCTTCCAAATAAAAGGGGTCAGATTGTTCCCGTGTTATACGTCTTTTTTGTCGCCGTGTTGTGTTTATTTCATTATCATTTTCCATGAATTCAAAAAGGGCTAATTCGTCAGACATCTACAATAAAGAATAGCTCTAGAAATCACTTTTTTACATTAACACATAAGAAAAACTAAATATTGAACTAAAATACTTACTTTCAATTAAGTATATTTGCACTATTTTTAAAGTTATTAACAAAACGATTCACTTCACGCCAAGAAAGTAGCAACTTTTTTTGAATCGCTTACTTTGACAGTTAAGCTATCCAATTTAGGTTGAAATGTCACCTCATGGTACGAAAAATGAACGAACGAAAACGGTTTGCGATTCAATTGCAGACTTGATTTGGTGTCAACTTAGACTGGATAGCTTTAATGACGTCGTGGTATGAAATAGCGAAGCAGTTTATTTTAGGTCGTGAATTGAATCGCAATAATAGTTCATAGTAGGCCTCCTGATCGTGTTTCAGTTTCAAATGTGAAATCGGACCTAAGACCCGGGCTGATTCGAAACTGTAAATAGATGAACACAAGTGTGCTTACTTTGTAATTGTAAGTGTAACAGACGGGAAACCAATCACTTTATATTGATCGTAATTGTCCAACCTACAATGAATCCATCAAATTGATTCGTGACCAATGTACCGACTTTTCCTTATCGTCTGGGTGTGAAATAGTAGGAACTAGGAATAAATTATTAGATGTCATTTTTCCTGTCAAAACGTTTTATGTATTATTATCAGCACAGTTTATTGTAATTTATTAGGAAAATGATTTATAAATCACAGGGAAAACAAAGAACTAAAAGTCAAACGGATCAAGTTTACTCTTGTTTTTGGTCAATGTTTGTTTTGTACGAGATTTCATCCGGCGAATTTATAATACAAACAAGGAGACGCCCCGCTCTGTAAACTCCATCAATTATTCTAGCCTTTTTCGAGGAACTTAAATTTGAGATTGACTGAAAAGACAAACGGCTGATAATGTATGTATAAGATATCCTTAACATATTATAAAATAGGTAGTAACTCGGTCTGTCTGTTAGGTAACCTTTTAAAGGATTTGGATAAAATTAAGCACAAAAAGAAACCATGATGTGGGTAAGCATAAGTATCTATAGGACTTATCGCGGTAGTACATAGCCATAATCCTGTGGGATGATATACAACCTCCGCGTGGACGACGATGCAGGTTATGATAGTTAAAAAAAATTAAGCAGAACCAATACTCCAAAAAATTATAACAATGGACAAACTCAATTGTCTGGGGGCCAGAGACAACAGAACATAAGTATCAGACTATTGGCTACCGAACGATGTGTCAAACGGCTTCAATGAATTGCAATGATATAGAAAGAACGGGCGCTATGATTGGTAATTATTTCGCAATGCACGATACCAATCAATACAACTATTGCTGCACTGCACTTGTTAACTGGGGCATGTGTGTGTTAACACTTGCATTTTAGAGTTGCCAGTTTTAAAATTAAAGTAATCTTAGCGACACCCAAAATGATTTTAAGTAGCACAGAGAGGCTATCAGAATAAATTTAATAGGGAAAATTGATCCCATCTCTCTGTGACGCCTTGAAGCAAAATGATTTGTATATTTGTCAATTTTGAAACGTTACACTAGAAGACCAGAACTAAGACGGGCGTGCAGTGGCCAGTTTGCCTCTTGCAAGCAGATTACTTGTTTGCTTTGTCACGTCTATGGAAGTATTGTCTTTAAATGTCTTTGGCAACACTTTATCTCTCACCAATGTAAGCTGACCACACCTTTTAGGGGTGTTTTAGTAAGCACTAGCACGTCGTTAACGACCTTTTTGATAAAATAAGCTGCCTAACACACGGGAGCAAAGCATAAACTCTCCTACTCTTGCGGATCACCTGCCTTCACTTAACTCGCACGGCTTAAACTAATAAGCCCACTTAGCTCAGTCCATTTTCATTAACAGGCGTTTTAGTAACTTTGTATAGTTTTGGGGAGTGAGGCTCCTATGTGGATCGATCCATTGCGATCTAATTTCAATTCCACGAAACTGTGATATAATAGGATCCCTTTGGTCTGATTAGAATTTAGATCGTTCATTGTAATATATCAGTCGAAAGACGTCCATTGTTGCAAAAATTCCTTCTTATCGTTGCCATACAGTCATTTAGATACTTATCAAAATGTATCTTCAGAAACATTTCGTTTTAATACATAAAAACGCATATTTAGGTCCTGTTTCATCAAAAATTTGATCACGACTTTGAGTCTCGAAAATAACTGTTTTGCGTTTTACTGAATCAGCTTCTCAAAGTTCAACCAAGTTCAGGTCAAATGAAAGGCTATGGATGAGTATATCGTTTGGAATCCAGGGCACAGACACAGTCTTAAGAAGCCGTACTACAAAGAAACGCAAGCGCCATTCTTTCGTTTGCACAATCGCCAATGCAGCACCATCGTTTCGCAATCATGCATTATGTTTTATTGCATTATCAGCTACGTTCTAGTTTTAACACTTCTCACTTGCATGAGAGTAGCCTAGATGACTGTGTTTCAAGTACATGTTTTTTTTTATCAAACACGTTACTGCACATATGTAGCGTCACGCTTTACGAGCCCTAATATGCCGTGGAGCATTTATTGTGTCAATCATTCTAATAATTTAGCTGTTTGTAGCTCCCATAATGTTGAGTCGTTTGGTTGCAAGTTTTTTATAAACTAGGTAGGCAAGAGTGCTATCATCATCAGCATTTATTAAGTTCTGTATTCGTTTCAGTCTCATCTTTTCTATTTATCAATGCTTTATGTCTTTAGAATTAACATTACACTGTATCAAAATCAAACAATGCAATACCAATTATTTCAGACGAAATTAACCAATGAAACGAATCGTCTCCTCTCCTCCTCCGTCGCACATAGGTCAATATTCAACATTTACGCGGCCAAAATTATTTGTTGACTGATATCATGTCTGCATGATATTATATGTCTCATAAGAGTATTTATTTTAATTTAGTTAAGTTTTTTTTGTAAATTAATGTAAAAAAAAAACATTATTTCACATAATTATTTATTTAACCCAAAGAAACACACACAAAATACGCAAAGTACAATATTGCAAACACGCATTAATACAACAGAGGAATTCTACATAAAAAATATTATAAATATTATATCGTAATAGATTCATCTTGCTGCTCGCTATCTGAGTCGGGTTCGTTGGTGTCAGTATCTTCTATCATTAGCATGTCTATTGTTTCCGGGCAAAATTTTCTGGGATTGATCTCTTCTTACGCCTCAGGCTGCTAATAAGTGGATCCGAACTCAGTAGTAATCTATGGTACACATCAATATTACAATGTTCTCTGGAAAATTTCCTGGCGAAGTTTTCGCGATATACACGGAAGTGTTTATTCCGGGCTTCTGCGGCTTCTTCTGATAGCTGACCTATTGGTAGCAAAGCATTACAGTGGCACCATGTATCAATATTTTATGCATGGTCGGAGTCATAGGGTGCCATCCATAAAGGCTTACGTACAATTTTGTTGTGTCTTTGGCATAACAATCGTATTTCAGTGAATCAATCTTATATCCACTTGAAATTGTCTCCAATATAACTTTTAATCTATAAATCAGTTCGTAGTTTATCCCAGTTATATCTGCTGCCAAATGGGGATTTTCGAAAAACCTTCTACTGGTGTTACCATCATTGGTATTTCCGAAATTTGTTTTGGGCATGTCTACCAATAATCCAGTTTCAATCCGAAATCTTTCTTGGATGTGATTCTTTGTTTTTCCTTCTGGTTGTTTTTCTTCCTCAGACCTCCTTTCCCTATATTTTTTTACTGGTAATTTATATGCCAAATGTAAAACACTTTCAAATAGTCTAATTCTGGCATGCAATACAGAAAGCCCAAAATTAACACCCGTCAAACTTGATGTTTCCTTTTTATCTATAATGTTGTTGAAGTCTTTCGATGTTGCACCACAAATATAGCACCGACTAGTAGACTTTGTTCCGGTTGCAGCATTGCATACTAATTCGTCAAATGATTTCGAAGGCCGTCCCGGCCGATTTAACGATTTTATAGGTAGCTGAAAAGTTCCATTTAACCAAGACTCATTGTTTTTCAAGAAAACCTCTTCCTTTCTATGGCATTTGGCCCATTTTTCCTTCAACACTGATTTAAATAAAGAAAATCTTTGTTTTATATCTTTTATATCCTCATCTGTATTGCCATAGTTTAATAATAAATGACTTTCTAAGTAATTCACAATTTGATAAAGGTATTTCCGAGTAACAATTTTCACACCTGATGTGCTTGAAGTATCTACAACAACGAAAAGATAAGATTACTTAACTAATAAAAAAATGATTATATTTTCATATAAAATGTTAATGGTTGAAAAGGTCTCCCGTTTTGTCATCTGCACTCTTCCGCAGCTAGTTTTTGTATTTTCTTTTAGTCAAAGGATTGTGCTTTAAAATAAAAAAAGAATTATGACCGTATCTCATCGAGAAATACAACAAATTGACCTTTAAAGTTGAAAATTACTTCAAAATTTGTCTAAAAAAACACCATGTGTTTGAAACCCCCTAATTATTCGAATTGTGCATTTTGGGTAAGTAAACAATAATAAAAATAAAGAATCATACCTGGGTTATTGGAATCCATCACTTTCACTTCAGAAACGGACACAGAAAAAATAATATTGATGTTGTAACTTTTGTTGTGTTTGTAACTTAAAGTAACAAAAACGAGCGCACTGGTTAACGGTCAAGTGTCGACTACCTGGATGCGGTCGTGGTGTATCCCAGGTAGGTGGTGGGGGTCAGTTAGGATTCTCAGAACGGTCTTCTAGCTCTGCATGTCCCATTTTATGTGTTTACCGTAAGTTTTTAAAATTCAATTATGGCCGCGTAAATGTGGAATATTGACGTATGTGCGTCGCCTCTTGAACGTGTTCATTTCAGTCATGAAATCAGCCCTCAATGTGTCGATGTGCCAATTTTATCATGAAACAATAAAACGGCAATCGTAACACGGTCCAATACTTCAAGATGACATTCCATTGATTACTCACATTGCTGCAGCATTTCTTCTCGGCAACAATTACGTTTTACGAGGCGACAGTTATAAATCCTTAATAAAATGCTATTACGAGAGAAAGACATTAAAAGAAGGGGTAATAAAATTGTGACGCCTTTGTAACGAGTAGGCGTTCATTTTTGTAGACTATGCAGTGTCAGAAATGGCAATTTTGTGTTGCAAAAACTCGTGTTTTTTCGCTTGATTAAATTGATTGATTATGATGGACTGGTGCTGCGGTTCTGTTTCTGCTTAAAGACTGTCAAAACTAACTAAACTATTGAATCTCACCAAGAAAAGATCGAACATGTGACATTTCCTACTAATTCAAACTTGAACGAATACCCAATAGGCCGATAGTGAAAACATAATTTAACGACCAGGTACCAGGGAATTGTATTTAAAAGCTATTTGCTTTATTGCTTCTCATCCCACATCAAAGATAATAGCTCAAAGTTAGTCGTAACATTATTATCCACGTTCGTAGGAGGCACATTCAAGGGTGGGAGGATCCTATATTTAAACCCAAACCTGATAACAAACACAACGCCTGTATTGTTAAACCATAAAACTTTTTCCATCTGCCTGTCTGTGAGCCCATAACTCCAGAACAACTGGGCAGATTTTAATGTTGTTTATTTTAACGTCGGAAAGATTGATTGAGGATCCCTTTTAAAAGATTTTGCTATGAATAAGACCTGTAAACGAGTAAAGGTTATGCGCACGTTTTATGGGATCGTTTCAGTTTAATTTCTGAAATGTTTATGGAACAAGTAAAATGTAGGTCATTCTAAAATTATACGCTTGCATGGTGATAAGGCTAAATAATTGCTGATTGACATATTGTATCCGTCCATCAATTCAATATATCTATTTGACTGTTATTCAAACTACTACATGCATATGTCACCAACTACTGAGTAGGTGACTTCTCATGTCATCGACCCACTGGTGTCGGAAAGCATAAGAGCATTCATTGACACCTCGGCAGTTGCCACCCTAATCTCCTTCCAATCATCTCGGTTAATGATTTCTGCGACTAATCCTCTCGTGTCTCGCATACCGCTTTACCACTCTGGTCCGTTTCTGAGCTCCAATCATCAATTTATTTATGCCCAATGCTCATCCGACAAGCAGCAGAAGGGACCAGTTCTAAATAGAAATAAATATTTAATGTCTCTTATTCAATCAGTACTTCGAACCCTACAGCAAAGCACGTGGTTTTGATTGGTGCCAATGCACTGTTGGCAATGGTACGCATGCTTGGAATGAAATTCAGAATTGCAAACTGCTGTTGTGATTACGGGGGTCATGGTCGACATAAATTCTGTTCTTTGGAGAACGTGTAATCCGACGGATTACTGTAGTCTGTTTAGTTCCGTTTACAATCATACTTTTGGACACAATATACCTTTTTTATATCGGAAAGTTCAGGTGTGTAGTGTGAATGAACGTGGGTGAGGCGAAAAGAGTGTGTAGCCTAGCAGATGGCATTTTGTAGTGTCTGACTACCTCCATGGGACAAAGCCGTGAGTTAGTGGATTAAATAGCTATATAGATATAGCAATCTCACGTGACTTTCATACATGAATACTAGATTTGAAGACTATACTTGAAAGGCAAAGAAATGGAATCGTCGAAGTGAATGGAAATGGCATTTTTTTACGGCAGCTATATAGCGGAGTTAAGAATAATGGTTCCAGTAGGATACAATGGGATCTTTCAGGATCACACAATCCTTGGCAAAAGGTTTAAATAATTGTCTATCGAAGGTACTAGAGCTTTTATTGTTAACAGCTGCTCTCTATATTTTAAGTGGAAGTTAGATTATCAGCCACTTGACACACATAATCCTTTATACTTAGTAGAAATAACTCAATTTTTATTGCAAAACATATCTATTAGCACTGAAACAACAATACTAGTGATAATATTGAATAGTGCATTCCTATCAGTGGACGCCACTGGTCACTTTCTCTGTTTAACTTTAAAACTGATTGTTGTGTTAATAGTACAGTGTACTTATCGTTAATAACAGTTAATAACAAGTCATTTTTGTTGCCGTTTTCGTATTATTCATTGTGAGTACTTTCTTTATTCTTAGCATTGTCTGGCTTGTGGCCTCTGACTAAGAAATCTACTGGGTTTCCATCTTGTCAGTTTGGTCCTGTATCTCTTTTAGCCCTTGCTGCTTTGGCTTAAGGCTTAAGCTGGCTGGTGATGTTAAGCCTATTGGTAGTTAGATATCGCTTGACTATTTTTATCTCTTCTCTGAGATGCTGTCCGTTAATTTGGAATCCAGTTATTTCCACTGATCCAATTGTTAGTTTAGTCTCGACTATACCATCAATGACATCTATCTGTAGGGGTTTTCGTTACTTCTTTTTTCCGTGTCATGTGGTCCGACCGCGATTTCGTAACTATAATGTCAAACAAACGATGGATATGCTGAGAAGAAGATGATATGGTTAGGTTAGAAAAGGATGGAACTGAGATGACGACTAACAGAGTACGGAAGAAGAAGACATGCTGCGTCGACCCCAAATAAATTCGAATAAGGGCAGGAAAGTGATGATGAAAATCCTTTACAATTTATGCCACAATACCCTCATATTAAAACCAGCCAGTAGATAAACATGTTCACATAAAATAACATTGCCTAGGTACATGAATCGAGATAGGATGGTGTTGGAACTAGTAATTGAATGATAACACAAGAATGAAACCCTGTCATAGTATTGCATAGTAGTTCACACGTGTTTTCTATTTGTATAGAATAGTGACCAGTTAATTGATTATAATTGTTGTAAGCTATTTGATTGATTTTCCTATCTACTGTCTCGCTGGTTTTACCACACAGTGTGGAGTTCAAAGGTGGATTTCGTAAGATTCTTGGGGTCAGGGCGCTATTTTAAGACTTCCTATTTCCTGCTTTCAAATTCTCAGTAACAGTCCGGACTCTTGATTTGTGTGCAGTTGATGACAAGCTCGCCCTCTTTTACACAGACTAGTTACATTTCTGCTTAAACCTTTGGAGGAAACAGGAGTGATGTAATGGTATTTCCAAGTTTTTGCGAGGCTGGCGTCGGCAAAGTCATCATCATTGCCACCTGCATAAAGGAGAAGTTCAGAATCCTTCTCTCTTGGATCCTTTAATATTTTTTTGAGCACGATAGCATGTACGAAAAATCAACTGATTTTATCAGAGTTCCCCAAATCGTCTTCTACATCAAAATTTTCTATCTCACCTTCTATATCAACCGCTTGTCGAAGTTACTGACCTCCACCACAACATCCTTTGCAAGATGTAATCCATTGTGATCCAATTATTATAACAATGTTACTCCAACTGCAAAGACGTGTCTACTCATAGTAGTAGGCGGCTTTATCGCCCAATTGTAAGTCTTTTCAGGTACCTACTGTATACTAGTTAATCTACTGGACAATGACCTGTTACAAAAGAGATATCGTGTAAAGAAAGCTCCAGTAATTTGGTATCCCTCACGCTAACATCTTAGAATTTATTTATATTGTCCATATAAACATTTACTCTCAAGCGACAATTCAGATATACCCTTAAAACTGATCATTATCTTGATCTTTGCCCAATTTATTTGGGGTGGGCGCAGCAGGTCTTTTTCTTTCATACTTCTCTATTACTCGTCATCTAGGAGCTATCAATTAATGGAGTATCCTTAGCTCTGATACTTTTAGGAAGTTAATGCCGAGGAACCTTGAAGATTGTTTTCGATTTCGTGTAAAGGCTCGTTGCTGTGTTGACAAAACATAAATATTAGATAAGAAAGTTGGAAACTTATTGATTGGGGCTTTATCCAATATATTTCCGATTGTAACTTTGACAAGCTCAAATTACAATTAATTATAATTAAAATCAAACTGCCTAAGTTAATTATGTACCTTATACAATACAGATTGAAATAAATCGACATCGATATAACTTAATTAGTTACTAGGGTACTTGCTCCTGCTTCATAATATATTTCCTATTGATCTGGTCCCCAATCTGATCGCGCGGTTTTAAGCTTGAAAGGTCGTTGACAACAGTTTCATTAGTGAACTACAGTATGATTTACAGCGTATTGAAAACTTGACACCAAAAAGTGTAATGTGGAGGGAAAGCTTCTTTGCTTTTCAAAACGTTAAATGAATGCTGTAATCACCACCAATGAGCTAAGCTCGCTACTTATACACAAGCGTCCATTGTCTTTAAATACACACTTAGCTACCATTTACTGTCTTTTGTTCATTTAAACACACATTTCGCAATACATAGTACGAAAACGCAGCAACAATATAATTGTCACCAGAGAAAGCGCTCCATGTGAGAAAGTGGTGCCGTATTACGCGGTCCTTAAGAGCGGGTTTTTTTGTCTTTTATTATGTGATCCACCCACGGTTGAGTCAGAATTTCATAAGGACTTTGATGTTGGTAAAGCGCCTGTCAATGAGTTTGTATGCGATAATGTTATTTCGAAATTTGTTTATTTTAACTTAGCGTGTCACCTAGAAACGAATTCTTCAGTTGAGAGCTTTCTTTTCGTTTGGAAGCGTAAGCACTACCTTTTCTTCGTTTTCCCAACACACACAACTTGTTCAAGTGTTATCTAAACCCATCTTAAGGTCAGGTGTGTTAGTGTGTAGTACTCGCATCCGACGTGCGTGAATGATCACGATGTATGAATGTAGATGAAGCATGTGTATACGAGTACATGTAAGGATCGAAGTTCGTGGCGTTCTGTTGTTTTTGTCTACCCATTGGGAAAACACATGATCTATTTTGAAGTTGACCTTTCGAGTTATTAATAGACTTCACAGAAATCCAAACATAATCTCTTTTTGCGCGTCATGAGCATTTGACCTTTGCTTCTCCTAAGGCTAAAGGACGACGCTAAAATCTTCAACACCTACACGGCATTACTACTAACTTTCTTTTATTTTATAATACACGTATGACGTGATAATCAAGTCGGGCGGGTCTCGTGTTACATAACTTTATTTTGTCCAAGTTTCAATAATGTGAACGCAGTATTAAAGTTGCTTTGAGACCGGAACAATACGAACATCGAACTCGTTTGAATTTGGCCAATCGAAGTGTCCTGTGATTCCAATCGTGCTTAAATTTTGCCAATACGAAGTGTCGTGTGGTCTTAATCTGACCAATCACAGTCCAGTGCTGTAATCTATCGTAACGGGTTCAACGAAGGTTGTGATACAAAATGTTTAACAACATGCATTGCTTGTACGAGCCGAAGTTTCGACAGAATGGTGTTGAGAAAGGAGGATACACTCTGCTGGATACGGGGTATGTGTTTTACATTTGTACAACTTATAAGAGCGTTGATTTTCTTGACTGTAATGTTGTTATATTGCCTTTTTTTGGTACAAGGGATCCCGCTGCCTTATTCGACTACCACCTTATTATTTGCCTTTGTGTTAGACCTTTAGCAAATCGCAGTGAAACCGTCAAGTCGTCAACGTTTATTGTTAAAAAAGAACATAAGTCTTCTAATAAACAATCAAAGGAATTGGATCATCATCATCACAATTCTCCTGCTCTTATCCCAATTTATTTGTGGTCGGCGCAGCATGTCTTTTTCCATACTTCTCCATTTCTCGTCATATCAGCAGTCACCTCCTTTCTAGCCAAGTCATCCTTCACACAGTTCATCCATTGGTTCTTTTGGGCTTCCTCCACTAGTTCGTCATTATATCCAGATAGGATGGCACTATTCACTTTTGGCGCTATTTCTTAGCTTTCCAGTTAAGATGAGGGGAACAAACAAAACAGTTGCAGATGTCAAAAGCTACTGCTGTAATGCATTGCACCTTAGGATTGCAATCAACAATTAAATTACAACCAACTCGTTATCTGCCACGATCAATTAGAAAGTATTTACGAAGCTAACGTGCCGGCAACCAGCACCAAATCTTTAGCCAGATCTTTAGGTAACTGCGCTGATCTAACATTCCTTATGTGTAAGATTTCGGTCGCTAACGCCCACATTTTCAATATCCATCACGAGAGACTGTCCAAATTAGTACATTGGATCTTGCATGATACTTGGTTTCTGATTGAAATAAACACGCATAAATAATAATAAAGATACCCAAGAAAACGTAAAAAATATAGGTGTTTCACAAGGCATGTTGAAGGAACCATCTAATTCTAAGTAATCTTATACGCCCTACAGACTCACGCGATAAGTCTTCTTGTTCTCAATGAGAACGAGTTGGCAAGAAACCAATCACATTCACGCTTCTCGGGTGTTCTCGCCGTGAGTCTGTACGGCCCTTTAGACAAGTTGTCAATTTACAATTCTCAATTCAATCAATCAATCAGTTTATTTGTGAAACATAGGTGTTTACATAAATAGGGGTGCGCTATGTTTTGTCATAATTATGACATACAAATTTATAAGTCATTCATTAGGCGTCATTAGATTTTGCATACTTAAATATTTTAAATTAAATATATTAACAGGAAAAAATAACAAAAAAGAAACGTCAAATACAACAAAATCAATAAATAGTCGCAGTAACCCAACTGTTCCGAGATTCGTTAGTTATTAGGTCCCGAGTCTGACCTTACGGATTAGTCGAATATCTTTGCCCTAGTTTCTGGTTTAATAAGGCTTATGCCTTATTCAATCTGGGGTTGGTATCTACTGTCAATCTTATGTTAATTTCGATCATCCTGTCACAATTGCTGCTAACCAGGGAATTCGCAACAGATTACCTAATTGATTACACATTACACATGTAAATATGTGTAAAAAACAAAACAGTCTACATTATTTTCTCGCGCAAGAAAAGGTGTTTTAAAAGTAACATAACACACTGTACCTATTTGACTAATAAGTCTATGAAGAAAGCGTTTAGTGGATGTGATTTCCAGATAATTACTGCCTAAAGCTAGCATTTAAGATGATGTATTGACTAATATTTAAAACACAAATTACCACGTGTCCAAAGAGAAACGCGAGAAACAACAATTCGTCTTGAACCTGCGTTAAATTCCGGTAGGTAGCTATACATATAATCACAGTAAACCGTCAATTATTTACCTACAACATTCTAAGCACGGAAATAGCTGTCATTATAATATGACTCGTTTTTATCAATAATTTCCTTGTAACTTTGTAACAATGTTGTTTTGCCAATCTCTACGTAGTTGGCGGGTTCATATTACGCATGTTTTACGCGTGTTTGTACGTATATATTATTTATAAATGATCGGTGTTTACTTATTAAAGCTACTATTGTCCTATGTTACTGAAGTTGTATTGTTCAGCAAAAGCTGGACTTAGCGAAGGGCATAATTAAGCCCAGATTTATAAATACGGTTTCGAATAGAGACTACAGGGTGATTGGTAATTGGCTGCATTCCTTGAAATGGGTGATACAAGACCTAATTTGCAATAATGTTGCCCGATATTTTGGGGTCTAAACTGGGTTGTTTAGGATAAATCGAACTTTAAAAGTTTTTTGGAAATCTTCCACCTCTCCATGATAAACTGCTGATTGTGAGAAATCTACGCCGTTCAGGATGTTAAACTGATATTATTCTGATAGCTAAGGTACGAATGAATCCTTCCAAAACCAAATTGCTAAAAAGTACATCTGCCTTTGGAAATAAAGCGCCATAAAGTACATGTTCTGAAATCTTGAACCTTCCCTTGTTTTTCGAGGCAGGTAAAGGCTCATTTTTCACCATTCCTCTTCCTCAGATGCACCCCTTTTACTTTGGGCGGCAGTAAGGTCTTTGCTCCATTTCTTATCTTTACCTAGAATACACATAGGCAATTAGGTATATTGCACAATAACATGCAAATGTTCTTGCACACCATCATGCAAGCCACTTCCACATTTTTCCATAAAGGTTCAAGGTTTTTTTACAAAGCAACAGTTATCTTGCCAAAATCTCTACGTACTCAGTACTCGTGTACGCACAATCAAAGTTCACGGCAACGCGACGGCGGGTTCTAACCGGTTGTCTAATAAAATAGCTCATGACTGCATTAATACTCTAATAACCTATTTTATCCGTTATCTGGCGGACAAGAAATTTAACACTCCCGTTAATGATAGTGTGTTTGATTCTGTTTATTTCGTGTCTACATTTAATTTAGTCAAATCAATAAGTTACTCAGGGAAAAGAGATTTATAATTAGCCTGTAAGGTTTCCTCTGAAGGGACACACAGGCTTCCTCTTTGCGAGAGGAAACGGACAGTATTCCACCACGCGGGCCCAGTGCGCTTTGGTGGATGTCACGTGGAAAAAGTTATTTTTTTTAAGTCAGCCAACTCTGTCCCACTGCTGGGCAAAAGCCTCTCCCATGGTTTTCCATGTTTGTTTGCAATTAGCCTTCTCCGACCAATCCGTTGAGAATGAGTCCAGATCTTCACGCCAGCGTTTTTTGGGCCTGCCTCGGTAACGACGGCAGTCTTCAGGCACCCACTGTGTTATGTTTTAATAAAAATATCCTTATTAGCCTTCTGATCCGCACCACACCACAAAATTAAACATAGATCAAAAGCCCAACTGAAAGGATAAGGCCAAAGTCAGATTGTCAAAGGTCGAAGTTCATAAGCCAAAGGTCAACAATGGTAACACGCCAATCAAATAAAAAAACTTCATAATAAAAATGTAGAGGAAAAAAATCATCCATCAAGTGTTTATGGAATAGGCTGGTATAGTTGTTATGTGTGTTTTATGGTAAATTTAATTAAATAATATTTAACCTGATAAGCAATAAGGAAATGGATTTCAATAAACCTACTTGCAATAAAAAAGACAACTGAATGTCAATGCCATAATAGTCGCCATTTTCTAAGGTTACATCGGAACCCTTTGGCACTGATGAAACACACAATAAAATTGCGTATTCAATTAATGATATCCGATTGGACATTAAATAGCTACCTTATAATCTATTTATGTGTTAGAGGTCAGAACTGCATCTAATCAACTGTCATCAACGGACGCGACCCATATAATTCAACGTCGCAATTCAAATATCAATGTTTATTGTTAAAATAAATCTAATTAATGATCATTATTAGTTTGTTAGTGTTTCTGTTCGCGCGTGTAAGATGAACGCGTATTAATTGTATACTTTTATCGGAATAAACATAGTCTTGTTTTGCTAAAATCTGAGATTTTAAGGCAGTTACCGACGAGTTGCGCTAAAAATTCAAGAGCGTGTTAAACAGTGTTTGTTTGTGTCCATTTCAAAGCTATATTTACTAAATGAAAATTGCCAAGATTTTCAGAGGTTTCTTTCGAAACCTAACGAGTGAGTTTTTTGTTTGAAAATTTTGGGAACCCACTCCAAAGTACTGAAAAAAAAATAACGCAATTCCAAAAAGTTTTAATTTAAACATAACTTTTTTCTTTTTTTGTGGTGTTTGTGTCAATGTGCCAGTGTGTTTCGCAATGTCCGTGCAAAGAGGCGGTGTTGGTGACTTTCGGTACTGTTTCTATTACTGTGCTAACACAGACTTTGAGATATATGACCTGGAAACCGAGGACTCTGCAAAGAATACTAGGTGAATATGTTTTTGTGATGGTACTTGTGATCCGCGAAGAAGTTCATAGTTTAGTTTTTGAAAACAGTGACGAATACTAAGGCAGTTCCTGCCGATGATCTCACATAACTTTCTGCTAATTCACTGTGGTGGGTGGAGCAGGTCTTCTTCCATACATTTCTATCAGCCATCTCAGTATTAATTCCTTCTGCCCATACCAAGTTCCACATAGTTCGTCCATCGTTTCTCTAGCCTGCGTCCATTCATTAAGTCACCCACATTCACATGCGTACCTATGATTTATCTTCCATTTATAATGTGATAGGTTAATCTATCGTCATTTATTAGGGTGAGTCTAAAACCAGGGCAAAATTTTGTAAAACAGTTCTCCGTCTTGCTCATCGTAAGTTCAATTTTCACAATATGACATCTACTACAAAGTGTTCCTACTCAACGTGCATTTGTTATTGCACTTACTGAGTAGTAGACTTATATGGCGGTTTTTACCAGAGTTGTTTACAACGGGTTCCGATTTCTAAACATTCTAATCGATGCATCTGTTCACAGCTTCACGCTGGACCAACGTGTTAGTTCTAGACATCAAATTGTGTATGAGTAATGTTTTCCGTCAGTCGTTTATCCGCAAAAACTATGTTATTCGTGAAGCTTATCGTACTGCGCTGAACGGATATTAATACGTTCTGTTATACTTATATCATTATTCATTACATATTTATAGCCTTGACCTACGTTAACTTTCAGCTGATTAAAATTAATTTGGTTTGCGTATAATTGTGCTTGACGTAGGTTTATGTAGATAAGGTATATCTGAATTTTCATTTCAACATTCTCTTTAATCTGTCCCAGCATTTAAAAAAATATTTTTCAAACAGAATCTCTGGCTGATTAATTTTTGAACTGTCATGGTGAATATAATATGCTAATACTTGACTGGGCTACAATTCTGTCTTGTAGTATTAGAGCTCCTTATGAAATAGTGGGCCCGGGGAAGGACCTACAACTAAATACATCCATCCAACTCATTTCTGATGCCAAGCAAAATTCGTGTTCTAATATTCGAGGCCTTTTTTCAGCGTGCTCTTAAAGTCATTTGATGCAGTTGCTGGTATCCACTGACCACTTCCCTTCAATGAATAATTGTCGGCTGGTTTGCCAAACTCATAAAAGATAAGCCTGCTCGAACGCAACATCCAATTTAATTTCTCTTATCAGTTTTTCCAGATAATTGCACACAAACAATACAAAGCCGAACAAACAGATATACATAGGTTAATACCAACAGCGCTATTTGGTATACATGCCTCGTTTACTCTGGTCGGTTGCGGCGCTATCTGTAAACAAACCGCCATTGTATGATGTAATGTGTTGACTAAGAATACTGATACTACGTCTATGTAAAATGTGTGTATTTTATATTTTTTCTGTTGGCCTTTGTCCTTAGCCTTGGTTCCCTTATCTTTTAATGATTGCTTCTTCGTTGCTTGTTATTTTTTTGGAGAGACTATAGCCACCTGCACAGCATCAATATTGGCTTCGTTTAAGTCCTGGAAGGCAGGTGGGGCATATCCTGCAAAGGGTTTCCACACTGGCATTGCGTTTAGGATGAGTCGAGAATCTCTGCTAAAATGAGATCAAAAGCAGTGCAAATATTTCTTTAATTCACTGCACTATAAAACTATAAGTACGACAGTACTTATAGTTCCGGGTCGGATTATCTTCTTGTGACCTCAGAGGTTATATATTATTTCACCTATATTTTTTACTATCTAAAATATTCGACAAAATTACATCCAATGTACGATTTGAACAACATCTGTGTTGATACGGCATCGATAATGAGTTGTTAAATAATTATTTATTAGCGTGTTAATAATAAAGTAATAAACGGCTACTCTTTGTTGGCTTAAATAATGTTAACATCGTTATTATTATTATTACTTAATCATGCATTCATGCTGCATTAGGAACTGCTCAGCCTTTGTCATTGTTATTGCTAATCAGTTACAAACCTTTTGTGTTCGAAATAACAGTTAAATAAGAGGAATTATACACGTGTTACTTTATTTTCTTGAAGTTAAGGCTAATAAAGTCTACCTTAACCTCCCTTATTTAACAGCTTTATTTCGAAGCTTAAAAATCATTCCGGGATTTTATACGGAGGTATTAATTACATGTTACTTATTTATTTAAAGTTATGGCAAATTAACTCTGATTCCGATCTCTGCTTATGGCATTTCCGCCGTAGATAAAAACTTATAAACATTGTTGTCTGGATATTATTGCAAGCTCCGTTTTCAGTTCGTCAGCTAAAGAAACAAAAGGAGTGCCACTTTTGTTTGATGAATGATGACCAACATGTTCTTTTGTTTGTTTCAGTAATGGCGTGAACGTCGAAGGCTCCACCCACAGGCAGGTGGTAGACCTCATCAAGTCTGGGGGCGATTGTCTCACGCTCACCGTCATCTCTGTCACACAAAGAGTAAGTTCACAGCACACTTCATCAGTGCTCAGTATTACTTGACCCCTCTTTTAATTAAGAAGAGGTGAAGGGAGGGGTCATGTAACGCAGACCACTGAGTGTGTACTTATAAGCCCGTATTCCAATCTAAGCCCCTATAATGATCAACAATCGTTCGTTGAATTTGCTGGGAACTAGTACTACCGCTGAATAGTGATTGCAGTGTGTTGTTTCTTATTCCTTTGGCATAATCTTTTAACATTATTTCACTCACGAGAAGAGAACGATCTCGTATTTGTTCTGAAACAAAATTGATAGAAATTTATAAAGCAAACTGCGAGCTTAGCGTAGGTTTAGAATTGATAAAACAGGAAACCAATTGTCCTTGTACTCAAAAAAGATATTTAACCAAACTAACAAACACTAAAAACTGGTGGGATGACACTTTTCCAATGATTCACTTCTACCATTTTAATTAATTAATTGCCATTTACGGCTTTTGCAAGGCAACAACCAATTGAATACGTACCATGCAATCATGTGTTCTAAATAAAAGTAAACAGGTTACTATGTTGATGTATACAAAAATAATCATAACTTTTTAAATCTGTCGAACGGAACTACGGAAGCAAGCTTTGTTATGCTCTATCCCGTAGAATACGCATAACAGCACGACTTCGTCTCAGTTAAACATCGTAGAAAGTGGGAAGTCCTGCAAGGTCAGTATATATGTTTGTCCATTACCCAACATTTTTTTACTGTCTTGTATCCCTAGTATAACGCTAAACTCTTAGGTAAATTCTGGGCCAATTCGTTGTTGTCTTGATAATCGTGTCATCGACACTCTAGGAAGAAGATGACTGGTGTGATTGATTTTGCCCGATACTTTTTCCTACTTTACAATAACATTCGTCACTTACAGGAAGCTGAACGCCTAGAGCCATGCGACGACGGCTCAGCACCAGTCGGCGTCATCGGCGGCGCCGCCAACTCCCGCGCAACTGTCTACCAACGCTACGACTACACCGACAAACGGTCCCTCCCCGTCTCCATCCCGGACTACCGGATCGTGATGGAGAGGAACACCGGAAGGTCTTATGTGGCTTTCAATGTACACATGGCAGGAAGACACCTGTGTAGCAGACGGTATAGAGAGTTTGCGGCGCTGCATCATACGCTTAGGAAGGAGTTCCTAGGTTAGTATCGTTATGTAAGGCTCTTGTAAGTTAAGAATAGTGTTGGGCCTAGAATTGAGCCTTGGGGTACGCCACTTTTAATTTGAATACTTATAATGCGGCGGCCGGCGTCGGAGCACTTTGCACTTCCACTTTGCCGACCTTTTAAACTTAGGAAAGTTCACATCCAAGAACTTGGCCGATTATATCGGATCGTTACTATTTCGAGTTTGTTATTGTCAACGGAATCAAAAGACTTCATGAGATCGGAAACAACACTAATAAAATTTGTAATGCCTAATATTCCCTATTTCAGGCTTTAATTTCCCCAAGCTGCCCGGCAAGTGGCCGTTCACACTGAGTGAACAACAGTTGGACGCCAGAAGGAGAGGTCTCGAACAGTATTTAGAAAAGGTTAGCTTTATCTTTATGGGCGTTCTTTACTGCCCTATTGGAATTAATTTTATGATTATGATATATCAGGTCTGGTGACGGTCTTTAATGGAACTTTGACCAATCCACGAGAAACGGAAAAGTGTCCTATCTTTCTGCCCAATACCGTCATAAAAATAGCACGATGACCTGTAACTGAAAAGTTTAGTCGAAAATAACCTTTAAATCTTTACAGGTATGCGCAGTACGTGTAATAGCAGAATCAGATGCTGTCCAAGAGTTCCTGACAGATTCAGACGACTCTTCAAACCCTACACCAGTAGACCTCAAGGTCCTCCTCCCTGACAAGGAAGTAGTCACCGTCAGCGTTCTCAAGTCTACCAACGCCGATGATGTATACAGAGCCGTTTGCGAAAAGATCGGGCTTTCGAAATCAGTGCAAAAGTACTTCTATCTGTTCGAGATTGTGGAGTATAATTTTGGTAATTGATTTGTGTTTTTTAATAATTCTTTAAGATTTGGTATATGTGTTGAAAATGTAAGAACTAAGGATGACGTTACAATCGGCTAGATTGTGGTCTAACGTCACGTCTGTCATAAATAAAAAACTGAAGTTTATCTTTTATATCGCCGTTTAAATCAATTAAATCGGACAAAGGTAATGCTTATTAAGATGACCGAAATTTAATTTCTGAAGCAATATTTTCTGAAAATATCGTAAATTCTGTTGCAGAGCATTGCTTCTAATTCGTACACAAGAGTGTAGTTAATATTTTATTAGCGATAAGACCGCCGTTGTACATATAGAATAAGCAATATTGTAAAATAACTTTTTTCCAGAACGCAAACTCCAACCCAACGAGTGTCCTCATTCCCTGTACATCCAGAACTACTCTACAGCATCCAGCAGTTGTCTGTCGATACGGAAGTGGTTGTTTAACCCGCGCACCGAGATCTCTGTGGTTGCTGAAGACGCTACGGCCGCTGCTTTTATATTCTGGCAGGTAAGATATTGCAGCAACATCTATACTGCAGCGGAAATAACCAAGTTGACAAGAAGAACACTAGTAACATCTATGACGAAAATCTTCTTCATTCGCCTGCTTAGTATCCCAATTTATTCGGGGTCAGCCCTCCTAGTACTTCTGCCCCATATTGAGGAACTGGACGTCCTCTTCCTTATACTCTAAAATGCTTAGACTGTAGTGGGGCATTTTTCCTGGGCGGCAATTCGGGTTTATTGCCGACTTGTAGAGCCATCGTGAGCCGACGGTCGACGGTGATACCCAGGGACTTGATATGGGGCGAGCTCTCGATGTGCTCTGCGCTTGCTTCAATAAGCACAACACAGTTGGGAAATGGCTGGCGGATGATGTTATTAAGGTAGCAATGTTCCTACAGGCAGTCGAGGACGTGAACCGCGGCGTGTGCGTGGCGGGCGCGCGGCTGTACCAGCTGAAGGCGCAGCAGGACGTGCGGCGCGCGGCCGCGTACCTGGCGCTGGCGCGCGCGCTGCCCGGCTACGGGCACGTGGCCTTCCCGCCCGCGCGCACCGACTGCCGCGCCACGCCCGCGCTCGCCATCACCGTGGGTACGTGGCCGACCTGCCCTCATGTGTACTTTGACTAAAACTAAAAACTAAATAAAACCATTGTTTAAGAAAAATTCTAAAACAGACCCCAATAATTACCGGCCCATAGCTCTTCTACCTACGGCTTCAAAATTTTTCGAAAAGGCTGTGTACAGTTTTTGAGAAAGATATAAAATCTTTGACGAAGGTCAAAATGGTTTCCGGAGACATCGATCAACAACCCTAGCTGTCTATAAATATATGCAAAAAGTCCTAAATTATTATAAACGATAAAAAATATCCGTTTGGCATACTATTGGATATGACCAAGGCATATGACAAGGTACAGTTTAGAATTTAACTCGATAAATTATACAATTCGCGGAACCATACATAAGTGGTTTGCATAAGTAAGATCTGATAAAAAGTTTATAAATTCATCAATACCTCAGGACAGTGTCATTTGATGTTTCTTATTTATCATTTAAATCAATGACCTTCCCAAAATCATGGAAGAACCATGTGTGCTATTTGCAGACGATATTTTCCTACTATAGTACTATAAAAATGAATAATTAAACACGATTTTCAACAAAATAACCAAATGGATGGACGAGCACAACCTTGAAATTAATTATAAAAAAACCAAGCTAATGACTTACTACCCTCATCAAAAATCCCCATTACCAGTCAACTTCTCAACAAATAGCACAAAAATTTAAGTAGTTAACGACTATACGTTAGGACACACAGTAGACACACATTTCTTGGAAGCCCCATATAAAAAAGTACGATCAAAATTATACAATACATTATATCTAAATTCACTAATGTATGCCACCTACTACGCCTACGCGCCTGCAGGACTCAGCCATGGCATTACAATGTGGGGAAATAGCAGAGACGCGCCTACACTTTTCATTCTCCAAAAGAAATTAATTCGTATCATAGTTAACATTGAACAAACCGATAGCTATAAACCCTTTTTTATAAAACATAAAATATTCACCTTACCATTTATCTATATCCTGGAAATATGCAAATTTGTTTGAAAATACACGACCTTTTTTACAACCTGCGGCGATACACATGGCCACTGACCTGTCAGATATAACAACATGTTAATGCTACCCTCTTCGCGCATGAAACTACATTCAAATAGTCCCTACGTAATGTCCATAAAAATATTTAATAAACTATCAGATGCAATAAAAAATGAACTTAGCGATATAACTTTTACAAATAAGCTCAAACAAATTTTAATTAAAAAAGCATACTACACAATAAACGAATACATACATGACAAACAAATATATTTTACACAAACAGACACCATACAATTGATAATCGTTTAGAATTCACACTTATATATACATAGATCAATATTATTATATTATGACTATTATAAAATATATTATACTTGAATCTTACCAAATAATTATTATGTATAATAATTATTGATCTCGAAATAAATGTAATTTAGTTAATTAATATTGAGGACATATTTTAAAATTGTTAATTGTTTAATTTTATTTTAAATGGAATGCAAATAAAGATATGAATATGAGTATTGGTAAGAAGGAAGTGGTTCCCTTAGGCTGGTCGGGGCTGGCGCTGTCGGCGTGGCGCGAGGGGGAGGCGCGCGAGGCGAGCGCGGACGTGAGCTGGCGCAGCGTGCGCGAGTGGCGCGCGGACGACGACGCGGCCGCCGCGCGCCTCACCTACACGCGACACGACAACCAGAACCGCACCGTCGCGCTCTTCACGCCATACGTAACTATACACAAGTTTTTAAATAGTCACTATTTACTACTTGCTTCTGTAATCTAGCGGTGGCAAACGCGACTACTGACCATGATATCGGATTCGATTTCAAGCTCGAACAAAGTGTTATTAAGTTTTTCCATTAGGAATTTCTCAGTAGTAGTCACGGAATTTGGATTTGTGCCCGGTTGATGGCAATAAATAAGCACGCCCCCTATTGCATGAACTTTTTTTTTTAGGTATACCTCTTCGTACCCCTTCAGGCCTTACGCGGTGCGTTTTACGTCATGTTTTTTTGCTCAATAATATCTGTATATACGTTATGTTTGTAATATAAAACTTTCTCTCTACGATTCAGCATAATACGAAATGTCCCCAACTTAACTTAAAACAGTTATAATTCGCTGATGATACTCTGCTATGATAGAAAACATCCAAAATAGAGAAAGGACAGACAGAGGTCTTGAACAGACCAATTTCTTCTAGCTCTGCTAGTAACCAAATGAAAGAACAATTCTCGTCTATCATTCGCCTTATTGTTGTATATACTATTTTTATCATCAATTGAATCCGATAAAACTTTAAAATTCTCATATATTTCTCTTCTTCCAGTATCAATTCCTATGCAACTGCATGGACAGAATAGCCGAAGAGGCGAACTGGGTGGACACCGGCGAATAGACGACGTCATATCCTCCACAAACACAATAGGAAGTAAGCCACGGAAACGGTATTATGCCACCTCAGCACCACACTGCTTGGTAGAAAAAATATTTTACAGCTGGCAACACTATCTCAAGTGTTGCCAACAAAATTTAATTTCTACCAAATTGGCGGCGCGGGAGTATTAGTTCGTTATTCTTATTCTAATATAATATTAAATACTAATTATTTATCGTAAATCTTTTCAATACCTACCTTCTAGTGATAATTATCATTATTCAAGTTCGGTTTTTGGACAAAATGTCATTATAAAGATATTTGGAATACATACCCAACCTACCCTGTTTCTGATCAGAATATTTGCCCTCAAATCAGGACTGCTATGATTGGTTGAGTGATATACCAACAGCCCATCGCATCGCTTGACATACAATTTTAATTGAAAAAGCTCTCAGTTACCAGGGTCAAGTATTGCGAAGTCTATTCCCTACTTTCTAGTGACATTTTGTTCAAGAAACACAATCATTACTGGTTATTAGGGAATGGTAGTATCTCCTCTTCCGGAATTGGACGCAATATCAAAATGTAAACTGTAGATTAAAATTATACTAGTTAAGCTATGCTTATGAAGGTTTATTTGTAGTGTAATAATAATTACATAGATTCCTATTTCGTGGAATTTCGGGAGATATAATGAATGGTTACTAATGATTTTAAAACCCACTTGTGATTTTGAAGAAAACAGTCTCAAATCTTAAGATGGAGTCTTGTTAGATGAAGCAAATGTGCTGCTATATAGCGATTCTGAGTTGTAGCTAAGAAATATTTTCCGTGAAAATCTTAATACAGCTTGTCCTAACGTGTAAAGCCGCAGTATCAATGCTGGGAGCTAAAATATAGAAAAGCATAAAAAATTACTTTAACGTTGCACGTCAAAATGCTGCTGATATTCAGTCGCATTGGCTCGAGGGGAACCAAAAACGTCATCTACATATAAGCGCGAAAACTTGATTCTGTTTTGTTTTAACCATTCATTGTATCTCAAAACTCTTTAGTGTCGACTGCCCCTAAACTCAAGGTCTCTCACTGCCTAAGTTAGGTTTTATGTACTTACAATTTTATGATACGATTTTATTTAGATCTGTTTCATTTCATTTGCTGTACGCAAAATATTTAGTTCTTTTTTTTATTAGTTCAAAATATAAGTAGCAAAATTAATACGATATTAGTCTAAATATTTTATTAACAAATCAATATTGAACACAATTTTGAATCGATTATTCGAAAATAGTGTAATATCTAGAAATTCTTTTTTAATTAATATACGCATCATAATAGCAGCTAAAAGCTCATTTTATATTATAAGACGATTTTAATTAGTTTTATTTGTTTATTTTTAGTATATTCGTGTAGTGATTGTAGTACTGTGAATCATTAACGCATTTACCGTGATAATTGTAAAATATATTACAAATTAACTTTAAATAATCTTCATTGTCTAGTAATGTGTTAATAAAAAATATTTAATAATCTCTGAAAAGATCGAATCATAGATGGCGCTCAATCGAATCATGTAAGCCGCTAGATGTCGCTTTTACGAAAATTACAAAGAATTTTTAAATCGCGGATTATAAGATTTTAGCTAAATATTTTTTATAAATCACGAATAATATCATTAATACGGTGTAAGCAAAATCAATTATATAGTCTGTGAGGTGTATGTGTTAGGTATTCGAATAACCGCCTTTATACTATTATCATTTTTAGAGTTTATTTGTGGCTGTATAAGTGATACACGTTTAAAAATAATTTTAACTACGATTAATCATTCTAAAATGGCCTCTATATACGTTAAAAGTCTTTGTCTTCAAAGATGATTTCCAGTTGATAAGTTCCAAGTAAAATTGCAGTAGAAAAGAAGTAGATCGTAAAGCTTGTACTATACAAAATAATATGCAAAAGATGATCTTTTTTCACTGCAATTTTACCGTATCTCTCGATCCCATTGAAGCTTTGAAAAAGTTGGTTTAAATCAGCATAACTGTGTTAATGTTTGTTGCTGTTAAAAGCTAATTCTAATAGTTTAAGCCTTTCTTACATATCTATTATTATACCTTTATCTTACATTAGATTGAATAGATTTTATATGATCGTGTTTTTATATAATTATTGATTGATGGCAGCGAAATGTATCATGAAAGGTTTAGTACAAATTTGCGGGAAGTAATAGAACGTTTTTTTGATCATGCGATTAAAACACCGTCAGGAAAATTAAAGGCCAACCAAATTGACACTCATTTTTCGAGTTATATCCATTTCATACAAAGTCTCAAAGAGTGTCAATATTGTGATGTGAAGATTCGTTTTTAGTCAATTACCTTGACAGTTAATTTTCCCGTCTTTACATTTAAAGCTCACCGCTCACACTCGTGTTTCTTTTATGAAGTTGAAGGTATTTCGATTTTATCGCCCGTGTATAGAATCGCATTCGTAAAGTTATGTGAACGGGCCTTATATGCTATAATTGTTTGTTAGAAGTGCAGTTCAGTATTAATTGTATGGAATAACTGTTGGTGCCATAAAACGTTTGAATTGTTAAGCTAGTGTTGTTAGAAATGTGTATGTGTGAAGGATAGAAGCTTCGATATTATAGCAGAAAGAAAGTGGTACGGTAATATTTATGAATTAATTAAAAATATCGATAGCATTTATCCCCACTCTATCGAAAAAAGTAACAACCCTAGCTTACACTCGAATGCAAACGTCAGGGATATTACATTCGGTTAGACACACATATCGATACAAAGCAACATGAAATCGCAACGCCTGTACACAGCCCTGCGTGATTCGTCATTGGACAAACGCGGTATCACGACTTGGTTCCTATTGGAAGATACCGCTAAGCCGGTGCTTGTACATAATTATGTATGGTTGCTTGCACAAAGATACGGGTTTTTTACTGGAAAACCTATACCTAACCTAAGCACAGATTCCCAGTGCGGACAAGTCGGGACGGATGGGCACCGGTCGATGCGGGGACCATACTTTCTGGATGCGCTAGCAAATGGTTTTGGTCAGGTGGTTTCGATAAATTGGGAACGGAAAACGATTTATGCAAGCACCCAGTGGTAGGCCGTAGTCACAATACCTTAGTAACATAAAATTGTCTCTCAATGGAAAGTTGATGCACTTTAGATATGTAAAACGTATGATTTCGACTAATTGTTGCTATAAATGTAATGTATCGTCCTATTGTGATTGTAATCCTATGTTGTTTAAGCCGCGTTTTAAATCTAACGTAAAATTATGTTTATAGGAAATTTTATTATGTTACACTGACATGCAAAATGTTGGTCACACCTGGATTTAATATGAAGTTATATTGTGGAGATAGTTTATGAAGTTAAATAACAAAAAAGGGTACTGTTAATGTTGTTGATCACTTTGTCACAAGTTTCCTCCTAAAGTGGGTCCGGATGATATTTGTATTGCAGAAATAAATATTGCACTGAAAATAAAAGTTGAAATTCTTGCCTACTCACCCCATGGGGAAAACACGTGAGTTTATGTATTTACACTTGCGGATATCGTTAGTTAAGCCACTAAGACTGACCTATTCTGCACTAATGCAAGCACAGTAAGGAAACTCTTAGTAAAGCCATTTTTTGTACAAGAAGCACCTGCCAGCACTTGAACCGCTTATTTTTCGAATTAGCTCAAAATTAATAATAATTTAATGCAATTAACCAAGTTTACTTTGAGGAAGTATCCTAGGCTGTAAGGCAGTAATCATTTATGTATTTACGTATCTGTGGAAGCTTGTAAATAGCAATTTAGTTATATATTACTGTTATTATAATGTTATAAGTCTTTAAGCTTTCCTAAAATGTAATGTAATGTATGTAAGGCATATGAGAATATGCTCTTGCGGATATGGGGCTAGGTAATTTTGCACGTCAGTGTAATAATCTCAGTAGTGGTAATATATATTAAGCTTCTCATGACAAGTTGGTAACTAATGATAAGTACTTATTTATCTCCTGTCTGGTTTGTGTGGGTTAAATGGTTAAGCTTTACTGTTGGAAACTTGGACACAACATAAAAGTTACATCTCGATGAATAAATGTACTGGATTGAATTAGCACTGTAGAAAACCTACCCATAAGTCCTAATGTCAAAATCAGAAGCTTTACTTGAGTGCGGTCCACTCGTAGTGAAAGATGCCGAATTAAAGGCAAAAATGAACACAAAGTGAAGCTTCTGGTATCGATCTAAGCGCGTAAGTATTAGTTTCAAAGACTTAACTTCTATGTTGTGTCCAAGAATACAGAAATGTAAAATGCAATAAGTGCTTTAAACAACGTTGGCCCTGAAAGTAGATGTTAAAATTTGGTTTTATAACTGTTAGAAAAATGAAATAATGTATATTTCGTTACAAGAGCATAGTTGTTGGCTTGAAAAGGTGCCATTGCACGAAGGACTGAGAAAGAGGTTATATAGTCTGTGGTATTTGTTTAAAAAAATATAAGTTGCTTTATGGCGAGGCTCTATAGTTTTTGCTGTTTGCATATTTTAATAAAAAGCGATGTAACATATTAAATATGCTATCTCGCACGCATGTTTCTGTTGACATGTCTAACTACAAATTAATAGAATATTATCCATATTCAATCTAATTTTATTTTTAGTATTTTAATAATTTAGAATACTTATAATATCTGTTTATTTATATTTTTTGTAAGTAACATTTTGGTCTGACGTGTAATTTTAAAGAGTCAATGTTAAAAATTATTTTTTTGTTGTTTTTGTGACTAATTAAAACTTAAATCAATTTTAACCAATTAGAGGTAATGAAATATCAAAATTAAAATTAATTAATTCATCTTTTTTATTGCACTCCAGTGTACTATTATGGATAGTGGTATTATAGAGTAAGACTAAAATCTCATTTTCTTAATGTAACTACTTGTCGGATTTACAAACATGGCTGGCCAATATTTATGTCCAACTTTGTCTATGAAGACAGGTTGGAGGTAAATGTTGGTGTTGGCTTTCCAATGTTTGTTGATTCGGTTTATTGTATCATACATTCCAATCATAGCATAGATTCACTTCACATCGCTGTGTCCGATACTTAGTGAATGTTGGGCAACTTTTTAGTTGCTTATGTGTTGCAAAAGACTGTCTTGTAAGAGAAAAGGCAAAAAAGAAAATGAAGTTTTTTTTTTATCACAAAGAGAAAGTTTTTAGATTGTATTAGCTAATTCTGTTTTCGAGTGGACATTCATTTTGTTGGATCTTTGCTAAATGCGACACTTTAGTACACAGTCGTTTCATAGTTATTTTACCCGACGACGACGAGTTTACACCAAAAATACAATCATATAATCTGATGGAATACTGGTACTGATAAATCTGTTAAAGTCGCTGTTGGCTAAAAGAACTGTGAAGAGACTGTAGTTATTGCATTTCATATAAATTATTGTGAAATTCAACAACTGTCAAACAAAAGTGTCGCCCAACTATCGGGCAACTGTTGGCCGATATTGAGTTGCGTTTTTATACTACAGAATGACAAGGCTTAGAACTCTGTCTTCCAATTTCTTCCCTTCGCGCTGGCTATTTTGACACATATCTAAAAAGTCGTCCAACTTCAGTTTAATTGATAAATGTAATTAATGTATGTTGTTCACAGTGTTTGTGTGATAAAATCAGTATGTATAGATTTCGCTTAAATAAATAAAATTGTATTCAAATATGTATTTTTTTTTTTGTGAACTTTCTACTTGACAACCTATATTAATCATTCGTATTTCTAAACATCTAAGTGAAAACAATAATTACCTAAATAAAAGCACACGGTTGGATTTTCAACGCTCAGCTGGGAGGCTGGGACAGATCAAATTCCAACAGCGCAATAATATTTGGGTACACACAGTGAAATCGAGCATTAGTCATGTAGAGGTATGCTAATGCTTTTTTACTGCTATGGGGACATACAGCGAAATCATTCAATTTTTTTGTCAATTCGTTACTTCACTATTTCACCTGTTACTATGACCAGTCGAAAACTTGAATTACCTACTTAACTATCACAAGTTCCAGAAAATATCATGCTAGTATAGACCGACAGAAGTAATCACCAAATTGCTTACCCCGAAAAGGTGATTAAGGCCGAGCGGTAGCCTGATAAGAATCAAATCTATGACCATGAGCATTAGAACAGCTTCATTCACTCACTGCACTATTTAGGTCAATATCATTGCTTGGACTCCTCAAATATCCTTTTAATTCAGACTTCCTTCCTAGAATGAATTGAAACGCTAGACAATCCCATTTGCTTGGAGTGCTTCAACGATTCGTCAATTGGTCAATTACATAATACACGTGTGAAAACCTGGAATTGTTTGGGTTTGCGGTCCAGGAATGTATACTCTTGAATAGCAGAATCTTTAGAAGGATCAAGATTATACAGACTGGGTACCTAGGTATATTAGAACCTGGGTTATAGAAAAGATTATCTTATTAAGTAATATTACTATATTACCGTCAGATGACTCGATATATTATTATTTTAAAACACGTAAAGTAAATAAATAAATTATCTATATTAGTTGAAAATTACATGAATAAATAAAACTGAGCATTCATACAATTCATTAAAATTGTACGTCAAGGATCTTTGATGCGTGGCCAAAATCGGAACTTTCGCGGCCATCAGGTATTTTCGTTATAATTTCTTATTTGCTTACTAACATCCACAACATTAATGGATGCCTGCAGCGCTTAGGTCTGCGTCTGCGTGAAACGATTTCTTTTTTCCGAAGTCATCGGCGGCACAAGTCAAATGAACAATTTCAAAAACTGCTAACAGTTTGTTAGTAACAAACTTATGTAATTGCAGTAAAATATTAGCAGTTCCTACGTTAGCGCCACCATAATGATAGCGCTAACGTCTATAGGAGGTCACGTGAGTGTGGCGTTATCGCTAAATAGTCAATCACGATCGCGTCTGCTAATTCATCATCATAATTTATGGTGTCGGACTCTTCACGTAGGCATTCCAAAATGTTCGAATTACCTGCTTAGTTAAAGGTATTTGAAACAGTTGTGAATCGTGATCTTTTGTTTTTCGATGACGAGAAGATACAGTGACGAGTCGGGCATAACTCGTCTTGCGATCTACTTAGGTATGGATTTTCATCTTTGCTGCACCTTTAGAAAATTCCGAGTGGAGGCGAGTATGATAACGACATGCGACAGATTGAAGATAAGCAGAGACTGGAGGTGGACAGGCTGGTAGAGTTCACATTCATGTCTTCGAATTGATGGTTCTAAGACATTAGTTTCCTCAAGCGGTTTTCCTTCACCGTTTTTTGAACCCGAAATTATTTGACTGCAAAGGTTGAAGAAGGATTGCCAGTCAGAGTTACACCTATGTCTTATCTATCTGTCTCCATAACTAGAATACCCATTCTGCATTTCCAATAAAACATGCTCCCAATTATTACTCAGAGATGCATCTTATGTACATGCATGTATCCATCGCCAAGGGCCGTCCTGTTAGCGCGGCGCCGGATCTTATTGTGGCATTAATGTTTCCTTCCAGACTTGGAATTACGGATGGGAATGTAGGGCAAAAGGTATTTTTGAGGGTCTTACCCATTGTTTTGGGACGTTCAATGCTAGATCATACACGGGATGGATGCAGTCTAATCTTGGCAACTATTTTATTGGTATCCGGGTACCGACCTATTCTCATGTCAGACATGACAGCTAGATCAGATTCAAACTTTTTGGTTGCGTTATCGACATCGAAACATGATTATCTACAATGTACATACTTACCTACATAATTATTATTGAGGAGTAAGTAGTTATAGCCAGTATCAATATATGACTGCTGTCTTTCGCCCACATCCCTTATCAAAATCAGCTAAGTTATTGCAAAGCAATCGTTGAGTCAGCTTATCCAAGCGACACGAGACAGTCAGTGGAAATTAATGAGGCCTATACGTATCTATCAACTTTGGCCTGCAAATTCACATTGACAAAAACAAAACATTTAACGAGCGCAAGATGATAAAAACATATCGAGATGTAAATAACAGACTTTTATTAGTAATATTGTTTTGCTGAACTACTTTTTTGTTTAACGTTTGAGAGCTCCGATGCCATAGACTGATAGTGGTGTATATATTATTCTTAGAGACCAGAAGCGGAAACTATTAAAGAACAAATCACTAAATAACCTAGAAAGTTATATTTCTTACAAATTGTTTTTAATCAGCAACAAACACATACTCGTAGGTAATTAATAAGTACTTATTTGGTCGTGTTATACCCTAATCAACATTATAACGTCCCTAAAATACCAAATCTGTTGCATCTGAAAACCAAGCCAAGCCATCAGTATTCTACGCATATAGTATAGTAATATAGGATTCTACGCTTTGACAATCCGCCCGTTCAAAAAGCTGTCACATCGCGCCATGTCTTTTTTTTCAACTCGGACCATGTAGGTTGGGAATGTTGGGATATGGAATATCTAAGAATAATTATATTATAAAACTGTCAGAACACTCATGGCACAGGTACGTAGTATTATATTTTATCTGTGGCATAGGTAAGTACTAATCCAGCATTCTTGATTTACTGCGTGGGCCCAGCGTATAATGCTAAATGATACGTAGTATTAAATGCTTAATTAAATACCATCGCAAGGCAAAAAGTGGTATCTCAAAAAAAATTAAATCTTTTTTTGAATTTCTCACAGCTTGAGCATCAGATGGACTGTCGAATCAAAAAGATAGGTAGGTACTCGCCGAATGCATTAACTGCTACTTTTTTGGAGTCGGTTAATAACCGTAGCTTTACAAGAACAATTAAAAAAAATACGCTTATTTAGCTATAATTTTTGTACAGAATAAAAGTAGTACATTTTCAAAGATTCCCAGTTTTCTCAAAACATACATTTATTGAGTTACCACTTTTTGTCTTACGGGGGCAGCCACTGCCTACCCACTAGGGCCAAGTCGTGAGGAAATCCTCACGTGTGATTGTCGTCACTCATTACTCAGTTTGCCGGCACTCGGGTAAAGGCAGATAATGAACAGTTTACTTCGCGCCCCCGAACCGACTCAAGCGCATCCGAGGAACGTGTGTGATTGGTTGTTGATGAAGTGAAGTGGGCTTCGATTTTTTCATGTAGTAGTTTTGGTGGCAGTGTTTTTCTATATTTTTGAGTGATTGTAAGTATGGATTAACATATTTTTATTTTCAATTTATAAAAATAATGGGATTTTTATTGATCTGATGTGTTTAGTAATGAACAACCTTAAGGAGGTAGAAGTGAAGAGGATTTTTGTTTATACAAATATTTTGGCGTTTACGGACGAGCTAAACCGAGGGTAGACCATTTTTTTTTGCTGGTAAATAAACAAATAGATTTTACTAATTTTATGTTTCATTAAAATTTTATGAATAAAAACGTTAAATCAATCACACATAGATGTTACACGAGTGTTAATAAGATTATGTTGCTAAAATTACAATGGATAATTGCAGTAAGTACATAGGTATTTATATTAATTAATGTGGCATGTCTAATTATACCTACAAAGTTGATACCTGGGGTGATTGTATCAATTTTTTCCACACAATATGAACGACTATGTACCTAAGCATTTATCTGTTATACATAACAGTTTATCAGCCTGCGGAATCGCAGGGGTTTGTTATTAAAATAATTAAATCATGAAGGTGTTATAGTAATTATAACCTACCTACATCGTCTACGTCTAGCTAATTAGGTTTCATTTCTGAAAGGTTTTCGCACGATAGTAAATTCTTTATCATTATTTTACTAAATTAAATCTATTTTTAAAACTTAGAATAATATAATCTGATAATAAAAAATAACTTGGATCGCTTTCCCACATCAATTTCTCGATTTGTCGCTGGGATTTCTCGATCTTCTAATTTAGTAAGTAACATTTTCATACCTATGTACTTCCTACCTTAACAGCATTTGCCTGTACATACCTAAATCATTACCAGACCAGGCGGGACTGCCCCAAACCCCGTCAGCATTTAGGAAAGAAACCAGAAAAAAAGGCTTCAGCAGAGAGATGAGGAACCTCTCCTCCGTGATTATCTCTAAACGCAATCTGAGCAGTCAGCACCGCCTACCATTTTGCTGACTTAAAGGTTAGATTATGATTATAGCCTTTGCTTAACCTTCTTAGCATAATCTGCCTGTCACGTACCCACTATCTCTCCTTGACACGGAGAGGGCTGTAGTCCATCCCGCGGGCCCAGTGCGGATTGACACATACCACATGTCTCCGAATTTTTGTTCTAGGAAATGTCGGTTTCCACAAAATGTTTTCCTTTACCGTTTAGAGTAGGTATTTGAAAATAAAATATACAGAGTAACGCGCCTACCCAGGTTCGAACCCACGACCGCAAATTACGATTAGTCATGGTCGTCCGGTGGTGACATTGGCAAACTGTTTTACTTTAGCCCAACTTTGGCTTAAGTTATTGAAAGTGCCCCAGTAGCAGGCACTGTGTCTGTCCACCCCCAGTAGCAAGGATAATGTCTCGATGGTTTTTCAGGAGGAGTAGCAATTCCCGGTTCCATAGACACTCAGAGGAGTCCAATAAAAGCCTTCGTCGTCTGTGTGTCTGGTCCTTACGAAAAACTGGTTCAGTAGTCCTTATAGATATGTTTTCTTTGACTATAAAATACCACTCGCAGCTGAAACGCAAAATCTGTTTATGATTGTTCCGCTGTAATTACGAAAATCTGTGCAATTTTTGAATTACGTCGTAATTCCGTCCTTCCTACAAAATGAGTAAATTATTGTTATTTCAGTAATCGACAGTAGTTTTAACAATTTTTCTATTTACTGTCATTACCATCGTCTATTAAGTCGTCACGAACTCGAAGCTACGAATATCACGCGAAAGATTACTGAAAAAATAAATATTTTCATCTACTAGCTGTTAACCTACCTATATTCGTACACCGAATGTATTTCTATGCTACTTTTTATTTGTTCTCACGCTTGCATGCCTCTCTTTGAAATTTATAAATATCCTTACAAACCATAACCCCACTTGAGGGTGAAATTTCCACAAATCGAGGGACCTCAGTTTTGCAGAGTTTTTGTAAGAAGTTATAAGGTGGATGAATTATTATCGGTCGACATTATAATAGAGTTTTTGGCCGTTATAAAGGTAAGGAGCAGCACCACTACTTCGTGTCGAACTGGCAATGCTTCTTCTCCTCAGAGAATTGCCATAGCCATGCAGTAGCAGGCAGCAGGCTGCAGGCTGCAGACTGATATTAATTTAGAAACTTACAGTTTATCTGAACAGTATTCGGCTTATCAAAGCCAGTCTTCTTTGTTAAAACATCAATGTTTCCAACAATCCTAGCACTTAATCTGAATTAAAATTTGAAGTGCCCACATTATGTTTACTTAAACTCACAATGTGTGTGTCATTTTACCTATTTCATTGAGATAGCGACTCAATGGACTGATAGCTGATAACCTTTCATTCGAATGTGGTAACTGACACAAGTGTCTATTCGCGATTGTCATCTAAAAACAATGTACACAATATTTTGTTGATAAAGCGGTCGAAATAATAGGGGTTAAAGGATGAAATTGCGTTTTATAGTCATAGATACCTACTTTGAATTGTCATTAAACCTTCATGGTGTGAGATATTCGAGTAAAAGTTTTTTTTGCTATAACTATGAGATTTTTCTTTTTAAAAGTGTGCACATTAGATTTCGAAATTCAATTGTTTTTTTTTTGTTATTCAGCTTAGACGGTAAAGATGGATACTTCGAAAATCCGAGTAATTTTTGAATACGAGTTCCGACGGGGAACTAACGCGGTAAAAACGGCTCGCAATATCAACGCTGCGTTTGGACAGGAGACTGCTAATGAACGCACCGTGCTTTTTTGGTTTACACGCTTTCGTAATCGAAACTTCGACTTGAGGAACGAACCACGTGGAAGACCGCCCACACAGGTGAATAATGCTGAATTGAAGGAGATGGTGGAAGCCGATCCGAGTCAAACTACCCAGGAATTGGCAGCACGGTTTAACGTTACCTTACCTACAACATTGACTCATTTGCATCAAATCAATACTAGTAAGAAAATATGGGTTTCTCATGATTTTATTGATCTGCAGAAAGAAACACGTGTTGAAACTTGCCCTGCCTTGTTAAATCGGTACAAAAATGAAGGAATATTGGATCTAATTATGACATGTATAACCGTAAGCGAAAAATACATTGGTTGACCCCATGTCAAACGCCGCAACAGTGCCCTAAAGCAAAGCTTACCAATAAAAAGGCAATGGTAACTGTTTGGTAGTCTTTTCATGGTGTTATTCACTATAGCTTTCTTAGGTCTGGTCAAGTAATATCAGCAGATATTTACTGTGCCGAACTTCGAACAATGATGACGAAACTGGCAGTGAAATAGCCTTGACTCGTGAATCGATCTTCACCATTATTGCTCCATGATAACGCAAGACTTCACACTGCACGGGACACCGTTGTAACCCTACAGGAGGTGCGGTTATAAACCATACGTTATCCTTCGTACTCGCTAGACCTTGCTCCAACTGACTACCATTTTTTTCGTGATTTGGACAATTTTCTACGTGGTAAATATTTTTGCTTCCCACTTCCGATTAGATGGCAGCAATGTATAATAATGAGGGCAAATATTTTGATTAAATATATAAATTACATCTTGGGAAAAAAACGACTTTTAATTTTGCAGTATAAATCGGCAATTTCATCCTTTAATCCCTAATATGAAGTTTTTAAAGGTTGTAACTTTACTTTAAATACTTCCATGACCCATTTACTATACAATGCATTTATCAGCACAATGTTTTGAGTGCGTTACAGTGATTTTTCGCCCCAAGATAAAGTCATTTCCCAGCAATAACTATTGCGTAGGGTTACTTAGTTTGATGTACAGAATGCTTGGTTGACAGGCTTCATGAAGGGTCCGTTTACACTTTGTATGTAGTAGGCACCTTGTGATTGAGGCTGTGGCAAAACTAAGTGTTTCTGAGTTCATAAGCACCTCACAGGTAAACAACATTATGCGCCAAAGAGAACCGCAGAAGAGGCAAAAATGCGGGGATTGAAACTTTGAATGCAATTTTGACATAGTTGGAATAAATATATTGGAACAAACTCAGCAGCATTTGCTATTATTATAAGACGAAATTATTATCTAATAAAGACAATTGCAATTTAGTTAACTCTTATCTGATTTTGAGGACTTGAGGCTATTTATCTCTAACATTAATTAACTTAGTTGTTGGAACAAGTATGGTAATAAAGTATTATAATATCATACTATTACTACCTCTTAATAAAAGTTGTGGATATTATTGGAATCCCGTACCTAAAACATCATGTTTCTTGTCAGTAATAGTATAGGTCAGTTGAGGTCCTATACCTATAAAATTTTGTAGATACGATTGGATATTTCTTTTTATAGACGTCGTAGGACTTAATGTCGGATATCATTATGTAGAGCTGGTTCTTGCGATTTCAAAGGTGAAAAAAAAAACAATTAAAAAAAAAAATGGAGTTACTACTGTTACTACTTCTAACGTACAGTAGACTTTGGGAACTGTTTTGGGTTGCGGAAAAAGTAGAAATTCGAACTTAGGTAAGTGCTGTAATGATGCTGAATTGTTGACCTTTTTTACTGCAGATATTTTCTCATACTGTTTGGTGTAGTTTCTTAGTAGCTTGGCGATGATCTAGTTTACGAACTCTTTATGTCCGGTTGTCTGTCTGTGTCACAGATCACAGAATCAACAGTCGCGGCATATCCGTACTCTCTATGGTCTGCCTGTTATCCGATCATCTAATTTTGAGGAAAAATATTTTTGAATTAAGTAGGTCAGCGATAATCATGTTTTCAGACCTTGTTTTACAAATTACTGATACGGCAATCGATCTTATCGTTACAAATCTACGGTTCGGTAGCGATAGATCCCTTTGATACAGTTACCGACAAAGTGCTTTCTAGATAAAATACATGTTTTTAGTAATCTGACAGTTGAATTATTTATTTTTGATATGCCCATCATTTGTAGGTCATACTGCTGCTAAACGTAAAGAGGGGCTATACAGTATACAAGCCGCAATCGCTTTCAAAGCGTTTCAGTCAACAGAAGACAGAAGCTTTCCAGTAACAAGAATGTCAGTATGTCTAGGTCCTCAATTACTGAAAGTGGTCTTCCTAAGTGACTCTATGCACTTGTTTGAACTGACTTTCCTAATGTCATCTTTCAACCTTTCTCAGATAATACACATTACATATTAACACGCTTGTAGTTCCCGATAGGGTAAGCAGATTTTTACAAAGGCCTACTCCACTTTTCTACTAGTTATAGTATTTATTTCTCATCTAGACGCAAATCTTTAATGGGCGAGCATCTCAGTCCACGGGCTGGATAGCTCGCACTATGACAATCTTCCGTATGTAAACACCCAATAACACTTTGCTTGACGAATGGATCAAACCCAGAACCACGCGCCCCATGCTGATTCAGTATTTTAGTCCCATTAAACCGATAGGTAATCATTTGAATAAATCCTTCACAATTTTATTACAGCACATACAGTTACATGGGAAACGGCACATAACACGTATTATGTAAAGTACTTGCAGTTAATGAATAGGGCCCATTGTTGGCACAAGGCCTAATTAGCATGCTGACGAGGTGGTCATCCGTGATACATATCTTATTGCACGTGGGCACAGGGTTGGCAGTTGTTGAATGAAGTTCTTTATAGTCTTTGGTCACGTCATAGATTTGTGGTTATTTATGAGATAGTATTTTCTTAGATGTGTATTGATTTGTTCAGTTACCAACTAAAGGAATGTGTAGTGCCATACAAAGACCATACAATGGTCTTTGTATGGCACTATCCATACAAAGTCACTACAACAAGGCTGTTTTAACCAACTTCAAAAAAAGGAGGAGGTTCTCAATTTAATTGTATTTTTTTTAAGTTTGTTACCTCGTAACTCCGTCATTTATGAACTGATTGGAAAAAATCTTTTTTTATCTGGAAGGATATACTTCCCGATTGGTCCCATAGAAATGTCATCAAAATTGGTTCTGTAATTTGTTTTTTAAATCAAAATAGCTGGAAAACGTATGTCATCCAAGTGGGAACCGATCAATTTTTTCGATTCTTTTTTGTTCAAATTTCATTTTACCGAAAACTACTGACTGACGTCTTTATATGCATACATAGATAAAAGCGTGATCCAATTTACTTGAAACGTGAAATAAGTCAAAACTCAGTAATAACACAATTGAGTAAAACATTACTTACGTGTCTTTAGTGTTTTTCAATTTACCCCTTACAAGGTTAGGTCAGAATAGTTTACTTTTTATGGCCCAAAAACCCAGTAATCGACACGAACAAAGTACACAGCAATAGATTTTTCGTAACATAAGAAATAATCCTTGCCCGTCGTCGAGTAGCTATCAGTCGCATCTTCTAAACCTCCGTCTTAGGCTTTTGGTTCCGGAAGTGGAGAATTGATGTCAACCGAGATCAGAGTAAGGCGGTTCTCTCCTTGAAACCGAGTAATGATAAACCGATGACGCTATCCCAAAGAAAGTAAACTAACACAGTTTGTAGAACAGATACTGACACCGTGTTCAACCCCCAAATCCCCCAAATCTATAAAGTGAATACATAAAATTCCTTAATATCCTGGGCTTTCTCCGTTCTGTTTCACTTAACGGACTTATCTACGTCTATTCTCATTTCTAGCGGAATGGACAAAAAAAAACTAATTTTCCTGAGAGTGGTGCAAAGATTATCGAGCTCGCTTCACTCGCTCTTTCATTTTCTTGCTTCTGATTACTTTTCTGCATCAGTCGATAAAGTTACTCTACTAACTTAACCTATCCTGGATGTAATGCAAACATTTTGAGCTGTGGAGCTTCGTGGAACTGAAAATGCTCCTACTGCTGAGATCCATTCATGGACGGTTGTCCAGCGCTTTATCGCCCTAGATAGGTCTCATTGAGTAGCATTTAATAAGTATCAGTTAATAATAAGTTTTATAATAAATTAGTTTTTCAAAAGTTGTTTTCAAAAGCCCCCGGTTAACCAACCCGTTCTGCATTTTTATTGCTGTTATACTTTTAGGGGTCGTCCGAAAATTCGTATGGCCAGTGCTACCAGCTGACCAACTTTAACCGGGAGAATACCACAAGCCGAATTCGTAGAGTTTAATGATAAGACGATACGTGGCAATGTAGTACGTTTGGGTATTGAGCCTAGCACTGTTGAATTTGACACGTTACGGGGTCAAGGTGAAGTCAAGCGGTCTAAGCTACCATTCATATCATGTTAGCCCTTGACAGTGCACAAGCTGCAAGGGACAGCAACACTGGACATATATCGCATCGTCGCGTGATACAGTTAGAAGGTTTGGCAATAGTCGTTTTCCTGAAAAATAAAGCAATCTGTCGTGGCATGTTGGTCATAGCTCAAAATACTGTTATATCACTAAAAGGTATGAAATAAAAAATAAAATAAAAACCGGTTGAATAATTTCAGTGTTGAGTGAGAACAAGATTGGTACTGAATAGTTTTATTTTCAATGAAACCGTGATTGTGTCTCAATATTAAAAACTGTAAAACCATCATTTTTATTGCAGTCGGGGAATAGTTCTGTGGAACATTTCTTTATAAATCCCCCGACTTCGATCGTTAAAACCATCAGCGACGATAAGCTCGCGTGAGGCCGCCCAAACCCCGCAGCGCCGGAGCCGTGACAGAAACAATGCAAGCTGCATGCTTGTTTGCATGCAGCTATATGCGTGCTTGTATGCTGCATGGTAGCATGCAAACAAGCATGCTGCATGCTTGCTTGCATGCTGCATGCTTGTTTGCATGCTACCATATGCCTGTTTGCATGCTGCATGCTTGAAACACAACAAAAACAGTGGTATAATGAATGTTCGGAAACATAATACTTCGAACAAATGTTATTTCGGCTAAGTGTAACTTCGGTAAAAAAAAATCGACCAAATGAAACGTCGAAGTAACGAAAAAAATCGAATTGATAATAGGTCAACTGATACCACGACAGACGTGACTTCGATGAAGTAAAAAAAGGAAACGATAATAGTTGAAAAGTTTTAGGTGAAATGAATTCGGTCAATATTTTTCGAACTTCTGATGGGTAACCCATCCAAGTAAACGAATACTAACGAAACGAACGACGAACGAACGTAACGAATATTTTGCTTTCTTGTGATATTCATCACAAGAAAGCAAAATACGCAATTCTAGTACTTCATCATTAAGTACTTCATCATTTTTCATAATTCACAAACACCACGGGAATCCGTGGTGTTTGTGAATTATGAAAAATGATGAAGTACTAGAAAGCGTAAAATAAAAACTTTTTTGCAATAAAAAACCGACTTTCAAACAACCACTAAAAGTCCAAAATAATTTTACTTTTGGAAGTCGGTGGCAAAAAATTCAATGAAACAATCAAAGTCACCGACTTCCGAAAGTAAAGTTAGGTATTTTAGACCATTTTAGTGTTACTATTAGCTATAAGTCAGTAGTTTCTTTAACCGAAATCAATTAATGTCTTGCAAAAAAGCAAACAACATCACCCCTGCATCCTGGAGGGGTAGGTAGACGTGTAGGTAAAATAAGCACGCATTTTTTCTGGTTTAAAATAAGATTACTCATTTTGTAGTCATTAAACCAACAAACCAAATTGGCAAAATAAATTATAACAACAATGTATGAATGTTGATAAGCTTTTCCAAAGATCCAAAAAGTAATTCTAGCAAAACTAATGTTCTGTCAGGTGTGGGGTTCGAACCCACGCTCCCTCTCGGGAACCAGAGCTTAAATCTGGCGCCTTAGACCACTCGGCCAACCTGACGTGATTATCACTTGCAAAATTACGGAGCAATTTCATATAGACGTTGTATCCTAAAATATTTTTTTCAACAGCTTCATTGTTTGATGTGCTTCTGATTCAGATAATTAAGTCGAATTTCAATTTTGATTAAGAGCCAGTGACCATAATTATTCCCTTTTACGTGGTTTAGACGTTCTGATCCCGTTCATTCGTGAAATGTGGACTATTCTGATTCTCCTGGAATTCCCATCTTGGAACATAGCAGTGCTGCAAACAGCTGGGAGAGTTTCCACGGAATGGACGGTTTTTTGTTGTATTGTGTTCGAGACTATGAGGGAAAGGAGGTCTTTGATGAGATGGCGAGTAATAGGGAAAGTGTGAAAGAAGAAGACATGCTGCGCCGACCCCGAAAATTGGGATAAGGGCAGGAAAATGACGCTGTTGATGTCCGACACTAGATACTAAAAACAAGATTTAAGGTGACTTCTATTCAGGGGTTCAGAGTTTAATTGTCTCATCAGAGCTTATCTCAGTTTTTTACTCCAGTTAGTAAGTTATTTAATAAAATTTTATTTTTCCACTGAAGTTTTCTTTCAACATAAAGAAAAAGCCTTTTATTTCTAGGTATTATGCTGACGTTTAGGCTATGGACCAGCCTGGCATTTATGAGTTACCCCATCAACCAAAATAGAGATAACTACTACAAGTCAAATACAACTTGCAACCTAAAATCATAAAAAAATATTTATAAGATGACACACGTGTCATTTTCCTCAAAGGACGACCTTTTCCATCAACTGTCTCATCATTCATGCAGACCTGGTAGCAGCAAGCCCTATTAAAGTTAGATCGGTACCTCATTCGTCACTGTTATCTAGGACTAGAGGGGCTACTAAGATCAATGTATTATTTTACCGTAACGATGGTGATAAACTAAGTAGGTATAGCTGAGTTACTTAGTTTTTCACTTCACTTTTCAAATACAGGGTTTTATTAAAAACTAGGGATAGCTGACTTAGTTTTTAATAAAACCCAGTACTTATTTGAAAAGTAGTAAGTATCTCTATTTTGGTTACTGAGGATACAGCCCTGTCTGGCACATAACCCAAACCAGTTTAACAGCAAAGCCTGTTTTTAAATGAAGTCTGTCTACCAGCTTTAGCAACAAAGGTAGTTACTATGTACCTATCATAGTAGTTTGAGCTAGTTCTCCTGAAAAATCTCGGACACGATATAGAGTCATTATAATTATTCACACATTGCTAGTATAGTAGTACTCTGTACCTACCTATTGTCTTACCTGTACATTGTCAGATCTTTATCTTAATAACCACAAACGATCACGGTAAAATACTGTAAACTACGTACTTACATTATGAAAAAGAGATGCAGAAGATGAAGTGCAAAGCGGCTTCACAGACTGAGGGTCTTTGGCGTTACAAGGCAGTGAGTGCTCCTGCTCTCTAAGAATGTGCATTCTCCAAGTTACAATAAACAAAATCGCAGCACTGGATATTTAATTTTAGGTGCAAACAACCCACTTAAGAACCATTCAAATGTATTCTATGTTTAAATTTAAAACTGTTTCAACTCTTAATCTAGTTTGAGACAGAGATACATTTATTATATTGATTACAATAATTAATATTTTTTTTTTTAGCAAAACAGTGAAATATTCGAAGCTACTTGAGCAATTTCTGTTTAGTTATTAGCAATAAGTCAACATTATCGGCATTGGCAAAGGATACCAATGTTCCCATTGCCCGGTTATTGAAAGGTCGAGCATTCCACACTCTCCATAGCAAGACTTCTGAACTTATGGTACAGAAGCCTTAAATTGTCATGTGATGTACAATACTTATGGCAAAACAGTTTGGTACAAATAGTTGATCTATTGTTTTCACAGTCGTTACCACAACTGCTGTTTCTAGGACACCGCAATGTTCAGCAATCATTTTGATGACTTCGCTCCACTTTAGTGTAGGATTTGTAAAATCGTTTTCTGACATGGTGCATAACTTGAGTCACTATTGCTTAAGTAACCGATTAAGAAAACATGTCATTGTCGTTGTGTTGCTTGGTCTCCTTGCCGGCCAGTTGGAACTGTAAATGAGTGCAAGGAACTGACTGCTAGGCGTCCTAAAATAATAAAACAATCACTCAACTCAGCCTATCTCATTCCTCTCCCAAGCTCCCAACAACTCCTGCTCTCGGCCTGCTGCATCTAGTCCCCAGACACCTTTTGAAGGTAATTGTTCCATCTAGCTCAAGGACTCGTCTGCCCCACCGGCTATCGGTCCACTGCCGCTTCTGCTTGTTAACTCTGCGACCTTGAATTTGGGGACCCAACAAAAATATACCTCATTAATTTGGTACACAGTTTTGTTATCAAATTATATTTTGGTAAACCGGATAATTCAACACGGATAACGGCAACTAAATTAAATTGTTTACCAATTTCTAGCTTGATTTTTTTTCACTGATGACCTATCAGTGAAAAAAAATCAAGCTCCTTGCATGGAGATTCTTGCCCATTCTTCTCCATAGAGATCCACGCTTTGGAATGGGCAACTACAATACTTTCACAGTTATTATGTCTTGTGACTGGGACTGTAGCTTCATTTTTTAGGTCAAAAGTGCCTGTAATTGGCCTAGTTGAAATAAATGCTTTGATTTTGATTTTGAAAGTGAGGTTCCTCCGACCAGACGGGAGTTACACTTAGTGGCCTACTGCCCGATGGTTGTTGTATATTTTTGCATATCCTAATCTTGTAGATATCTCTGCTTGCGTGATGTAGGATACACAATGTCGTCAGGTACGATAAATAGTTCGTATAAATGGCGTTGTATATGCTTGATGTCATCTCGCAGCTGCCATGGATTATTGTATTTTTGAATTGTTAATTTTATTTTTTTATTCTGGACGCTCTTACTCGCGAGTCTTTCTACATCGTTCTCACATGTATGTTTAATCTCGACATGAATGATGTAACCGAGCCTTGTAACAACATAATGATTTAAAAGAGTGTCCATGGAGTTTCTTGCCCATTCTTCTCCATAGAGATCTACGCTTTCGAATGGGCAACTACAGTACTTTCACAAGTTATTATGCCCTGTGACTGGGACTGTAGTTTAGTTTATTTTTTGTGTTTTGACATTCAAAAGTGCCTGTAATGGTTTAATTGAAATAAATGCTTTGAGTTTGAGTTTGAGTTTGATGAAGTGATCAGTGTTTTTATGACATACATAAAAACACTGATCACTTCATCACTTCAGATGTTTGTATTTCTTCAAACACAATTCTAACTCCAAATAGAAGTTCGTCTTCTGAAAAATATGAAACAAACAAACGAGATGGGAATCAAACACAAAACCCCACACCAATGGCCTACACTTGCTATCACCGAGCATATTTTCCGTATATTTTATGCCCATATTTTCCACTTCCTGGATGTATACGGCAAATTTTGAGCCTGTACTCAAACCAACGTACTAATTATCATAATTAACTCTGTGTTTATCGGATTACCGCGTCATTTAGAGCCTTCCCGCCGCGTCAGAACCAACCAAACTTACACTGCAAACCACTCAAGCAAGTCACGCGGTAATCGTTAACCATTACTGGCTTTAAATATAAAGTTCTAATTACATTCACAAGTGTTTTAAATTGAAGTTTGTTTCCTCATTAATGTGGTGTTAATTTATCATTACTAATTCTGCATCCCGATAGTGATTGTTCGTTTGAAAGTGTTAATTTTTAAAACAATTGATAGCATTACGTTGTATTTTTGGATTTGAAAATAATTTCGATTTGACGTTTGATTTGCTGTTAAATTAAAACATTGACATTTGAATTTTGTGAAGAGTTAATTAAAAAAAAGATTCACTCAAAATTTTTCGGTGTTACCTTTTTGGTGACTTAAAAAAATGACTAACCAGTGTTCATCGCACATGAATGTGTTCTGGCTATGGTGCTTGGAGAACCTGGATTATCTGCTCTATGGAACGTTGGTTCTAATATTGCTAACAATATTTCTTTACTTTATGATTGCGTAGCTGGCCTGTTTGTGAAAGGTAAAACAGTCTTTAAACACAGACTAATCTAAAGTTAAATAGCCTATTAGCTTAATTGTTGGTTTAAGATTGCTTGTTCGCTGTAATTCGATTTTCAGTGTAAAGTTAACAGTTATAGAGGTTTAAAAAGGTCAAGTAAACACTTACCTACTTGTATAGGTATTAAAGTACCTAGGTTTAGGTACAATCAATAAACAGTCTTCAGCAGATTAATAATTTGGTTTTTACGTCTATTTCAATGCCGTCACACACGGATTATCCGTTATCTGTCTACGAGGGTATCCAGCATTTTGTAATTAAATATGTAAACAGTTAAGTATATGCTTTTGGAAAAACAAGTTCAATTTCAAACATTTTATGACTTTCATTTTATGGAAGCCGGCCCCAACATAGTTGGGAAAAGGAAGAATGTTGACTTTCGTTAGAGTGGAAATTATATCAATTGCATGTAAGCATTTGATTACCTACGGTATAGAAACCTAATCCAGATCTACCTATCAAATGGGCGAGCCGCTTACAGATTCCTAAAAACCCTCGTATCAATGAACTTTTAGAATTATCGAAGGATTAGTTTTTTTTTTTTCTAAAACCCTGTATGCGTATGTTGGTTTTCTAATATCCAACTATTATTTTCATCTAAAAAATTATATAAAAAGCGCAGAAAACACGAGGTACCTAGGTAAACTATGTACTTACCTAATTATTCATCTTTATTTCATCTTTTATTTTTACTAAAATTCGGAAATTTCCAGCTAGCTTAAAACTTCACATCGCAAATTCGCCTATCAGAGTTTCAAATCGGCGACCATTAAATTTTTTCTTATGCAATGTCAATGCCAAGCGATTTTATTGGTATTTGTAATTATTATGTTTCAATCAGCTGTAGCGAATTATTACATTTTGCGTATGTGCTCAGTAAGGAGGCAGTCAGGTTATTTCAGCAGAGTATAAGTACTTTGTATTCACTAGCTATTCCTCGCGGCTTCGCTCCCGTTAAGTATGGAATGAACCCACGATAACATTTTAAATGTAGCGTGTAATACTCGGGGTTAATGTAGCTTCCCGTAAGTGAAATAATCAAATGGATCGGATCAGTAGTTCCGAAGATTATCCCCTACATACAATTCAACATCTTTACGATATTAGTATAGATAAAAGTAAATGAATGAGATATAACAGCATTTGGCACTCTCAACTATTGAAATATATCAGTGAAGGGTGGAAAATTACTTTCATACCTTTTCACATAGTCTATAATATAATAGAATAGTTCTTTATTTACACAGAAAGTAGGTACAAGTTACAGATGTTAAGTTTAAAATGATCCTTATACTAAGTAGGTACCTTACCTTAGTCTTCTATCGAATTTGATCAGCATTAACTAATTGAGAACAGCGGGGTTTCACTATTACTTTATTTTACCCTTGTCCCTTGCGTTCGTAGATTATACCAAAGCTACGAACTAACTTCCCACCACGGTGGCACTATTTGGAAATTATTTTGATCATTCTTTTATTTTCTTTGTGTTATTATCGGAGTATTCTTGAACCCTAAATGAAACAGCACCAGCAGCATCTCGTATTAATAATTCAGAACAGATAAGGATGCACTCAAATAAGATAATTATTTATCTTCTAAATCTACTAACCTCAACCGTAGCTCTTGAGGTTTCAGCCGATAAACCATCGATAAATTCTGATAACATTTAGGTAATAAAATCTTAACCATTTTTCAGTCGTTTTAGATTTCGGTCTAACTAAACATGGCTGAATTTATTTTATTTATTTGACTTGTGTTACAGTGCGACATGATTCTTTTGGCTCCCGCATGACAATGTCAGGAGGGAGATGTTGCAAAAAAATTGAGAAAACTGTATTCAATAAATAAGATGGCGGTTTCACTTCCTATTAAAGACACGTGCCAGTAGAAATATGAGAAACTAGCGTCCTACCGTTGCTGACAAAGAAGTTTTTAATCAACAAACCATATATTTTTTCTTTCAATCATGTTGTGGCGATCGGGTTTTGACGTCACACATTATTATACAAAAAAGTAAGCAGTGCTAATCACACGATAATCTAACAGCAAACAAATACGTGTGAGTAACCTTGTGCCAGTGTGTGTCGAGCCTTACGGTGCGCAAGAGTGGATCCTGGCGGTCAGAAGGTTTCAAGTGTAACTGTTGTAAATTTTTTAAGTGGTCTAGTGATTTTGGTTTTATTGTGGTGATTTATTCATTTCTACCGGTTTGTGCTGTTTATATATATTTTATTTTGTCTTTTTATTTGTGGTAATATTGAGTCAAGCCTGTTATTTAGTCAGTGTTAGATATCTTTGAAAATTTTAAGGAAAGTTCATAAATTAAGATTTTTAAAATTGATGGAATAGAAAGGCAATTTTTTTTTGCTTGTAATAGAATAATTTAGGAAATTATTCTATTACAAGCAAAAAAAAATGAACACTATTTTATTTTTATAAAAGAAATTGATACGAACCTCTAAAATAAATTCCTTGAGAATGTATGTTCACTTGTGCAAGAATTCGTAGTCTAATAAGTACTTACTCCTTTATTTAGGTTTCTAATATTAAATTAATTAAATAAACAAAGAACCAACGTACCTACTAGATTTGGTAAGAATTTATTTGCAAAATATCAGACTCATAATAATAATTCTCCTGCCCCTATCCCAATTTATATGGGGGTCGGCGCAGCATGTCTTCATCTTCCATACTCGTTCTCTATTACTCGTCAGCTCAGTAGTTATCGCCTTTCATGCTATATCATCCTTCTTTGGTCTTCCTATACTCTTGTAGCTACACATTCATACTCAAAACTTCTCTCACGACACTTTCTTCGTTCCTCCGCATCACATGCCCATACCACAACCGATTACCACACAACTTTCCAGTCACCACAAATATCACACTCATAATAACATCATTAATTGATCACCACGAGTCCACGACAGACTGATTGATAGACTATATCTTCATTTAAAAAGGTGTTCAAATCCAGGTTTATGATACCGCCTCTTTTACAATAACGTGTTACAACGATACAATATTCTCGTCACAGACGAGCAATATATCAAGCCTGTTTGACTCAGGCTGGTTGTATACGGGAGGCTCTAATCACTTTGCGTCACTACTATGTCAAATGTCTACATTAGACACCAAGTCACATAGTCTGCATACACTTCCAAGAAATTAGTCTACGTCATTCTGAAATAATTGGGTATTCACGCGGTTTTGTCTTTGAGAAAACTTTCTTTTCTGGAGATGAAAAACTGTTATGTCCGTCGTATCATCATTCTTCCGTATCCTAATTGTATAGGGTCGACGTAGCATGTCTTCTTCTTCCATACTTCTTTATTTCTTGTAATCATCACCCTGTTGCTCTTATCCAATTAATTACGGTCGTGTGCAACGCATCCGACAGATTCCCGCAGTCTTAACCTGGTTGTCGGACTGGGGACTGCGCATCCCTTATCACCATAATCTTTGGGAATCTTTCGGACCTATAGACCATCCTTCAGACACTTGTTGTTTGGCAACTCTACGGGCTATGTCGGTACTTGGCTCTCCTACAGATCACTTAATGTCTGTGTTTCGGTTGCTATATCTTGCCATAATTATCGTCTTTCACACAATCATCATTCAACCACAATGCATCTATCCATCTTTGCTTTGGTAGCTTAACCTGCAGCATTAGCATTGTATAGTGTTCACATTCTTATTGAAGACCTTTATTATACTGACCTTACTCCATAATTCACCGCCTCACATGTTTAAATATTGCGACGATGGGTATTCCGGCCTTCAGGTAAAAAAAACTCCTAAAATCGCTTAAATAATTTAACCATGAAACGATGTAAATAAATCATTTAACACAGATGTGTGTGACATGCAACTTTTAACATTAAGGTTAGTTCATGTAGTTTTGTCAAAAAAACAGAGTTAAAATTATTTATTAATTTTAAATTTAACACATTTTATTATTTTGTGGTTTGCTTTTTGTATCCAACAAATACCCACTTAAGTTCATCGGCCTTTGATCTCATAGGTTTCACGGTCTTCACTTAAGGAAAAAATAGATATCTAATGAAGCAAAGAAAAAACCAAAATGTACCTGCCTATTACATATACTATGACACAACAAAATGGTTAATGAACCCTTTTTTTTTACAAACATTTATTTTTTAATTACAATGTAACAAGTGTTCTTGCGGTTGTAACAAAAAACATAATACGACAGATTCTTTTTCTTGTTTGATATGAAATAAAAAACAAACTTAACTTGAACAATTTGAAGATGACTCGATTGTACGAGTACAAGCGAATGATTTCATCCTGTCTCATAAATCAATGTAGCATTTACTCACTCTATTCAATGATTCAACATTTTTCATATGTCTTTTTCCAGATCTCTACTATGAAATAAAATAATGGAAAACAAGGATCAAGTATCAAAAGACATAGAAAAAGGGCTTAACTCCCCTGAATTAAAAAGAAACGAAGACATTCCATACGTAGATGATTTTATCGAACTGAATCTAGTCAAACCCGACGAACCTATACGTCCTAAGCGCACGAAAGATGAGAAGGAAGATGGATCACCACCTGCGGCAGAAAAGGATAGAAAACTGCATGCCACAGATTTGGGAGAAGTTCATACATCACCTAATAATGACACGATAATAGTGAATACTCCAGAAGGGACTCTATACATTACTTTAGAGCCTGATTCTGGGAAATCTTCGAAGCCAACTAGTCCTATAACAGAATCTACTGACCTGGAAGCTTCTCCGAGTACTTCTAAGAGTTTCGGAGCAGCGGAGTCTGATGAGCTGATAAGGAGAGAAAGAGGGGCGATGGAACAGAGGAAGATGAGCTTGAGGAGGAACTCGATATCGATGCCGACCCTTCAGAACTTGGAGCTTGAGGTGCTGAAGCAGCAGTATTTAAATAACCCACAGGATGAGGTGAGTTAAATTTTATTACTTAGGTAAACTAAATGTATTCTAGCATAGATGTACATTTTTTTTCCGATTTCAAAAGATGTGTGGTTTTGAATAAAAGGCACTACTGATATCGCATTGCGTTGTAATTAAAACGAGTGCGTCTGCGCAAGTGGTCGTTACACAAGCGCCTGATTCATTATTGCTTTTTACTTCACATTTCCTCGAAGAATCTCTTGAAATTTATAACGGATTCGTAGTATATTTGTAGATTATTATAATTTAGGTACCTACTCGTATTGTTAGTAGTTATCTGGGGATCCTGTTACCCTGAAGCTGGGTTTTGGAGGTCTTATAACCAGTCGCTCCCTGTTTAGCTGTTTCGAGTTAGACTAGAAGCCTGTTCCAATACAGTTGGGGAAGATTAGGCAGATGGTAGACTGTTATTAGTGTGCTAAAGTTTACTTAATTTTAAAATTTGGAATAAGCCGATTTTAGGTCTTGTTGCAAGTTGCAACTACAGTACCTTAACAAGACTTATAATCGCGGTTTCTCCAAAGAAAGTCGTAATAAAACAACCTAGTTCGATTGTATTATCGGAACAAACACAAGAGGCTTATCTCGTACTTAATCTACAAACGATGATCCAAATTGTTTGAGCATTGCCAACCTTGCTCCGGTTACAGAACAATCAACTTAATCTCTGGTCATATTTGTTTGTATTTCATCCGAAACAGAACTGGGTTTCCTAGTTTTACCTGAATCTAGATATTTCTATACCCTGACAAATCGATATGCATAATATTGATTAGGTAAACATTTATAAATTTTGTAGTTATTAAGCATACAGGGTGGCGCCGACAATACGACAATAAATGAAAATACTGGTAAAACTAGTTCATAGTAATATTTTTAAACTCTCAAAAAAATCCTAACATCGAAATATATTTTTTTTCAAACTAAATAGCATAAAACTGTAAAAAAATAGAACACCATTTATTATGATTGGTTAACTAATCTTAGGTATAATTTGCACTAATTCACATCTAGAAATAAAATTCAAGGAATGAATTTGCCACAGGTTTTTGAAGCAGCGAGTTGGCAACATATGTTTAGTGTTTATACCGAAGTGAGAATCTTTAACCTGTCGGTGCTAGCCATAATCTACATCATGTTGAAACTGCTGAAAATGAAAAATAATGTCCTGTGACTAAACTACTGGATATATTCGATTGTTTTTTTTTTGTATGCAGACTGGAAAGGTCATGAGCTATACGCAGTTTAATTAACTGTCGTATTGTCGGTGCCACTCTGTATAACCAATATTAATATATATTGCACTAAAAATAACTGCAATTCATTTTTAAATTTAGTCAAAAAACATTGTAAACCTGCACGAATATTTCGACGGGCTGTGAATTTTCTTAGACTGGGCCCTCAAGACCAAAACACTTAAGACTTGTTACAATAGTATAAAGATAGCGATCCTATAATTCTCTGTAATGGTGGTTTTCTAAAATTTCAAAAGCGTTATCAGCTTCTTCCACCAAGTGGTAGTAGCGTTTATGGATGTGTTTAAATATTTTGACAAAATTATTTTCACTTCAGACGAATAATCACTTTACTGTCACTAGAAACGCAAAAGGAACGTGAAACGTAAACGTTTCAAATTTACGTGAAAAGTTATCATAGTGTAACAAGTAGAAGGCTAAATTAAAAAATGAACTAATACGATGTCTTGGGCGTATTGAAGATGATGATGACATATTACAATTAGTGTAAGACGAACATAAAATACCGATTTTACATAAAACCATCAAGATACGCCCATCGCATCATCGGTGATCTAATATATCGGCAATAAAGGACAATAACAGCCAAAACCTCATTAATATTCTACGAGCTACACCAATGCGACATTTAGATGAGGAAATAGGTAACCATACTTTAACTCCCCTTTGGTTATCGAATAATTTGAATCGAATACACTAGTGACCCGCCCCTGATTCTCCCGGTTTTACAGAACATGAAGATTTCTTTTTTATACGTAAGTTAAATGATTTTGGAATGAATTACCTTCCTCTCTAAATGATGATCACATTCAAATCCGTTGCAAAGTTTAGAAAAACTCATATCTAACAGGCAAACACTAAAAACAACAAAAATTTTTAGATCATGGCAATTATTTTACATAAATAAGCAATATTTTACCATATTAGCGGATTAGAAACTGTTTTTATTGATGTTATGTTTATACCCGTCGAAAGAAGAAAAACAACTTTGAGGTAAAACCCCACATATAATTTTATAATTGGTGTTGATATTAGCCATGGACCGCAGCTTGTTCAAGGCAGTGCATATTAAGACACCGAGTATCAAATAGCTAACAAGTTTAGTGGCAGCGAAATGATGGAAGTGGAAGAAGAATTGATAAAAGAGATTTTAACAATGGGCAAGATCTACAGTCGATTTCTGAATCATATTAATAGACAAAAGGAGATAAAATTGGTAAAAATATTGCAATTCCAACCACGTGCTGATCCTAGAGAAGAAATCATAACAGCATTTCTGGTGTCGTCCCAAAATGAAAACAACTGACATAATTGATGTACGATCACTAGATCATCTGATTTCGGTCTAACCCGGTAATGATAGCATTCAAAACATAAGCAAGATAACTAATCCGATCATATGACAATAAAAAACAATCCGGTATTACGTGTTATTTATCTACATCGTTACTATTGGTGCGAATTTGATAAAACAAAGCAAAGAAAAATTCTTAGATAACATTACCAAAAATAATCATATTATACTGTTTTCCGTACTACTTCATAGTGAAAAACGAGGTTATAAGATATTTAAATTAAGATATAGAACAAGTTTTACAAGCGATGAATTAGTTAATAGATGAGTGTCTAAAATTAACAGTCTTTAATCATGTGCTGGTGTCCAAAATATTAGAAATATTATTCTGCCCTTGAATTTAGTATCTTATCAGTGAGTGAATGAACAAAGTGACAAAATGAGGGTGCGTAAGAAGCCAGATCTTCGGCTGGACATGCCTTCATATCCCCGTGACTATGTGGAAATGCCTCCTGAGACGAGAAAGAAAATAGAAGAAGTGATGAGAAGTAGTCTTAACCCAAGCTTTGACGACAACATAGATACTCCTTCCACCAGCAATGTTGATGGTCCTGATGATATTAGGGAGGGAACTAGGACTCCTGAAGTGAGAATCGTGTTTCCAGAAGACGTGAAAGTGGAAGATAAGAAAGTTGAGGCAAAAGATGATGCTCCTTCGGTTGACAGCCCTGTAGTTTACAGGAAAGCATACACAGAAGTTACTGTTGAAAATGATCGGGATGATATTGAAAGGATACCAAAAAAGGATGTTTTAAATGTGAGTTATTTTGATCATATCGACTGTTCTATTGTACTCGTAGCCTTATCACTGGTTGTTAAAACTAGTAGTGTATATTCCAAGCGTTTTCAAGCGTCCCACACAAACATTATTATAACCGGGAATTTCATTATTTATACGCAGGTAGCTATAGTGGTGAAGTTAGCTGTTGTCCACATGAGGAAACACTATCGTGTAGGAAAATGTATACAGCCACTAATCTCTAATTTTTATAATTACAGTAATTATCAAAGATTGGTTGATTTTACATTGAAGTCAATTATACAATGTTCTTTCTTCAGTAACAAGACTGCTCGTCATTCTTCTTCTTTATTTTTCGTGTATTTAGTGCCTAACCAGCTGTCAGAGTACTTATGCCGCCCATGGGCCTCTTACTTGCTGGTTTTGTTTTCTCACGATGTTTTCCTTCGCCGAAGCAATGATAATAATACTAACATGAATCCAAAAAATCAGAGGTCTTGGGTTCGAACTCGAGACCTATGACCCCTTCATTAAGAATTATTTAAATACGGTTCTTTCTAGATTGCGACTTTTCCATTTTCCTACAATTTCTTCTCTCATTCAACCTCACTTTAGGGGACACCAGGAGTCAGGACTATTACCATCATTTGAGACGAGGCAATCTACTGTGACACTGAAAGCGAAGAAGCGTCTAATAAATTGCGACATCCTGTCGGGAGGATCAATTTAGACCCACAGTTAGTGTTGGTATCAGTTTCATTTCGTAGGATTTGCTTGTTATGGGATTTGGTTCGAGGTTTGCGTTATTTTTGTATTTAACACGTTTTAAGAAATAATATACTGGAGGCCCAGTCCGATCACCATGTTTGACAAGCCGATCCCTTGGGAAGAGCGAGCCAAATATCTAGGAGTAATACTCGACCGACGCCTAAATTTCAATGAGCACATAAAGACAGTACGTTCGCGTGCTGCTTTCGCTCTTGGTAGGCTCCACTCCATGATAAACTCACGCAGCAAATTGTCACTCAAGTGCAAATTGCGTATTTACACCGCGTGCATCCGCCCCATCATGACCTATGCCTGCCCAGTCTTCGCACACGCCAAGTCCTATCAAACTCATAGAATGCAGACTCTCCAAAACCGTTTTCTCCGAAAGGCCACGGGTTCTCCGTGGTTTGTCAGGAATGAGCGACTCCACGTCGACCTCAAAATTCCCACCATAAAACAGTTCATAAAGCGTATTACCAAACGCTTCTTTGACACTGCCGAAAAACACCGCAACCCGCTAGTGGTTGCGGCTGCCCGATACGTCCCCACCAAAATAGGGAAAATTCGCCGTCCCAGGCACTCTCTAGCTGAGCCCGATGACCCCATCACCCTCCTTCAAGAAAGCCGTAGGGAAACCAGCACTTTAAGGAAAAACAAACACAGACCGCGTTCCGTTTTCCGGCCCCGCCGCCGAGGCCCATCGCGACGCCCCCGTAACACCCCCACCCGACCCTTGCCCAACGAGCCAGCCCGCGTTGCTGAGCAAGTAACGTTAAATTCCCCAATTAATAATAATACGACCCAGCCTGTCCCTACTTGCTGCCCTCCCCAAAATGACGCCCTAAGCCGAGGTCCGAGCCCCACAGGGGGTGCCCTTAGCGAGCGGTCATTAATAGAATAAATTAGCTTGTAAGCCCTGGCTGGGGGCCTTAAATTCATTTGAGGTCACCACAGGATAGTCCGGTTAAGTAGTAAACCAGCCGTAGAGAGCTGGAAAACTGCGAGTGGCCATTAAAAAAAAAAAAAAAAAAAAAAAAAAAAAAAAAAAAAAAAAATAATATACTGGAGGTTTAAGAGACCGTCCTTTGTATGTTACCTTTAAAAAATGCTGATCCTCATCCTAATTTTAACATCTATGTATATAAATTATTTAATCATGTCTTTTAAAAACTTTAATGTTGCGTCGTTCAAGTCTCAAGTCAACTGATGTGTGTAATGCTAATGATTCATACAGACAACTAATCGTCGAGGTAGGATCATTTTGTTCAAAAAGAGGTACATTTTGCTTTATCGCCAACTATTATGAACAGTTGGCTTTATCCAAAATATGATCTATAGTGTTGGCGTCATAGATTCACACGATTACACAGCTAATAAACTTTGTGTGAATTAATTTTATCTAAGATTAACGGCCTCAGATACTTTAGTAGATTCGCGATCGAAATTAATGATAATCTACAAGATAAACCAGTTTTATGATTGTTTAACAGCATGGGAATTGTCGAAATTGTAGAGACACAAAAAGATAAAAAATGCGTAGGTTTTTCTCACGTTATTGTGCAGTTGTGGGTTATTCCTTTTTTTAATTTACTTTTTTAATATGTTTTATGTATTAAATCACGCCCGGTACTAAAATAGAAGGATTTGACACCGGACGAATTAAACTTTATAAACTTTTAGAAAAAAAAAACTGCAATGAATATGCTGACGTAATCCTACTTATTACATTTTTGAGCCTTTGTCGCGATTATTTAGTCTCGCCTTTTGGAAAACTAAAAAAGGAAAACAATTGCCGCACCTCGCTGTCTCAACATGCAAGTCCCTCGACCTATTTGCCTACATTCAAATCGTCGGGATTTGTCCGTGATCTTAGACACAGATTCGTCTCATACCCCAACCTATACAGACCATATTGCATCATAAATCATAACACTATTCCTAAATTCAAGTCAATCTTATTCTCTACCATTTTTCAAATAAATGAGTGAATCAAAACCACACTCACACACATACCACTCACACTCACACTGATCACTGTATCACACTTCATCACATAATTCTCCAAAATGAACAACGAATCAAAGTTCAGTGCGTTCGCTCACAAGTTTAAATATCGATCACCGTTGTGGATCGAATCGGACTCTGACGTCAGCAAGTCAAGTGACTCCCGCGACTCGTGTGATGGTGATCATAATAGTGGTCTGGGCAACAGTGATGATAGCATCCGCCTTCATAGTAGTGATAGCTCCGGGAGCATCAACAACTTTTTGGATTCCAAGGTTGTGTTTTGTTGTTGTTTCATTCTTTAGCTGCTCGCTTTTTCTAGTTAACATAAAACAATCATTTTGAATCCATAATGATATTATAAATGCGAAAGCAACTTTTCTGTCAGTCTGTCTGTTAGCTTTTAACGATTATACGGATTTCAATGTTTGGCACCTAACTAGACCATGACTTGCGAATCCGCTAGGAAAAGCAAGTTGTCAGTAATTTTTTCTCGTCTCGCTTGGTAACAAATTCAGTGATCACACTTCAATGTTGTTAGTGGACAGAAGGAAGCTGTGGACTATCCTCTAGAGCGCTGAACGGACTATAGACTGTTTGTCGCCGCCAGACAAATTAATCCTGTCCATTTGTTGCTACGTTGTTTTTGCCTTCATTGCTTGTTGTAAATTGTCTCCAGTCTGCTCAGAGCCGTAAAGTGTCTTGTGCGGATTTTGGAAAAAAAAAGAAATGTCACATTCACCTTACATTTTTAGAATTTCGATTTGGTCTTGGGTAACCATATAAAAAGAGATGACGCAGTAGAACGTCCCCATATTGAGTAGTCGACATGGGGATATCGACTACTCAATATAAAACCGTCTTGCAAGCGAGATGATTATGGAAATTTTCTCTCGCACCGCTTATTTATCTCATTACAGAATGTTAATTATGTACTGCTGAGTAGCAACACTCATGACCATTACAAACTTAAACGTATTAATTAGTTCCTCACGCATTTACAGCACGTTTAATTATAATTTAATTATTATAATTTGCAATTTCCTTCAGGAAACATTTATACTAATAATATGTGCTACCTATTTGTAGTTAAGATCGAGCAGTGACAATTTATTTGCAATTTTAATTTAGTTTGTATCGTGGCCTTTTATTTACAAAACCTGTTTTTATAATTTCTAGAAGAGCCATCTTGTGGAAGTAGTTTGAACTAACAGTGTGTTATAGCACTAAATACTAATAGTAGATGTCGCTGTTTACAGTGTTAAAGGAATTGTACTGACTCAGGTAACTAGATGTCACTAATAACATGTTTGTATTTTTTTTTCTAATTATTGCATCTCGATATCTATTTATTTGTGGTTAACCCTGTATAAAAGAAAGTGTTAAGAATGATAAGGTAAATAGACGAATAGGAATTACATATCCTTATCTAATATTATAAAGCTAAAAAGTTTGTTTGGTTGAACGCGCTAATCTCAGGAACTACTGGTTCGAATTGAAAAAATCTGTTAGTGTTGGATAGCCCTATTATCGATGAAGGCTATAAAACGTTACGTCACGCTGCGACCAATAGGAGCGGAGCATTAATCAAAAATTTTACGCAGACGAAGTTGCGCCGGTCAGCTAGTACCAAAATAAAACTGGGAAACATAAATTGAACTTTATACCCATACCTCACTAATTAACGCACCTAAATCTAAAAATACTTTTATGACACTCGTGTAGTAATTTTAGATTATCAGTTATTTTATCAAGACATAGGGCTGCTACATGATTCCATGCTTGAATTTCAGTGGATTTTCCCGGACCTACTAAGGAACAGTAAAATCAGTAAACCCTGTGCGATTGCCGTGTGTGATATAACTGTGAGGTGCTCGGTTCAATTCTCACTTCAGTTCAAATGTAATTTAGTTTCCTTATACTTTTGTTCAGTAGGCCACATAGGCAGGACTGTAGGGGTTCGTTTTTATCCGTCTGAGGAGGGCAATGTGTTTATAAGTCTATAATAATATGTCTGTCTGTTCCTTTGTGGTATTCTAGGTACCAAACGCGTGGACCAATTTTGATGATTGTTACGTCAATCGATTTGTTCAAATAACCAATGCTGAAAATTGCAGTGGCCTACCTACATCATAATCCAACAAAATTTTGCTCAGCAAAAATGTTTTATTTTATTTGTATCGATCCTCTGAATACGATGCTAACGTAATTCAGAACCTAACACCACAAGGTTTTTGACATTTTTTCACTTAGGCACCTACTTGATTTTCCTTAATCAGAACTTTTGTGAGCATCCCTAAATCAGACTTGCCCCAGACACCTCTCTGGTGATTAATATGGGTAAATTAATTACAATTGAGCTAATTAATGGTCTGACTCGGTGATTTAGTCACCGGTGCGTATGCAGTTGTGCAGGATAAGTGAACATGCGAGGGTCCAGGCGGAAAGTTGAGTTCGACTGCATACCTCTTACTCAGGTTTGACCATAGAGATTTAAATACTGTAGAGAAGCTATCAGAAAAAAATAATGACATTAGAAATACGAGATGCATAGAGTATAGTAATACGAAATGTCTCAGTGAGTTGAATCATAATGATGATTGTAATTGCAATGAAAGTTTTTTTTCTTTATTTATTTAAGGACATTTATGATCACAATGCCTATGTCAGTCCCATCGTATCCTTAATACACATTGCTCATATCAGGGCCATGAACCTGAAGCAGACTCTTCGCATCATCAATGACAATTTTGACAATGAGCAATGGCCAGTTAGTTGGCTCTTGCTGGTAGAATACGGTTTTGTTCGTGTTATCCCGTAGTTAATCGGTACATTTAAGTGTCTTTATGTTTCCCCCAAATTCTTCATTTTCCGTTTGGAAATTCCGACAGGATAAATCTTCTTAGCTGATGGAGCCACCTTTTCACCTAACCTAACCTAATTTCGCTCTTTTACATAGATAGGTGTAGCTTCAGATGAAGTTATTGGCACAGTAACAATGTAGCATAAAGTTATAACAAAAAAAATAATTACAAGATTGCAAATAAAAGGAAAGCCAATAAAACTGTATTATTTGCTTCGATATAAATTACCTAGAAAAAAAAAATGGGTTCGTTAATCTTATTTTTTTAATGAGAAGGTAGTAAATATAAAAGTACTATAGAAACTACTTGATCAAAGAGAACCAAGTGGAACCAAAGTGCAATTTTCATATTGCTGACAGCGTCTGCTTTGATTGCTGTTGAGTGGAGGTCCCACGTTATGGAGAGATTTCCTGTTGCTCGTCAGTCATTATGCAATAGGTTGCTGACCCGTACATTGGCACGGTTATTGGCAATATTTGCTGTCTTTTGATAGAATACTGAAAGTTTTGAGTATGAATGTGGATGGGTATAAGAGTTAGAGGAAGACCAAAGAAACAATGGATGGATGAATGGATGTATGTAGGCTGATATGGCGAGAAAGGAGGTGTCTGAAGGGTGACGAGTAATAGAGAAGTATGGAAGAAGAAGACATGCTGCGCCGACAACAAATAAATTGAGATAATGGCAGGAGAACGATTATCATAGAAAACTGTCGGACAATAAGCTGAATTTATTGTAGTTGAACTTTTTAAATTATGTAAGCACAAAGCATGTTATTTCAAATTTCATCCAGTTCCGTTAAGCTGTTTGGGCGTGATTGAGTTACAAACATCCATCCATCCATCCAAAGGTTCGCATTTATAATAGTAAAAAGATGGAGGTGGCCCCTTAATGTTACATTGCTTATTAAGTATGTGTCCCTTTACTTATATTATTTTTATTTACCCCTTACGTAAACTACAGAAGTATTATACTAAACATGATTGTGTGCGTGAGCGCCACTGCTGAGCATGAGATCCTGGGGCTTTCCACCAGGAATTACTCAGTCAGGAGTCTGGATTTGTGTTCGGTTTATCGCAATAGTCTCGCTCCTTATGATACTTAAACGTAACTGGTGGAATGTGGAATTACTCTGGGGTACGTACGTAACGAAAATGTAACTAATCAACATTTGTGGCTGATTCCAGATCCCGGAGCACCACCAGAGCTCCGCTTCAGGGTTCAGTGATGGCGATAATACGGCGGATGACCACACCGAAGTACTGTCTGATGATGATAGAGCCAAGTAAGTACTTACTACCCAATTTAGTAGTTTCATCATTTCAGTCACCATGCGCTTGAGAGGTCTTTGGAATAATATTCAGCATGGGAAACCTCTTATCTCGATTCATCTTCTTTATCGTGTGGTTAGTGCCTAGCCTGGTGTCAGAATTTTTATGCCGCCCATGGGCCTCTGACTCGGCTTTACATGCCGTCAAGAAACGCACATGATTCCGAAAAATCAAAGGTGCGTGTCTTGGGTTCGAACTCGAGACCTATATATACGTACATACATATGTCTTGGCAGTCCAACGGGCACACCACTAAGTTATCACTGCTTTTAAGCTCACTGCTTATATTTGAATAACCTCAGCCTCATCATATTTTTTTTTTCGTTGAAACGTCTCTTAACTCAAAAAAGTTTATGAGTAAACTCCAGGATTTTAGGTAAAGTTATATAGGTGTACCAAAATTTTAGAAATTTTAAGAAACCTCAATTTTAGTGAAAGTTTCTGTGATGAAACTGATGATACAAGTGACATTGGCATTTTTAAATATTTCTTTTAATGGTAATCCATCAGCTGTACTTACATTTGAACCAAAACAGAAATCTTCATAACACAACAAACCAGTTCCCAGTATTCGCAAAAAACTACATTCCCATAAACACCAGCTCCTCAAAAACATTCTCAAGTCCAATACCTCCACTTCCTTCCTCCAAATGAGTCCACTTGAGATCTAGGTCCTCTTAGTGCGAGGGTTGCATCAAATCAGGAGTTAATAAGGAAGTGCGGACGATGACCGGTGCATTGCGAAATGTCGGCGCGGCGCGGCGTGTCGCAACCGCCGCGAGTTGTGTGTGCCTGCAATGAGGGCGTAAGATTGATGAATGGGAAGGGAATCTGTTTAGTGGGCTTTGTTGGGAGTTCAGGGATTTTTGTTGTGATCATAACATCACACCTATAATCCCCGAAGGGTTGGCAGAGGTGTACCTAATAGTACACCCACATTTCGCTAGCTATGTTAAAGGCCCATGTAGGCCCATAGCCATAAACTGGGTGCAGATCCAGATTCCACGGCTGCTACCGGGAAATTCCTGATGGAAATACCCAATAACACTTTGCCCGACCCGGGAATTGAAACCAAGACCTCTTGCTCAGCAGTCGCGCTTGCGAGCGCTAGTCCAACGAGGCAGTTTCTGGTTTGATTTTTGGGTAAAATCTGAGAAGACTTTTGACTGAACTGCAGAAGAGTGATTTGTGAAGCTATATTAGATAGTATCGTGCTTTTAGGTGGTAGGTAGATATTTTGTGCCAACTGATATAATCTTGTTGACAAATTGAGGAAAATCCTAAGTACAAAAATTATGCTGCTTGGCAGCGTTGCTATAGATACCTATCTTGGTGGCACTTCCATCCATTTCAAAGGGCTCTACTTATGATTATCAGAATCAGAACTTTATTTGCTTTGAATAGGTAGGTAAAGCTATAAGATGTTGTAAATAAATTAAAGAGATCAGCTACAGTCTACCTTACGGCGAAATGATGAATGAATGATGATTATTATGATGTCTATCACTGTCCTACGGTGTTCAGTTTTTAGTGGTAGCGTGCATTCTTTGTTAAGTGTTTCGAATAGGTGAATTAGAGATTTAGTTATTCGAGATCGCATGGCTACGGCGTTAAGTTTTTCGAGGTAGCGTGCATTCCTTGTTAAGTGTTTCGTATGCGTAAACTTACGGGGACGGGTTATTCGGTGTTACACTTTTTTAAGTCACGTATCACACTCTATCGGTGTTACACTTTTCTAAGTCACGTATCACACTCGTCAAAAACATAAGCTACTTATTAGTTTATAATATTTAGCTACACGAGGGACTGTCATGCGTCATCCTTATCCAGGTTGGAGTCTGAGTGCTAGTAGTTTAATCAGTTGTTTTTCCTCAATTCACTTAAGTACTTATGGATACAACATTTTGTATGAGAGTAAATGACGTCAGGAACCCATTTCAGCTAGGTATTTGACTTTCACAATATCGTTATAAAATAGGTTAATTGATGACGTATCTATCACGTATTGATATGACGAAAGTATACGTATATATAAGTAGATGGGAATTAAACCCAAGACATGGTTTCGCGAAAATAAGGAAAATACGTTTTGCACAATATTTCCTGATCATGGTTATCAGATGTTTTAAGTAAAACATGAAATATTATGAATGTTCCACTTGGAATGGGGAAACTGATCACACCAGATACCTAGACTACAAGAGGAAAACGTCAGCATACAGCAGCTTTTCTCATACCTGCTTTAACTAATAAGATACAACGCTGTTTGTTTGTTTTTGTTTTAATTACTTAGTCAAACTTAAATAATAATACAAATATTATGTATGTTATTGTATGTACACAGAGACAAGAATTAAAGGACGTCAAAAAATTCGTACACATCACTGTAAACAGGAATAGTGCCCAGAAGGCTGGCAGCATTGTCACGTTGAATGGCAATGCTGATTCTTTGACCAAAAAATAGGTCAGCTACTGGTCACGAGAAGGGTCGACCAACTACTTAGTTAGTTTTATTGAAACCGTAACGGGAATTTGTAGTCTCTTCAGACGCGTCTTTCAAATGATTAGCCACAATCTCAGTACCAAAAGAAGATACGAAGACGCCCTAAACTAAATTACTATTCATTATTTTTAGTTTGGGTCGGAGTTTTATTCATCATCAGTCTTTTATGTCTCGCTGCTGGAACCAGAGCCTCCTCTCTGCGAGGGACTTGGCATAATCCGCCACGATAGCTATGTGAGGGTTGGTGGATGTCTCATGTCTTCATGGGTCCTGCGTTTTACCACATTTGCCAGATTGAAAAACTACCAATCACATCCTTTATAAGACGTGGATAACGTAGTTAGTTGCACACTGACGCAGTCTCGTACCAATTATTTGTTAACCATTTATAGTGTGTAATTGTTTGTTTTCCCTAATAAATAAAATAATAAAACCAAAATAACCATCTAATTATTAGGTAACCTATCATTCACCTTGACTTAATGACAGATCATTTACGATTAAATCAATTAATATATATTATGACCTATGCTATCGGCTAGGTTCGTCGCAGATAAATCAGTATAGTTTTTACTGTTGGTATCAACTAGTGTTTGTTTGGTTTGATTAATCATTTATACAATTACATTCAGTGAATATTGTGCCCAGTTGTTAATAAATGACTTTACTGTTGATGTATGTATTATGAGGTGTTTAGTAAACGTTATTTTATTTTTATAAGGTAAACAAATAGAATATGTGGTGTTGTAGCATTTTAATTAGATCCAAAATAAGCAAAGAGTTTTAGTGCACCTTGTTTCGTAGTGATAAAGAGAGTAAAACTCGCACTAGTAAACCCGTGTTTTATTTAATTTAATTTGTTAGTGGTATATAGTATAGCGGCACAAATAGCCTCAGGTTAATGTAAGAACACACTCGAAGAATAGATAGTGGACCAATGGTAACTGGAAGAATCAGAAATAATCAGAGTCACATTGATCAGGTCTCACAATCTACCAGGAGACAGAATCATACACAATTCCCGATTTATCTTCATTAAATGGATATAAAGTGAGTAAGAAATTGAACTTCAGCGCTTTATGTGTAGCATGCGCAGGCACATACGAATACATATACGAAATATACAATATTGTAAATCGTATAGAGTAGATTGATTAACTTAGATAAACTGTCCGTACTTTAATTATGCCCCCTTATTGTTCGAACAATCATTCCAGATACAAATAATATAAACTAATTTAAGTGTCCATTACTGTGTTGTTGGTACTAACAAGTTAAAAACATCGCATTGAACGAGTCGTTACCTCAAGTAAGAGTCAAGTGTCATATTCTTCGAGTAATGTTTACAATACACGACTTCTGAGTGCTCATACAGACGGTGATTTTGTTTACTGTGCGTTCCCACTAGCTATAGATTCACATAAAACACATTGAGAAAGAAGAGCAAGAAAAAAAAATTGTCGCAGGGACATGAGATGCATTCAAAATGACAAAAAAATAAACATAAAACATCCAAAGCATAACAAATATTTATAAATAAAACAGGACGGTACAAAAAATATAAAAAATTACAGCTGATGCATAGCATGATGCTGTGCTATGGTGGGCCACAGCAAAGCTCTGATTTTCAGTGGTCATTATATCGTGCGATGAGATATAAAATTTTATCTAAGCATAGACAGAGAGAGAAAAAGAACGTATTTCTCATTATGACTATTTCACTCGATGGTTACTCCGTGGGGATCTAATGGAGTCATAAAGGTTAGCTGAAAATTGATATTAAAACTAGACATCTTCATGATAGAAAAGGCTAGAAATAAAGGTTAATGAACAGAATAATTAAATTAAATTTATGTCAGTAATATATATAAGTTTTAATTGCATAATTAATATTTACAGTTTCACTTACTAGTTGCTTTTAACCTATGATCGATATTTATTAGTGCAACACATTCGCTGTATGAATGCACGGCCTAATTTAAACGAGATAATAATATCTATAAGACAAACATACAATCACACGTATTTTTCCCGTAGGGTCGTAAGTAGAGGTGTGCTTCTGCCGATGTGTAATTGTGTAAGCCCCATAATGTTATAGGGGCGAGCCTATTGCCATCAAAGGGACTCAGATATTATTATAGTGCCCGATTACTGTTGGTGGTACTAATGGACAGACTCAATATTAGTCCAACATGAAAAAACTTGTGTTACTTGCTCATGGAACACGAATGTGCGTAAATCACTGGACCAATTTAATAAACAAATACGCGGGCATTTGTTTACACATGCACCCAGCGCAGGTGGACATATTATTACTTGCATGATAAACAAGCATTTAAGAATCTCAACACCGCAATAAATTAACACCAATACTTATTAAAACACATAAAGAAACCGGTTTCCTTCGTAATACATATTGTAATCTTACGTAAACATTGTTACATTGATTTAAATTATAATTTCCTGTTTAATTTTGAAAACTGTGTTTCTTTTGCGAACTAGAAACCACAAAATTAGGACATAATCTCGGGACGTTAATTTGTACATGGGAATACGTGAGTCATTTGTTTGGCGTTAGAGGAAAATGGTCCCTTTTATGTAGATGTCTTGTGATAAAATTGGAAATAGCTCTTGTGGTTTTTTACTATAAATAGAGCATTGTTACAGTGTCGTTGGTCTAGTGGTTTGATTCCCAGGTCGGGCAAAGTACCATCAGGTTTTTCGATCAGGAATTTCTCAGTAGCAGCCATGGAGTCTGGATTTGTGCCCTTTTGATAGTAATAGGCTCGCTCCCTATTACATGGAACTTAAACATAACTAGCGCAATGCGGATGTACTATTAGGTACCTACTCATCTGCCTAACCCTGGAGGGATTACAGGCGTGATGTTATATTTATTATTATTTAGAAACTACTTAATTAGAGATAGTATTGAGTTATTAATAGTTTAAGGCATGTGGAGTAGCAAGTAACTAGACAGACTGTCTACTTGCAGATAATAAATTATTATGTAGACTGATAATAAATACAAATTATTATAATCCATACTAATATTATAAATCAGAATTTAAACAATGTCTGTCTGCTACCCTAACGACGGGAAGGATTTCGATATTGGCGCAAAGATATTAATAAATAAATAAATATCGCTGGACATTACACACAGCGCCATCTAGTGCCACACTAAGCAACGAGGCTTGTGTCGTGGACACCAGATAGTTGATATACTACATAGATACTTTTTTGTTTTTAAATATGTACATACTTATTATACATATAAACATCCATGACTCGGAAACAAATGTCCATGCTCATCACACAAACACTTGCTCCTACCGGGATTCGAACCCGGAACCCTATGAACGTAAGGCAGCCTCACTACCGCTGCGCCATTCGGGTCGTCGACTTTCGATATCAGACTTGGCTTTTCTGAAAATAATGTCATCGCGTTATCTTAAAAACTATTGATAATAATGTTTTTTTTTTATATTACTATCCTCTTCTTTAAGACAAACTTCCCCATAAAAACATTGTTATAAATACATACAATAGCCTCTTAGGATAAAACCGCATTTTCGCAATTTTCCATGCTTCTGTCCTTTTCTGTCGATCCCATTCAACCCTTAAAGTCATAACCCACCTTTGGGTTTCCCGTAGTCGGGTAAAAGCACGCACTCTATTTTACGATTCGTCGCGCGCGCATGTGTAACTCACCGGTCAGTGTAACTCGCACGCGCTTCCGAGAGACTCCTGCGCAACCCAATATAAAGATCTATAGATCTTCACTGAATTTAATAGAGACAAACTGTCATAGTGTTGTGAATTGTGTCGTGGACAATTTGGAGGATTTTTGTAAAGCGGTAAAGTTGCAGCGAAAAGGTTTGAATTTGTTAACTTACTTTTTTTTTAATTAATGGAAAGTTCTGGGCCTGTGGTGAAATTGTCATGTTCTCGTAAGTATGTAAAATGAACGTTATACGTAGGCACATAAATTAATGAATAAGTAGGTACATAATTTTACAGTGATTTGTTTTGTACACTGTAAAGTATTCCAATTATATGCGAGATTTACTTACCTGATCTATTTAAGTTAATTATATTACCTATTAATGTGTTATTTTGGTCAGTAATTAGTGCTTCACTTTATCTTATGTAGATATTAGAGTGCTGGGCCTTTGTAACCTTACCTACGTAAGGTTACAAAGGCCCAGCACTCTGACTAAGTGATGCTTGGTTGATTTAACACCAGCCTCCGCAAGGCCAGCGAAATGAGGGGAATATGCAGGAATAAAGTGAAATTTAATTCCTTCTTTAGCCATTTCCTCAGATAGCGAATCGCAACTCGCCTTAAGAAACCTAGAAAGGTCATTAGATGCACCAAGAAATGAGGTGCCATTATCTGAGTAGATATTTGTCGGCTTTCCTCTACGTGAGATGAACCTCTTTAATGCCATAATGAAAGTATTGCTTGTTAAATCACCGACTAATTCAAGATGAATTGATTTTGTAGAAAAACAAACGAAAATAGCTATATAAACTTTTACTAATTTACAGCCACGACCTTGTCGAACAGCTGACTGAATAGGACCTGCATAGTCCAAGCCTATATTTTCAAAAGGAAAACCTGCTAGAAGTCGCTGCTGTGGTAAATCTCCCATAATAGGACTTACAGTTTTACCTCTAAATCGGCAACAACGAACACATTGTTTACAGCTCATCCTAGCTAAATTGCGACCTCGTATGGGCCAGTAGGTATCTCGTATCGACGCCAACAATAACTGGGGTCCAGCGTGAAACAATCTTTTATGCTCATAATTAAAAAGTAACTTAGAAAAATGATGGCTAGATTGAATAAGAATCGGGTGCTTTTTATCATAAGGAAAATCTGAATGTTGTAATCTACCTCGAATTCGCATTATATTATTCTCGTCTAGAAAAACGTTAAACTTATTTAATTCACTTTTCTTGGGTAACGATTTATTATTAAGTAGTAATTTATAGTCTTTAAAAGATTGCCTTTGAGATAAACATATAATAAAGTTTAAAGCCCTTTCTAGTTCATGCACAGAAAGAGGACCGCGAATAGGTTGTTTTCTACATGCGTCAATAAAACGTAAAACATAGGCGACTGTTCGCTGAAGTCTTAAAAAGTTTGAAAACCGTGTAAAATTAATCAATTCATCAAATTTATTGTTATTGAATAAAACATGCAAGGTGACATCTAATTTCATTTCAGGCAAAATTTCATCATTAAAATTCATTAATTTGGAAGGCCAATAAGAAATTTCATTCATTAAAAAACTAGGACCGGACCACCAATCATCTAAACTAGGTAATAAATTAATGTCTACTCCACGAGACAAATGATCAGCAGGGTTTTGGTCAGTTGGAACATGTCTCCACTCACAGCCACCAGTCTTATCTAAAATCTCGGCAACCCTGTTACGAACGAACGGCTGTAATTTATTTGGTAACATTTTTAGCCACCCTAAAACAATAGTGGAGTCAGTCCAAAAGAAAGTGCGTCGCGCGCTGACTCGTAATGCTGCTACAACCTTTTCAAAAATGCGAACACCTACAAGAGCACCGCATAGCTCAAGTCTGGGTATGGTCGTGGGCTTGAGTGGCGCAACTCTGCTTTTGGCTAACAATAAACGCACTAAAACCTGTCCCTGCTTATCAACGCTTCTTACATACAGACAAGCGCCGTAGGCGCGTTCAGACGCATCAGTAAAAATGTGAAATTCTAAAAACTCATAACAATCAATTAAAACTCGACGTGGAATATGAATTTCTTTTAATTTAGGTAAATTAATAATCATTTCATTCCAAAGCTTACTAATGTCCGGTGATAGCTGTTCATCCCAAGATAATTTTTTTAACCATAACTTCTGAAGGTATATTTTCATAACAATTACACACGGAGCCAATAATCCAAGTGGATCAAAAACTTGTGAAACAATCGAAAGCATGTCACGTTTTGTGTTATTAAAATTAACTGACTGACTTATTGGAAAACAAAGGTAATCTGACAGTGGCTGCCAACCTAGGCCTAAGGTTTTGGTTGACTCAAATCCACCAACATTCAAATCCAGTGAAGACTGGGGAAAGTCAGAACCAATTACCAATTGTATGTCATTCGACTTCCACTTTCTTAGATTCATCTGCGCTGAAGCGAGCGTTGAAGTAACTTTATGACGCAACTCTTTGACCTTATTGATATCATCTCCTCCGGTGAGCAAGTCATCCACGTAAAAGTCGTGGAGGATGACGTCACCAATCTCCTTATCAACACACTCTAGCCCTAACTGCCGAATACACCGGGTTGCTAGGTAAGGAGCGCTGGCCGTGCCGTAGGTCACGGTATTAAGTTGATAAGCGCGTAATGGAGTTGACGGATTATCACGCCAAATAATTTGTTGAAGATACCTATCATTTGGATGAACAACTATCTGCCGGTACATTTTCTCAACATCAGCAGCTATGATGTACTTATGTTGTCTAAAACGCAACAGGATCGATAAAAGGTTATCCTGTACCACGGGTCCAATCATCTGGATATTATTAATAGAAATACCAGTGTTGGTTAAACTACTTGCATTAAATACCACCCTTAACTTAGTGGTGGCGCTGCTTTCGCGCAGAACTCCGTGATGCGGAATGTAAAACGCTTGATCATCAATAGTTTTACATCTAGACATATGACCTAAAGTTTCATATTCCATAATGAACTCTTTGTACATATTACAAAATTGAGTTTTAGATTTAAATCTACGTTCCAAAGAAGCAAAACAATGTTTGGCTCTTGACAAAGATTCGCCTAAATTGTCCGGGGAACATTTTAAAGGAATCCTAACACAAAATTGACCATTTTCCAAACGAGTAGTGTTTTTCATAAAATGCTCCTCGCATAGCTTCTCCTCTGAGGAATATGGAGACGAAGTACACACTTCTTCAAGTTGCCAAAACTTTGTGAGTTGTTGATCAACATTAAAATTTAATTCATCGTCACAGTCTGAACACACCTTTATAAAATTACATTTTAAAATTTTAGAAGAAATACAACTGTTAATTGGGTCGGAGACCAACCAACCCAATTTAGTCTCACAAAGAATTGGTTGCCCATCACCCAACTTAATTCGTTGAGATTCCAATAAATCCCAAAAGATGTCAGCACCCAGCAACATATCGACAGGCGCCGGTGAGTAAAAGTTGGGATCTGCGAGACAAACATCAGACGGAATCTTAATTTTTAACAAGTTAACTTGCTTACTTGGAATCTTATCGGTGATGGATGGGAGAACAAAACAATTAATATCCATGCTAAAATTGTTATTTAAAGATTTTATTGATAAAGCACACATTTTATTGATAAAAGATGACGAGTTGTTGACACCTATAATAGAATTGTTTACAGTCTTGGCAGTCAAACCTAGCTGGTGGTATAACCTCTCAGTCATGAGACATGACGTGCTGCCACTGTCAAGCACAGCACGAGCAACATACTGCTGACCATTAATACTCATGACCTTGACGAGTGCAGTGGACAATAACACGTCGCCGTGTTCTACACTCGCGGACAGCGACACACCGGTACCTATACCTATAGCAGTGGGATGAGTGGAGACAGTCGCACTGCCATTTTTATCAATAACAACACTGCTAGCAGAAGCACCACTAGCGTCTGACTTCAAGGATTTATCAACGTGAACAATAGTGTTGTGTTTACGACGGCATATTTTACAACCTGGCTTTTTGCAATTGTTTGCATAATGTCCCAGATTAAAACAGTTGTAACAAACTTTGTATTTAGGTAATAACTTTAAACGAGCTTCATTGCTCAACGATAAAAACTGAGAACAACTACTTAACTTATGATCACCGTTACACATAACACAATTCTTAGGCTTATTCGAAACACCATCATCCTGTTTACTAGAACTTTCACCTGAATTATTTTTATTAGAATCCTGTACTAACATTGACCTAACCTTGTTTGAATTTTTAACTGTGTGTGAGTGTTTAGTATTCGTAGAAGTTTCCATTTCGAACGTTTCTAATATCTCAGCACGGTTTTTAATAAAAGTTATAAATAGTTCAAACGTAACTTTAGAATTCTTGTCCAGGCGGCCCTTATACTCACCCCATTCACGATAAGTTTTGCTATCTAATGTATGTGTGACAATATGAATGAGTAAAGTATCCCAATGATTAACAGGTTCATTTAAGGATTCTAGGGCACGTATGTTTTTGTTAACAACATCAAGTAAACCCTTTAAATTAACTGAAGACTCCTTTTGAAGGGTGTCGATTTGAAATAATGCAGAAACATGATGTTGGATAAGCAGGTGTTTGTTATCAAACCGCTCGCAGAGAAGATTCCACGCTACCGAATAATTTGCAGAAGAAAACTGAATTGAGTTGATCACCACAGCAGCAGACCCTTCTAGGGATGACCTCAAATAGTGAAATTTATTTATTTCATCCATATCGTCGTTTGAGTGGATGAGACTAACAAATGTGTCGTGAAACTCTAACCAGTTAGTATAAGAACCACTGAATTTCGGCAACTGAATAGTCGGTAATTTAACAAACTTATGATTGCTAGAACGCGACATTACATCACAATTATCATTAGAATCTCCTTTCCTATTATCGTCCAACATTTGTTGAGCTTTAGATAGGGTTTTGTAATAAAGAGATTCAAACTCCTCGCGTTCCGACATCTGACCATCCAAGTCATCTGTACTACACTCCAGCATTAATTGCACCTCATCATATTGCGCATACAATGCCTCGAGTCTAGTAAAACGTAATTGCAACTCGCTTACCTCAGTAGGGCTCAAGGAAGAAGGATTCAAAGAATTGAAATAGTTTGAGAACATTGTCACCTTTCCTTTGCAACTCGCTCGTTTCCTAACGAGATCTTTATTGTCCTTATTTAATTCCTTATCCTCTGGCATTGCGTAAGCTGGTGCAATCAACCTGGAATGTATATAAATAAAGTTATAGCAACGTTTAAATTAATGAAGCAGCCTGAAATACGTACATGATTAAAATTAACTAATTAACACTAACTTTAGAGTGAATTTACATAAATAATAATTTAGAATTTATAATAAACCATGCGTCTTGACGGTTATATTGTACTAAACTTTAATAATAACACTGCAATTGCAATGATTTCTATTGTCTACCTGTGCTAACTAATATGATTACATAACTGTCTCAATAACTGTAAAATTATTACACCGTAAAGCAAAATAATGCAGTTGCTATAAAGAACTACTCTTTAACAATGTGTAAATAACAAAACTGAACAATAATTACTGATCAGTTAATAATTATATTACAATTTGTAACCACTCACAGAACAAAGAAAAATGACAATAGGTATTTCGTACTAACCTGGCTATTAACGGCTGACTTACACTAATTATACCTGTTAAATAGAGTGTTGGGTACACAAATTTAATAATAAATACGCCTTTTCTCAGCTATTAAGTATCCAGACCACGTAAATTCCAATAATCCTTTGAATGACGTAGCAGAATTCACCGGCCACGCCGGGCGTCGACTATAATTTTTGATGTACACCAATTCTTCAATCCCTTTGTAACAATTCGCTGATCGGAGTAAATATTCTTCAAATCTCCACATCCAGGCGTCGAAGGACCATGTGCGGGGTTGATCCAGGTATAATTTCGGGAAGAGTGAAAAAATGCGTTGCTTGATTGAATGTGCAATTTTATTCTAACATAATCACAAATGTAGGTAGGCGGTCGAGAAGCATTAAAAAATAAAACGATTGGCCATAATCCACGTAGCCTCAACATTGTGATATACGAATTGCTGTAGGCGCTTGCGGGAACACCATGTTTGGCAGAAAGTTCAAAGTCCTCGATTTCACACGGTACGATACTGTCCCGGTAATGCCAAAGCAAATTGACACTAATGTTCCTCATTTTACATAAACAAATGCTCATATTTCTTCACAGCTAGTTGATAGTCCGACGCCAAAAACAATAGACGACAGAAACACGTTATTCATTAAACTTACATAAGGTGGGTGTACCATGGAAGGCCACTCTAATAAATAAACAGTTATTATTCGTTCATATACTGGATAAATGAAACGAACGAATATTTAAGTAATACTTTGTTTTATTCCGTAAAATATAAACCACTTTTTTAAATTTCAGATTTGATCAATATTGATTAAACTTAAGTTTCATTGAGCTCTTAAAAATGGCCTTGCTAGGAACAAGGCTCCTTAGAAGGCCATTATAATAAATCAGTCATTTAACACTAAAAGTTAATAAATAGCCATGATATCTACAATAAAAAGAAGTGGTTTATATATTACGTAATAAAACAAAGTATTACTTAAATATTTGTTAGTTTCATTTATCCAGTAAATAAACGAATAATAACTATTTATTTGTTAGAGTGGCCTTCTATGGTACACCCACTTATTTTAACGTCGCCGATTTCCGATATCAATGAAGCAAGGGACCGTACTGCCAAAATAGTGGCGCGAGCGATTCACCGCCGCGTCTGTGATTTCTAGTTCGATGGATGTTTAAGTAGATAGAAGGAATTTGTCATCACATGGCAATAACTACGAAATTTTAATAATTGGCCTTCGAAGGAGCATGGCCTTTCATGGTCCACCCACCTTAGATATACGAAATAATGACTATTGTTTCCACTAAAATTAAGCGATACTATGCTGTTGTAATTCAGGTAGACCTTATTTGATAGTCAATAGTGTTGATTATAATGAAAATGGAATTCAAGTAAAGCCAATGCGTCCTATCTATGGGTGGTCTTTGCTTCTCAGACTCTAAATCAATCTTTTGCTTTTGCCGATAGTTTTACTAGACTACTATACTGTTGTTATAAGGAGATGTTTATAGAAAGAGAGCTATTGGGGCATATAAAACAAAACATCCTACACAACAGTGTCAAAAAATGTAGGTCGAAAAGTGCACAGCTACGTGAGTCATGTCTACTGCACTTCTCGAATAGGTAAGTTTGTTAGTTCATGTCACATCACATCAAAACCTTAATGTAGAGGTTTATTAAAGGCTATACACGGTTTCTCCACAAAGCCGTTAACCAAGCATTCTGTACATCAAACTAAGCAACACGGCGCATAAATGGTTCAGAGCAAAAAACTCATCACAAGGAACAAGGGAAGAACGAAGTGCCTCTGGGCTTCGTTAAGTTTTTTTTTTTTTTGTGTATGGCATCTCGCAGTTCAACCTAGGAGGTTGTCGTCTGCTCAACCGGTCTATCCTGTGGATACCTTGAATTTAAGGCCTCCAGCCAGGGCAAAAAACTTACAAACTAAGCGACTACACGCTAAGGGCGCCCCCTGTGGTGCTCGGACCTCGGCTTAGGGCGTCGCTGGGGGAGGGCAGCAAGGGGACAGGCTGGATCTGAGTGATATTATTTATGGGCTGGTTTAAAACTACTGGCACAGCATCGCGGGCTGGCTCGAGCAAGGGTCGGGGAGGGCAATTACCGGGACGTCGCGACGGACCTCGACGGCGAGGGCGGAAAGACGGCGGTTTGAAACGGGGTATACGCTTGAGGAGCGTACTAGTTTCCCTACGGCTCTCCTGGAGGAGAGTGATAGCGTCGTCGGGAGTAACGAGTGTGTGCCTTGGACGGCGAACCTGACTGATACGCGAGGGGTCGTATCGGGCGGCCGGCTTCGTTAAGGATGCATTTACACCTTTTATACTCAGAGACTATAACCGTGATCGGTGCATTCTTCTGACACATCGTTCATTGTCATTTTATATCCACAAGTTTATTTATGTGCTGTTTATAATATACCTGTAAAGCATAATGACCTGTGACACTGTCTTATTGTGTAAAAATGTCTTGTTTTTCCTCGACTCCAGAATGCCAATTCGATCGGAAATAATGGCGATACTTAATTATTTAAGCATTGACCCGCTGTTATCACGTATTGTAGACAGATTCCAATTGTTTTGACTGCCAGTATCAGCTGTGATTTGTTTAGGTAAATATTCGAGAACTCAATATTAATAAATATGTAGTTCCGAATTAGAATCGAACTATTTGGGCACCTTTATTAAACTCTTCTTCTGTTTGGTATTATCAGACTTTAGGTACTGCGAAATTTTAGATTTCTCTCTTATTTTTATCCCGTTTTATCATGAACTATTGAGACCCCGTCAGGGCTTCGCACGGGTGCAATTTATAATAAAGAAGAAAAAGAAGAGCCGTTACATAAAAAAAATACTCGGGGATGTTGTAGGATATTGAAGAAATAATTTTCGAAATTATTAGTTCATAAGTTCTGAATATTACCCCCTACATCCAAACTTACGAACTCGACCTCTTTCGATGACAATTTCAGTATACCTACATACCTAACTCTTTCGCAAAATTGTTCTTTTCATTTGCAATTGCTTCCCTGGTTTTTGTTTCCTCTTGATTTTCTGACAGTTACCTAATTAAGAAAAATTTTCGGATTTCACTCACAGCGTGTTAACATTGTAGGTCATCAACATTGTCCTGTCCTTGTAATAATTTATCTAAGTTTTGATGCAGGTCAGTTTTATAAGATCTATCCTACACTATTATTGGCAAGATGAGACTTTTATCATTCAAGTTATTTTGTTTGCTATTATACGGTCTTAATATAATATAATGGATAGATAAGATGAAAGGTTATTTACGTTAAACCCTGAGGTTAATATAATTGTGTATGTAGAGATTACTTTTACAGTTTAAACGTGGATTGTGGGACTGACATTAATTACCCACGGTTTGTGTAGTGATTAGCATTAATGAGCTGATTAAATGAAGTTTATTACATTTCTCTTAGTCGTGTTTAAATGTTTTGTTTTAAGTGTTTTATAAGTGCTAACCAAGGGCTTTGGGATTATAAGAATGACAATGAATTGTCGCTTCTTTGTGTTTGAAGTTTGATTGGTAATCTTGAAACCAATATTTCTTTAAACAAGAGTAGACCACAGAGCCCAGATACGCCTTTGCTTCCGCTCTTGTAGAGACGGCATTGTCAGCATTTTACATAGGTACACAACCCTTTACTTGCACTACAACACATTTGGTCGTAAAGAAAGTGACGGTTTTGACTGACGGTCCGGACAGAAGTAATTATGCACCCAGCGCATTGGTTGCAATGTCATAATTTCATATCACTGCCGTCTCTATACTTGAGACTATTAATCTTTTGATCATCACCATGACATCAAAGCGTACAAATGAGTTTAAAAATAAAAATTCTTGTAGAAAAGACAGTTGGCAGTTCAGTTGTAACCATGGCCTACTTTATAGATCAAATTGGACGTGTCGTAAAACTGAGATAAATGTAATCGAAAGACGTGAAATTGAAACACAAACGAATGCAGATAACAGTTAACATGCAGATTGTTAATTAAAAACGAAGAAGTTTTTTTTTATTATATCAATCAGCCTTTTAAATTGACAAGGATAACAAAAAAACAATAAACGTAATGTGTCATCTCTCAGAGATAAGGAGAAAACTACAAAAAAGAAAAAGTAACAATAGGTTGTAATAGGTAAATATCTTTAAACCTAAACCTAAATTGCACAAAACTGTTCTATTCGAAATCATTAGAATAAACCACTGTTATCTTATAGCAGTGAGTCTAGGGCAAGTTACTATAAAAATAGATGAAAGTTTTATTTTTAGTAGAAGGCAACAAAAGTTTGCAAGAGGAGATAATTAAAGGAAATATGTATAATCTTTTGAATAATCATCATCATCACCCACAGTCCAACTTCTACCACTGCTGGGCGTAGACCATAGATCTCTCATCTCTTTGCTCCTGTGCCAGCCTCTTTGGTTCTTCCTGGTTGTTCTTGTGTTTACCTGGTTGTGAATTTTATCAGCAAATCACTGTTTTGCCCTCATCCGTTACTTTATTTTCAGGGCACTTATAGTTCGTTTTGCGTTGAGGATTAAACTCGAGTTCACCTTGGTCATAAAGACTACTTAAGCTTCTTGGCAGACTTATGATCCTGTCGTGATCATTATCTAGGTTTGCTCGTTTAGAAGTACTTTGCTCAAACCCGGTGGTGAGATAATCAGTTGAGTAGGTAGTTTAGCTGGACTGGTCTGCAAAGCAATGCAATTGAATATTAGAGTATCCATCTTCATCATCGTTTTAGCCTTAAACCCTCTTCAAAAAGCTTTATAAACATATGGATACTACTGGGGAGACTAGCTTGTCTGCCTTAACTGAAGGTGGATATTATCTTATTGGAATGCACTACCGGGAAAAGTCTTTTATGTCATGGTATCTGTGTGCTAAATCTGCTGAGCTTTTACGACGTGAAAAGTTACTACTAATGCGTATTGCTTCGCCTCATCTTAATCTAATCGCTAATCCCATTGAAAAATCTAGCTACAATTTCTCAATGGGATTAGCACTACAAATGCATTATTATGAGAAAAGTCTTCAGCTGGCAATCATTCACTGCCAGGTCTTCTTACTAACACTTCTTGTCTTCTATGTCACTGTATACATCAGTATCAGTATCATCATCAGTATACATCGCTTTCTAAGAGACAATATTATGTGCATTGCTTCACCGCAACAACTAGGTTTGGCAATAGGCTCACCCAATATTACATGGGACTTAAACATAATAATTAATTAATTTTAACTTGCCATCTTTTTAATGTTCTTCTGCTTCGTCGTATCGATAATTCTTTTTTTTTTAAACTAATTAATTTTGACCAGAACTTGGCCACCTCGTTGGCGTTGGTGGTGGTTTTTTGTTAATGGATTTCTATATTTGACTTTTTCCACTTACGGTTAGCTAGTCTCTACAAAGCATTATTCAGCTGTTTCATGATACTTCTACTCCTATAAATTCTTGACCTCCAAATGTTTGAAGACCAAACTTATAACAAACTCGAGTGAGTGTCGGTGTCAACCAAATGATACCAACGTAAATGAGTTTCCTCATTACGGCAGCATGCGACAGTTTTTACCTCCATTTTAGTGTTGTCAGTCTGTCCGTTATCTTGGCTCGTTACGTCATGTTCAGGTATTTTTGACAGTTTTATTTGTATTAAAGATTTTGTTTGACTTGGAAATGTGTGGAAAGGACAGACGGCGGTGATTTTGTATGATAATATTTACATTGTCTTGTGTTTTTGTGTCTCTCATCATAAAACATGCCTATTAAGATAATTTTATGTTTAACAACAAGTATACAGACATATGTAATTATGTAGATAGATAAAACATTTATTATTAATGTGAAATAAATAATGTCCATTAAAAACAAAGACTTTGGGGGCGGCATTCCTCCATGTGTGACGAGACTGGTGAGTCTACTGTGCAGGGGTAAGCGGTGTGTCTAGTTTCTTTCTGTTTACTTTTAATTAGTAACATTAGTTATAAGCTGTTTTTTTTTAATTAACAACTGTGCTTTGCCTATGGACTTGTATGTCTGAAATAAATGATTTTTATTTTATTAGTCCAGTAGTGAGCCAGCATAGGGTACTAAAAAAAAAACAAATGTTCTTCATTATGATATCGATTGTTTTGGTTAAGCGTCTAGACGACAATGAGATATCTATGTATAGGTAATGTTTGTTATATAGTGTCTAGTATACCTACGGTTGTTTGGTTTTAAAGGATTATAATTAGAAGCATAAATTGTTGTAATTACCTTTGCTTGTCCGCGTAATCAGAAGATTGTGTGAGCTATCAATCTTTTAGCCAATAGCTTGATTGATCCCGTGCATCGGTCGATGCTCATAGGCGTGCCTAAACCTTATATGGCAACATAATTTTTGCCATCGATGGAAAAATTCCATCATTAATCATGACACCTCTATACGTCTTCAACATCAATTAAATAATATAACATGACGCCTGTAATCCCCGAAGGGTTAGGCAGAGGTGTACCTAAAAGTACACCCACATTTCGCCAGTAATATTTTAAGTCCCATGTGATAGGGAGCGAGCCTATTGCCATCAAACGGGCACAGATCCGGAATCCGTGGCTGCTACTGAGAGATTCTTGATGGAAAAAACACAATAACACTTTGCCCGACCCGGGCATCGAACCCAGCACCTCATGCTCAGCAGTCGTGTTAGCGACCACTCGACCAACCACGCAGTTAATTAAAAAATTGATTTTCATGAAATTCCTTGTCTAAATTCCAGGACTCCCCTCCGCTCCCCTCGACGCAAATCAACGGCGCCCCGCAGGTTCGGCAGGTCGGAGTTCAGCATGGACGATGATGACTACTCGCCCAGCAACTCCGTCACCTCTGTCAACTCCCTCGCCAGTCTACTCAGGGAGAAACTACAGGTACCACGCTGTTCCTTTGATACCAAACTCAAATAATATTTTTCAATTAAACCACTTACAGGCACCCTTTCCTTGCACTTTTGAATTTTCAAAGAGTCTGTCAAATAGTTTGACGGTGGTTGCCAGAATGTAGATCGCTATGGAAATGAAGCAGGAAAAAACTCATTGATGATCTGCAAGCTAGGACCTTTAATAATACTGTCACTCATGTAAATCTATATTCTAGATACTTACTTACTGAAATTGCATTGTGATAAGAAATCAATTTGAAGTGTATGAAAAGTTTTGCTGAAAAATTATCAACTCGGGAACTTTGAAAAATGACACGATTAAACTTTCTACGTGCGTTGATCCTTTAAATAATAATAATTATATATATATCCATATTATTTAAATCCTGCAATCGAAACTGGATTAGTGGTTTCGTGTTGCTTTTTGATTTCTAATTCAAAGTGAAATGGCCTACTACCGAATAACTGAAGATTTCTTCTAAAACAACATGTGGTTCTTACTTCCAGAGCATCCCTCAAAAAATCCGCAAGAAACCCACAGACTATAAGATCCGCGCGTTCGTAGGGCTGATGTTCCTGGCCATCGTGTTCTTCGTGGGGTTCGCGTACGTGCTGTACCACCAGCAAGCGCTTACCAAGGCTTACTTCGACAACGTGCAGTTCAACGAACCTAAACGACTCATCAGGATCTACAATAAGGATGATGTTGAGATTCTTAGGGCTAGTTTAGGTAAGTGACATCATTATCATCTTCCTGCCATTCCATCTCACTCTACTCGGGGTCGGCGCAACACGTTTTCTTCTTCCATTCTCCCCTGACAGACGTCGGGGCATCATTTACTCCTTTTTCTTTCATATCATTCCTCACACAATCCATCCATCTTTTCTTTGGCCTTCCTTTCTCTATCCATCCATCAACATTAATATCCAGGTGAGAGACATCATATTTTAAAGTATTAAAGGTTCTCCTGACGGTCAAGGTAATTCATATTCAAATTTACATCATGGACTGACAGTGACACTATCAACGATATCAATCATAGAAAAGTATGAGATTGACATAATATTCTACTGCAAAGCTTGTCAATCCTGTTGAATTTTTTTTGGCTTATCTTGGCCCGCAGATTATCATTTTCCGGTAACGGTAATCAGTAGGTACGTTTTTTCTTCAATAAATCAGCTTCCATTTTCCACTAAACGTAGCGTTCCTGTCTCTCTACTGTTATTGTGATGTGTTTAATAGCGTGACTCTTACCAATTAAGCTATTAAGGGCACTTCCATTTCAACATACATACTTCCACGTCATTCCTTGTCTCAAATTGTGCCATTCTTATTTCAGCTGTGGGCATACAGGGCAAGGTAAACGCGTACCCATGTCTACCTGAACATCGGCATAAAGATGGCTCGGAATGCTTAGAGTGGCTACACACCCTCCGCTTCTACCTCAAGTCTATACCACATGACCCTGGTGTTGATAACACCACCTGCTACCACGTGCATTGGAAGGCGTTGAGATCTGGTAAGTTAACGAGACTGTTAATATACGATTAACAGAACAATTGGCTGCCTCTTTGGTCAAGTCCTTGCACGCGTTACTATTTTAGTTCAATTCCCAGGTTCGGCCAATTTTTTTCAGTATTCCATCAGGAATTTCTCAAAAGCACCCCAGAGCCCGGTTGATAAATGAAACTGGCGAAATGTGGGGTACTATAAGTACACTTTTGGTTAAACGTTCGGAGTAAACAAGTTTCTTAAATAACATGCTAAAGAAGACCGGTATAAAGAATTCGCCAAATTCTATCGTTAACAATGTCTTTGTTTAATTGTTTCATATTATCTTTGGCAGTATTTTTGTAAACAAATGAAAGCAGATTGTAACTAATATCTTAATTCAGTTCCTAATTAAGCTTTTATCTTCACAGATGTTTATCCAAATGACTGCTTTGACTGGGGTGCAACGAAAGTCCACTGGTATGGAGGTGGCCAGTCTTCTAACCTGACCTGGCCTTTAGACAGTGGGTCATTGGACTACACTCCCTTCATTACTGGAGACATGCAGAAGTCCCAATGGGGCAACGTCCTCACACGATACTTCATCAACTCTAAGGGAGCTGCTATCATCATCAACGATGAGACACCACTTCATGTCTCGGTCAACAAAGGAGGCAAACAAATTTGCATTAAAGCTATGTTCCACGAGTTTGCTTACCCGAACAAACTTACTGAGTTCCCTGAAATGAAGTATAATATCTGCACTTCTGAAGACATGGCGTCATTGCACTCTTCAATCCACAGTCACCGTAGAGCACCGTTATGGGACGGTTTGAAACCCGCTGACATGCAAACACTAGAATCACTAATATCAGAACCAGTTTGGCTAATAGCTCCAAGATTCAAACACGAATTACAAGCAGAAACCATCTCTAAATACACCGAAGATGTTATTAATCTAGGATTCTTGAAACAAGGACATGTATTAATCAATGAGCATTGGCAGAATGAAATAGGTGATTTATCTGTCGATACGAGTCGATTTGAAACGCTGAATACAACTGTAGATAAGCTGCATAGAAGAGGTTTTAAAGTAGCGTTTACTATCCAACCGTTTATCAGTACTGAGAGTAAAAACTTTGCAGAATGTGTTCAAAGAAGATTGCTGATCAGTGAAAGGAATAGTGATAGACGGATACCAGCTTTAACTCGGTTCAAATCTTTAGCAAGTGCTGGAGTCCTGGATATAACGAACAACAGATCAGTACCCTGGTTTATGGATAAACTGCAAGCAGTGATAGATGAGTACCATATCGACTCCTTCTTTTTAGATTTGGGAACAGCTTACGATATGCCCCATTACTTCCGATGCGAGAATCTTCTCACCAATCCAGACCAGTACAAGAAAATCTTTACCAAGACCTTTGAGAAGCAGTTGAGTATTATTGGAGTATCTTCAGCAGTTTCGTTACCTCGTCCACCTATATTTGTATCTTTGCCGCCATTTGAGTCTACTTGGGAGGCTTTAAGGCTAGTAATACCAACGATGCTGACTTACGGAGTGAATGGTTTTCCGTTTATTATGCCCGGAGCTGTTGGAGGTGACATTTACTGGCCTGGCAGTGAGCAGTTCCTGCCGTCTTCAAAAGGTTTAGTGGATACAACCAATGCCACTCAAGAGAATGGAATAGAGTTGCCAGAGAGGGAGCTGTATATGAGATGGTTGCAAATGGCAACTTTCTTGCCTGTCATGAAATTTACTCACCTGCCGAGCAAGTACAATGATGAAAGAGTTTTGGAAATGGCGAAGAACTTGACTTCGTTGAGACAGAGAATGGTAAGTAACAATACAATGCTTATGACAATGATTTATGTTATATATTTACAATGTTTGTTTGTTTTCATTTCAACTGAGTAAATTTTTACCACAACTGCAAAAAGTACAAAATACAACGCTACGCATCCTACACTAAGATACTAATTCATCTTAGTAATTTTATAAATGTAGGTATAATTTAACTTTTTTGAGTTCCCTGTTCCCTTATTATACATCTACCCGCATTGGACCTACGTGGTGGATAGCCCAGTCCCTTTCACAGAGGGGATGCTTGTGTACCTACCGTGGGAACATTATAGCCTGAATATGGTATCCCTTACCTTGATCGTAGTTATAGTAACACACCATTCAGATCCACCAATGTTAATCGGCTCAAAATCAATTTGTTAGGAGTCTGTCTTCTTTTTACACCACAACCTTGATTGTTTTTTTCAGGTTACCCCACTCCTCCTGAAGTACAAACGCGAGGCCCTAGAGGAGGGCTTACCTCTCATCCGTCCGCTGTGGTTACTAAGCGGCAGTGACACCGCGCCGATGCCCGTACAAGACGAGTTCGCGATTGGAGGAGAGATCGTCGTCGCGCCCGTGTTGGAACGGGGCCAGACTTATAGAGATGGTATGTGTCGCTTTCATTTGTTTATGCAGTCCACTCACTCAACTCTCACTGTTATTATAAGCTTTTGTTTACACACACACAAATACGGATACCAAAAGAGCATGCGTGCAGCTTTCATTTATTTTTATTGCACAGAATAAATGTACCACAATTGGGCGTAGACACTGGCTCCTGTAACATAGGTTACTACCTAGCTCAGGAGCCAGGGCTTCACATAACATAGGCATTTCCCAGGCACCGCCTTTTTTGATGATTATAAAATAACTGCTTACTTTTCTTCTTTCAGTATACCTCCCAACTGGCCTATGGCAAGACGGCATAGACGGATCACTGCGCAAAGGTAACCGCTGGATGCACGAGTATAAAGTTCCTATCGATAAAGTGGCTTACTTCGTCAGAAAACCGGATGACATGAGATTTAAGTAATATTTGGTCTCTCATTTTGTAGATACGACTAACAGTATGAGTGAACGAGACAATATTATTCAGATGTGGGTATTTGTCAACGTTAAAGAATTGTGATCATTTTTTGACGCGAAGTCTAACGATTTCAATTAAAACGTGAATGTAAGACTTTATTGAAAGCCTTCTACAGTATCAAAGTCCCTCCAAAAACACAGGTTTTCGAGAAATTATTGACTAAGTCGGAGACAAGAGTATAGTATGGTCATGCAATGGTAGTAATTTAAATATTCTATGATAGGTATACAAACGTGTATATGAACATTCCTATAGTTTATGTTTTCTTGTCCAAATGGAACATAAATAATTATGCTTTAAGTTGCTGTTCTTAGAGTGTATTTTGGTTAGTTCACTTTCTTTACGTTTCAATTCTAGTCTCTATAAACAAATAATACAAATTAATATTTGAAATCTGGAATTGAAGTGTCGATTTTCGCATTATAGGTAGGTTACGCGTAGTCGAATGCTTAAATTAAGAACTAGCGTAAAAAACCAGAATGTCTGCATATCCAAACACCCAGTACCATCCTGATTGTAGCTAGTGATCTAGAAACAAGATGGTACCGTCTACGGCCCAGCATTACCTGACCCCACTTTCTCTCTTCTTCTTTATAAAAGGGTTCTAGTAATGCGGGGCACTGGGGGTTACCAAGATCTGTTAGTGCAGGAATGTTTTAGTATTATTCCGAGAATGGGTAAGAGATGAAGCTAGACAGCTGTCTAGCCATAGATATAAGAAACAAGTCCCATGTCGAGCGGACACCGACACGCCCCCTTGCCATTTCTCCTGTTTTTTATATTTCTCTGTGTCTAGCGCTGTCACTTTCACTGGTAACCCACTAGATCGTACCTAGATAATTAGACCAGGTTGTTATGTGATGGTACTTTTAAATAATCATATCTAGTGAAAATAATAATAGTATGTTTCTATTTAAGCATAAATGAAAAGTTTAAGTTCACAAAAGTGTTTGTTCGACACTGCCTCGAGATAGTTTATTTAGATAGAAACTGCATTGTGTCCAATCGTATCATAAAATATTAGCTAAGAACTATTTTAACATTTTGGCCAGTATAAAAGATCTCGTAAGTTTTCAATTTTCACAAAATTAGTGCTGAATTTTATCACTTACTCGTAATTTATTATTTAGGCATTAATTGCATTTCACTTTTTGATATATTTCTTTTTTCAAAACGAGGTTTATTTAACAAAAAATAATCTGATGTATTTCATATATTTGTCAAAAACTAGAGGTTTTTACAAATTTTGCCTTGCCTATCTTACAGGGCCGGCAAAATTACGCTGTTTTTCAACGATCTATATTTTTTTAGTTGCATGTCCGGGCCATTTTGCAGGCCATAGTTTTATTTAAGCAGATTATTAATAAGTTATATAATAATTATTTATAATTATGTCCGTTTCTAGAATATAAGTGCTCATAAGCTAATGTAGATACGTAATTAAGTACGTAATTAAGAAACGAACATTATTGTGATTACTATAACATTCCAAAGTTTAGAAGCTTTTTTGTTTTTAGTTCTAATGACTGTAGATAATAAAATTTTAATAAAAATGTTGCAATAAATTATCTATAAATAATTTAGAAATATTTCAAATGGATTTGTGGAATGGAATGGATTATCAATGTTTATTAAAGTCACTATTTATTATGTTTTGGCTTCACATTAATTATTACAAAAATATGTCCACTACTTCGGTCTTTATTTATTTTTTGTTAGCCTCTCATGTGTACTATTGCTAGGCAAAGGCTTAAAGCTTATTATTTTCTAATAATTGAATGAAACATGGTCGTATTCTATCTCTTGATTAAACATGTCCTCATACCACTAGATATTTACTAGATGTGCCAAATGCTCTGCGCGTTGTGTTTCTACAAAGGTTTTGTTTAAATAAATAATGTAAACTATAAGTACATTAATGTAATAGCACTTGTTAATAAAATAAGCGGTATCCGATGTCGGTTTTCAATGTATGAAAATAAAAATTAACCACTTTTGTGCGTGGCTATACTAGACAAATGAAGTGCATGGCTTCAGCGAATATCCAAATAATGTTACATTTGATTATGTAAATTTATATGACACAGTTTCTGCGCCATTTTAAAACTCTTGCAACATTTTATACATAGAATCAAGTAAAAAAATTTAATTACATGAATTAATTTTTAATTACATTCCCTATTGCTAGTAGTTATAGGTTTATTATTTATATCGATAAATTTATTTTAAATTTCTGTATATTTTTGGTTTTAAATATACTTTACCGTAAGATAAGCAACCAAAAAGTATTGTATACGACTGTTTATTGTCTAATGCATTTCAGTAAAATTGTGTAAAATGTGCTGTTATTAAATGTTTTGAAATTGATCGACTTAGTTTTCTTTGCTATCCGTATGCGAGTAATTTAGGTATAATTATAACAGTTATTTTATACAATCAATAAATATCCAATCTTACCAAGGGGTATCTGTGTGTTACCCAGTAGTAACTGGGTTGTGGAGGCCAGATAGGCTGTCGCTCCATGTAAAATACCGGTATTCAGCTGCACCTGGTTAATCGGGAGTGGGAGCCTATCCAACTTAGTTGGGAAGCAGGCACGGCAGATGATGACGATCTTCCACAGGTACAGTGAATAAGAAGAGTGTTTCATTACAACCTTCTTTCTTCCTTTTCGAATATTGCAACGCTCTGAGGGCCGCTTTCAGAGTTGAAATTCGAACTTTGAGTCGATCATCAAACAAACGTTCATGCGGCCAAGATGCGGCCTGTCAGTAGAATCAATCAGTACAATTTTCATCTCCGAAACGAAGCCCATGTTTTCATAATTATAAAATCAAGGAACTGTTTATTATTTTGCGTGTGTTATGACAATTGCACTGTTTATTATTTTTTCCCTATGCCAATTGGGCAAGCTGGACTGGACAGAACGCAAGTAACTTGGATGTCAGAATTTCCTTTCTCCTAGTGAGTGTTCTGATCGTTGCAGCCTATTCGTATATTTAGCCTAGGCTGCCCCCAAATTATGGAGGCGTTATACCTAGCACAAATGGATACTTATAAATTTTATCACTAGGTACATATTATAAAATAAAGCTTATAACAAAGTCCTCCACCGCGTCTGTCTGTCTGTTCGCGATAAATTCAAAAACTACTGAATGGATCATTCGGTTGTCACCAATAGATAAGAGTGATTCATGAGGGAGGTTTAGGTATATAATTTGTCAAGGTTTTGTGTAAATTGGTTGAAATATGGCGATAATTGTTGGAAGTGTCAGAAAAAGTCACGCTGCCTAATATGCTCTATTACCCGTGCGAAGCCGGGGCGGGTCGCTAGTAAATAATAAAACAACAAAGTTTTTAAACATTTTTATTACTCATAATGATTCATACATTACCACCAAACACGCTGAATGGGTTATAGCGACGCGACTGATACATGACAATTAATGAGTACTTTATATTACATACAATCATAAATATGCACCTTAAGGGCGGACATTATTTAAATTATTAAACATTTAAAGTCGCAGGTTTGTTAGTAACGCAAGCAAGCTATATTAAGATATAAGTGCATACGACAGAACTTCGAACGCGAGATTTATAGATGTTACTTAGCACTTTCATTGGCCTAGAGTTATTCCCGTCACAGTTGCACAACTGTCAAACTTTATGAGAAAGACTGAGACGGACGGCGACATGTCTATGTCTCAACACATGCTAAGTAACGTTTACAGATCTTGGCTTATGATGCTGCTAGATTGCGCTCATCCATCAACCCATCGATTATAACATGTTGTGGGTGTAATATAAATACACCTCTACCTCACCCTTCGGGGTTACCAGGCATGATGTTATGTTATGCAATCTAGTTACACCTTTAACCATTAAGTCGATAGTATATTTATTTTCATATTAGGATAATTAAGCACCAGAACGTCGTATGCACAAAAAACATATTTTTTAAACCAACATTCCCATAAAAAATCCTTTAATTCACAGTTTAGGCGTATACAGCGTTTACCTTGTAACGGATTGAAGCATTGACAGTAGCTGTTCAACATATCTGATCAGTCTTACTTACCACTAAGCGTGTTACTTGCGCCCCGCTAAACGATGACGGTGGAACTCTTCTAGTAAAGGTACAATCAAACGGTCAGATTACAGATTGGATTCAGACCCCAGATATTGATAGAAAATTTACTGAAGTATCTGTCCGCCATGTGTCTACAGTCATTTCAGAGTCCGGTCCGGTTGGTTTGACCGAATATTGAAAGGGGCACAAATCTGCGCCTCTACTTGTGACCAACACGCCAACAACTCGTTCAATAAAGTGACCAACATGTCACGCATACTCGTAATGGTATTTCTGTCAGTGAACTTCTGAACTAGTCCAAACAAAGCGGCGTGAACGGCGTAATTTGGCGTCATGTAAAATGTGTCAAGGAATTTATGTTCTACCTTTGTAAAAGCCAAACTGCAAAGAACAAATTGCTGACTGTGGACATCAGCGATTGCCAGATATTTCAGTATTTTATCTGTCCAAAGTCCGATGAATAGGAAAACTTAAACCTCAAACTGTGTTTTTCTTCATGAGTTTCTTTTGAGAAAATATTCTGATAACTAAAATTCCACCCCCATCATAAACAGGGTGCAAACCTTCAATACTAATATTGTAACGCATCGGTTTCTAGCACCACATAAGCAATCAACATCGTTTAAAATAGAGTGTGAAAAATATATCTATTTAGTTGTTATTATTTTTATTTATTAATAAGAAGAAATGATAACTATTTTATTTTATTTAAAACGGAGATGGCGTGTTAATTTTTGGAAGGTTAGAGTTGTGTAAAGGGTCGGTCAAACCCGCTAGAGCGTACTGATCGCGGGCCGGTTGCAGTACCTTATTAGCAATATGATAATTCTTCAACAAGCTCTATTTTAAAACGACTATCCCTCATAATACCTACCTACAAATCCATATTTCCCATTTACTTTACTCTTAAATCGATGTATTTTCTTGAGAGTTACATTCTCAAGCCGAACTTTTCGAACATTCCAATTCCTTCTCATCATTATGAATGTATGAAGTTCTGAGTGATGACAAACAGTCATACGGTGTACCTGATCTTTGAGTTGTAATGCTTCATGTCATCATCAAGATTAATTTTCTTAATATATATTTAATTCTATGCATCTATAGATGGCGTTGAGGTAAAGCAGGTTCTAAGTTGGCAAAATGATCAGTTTTATTTGATGTCTTGTTGAGGTAATATTGACAAGCTTACTCAGGTAAGCCGCATGGTTGTCTGCCAACCTTTGACAGTCAAGATAATATTCTATAACGGAGACAGAAATATTTAGTTAACTACAATTAAACATGTTAAAGTAACCCACAGTTGGAAGAATACAACATTTAATAATTTCAATAATGGTTTATTTCTCAGAGCTATTGATGTTCACTAAGCTGATACAATTCTTAATTTTAATAACATTTTTAATATTCCTAATAATATGCATTAATTAGAATTCTAGCTATAAAATACAATAGTAAACTTTAGGGTCAGGCTTTATAGCCAGCTAAACAGTGGTGGCTGGCTGAACATAACAAAGCCAAGTTAAATAAATATTACTCAAAATCTTTTTTGTTCGAAGCATTTATAGTCGTCGTCACCGATGCACTCGTAAAGATTTATTTATAGTAAATTTTAGCGAAAATCTGTTGTTATTTTGAGGTTGCTTTGCTCATACAACTGTCCAAAATTCCCCACTGCCATTTGAGCAACGCGACTTCAAAATAATAGTAGATTTTTTAGCAACGTGGAGATGTAAAGCGCTGCTTATTGCTAAAATTGACTGGAAAAGCCAATGGTGGTCCTAGCGTAGCATCGGTTCCGACCTCACCCCACAAGGTATTCCTCACATCCCTGTTTAGTCCCTCCAAACTACATAAAGCATAAACCACATAATGAAACAATATTGTGCTCACATCAATCCACACACAGTAACACATACTATATTAATTATGTATTTTAAACTATAAAATAAAAATCTATTCGTTGACATACATAAAAAATAAAATAAAATAAAGTATTCTTTATGTATTCGTTTACAATTTTTAAAAGATTTTTTTATATGTTAATACATTGTGCTGGTGCGTTCAGAATACGAATTGTTTCCGCTATATTTTCCTCTATATTAAGAAATATTGGCGAAGTAAGCGACTGTTGTGTGACATTAATCCACTTATAACTATGGATGACTTAAAATTAATTGACTCAAACATTTTCATTGGATATTTGGCAAATAAGGACAACGGAACAGTGGAAATGCGAGCAAGTGAGCATTAACTAGTAGATGTTACGTGAATATAAGTCAAGAGGCTGAACATGCTCGCGTCTGCCAGTGTACGGAGGAAAGCCCTGAAGTCTGCTTACACACTAGATGCTGAATCATTTATGGATCATTATCACATTCGCTCACATCCGAACATAACATTCTGAAACAAGTCGGTATTCTAATGGAGTATCTATAATTACATGAGGATTTAATCTTCGACAAAACAAGTGTTACAAAAACGCTTAAAAAAACAATTCATCGGAATAGGAACGAATTTTTAAAGACTATAACGATTTTTATAAGTATTTGGGTCGCCACGACTAGAAATTTGAAAACAAAAATACAACAGACCGAAATTATATATAGATGCCAACGTAATAATCATAGAGATTCAATAATCTCGTTTCATTTAATAATTATCTTTTGGAAATGAGTAAATTTTATATAACACGTAATTATAACTATGTTATATTACTATACCTCGACGCAACAAGCAAGTATCAACTTAAACAGAGGTAAATATAATGAATTCTTTAATAATAGTTTTCTACTAAAACATTTATTATTTATAATGGTTAAGCTCTCTATCGTTTTAGGCTCACTGTTGGTCTAGAATAACACAGATGTCTTCAGTTTTATAGCTTCGATCGATTGCAGCAATTTTTTACTTTAATTCAATATAAGAGCATTTGACACACATTCAATTAATATTAGAAGTTGCAGGATTTTCCAATTATAATTGACTCTGTATCTAATTTCTTATACTTTTGCGTTACAAGTCGTCCAAGATGGCGTTACGAATATAGATCAATGTTGCGTTAGCTTGTGATAGTATGCGCAACTTATTTTTAAATAGCCGAGAAGATAAATTTCGTTAGCGTGATGGAGAACCTGATCTCGATAACAACGCCATCTTTTGGAGCTTCATAGAGTTACGTTGAATCCTGCAGTCGATCGTCACGATTTGTCTATGTATAATCGCAGGGAAATAAGCTCGAGTTAAAAACAAATGTGGAAAACGTCACTCCTTACATCTAACTGAATTACTTACGAGGTACTGGCTGACACGAGAAGTCATCTTTGTCGTTCTAGAGTCATAATAATAAGTCTCATCTAACAAACATTAATACAAACTAGTGCACGTAGCACTAGTCCGACGAGCGACTTTACATTTAAGGATGTCTTTATAAGACAACATTTGTTTATAAGTATATTTTTATTTTATACCTTTATAAAAGTACCATCAGGTTTTATGTAAACGTCAGTTAGAATGACATTCATGTGTTAATCACGTCCGTTTAAAGCGACTACGCTAAACAAAAGAATTGCCGCTAAGACATTTTGTACAATTTGTAAATTACAAATGGCGATAGCAAAATAATTTTTCTTTTATCAATCCCCCAAAAATTTTGATCGCAAAGCGGTGTTTTGGCTAAACAAAATGGACTGGTTACGCTAAATATCATGTATAAAAGCACTACAGTTTTGTATAAGACCAAATTTTAAAACATCATCAGAAATATATTTTAAATGGCAAGCTACTAGAAAACAGTTGTTTTAGAAAAAAATGGACGTCTCTGTTCTTAGGTCGAGAATTGGTTATTGACTTTACAATTGGATGTGGTTAGGACACTGTCAGTTTGGGAGTTACGAATCGGCCGTGGGTTGCACAACACATTTTGACACCAGCACTTTCGTTTTCGTTTTCATTTCATTATCGTTACTTTCATTATTAACTAAGATTTTATCAAACTCTTTAGCAGTCTGTTAATTGCATTCATATATCACAAAAGTTCAGCATCTATTTGCGAACACTCTCATACGGAGGAGTGGCCCCAAGAGTCGAGGCTTACGAGCGTTTCTTCATATCACAGCCTTTTTTTTCTACAACAACAATTACACTTTTCTTTGGTTCATTCGGTTCGTAAGCGTTGACTCCGTGTTAGGGGCTCACTTCTTCGATGAGAAGGCTACAAATAGACCCGAAACCTAGAACTCGAGTCTATAGGCCGCACACGAAGTCTCGTGGTCCTGGAGGTTGATGGTGCACCGCGAGGCAGACGGCGAGAGGTCGATTTTGTACTTCTCGAGAGCCTCCTCGTTCTCTGTTACCCAGTAGCCAAGGACGTCGGTGTCGTACGTAGGGATTATGGTGACTTCTGCAAGGGACAGAAAATAAAGTTATTACTTAAGAAAGCTAAGGAATTAGTTTTATGAGCATATATTACCAAACAGTAAAAAATTACTTCAATAATACGTATATTTTGGTGACGCTGTATTTTAAGAATACGAGTAGGTATGTTGATACCCACCATGTTTTTCAGTTATCTCATACCTAGGTAAAAATAAAAAAGAAGAATAACTCACCTAAATCTTTATCTTCCCATGTCTTCTTGGCATCGAGCAGGGCGTTGTAGATCTCCTTCGATGGCTCAGTGCCGGAGAACACATAGTAGCGTGCGCGGACTCGCTTGAAGAATTCAATGGCTGAGTAATACGAGTTGCCATGATGGGGCACGTAAGTCAGTTCCATGTAAACTGGTGCCGGCGCCTTCTTCTTGCTCGGTGACTCCGAGGCGCGACTCTTCGCTTCCTTGCTCTTCTCCTGGTTGATTTTATTCTTGTTCAATACAGTCGAACTTGTTTGCTTCTTAGGAGTACTTTTGCCATCTTGCTGAGTTGGCGCTCCAATTGGACTTGGCAGACCAAGAGGCTTTCCCCAAGACTCGATAGGATCTTTAGATGGTTTACTAGTTTCACTGGTAAGTTCCGCTTTTTCGTTCTTAGATTCCTGCTTGCTTGATGAACTGCTTTCGGCCACTTTCTTCGACTCTGATTTAATGTCTTTTAATGTAATTGTACTTTCTTCCTCATAAGAATGGCTTGAACTTGAATGGAATTTAGAATCAAGCTCGTATTTAGCGGTTATGTTTGAAATTACTTGAGATCCGCTAACCTTCTTGTGTTCTTCGATGGCTTTCTCAAAATGCTCATCAGCTTCTTTCAAGAAAGTAGCATCGCTGTGTTTCAAATGTTCAGATCTCTCTTTAGCTAAGAAGGCTTCCGTCATTTTTGTTGTAGAGCCGGTAATTACGGCAGTCGTTGTTACGTCGGAATGTGACAATGATTTATAGGAATCATCTTCAGGGAGTTGTCCATAGACTGAGGTTGACATGATGTCTTTCTCAAATAACTCCTGCTGTGACTTTGCAGTGTCTAATTCAAAGCTAAGATTGGATCTCGGAGAGTGTGCTACTTGTGATTTGGTACTGCTAGGGCTGCCTTGACCGTCTTCATCGCTATAATACATTCCGCTGCCGCTTTCAGTGCCCCAAACATGAGTAGCAGCTCGAGAACCTCTTGAGCTGATATCGGATGGTGGGGTAGAGATACCAGGGTGATCTAGATCATCGCTAGCTGCTGACGAGCTTCGCATATCACCAGTCTTCGAGGAGAGTTTAGAGAACGACTTCTCACTTTCACCCGTATCAACGGTTTCTTCAAATTCCTCTCTAAATTCTGATATCGTAGTTTTTGTGGATTTAGTAGTCTTAGTAACACCGTCACTGCCCTTGCTAACTGTAGTAGTTTCGATGGTAATCTTTATTTTTTCAGGGCTAATAACCTCCTTTGTGGTCACCACAGTTACGGTCTGTGTGATTTCATTGTCACCTTCTTTAATAACTTTTGTGTAGGTGTCTGTTTCTGTAGTTATTTCGCCCACGGGAGAGCGTTGCTTCTTTGGTTTCTTTTCTGATTTGTCCTTTGGTTCCAGTGGTAATTGTTTTACTGCAAGTCTATCATCTAGTACTTGTCTTTCTTCCTGTGCAACTGGTTGTTTTTCTATTTCTTCGAGCTCTTCTGGAGACCAATCGTCAAGACCGGTCCCTGGAGGTAAATAAGTTATTTGCGTGCGGACGTCTTTCGTTGTTTCGACTGTGCCATCATCTTTTGCGTTTTCAGTAACAGTTTCTGTGACTGTTTTAACTGCGACGTCATTCGTTTTACTATTGCTAAGTTCTTCTTTCGTCACGTTAGTCGTAATTGTCTGAGTAATTTTTTCGCCATGGTCCGACTTAATGATGTTGGTTTTCTTATCAACGGAAGTCTTGATCTTGCCCGTTGGGACTAATCCCTGCAGCGCAGCTTGTAGGTCACTGTCAGAGGTCTTTTGGAATTCGGAAACAGTGATTTTTACATCTTTAGTTGTTTCTGTTGCTCCGTCAGGGAATTCATCCACAGTAGTTGTTTCGACCGTGGTACGCACGCGTTTAATATTTACATCGTTGCTAGCCAAAAATTCTCGTTTTGTTGCAATTGTAATTTTGCGCTTGATAGTAATGGAACCACGCTCTATTACTTCGTTTTTAACATCCAGATCCTCGGTCAGACTTTCAACAATTTCAGAGTCACCTATGTGTAATTCTTCAGGACGTTCAGGAACATCATCCATTTGTTTTTGCGGGTAACCGGCTATGTCAGTGATAGTTACTGTTTCTTTTTTCTTGGTAATTACAGTACCATCAGGGTGTTCGTCTTCAGTCTCACGTCTGATTAGAGTTTTGACTTTCCTAGAACTTGCTATCGTATTTTCAAATTCCTGTTTAATCGTTACTACTGTGGTTTTTCTATTGATTGTTATGCCATTTTCCATGACTGAATCTTCTTTAGTTTCGACTGACTCTGTTGGTTTACCGATTTCAATATATCCCGTAAGATTTTCATAGAATGTTTCTGTTTTATAATCATCTAGTGTCACTTTTTTGTCTCTTGTGATTTCTGTATTACCATCGGGTAATGCAATTTGACTCTCAGTTTCTACAGTTATCCTAACCTTTTTCTTTCCATCTTCTTGTTGTGACTCAAGAACTTCTTTTGTTGTTTTAATTGTAATAATTTGTTCAAGTTCTTTGCCGTCTCTAATTATTACATTATTTTTAGTTTCCACATTAATTTGCACGTCTCCAATTTGCTCATAGCCTACCACTTGTTGAATTGGGACTTGCCGCTGTTCTTCTTTTATGTCACAGACTGATGTGCTGGTGTCCACAGTTGTTCTTGCAGCACCGTCAGGATATTCGTCAGTCGTTGTAACAGTTTTAACTGTCTTTAATTTTCTTAATACGTGCTGATTATCAGCGTATTTAGTTTTAACTACCTTGGTGTTAATAATTCTTCTAATTTGTACATCGTTTTCTTTTAATTCTTTTATATCTGTATCCTCATTTACTTCAAGTTCTCCCAAAGGTAACAAATCTTTGAGAGCAGATTCTAATTTTCTTACCTCAGCTTGTTCTTCTGCAGTAGACTCGATAGTCTTAAGACCCTCATCGACTAAGGAGATCTTTTCACTGGCTCTTGTAACAACCGACCCGTCGGGGTATTCATCTTCTGATACTGTTCTGACTGTGGTTTTAGTTCTCTTAATATTTTGGTCAGTGTTGGCATATTCTTGAACTGTTGTTGTGATAGTTGTTTTTCTTTTGATGACAATACCATCTTCAGTGATAGTTTTAGTTTCAGTGGTCGTGTCTTCTATTGGGTCTCCAATGGGATCAAATCCTTCTTCGACTTCTTCGGTTGATTCAACTTCAATGTCTGTTACTGAAGTACTGCTTTCAACAATGGTTCGCGCTGAGCCATCTGGATAGTAATCGGTTGTGGTGAGAGTGGTAACAGTCTTAATTTTTTTGAGATTGCCTTGTTTGTCAGAATATTTCGTCTTGACTATTCTAGTAACGATAGTTCTTTTGATAGTTATGCCTTTTTCTTTGATCTCCACGGTCTCGCTGGATTCACTAACTTCTGGCTCACCAACTGGTGTAAACTCTTTGAGAGCAGCATCTACTTTACCACTTTCACCGGTGCTTTCGTCAGTTGACGTCAATTCATCATCGAAGGGAATTTTATCACCGGTTTGTGGTTTGCCCTCTATAAACCCATCTTCTTCGGGATGTTCATGAACTCCATTGACAACTGGTGATGAGGCTTTTTCCTTTGGTTCTGGCACAGTACTCTTTTCTGTGTGAACTTTTTTCTTTGTTTGAATTTCTTCAACACTCATGTCAGTAATTGAGGTGCTCGTATCAACAGTAATTTTTGTAGTACCATCAGGATATTTATCACTTGTAGTGACTGTCGTCACCGTCTTAACTTTTTGTAGTAGTCCTTGACTGTCTGTGTATTTAGTCTTAACGATCTTAGTAGTAATAGTTCTAAAGATGGTTATTTTATTTTCTTTAATTTCTTCTGTTTCCACGTTTTCACTGACTTCTGGTTCGGATGGAACAAGTTCCTTTAGAATAGCTTCTATTTTGTCAGTGTCAGTATCAGAGCCTTCTTGCATTTCTATAAGATTTTCATCTAAGAGTGAAATTTTTTCGCTGGTCTTTTTGATTACAGAGCCGTCTGAGTGTTCATCTTCAACTACAGTTTTGACTATCGTTTTAATTCGTTTTATGCTTTTGGAAGTGTTAGTGTATTCTTCGATAGTAGTAGTTATTGTTGTTGTTCTCTTTATAGTTTTACCGTCTTCTGTAATTAGTTCAGTTTCTGTAGTAGTCTCTTCCTTGGGTTTGCCAATTGATTCGAAACCTTCAAGACTTTCGTCTACAGCGTGTATTCCGATATCTGAAATGGATACTTTGACGTCTTTAGTGACTTCTGTCATTCCATCGGGAAGCATGGTCTCTGTCACAGTTTCTACTGTAGTCTTGAGCTTTCTTTTACTCCTATCGATTGAGCAAAAGATTTCCTGCGTTGTGGTTTTTGTTATAATTTGCAGTGCACTTTTACCATTAATAATTACAGTTTTCTCATTTTTATCAGTTTCAACTGCTTTGCTTTCTATTGTTAAATCTTGAAGTTCAGGGTTTTCCACAGATTCTAATTCAATATCTGTCAGAGATGTACTACTATCAACTTTAGTGCGAGATGAACCGTCAGGATAATTATCAGTTGTAGTGATGGTTGTGTCAGTCTTGAGTTTTTTAGGTACGCCTTCTTTGTCAGCATACTTTGTTTTTACTACCCTTGTAACAATTGCTCGTTTGATGATAAAGGTCTCCTGTTTAATATCTTCTGTTGTTGTAGCAACACTTTCTTCGGGTTTACCACACATTGTAAAATCACTCAGTATACTGTCTAAATTACTGCTAGAATCTAAAATAATTTCTTCAGTCTTAACTTCAACATTCTTCTGTACATCTCTTGATCCATCGGAGTGTTCTTTAGTGACATTTGTTTCAACTGTAGTCCGAATTATCTTTTTATGGTCACTGACTTTAATAGTTTCCTTTTTAGTCGTTGTTGTAACAGTTTCTACAATATCTTTGTTATTTTCCTTAATTATTCGTTTACTAACATCTGTATCGATGATTGTATCTTCAATGTTATCATCTGATTCGTCAGTCTCACTTAAAAAGCCTTTTAGGGATTCTACATCTTTAGGGACGGAAGACTCGCGTTTGTCAGTCAAGTCTCTAATTTCAAACTTTTCTTCGTTTTCTAAATATTCCTTATCTGTTCTGTCTTTGGCGTACAAATCCATGGATGAGGTAGATCTAAGGCTGGAAGAACATTCTGAGAGTAATGTTTGTGTGTCTTTTATTGTGGTTGTAGAACCGTCAGATCCTTTGCTCAGTGTTGTTGTTTCTATCGTAGTCTTAATGTTTTGTGGTGTGCCATCTTCTCTTGATATGACTTCTTTAGTAGTGACAGTAGTTATAGTTTGAGTGACGACATTTTCACCTTCTTTAATTATTTTTGTAACGGTGTCGGTTTCTGTTTTGATCTTTCCCACATTTTGCATTAAAGATAAGAGATCAGATTCGTCGTCTGTAAGGGCAGTTGCTTTTTTAGGTACTTTCTCTGTGGATGTTGAAATTCGCTGAGTTAGAACATCATCTCCGACGTGAACCACTTTAGTGATTGTTTCTTCGCTGCCATCGGATTTGTCGTAGGTAACTTCGCTTTGAACTCCATCACTGATTTTCACATCCTGGAAGCTACTAGGAGTTTTTGGAAGTGGACTTACTGGCACCGTAGGGGGAGTAGATACCCTGACCAAAGATTCTACGCTTTCTGTCTTGATACCCTGTTGTATAGTATCTTCTCCAAATGCTTTATGTATTGACTCCATAAGATGTTCAGCACTATCTTTCATTGCTTGTGATACACTTTTATCATCACTCGGTCCAAAATCAATGGGTATACTGTGCACTCCTGAATCTGATGCTTCTGAAAGAGGAATTTCATCTTTTGGTGATCCAAGTTCCTGCGTTTTCTCATCATGAACCTTTGTCAAATCAGTATCTTTCAATGTTGTTGTGATGGAATCATCGAATGTGAGAGATTCAAGCTTTTGGCTAGAAGTATCATCCGAATATAACTTGCCTTTAACAGATTTCTTTTCGGATTTTTCACTGCCTTCAAAACTGTACTTTTCTTCAAGACTGGTTTCTTTAGACACGTCTTCGGAACTGCTGCCATGCGGTATGGGAGTAAGACCGTCTGTCAAGCTATCAAGAGAATCTTGAACAGACTTATCATCTGGAACCGATCTCTTCTTGATCTCATGTGGCTTGCTGACAGTTTCCTTAAGGCTAGGCTCTAACTTAGAAACGAATTGTGTTTCTTGTTTTAGTGTTTCTTCAGTGTGACTCGATGAAGATTGCATTTTCATAGCTGTTACCTGAGCATGTGATTCTTTTTTGATATCAACTCTTTCCATTACTTGACTATTTTCACTAATTGATTCACCATCTTCGTAAATGTCTTTTTCATCCGTGTCTAGGTCTTGTCCTTCGAAATTTTCTTCAGTGGGTTTTTTTAGGACATCAGCTGCTATCGGAGTCATTGATTTTCGGACAACTTTTTTTTCTATGATTTGCTCTTGTTTGTCGTCTTTTTGGGCAGAAAGATATGTTTCAGGTGTTGACTTTACACTTGTAATGGACGTAGGTTCTTCATCAAAGAATTCTTTTTCATCAATGTCTTTTTCGTCATCTTTTGATTTAGTTTCAATTTCTTTTTTAGTTACTTCAGATTTTTCTGGTTTGTCTTTTTCAGTATCCTCATCCGGTTTTACTGGACTGGCGGCTTTCCCTTTAAGCTTGTCTTGGCTAGGTTCTTTTGTATCTGTCTTGTCTGGGCTAGCTGCTTCCTCGTCAGGTTCGACAGGGCTAGCTGCCGTCTCGTCAGGTTTGACCGGGCTTGCTGCCTTCTCGGCAGGTTCGTCAGGCCTAGTTGCTTTCTCATCTGGCTTGACTGGGCTTGGTTCTTTCATGTCAGTTATGACAGGGCTTGCTTCCTTTTGGTGAAGTTTTTCTGGGCTTGCTGCTTTCTCTTCAGGTTTAACTGGACTGGCAGCCTCCTCATCAGGTTGTATTGGACTAGCTGTCTTTTCATCTGATTTGATTGGCGTAGTTGCCTTCTTGTCAGCGTGATGTGTGGTAGGTTCTTCCTTATCAGGCTTGTCTAAGCTAGTTTTCCACTGGATAGGCTTGTCTTGCGTTTTATCGCCAAGTTCATCGAGACTTGGTACTATTTCATCTGATTTGGTAAGCGCTGATGTGAAGCCAAAGTCTACTGGTTTAGTTTCTTTTGTCTCGAGAATTGGTTGCAGTTCCGTTTGCTGTTCGTCACTTAGCGTCTTAACAAGTTGCATTAGTTGTTCTAAGGTAGGTTTGGAGTCACTGAGCGAAGTTTTTGTGTATGTTCTGCTGACTTTAGTACCATCGGGTAGTTCATCTTCTTCGACAGTAACGATCATGATCTTATACATCACTGTTGTTCTTGTAACACTATAGTATTTTTGAACAATCGTAGTGATTATAAATGTACGCATGATTACAACGCCTTCTACGGTTATCGTTAGATATTGAGTTATAGTTTTTTCTTCTGATTCGCCCATTGGTTTGAAACCTTTCAGTCTCTCTTCTATTTCCTTGTCACCGAAGAATGAGAAAGATTTTTCTTGTATTGGGCTACTGGGACTTAGGTGTCCATTGTCAAGCTTTTCTGGAGTTGATGCTTTCTTTTCAAACTTTAATGAAACTGGTGCCTTGTCATCTGGTTTAGCTGGGCTAGGCTTTTCCGCGGTTTTGACTGGGCTCGATGCTTCCTCTTCGGGTTTGAGGGCGCTTTCCTTAACGTCTTCTGGTTTAGTAAGAACAGAAATAACATCTAGTTGTAACGGCTTCATAACTTTTTCTCCAAAAATTGAATCAATTACTTTGTCATCAGGCTCGACAGTGGCAGACTCCTTGTCACCAGGTTTTACTGGGCTTGGTGACTCTTTATCTGTCTTGGCATGGCTAAGTTCCTTGATATCGATCTTTAAGTCATCAAGTAAAGGTTTGCTAGTCTCTTTTTCATCAGACTTAACGGGGCTAGCAGCTTTTTCATCGGGCTTTTCTAGGGTGGGTCCTTTTTTATCAGCCTTAACTGGGCTAGCAGCCCTCTCTTTAGGTTTGATTGGGCCGGTTGCCTTCTCATCAGGCTTGTCGGGGCTAGATTCTTTTTCATCCGGCTTGACTAGACTTGCGGCCTTCTCATCAGGTTTGTCTGGGCTAGGTAACTTCTCATCAGGCTTGATTGGACTATGAATTTTCTCATCAGGCTTGTCGGGGCTAGATTCTTTTTCATCCGACTTGACTGGACTTGCGGCCTTCTTATCAGGTTTGTCTGGGCTAGCTACCTTCTTGTCAGGCTTGATTAGACTATCAACTTTCTCATCAGGCTTGTCGGGGCTAGATTCTTTTTCTTCTGGCTTGACTGGACTTGCGGCCTTCTCATCAGGTTTGACTGGGCTAGCTTCCTTCTTGTCAGGCTTGATTGGGCCAGCTGCCTTCTCATCAGATTTAACTGGGCTAGTTGCTTTTTCGACAGGCTGGATTGGACTAGCAACCTTCTCAGCAAGGTTTTTGGGGCTAGTTTCTTTCTCCTCTGGCTTGACTGGGCTTGCCGCCTTCTCGTCAGGCATAACTGGGCTATCTCCCTTCTCATCAGGCTTTTTCAAAATAGATTCTTTTTGAACAGACTCAACAGGGCTAGGCTTTTTCTCACCAGGTTCCCCAAGGCTAGGCTTCTTATCAATGACCATATCCAGTTGTTTTATTTGTTTTTCTTCTTCAAGAACTGATTCTCTAATAGGACTAGGTGCTTTTTCATGCAGTTTGACAGGACTAGGGACCGGTTTTATAGGCTCTATCTCATCAGATTTGATAGAGCTGGGCGGTTTCTCATCGGACTTAATAGGGCTAGGTGCTTTTTTATCAATTTCAGTAAATACGGAGACAAAGTCCAGTTCTAGTGGTTTTGTTAGTTTGTCTTCGAGAACTAACTTTTTGATGGAGCTAGAAGCCTTCTCATCAGGCTTGTCTGGGCTAGGTTCCTTCTCATCATGCTTGACTGGGCTTGCAGCCTTCTCGTCAATCTTGATTGGCATCGCCGTTTTCTCTTCAGGCTTGCCTTGGCTAGGTTCTTTCTCAATTGGTTTAATTGGGCTAGTAGCCTTCTCACCGGGTTTGATTGGGCTAGTAGCCTTCTCACCGGGTTTGATTGGGCTAGCAGCCTTCTCATCAGTCTCTTCTGGGCTAGGTTCTTTCTCATCAGGTTTGACTGGGGTGGCAGCCTCCTCTTCAGGCTTGTCTTGGGCTGGGTGTTGTTCTTTGTCAATTGGCTTGATTGGGCTAGCAGCCTTCTCATCAGTCTTTTCTGGGCTAGGTTCTTTCTCAACAGGTTTGACTGGGCTAGCAGCTTTCTCATCAGTCTCTTCTGAGCTAGGTTCTTTCTCATCAGGTTTGACTGGGGTGGCAGCCTCCTCTTCAGGCTTGTCTTGGGCTGGGTGTAGTTCTTTCTCACCTAGCTTGATAGGGCTAGCATCCTTCTCACTGGATTTAACTGGGCTAGCAGGCTTTTCATCAGGCTTTTCTGGGCTAGGTTCTTTCTCATCAGGTTTGACTGGGCTAGCAGCCTTCTCATCAGTCTCTTCTGAGCTAGGTTCTTTCTCATCAGGTTTGACTGGGGTAGCAGCCTCCTCTTCAGGCTTGTCTTGGGCTGGGTGTAGTTCTTTCTCACCTAGCTTGATAGGGCTAGCATACTTCTCACTGGATTTAACTGGGCTAGCAGCCTTTTCATCAGGCTTTTCTGGGCTAGGTTCTTTCTCATCAGGTTTGACTGGGGTGGCAGCCTCTTCTTCAGGCTTGTCTTGGGCTGGGTGTAGTTCTTTCTCACCTAGCTTGATAGGGCTAGCATCCTTCTCACTGGATTTAACTGGGCTAGCATCCTTCTCATCAGGCTGTTCTGGGCTAGATTCTTTCTCATCAGGTTTGACTGGGCTAGCAGCCTTCTCACTGGATTTGACTGGGCTAGCAGCCTTTTCATCAGGTTTTTCTGGGCTAGGTTTTTTCTCGTCAGGTTTGACTGGGGTGGCAGCCTCCTCTTCAGGCTTGTCTTGGGCTGGGTGTTGTTCTTTCTCACCTGGCTTGATTGGGCTAGGAGCCTTCTCACTGGATTTGACCGGGCTAGCAGCCTTCTCATCATGCTTTTCTGGGCTAGGTTTTTTCTCATCAGGTTTGACTGGGCTAGCAACCTTCTCACTGGATTTGACTGGGCTAGCAGCCTTTTGACCAAGTTTTTCTGGGCTAGGTTCTTTCTCATCAGGTTTGACTGGGCTAGCAGCCTTCTCATTATGCTTTTCTGGGCTAGGTTCTTTCTCAACAGGTTTGACTGGGCTAGCAGCCTTCTCATCAGTCTCTTCTGAGCTAGGTTCTTTCTCATCAGGTTTGACTGGGGTGGCAGCCTCCTCTTCAGGCTTGTCTTGGGCTGGGTGTAGTTCTTTCTCACCTAGCTTGATAGGGCTAGCATCCTTCTCACTGGATTTAACTGGGCTAGCAGCCTTTTCATCAGGCTTTTCTAGGCTAGGTTCTTTCTCGTCAGGTTTGACTGGGCTAGCAGCCTTTACATCAGGCTTTTCTGGGCTAGGTTCTTTCTCTATAGGTTTGACTGGGCTAGCAGCCTTCTCATCAGGTTTGACGGGTCGTGTTGCCTTCTCATCAGGCTTGATTGAACTCGATCCTGTATCATCAAGTTTTTCTGAGCTAGGTTCCTTCTCATCAGGCTTGACTAGGCTTGCTGCCTTTTCTTGAAGCTTATCTTGGGTAGGTTCTTTCTCACTTGGTTTGATTGGACTAGCAGCCTTCTCATCAGGCTGTTCTGGGCTAGGTTCTTTCTCGTCAGGTTTGACTGGGCTAGCAGCCTTTTCATCAAGCTTTTCTGGGCTAGGTTCTTTCTCGTCAGGTTTGACTGGGCTAACAGCCTTCTCATCAGGCTTTTCTGGGCTAGGTTCTTTTTTATCAGGTTTGACTGGGCTAGCCTTCTCATCAGGTTTTTCTGGACTAGGATCTTTCTCGTCAAGTTTAACTCGGCTAGCAGCCTTTTCATCAAGCTTTTCTGGGCTGGGTTCTTTCTCACCAGGTTTGACTGGGGTGGCAGCCTCCTCTTCAGGCTTGTCTTGGGCTGGGTGATGTTTTTTCTCAATTGTCTTGATTGGGCTAGCAGCCTTCTCACTAGATTTGACTGGGCTAGCAGCCTTTTCATCAAGCTTTTCTGGGCTAGGTTCTTTCTCGTCAGGTTTGACTGGGCTAACAGCCTTCTCATCAGGCTTTTCTGGGCTAGGTTCTTTCTCGTCAGGTTTGACTTGGCTAGCAGCCTTCTCATCAAGCTTTTCTGGGCTAGGTTCTTTCTCGCCAGGTTTGACTGGGGTGGCAGCCTCCTCTTCAGGCTTGTCTTGGGCTGGGTGATGTTCTTTCTCAATTGTCTTGATTGGGCTAGCATACTTCTCACTGGATTTAACTGGGCTAGCAGCCTTTTCATCAGGCTTTTCTGGGCTAGGTTCTTTCTCATCAGGTTTGACTGGGCTAGCAGCCTTCTCATCAGTCTCTTCTGAGCTAGGTTCTTTCTCATCAGGTTTGACTGGGGTGGCAGCCTCCTCTTCAGGCTTGTCTTGGGCTGGGTATAGTTCTTTCTCACCTAGCTTGATAGGGCTAGCATCCTTTTCATCAGGCTTTTCTGGGCTAGGTTCTTTCTCATCAGGTTTAACTGGGCTAGCATCCTTCTCATCGAGCTTTTCTGTGCTTGGTTCTTTCTCATCAGGTTTGACTGGGCTAGCAGCCTTCTCATCAAGCTTTTCTGGGCTAGGTTCTTTCTCGCCAGGTTTGACTGGGGTGGCAGCCTCCTCTTCAGGCTTGTCTTGGGCTGGGAGATGTTCTTTCTCAATTGTCTTGATTGGGCTAGCAGCCTTCTCACTAGATTTGACTGGGCTAGCAGCCTTTTCATCAAGCTTTTCTGGGCTAGGTTCTTTCTCGTCAGGTTTGACTGAGCTAGCAGCCTTCTCATCAGGCTTTTCTGGTCTAGGTTCTTTCTCGCCAGGTTTGACTGGGGTGGCAGCCTCCTCTTCAGGCTTGTCTTGGGCTGGGTGTTGTTCTTTCTCACCTGGCTTGATTGGGCTAGTAGCCTCCTCACTTGATTTGATTGGGCTAGCAGCCTTCTCATCAGGCTTTTCTGCGCTAGGTTTTGCCTCATCAGGTTTGACTGGGCTAGCCTTTTCATCAAGCTTTTCTGGGCTAGATTCTTTCTCATCAGGTTTGACTGGGCTAGCAGCCTTTTCATCAAGCTTTTCTGTGCTTGGTTCTTTCTCATCAGGTTTGACTGGGCTAGCAGCCTTTTCATCAAGCTTTTCTGGGCTTGGTTCTTTCTCATCAGGTTTGACTGGGCTAGCCGCCTTTTCATCAAGCTTTTCTGCGCTGGGTTTTGCTGCATCAGGTTTGACTGGGCTAGCAGTCTTTTCATCAAGCTTTTCTGGGCTTGGTTCTTTCTCGTCAGGTTTGACTGAGCTAGCAGCCTTCTCATCAGGCTTTTCTGGTCTAGGTTCTTTCTCGCCAGGTTTGACTGTGGTGGCAGCCTCCTCTTCAGGCTTGTCTTGGGCTGGGTGTTGTTCTTTCTCACCTGGCTTGATTGGGCTAGTAGCCTCCTCACTTGATTTGATTGGGCTAGCAGCCTTCACATCAGGCTTTTCTGCGCTAGGTTTTGCCTCATCAGGTTTGACTGGGCTAGCCTTTTCATCAAGCTTTTCTGGGCTAGATTCTTTCTCATCAGGTTTGACTGGGCTAGCAGCCTTTTCATCGAGCTTTTCTGTGCTTGGTTCTTTCTCATCAGGTTTGACTGGGCTAGCAGCCTTTTCATCAAGCTTTTCTGCGCTGGGTTTTGCTGTATCAGGTTTGACTGGGCTAGCCTTTTCATCAAGCTTTTCTGGGCTAGATTCTTTCTCATCAGGTTTGACTGGGCTAGCAGCCTTTTCATCAAGCTTTTCTGTGCTTGGTTCTTTCTCATCAGGTTTGACTGGGCTAGCAGCCTTTTCATCAAGCTTTTCTGCGCTGGGTTTTGCTGTATCAGGTTTGACTGGGCTAGCCTTTTCATCAAGCTTTTCTGGGCTAGATTCTTTCTCATCAGGTTTGACTGGGCTAGCAGCCTTTTCATCAAGCTTTTCTGGGCTTGGTTCTTTCTCGTCAGGTTTGATTTGGCTAGCAGCCTTCTCATCAAGCTTTTCTGGGCTAGGTTCTTTCTCGACAGGTTTGACGGCGCTAGATTTTACCTCTGATGTTTTTTTATCATCAGTTTTGAGAGGGCTAGGCTCCTTATCATCTGATTTGACAGGGCTAGGCTCTTTTTCTTCTGATTTGATACGACTAACAGACTTTACTTCAAGCTTTACAGCGCTAGATTCTTTCTTGCTTGGCTTGATTGGGCTAACACCTGCCTCAGGTTTATCAGGGCTAGGTTCTTTCTCAACTGGTTTGATTGGGCTAACAACTTTCTCATCATATATGACAGGGCTAACAGCCTTCTCATCAGGTTTATCAGAACTAGGCTCCTTCTTGTCAGCCTTGACAGGGCTAGGCTCCTTCTCATCAGATTTGCCAGGACTAGGTGCGTCTTTATCGAGTTCAGAAAGTACAGAGACAACGTCTAGTTTTAATGGTTTTGTTAGTTTTTCTTCAAGAACTAATTCTTTAATTGGGCTAGGTTCTTTTTCATCCAGTTCGACAGGGCTAGGGTCCTTATCGTCATGCTTGATAGGACTGGGCGCTTCTTCATGTTGTTTGACAAGGCTAGAGTCTTTCTGATCAGGTTTGACTGGGCTAGGTTCTTCTTCGTCCGTCTTTACATGGCAAGGGTCTTTCTCATCTGTTTTGTCAGGGCTATGCTTTTTCTCATGATATTTGGTAGTGCTTATTGCTTTTTTATCGAGTTCAGTGAGTACAGAGACAACTTCCAGTCCTAATGGTTTTGCTAGTTTTTGTTCAAGAATTAACTCTTTGATTGGGCTAGGTGCTTTTTCAGCCAGTTTGGTAGGACTAGGCTCCTTCTCAACCGGTTTGACAGGGCTAGCAGCCTTATCATCAAGTTTGACAGGGCTAGGCTCGATCTCATCAGGTTTCTCAGAACTAGGTTCTTTCTCATCAGGTTTCACAGTGCTAGGTTCCTTCCCATCAAGTTTGACAGGGCTTGGCTCTTTCTCACCTTGTTTAACTGGGCTAGGCTCCTTCTCATCAAGTTTGACAAGGCTAGCAGTCTTTTCATCAGGTTTGACAGGGCTAGGCTCCTTCTGACCAGGTTTGTCTTTCTCATCAGGTTTATCTGAGCTAAGTTCTGTTTCATCTTGCTTGTTTGGGCTAACAACCTTCTCATCAGACTTGATTGGGCTTGTTGCCTTCTCGCCAGGCTTAACTCGACTAGGTTCTTTTTCATCAGTCTTGACCGGGTGTGGTTCTTTCTTACTTGGCTTAATTGGACTAGCAACCTGATCAGGTTGATCTGGGGTCGGTTCTTTCTCATCTAGTTTTTCATCAGTTCTATCTGGCAGATCTTGACTTAAAGTTAATTTAAGACATGTTATATCTTCATCAGTTACTGGAGTGGGTTCTTTCACCTCAATTTTTACTGTGCTCTTTTTAGGTCGCATATCAGCGATAGACACCTCTTTGAAGGTTCTGCTGGATTGTTTACCATCTGGATATTCGTCTGCTTCCATAGAGATAACAGTAATTTTATATTTGGATATAGTTCTGCTTTTATTAGAGTATTCTTGAATGATTGTAGTTATTATGGTTTTGCGCTTGATGACGAGACCTTGTTCAGTTACTGCAATTATTTGAGTAGTTGTGTCTTCTTCTGTCTCACCTATCGGTTCATAATCTTGTAATAGCTTTTCAATTTCTAATTCATCATGATTTGGGCTTGTTGTTTCTGTGTCTAAAAGTGATACAGTCTTTTCATCAGGTTTTTCCGAGCTGGGTGCCTTTACGTCGGATTTCGCAGGGCTAGGGACTTTATTATCAAAGTGGCTAGGGCTGGGTGTTGTGACATGAGGTTTCAATGGACTGGAACCTTTTATATCAAACTTGACTGAAGTCAGCTCTTTAACACCTGCGGGCTCAGTATCATCCATCAAAGCTGGACTGAGTACTTCTTCGTCAGATTCAACTGGGCTTGGTGTCTTGAAACTTGAAACTAAATTAAGTTTATGTGGTTTAATTACTTTTTCGTCTGGACTCCCCGCTTTTTCAGCAGGTGTTTTAGGGCTAAGTACCCTTTCATCTGGCCTGGCTGGGCTAACTTCATCTTTTTCAGCTAATTCTGGGCTTGGTACTTTTTCATCTGGTCTGGCTGGGCTAAGCTCATGCTTCACAGATGACACCGGACTTAGCTCATCCTTCACAGATGACACTGGGCTGGGCTTCTTTTCGTCTGGCTTCACTGGGCTTAGCTCATCCAGCTCAGATGTTACCGGGCTGGGCACCTTTTCGTCTGGTTGGACTGGGCTAAGCTCATCCTTCACAGATGACGCCAGGCTGGTCTCTTTTTCATCTCGTTTGACTGGGCTTAGCTCATCCTTCACAGATGACACTGGGCTGGGCTCCTTTTCGTCTGGCTTGGCTGGGCTTAGCTCATCCTTCACAGATGAAACCGGGCTGGGCACCTTATCGTCTAGCTTGACTGGGCTTAGATCATCCTTCACAGATGACACTGGGCTGGGCTCCTTTTCGTCTGGCTTAACTGGGCTTAGCTCATCTTTCACAGATGAAAGCGGGCTGGGCACCTTATCCTCTGACTTGGCTGGGCTTAGATCATCCTTCACAGATGACACCGGGCTGGACACCTTTTCGTCTGGCTTGGTTGGGCTTAGTTCATCCTTCACAGATGACACTGGGCTGGGCACTTTTTCATCTGGCTTGGCTGGGCTTAGCTCATCCTTCACAGATGACGCCGGGCTGGGTACCTTTTCGTCTGGCTTGGCTGGGCTTAGTTCATCCTTCGCAGATGACGCCGGGCTGGGCCCCTTTTCGTCTGGCTTGGCTGGGCTTAGCTCATCCTTCACAGATGACATTGGGCTAGGCACCTTTTCGTCTGGCTTTGCTGGGCTTAGCTCATCCTTTACAGATGACACTGGGCTGGGCACCTTATCGTCTGACTTCGATGGGCTTAGCTCATCTTTCTCAGATGACGCCGGGCTGGGTACCTTTTCATCTGGCTTGGCTGGGCTTAGATCATCCTTCACAGATGACACTGGGCTGGGCACTTTTTCGTCTGGCTTGGCCGGGCTTAGCTCATCCTTCACAGATGACACTGGGCTGGGCACTTTTTTGTATAGCTTGACTGGGCTTAGATCATCCTTCACAGATGACACTGGGCTGGGCTCCTTTTCGTCTGGCTTAACTGGGCTTAGCTCATCTTTCACAGATGAAAGCGGGCTGGGCACCTTATCCTTTGACTTGGCTGGGCTTAGTTCATCCTTCACAGATGACGCCGGGCTGGGCACCTTTTCGTCTGGCTTGGCTGGGCTTAGCTCATCCTTCACAGATGACATTGGGCTAGGCACCTTTTCGTCTGGCTTTGCTGGGCTTAGTTCATCCTTCGCAGATGACGCCGGGCTGGGCACCTTTTCGTCTGGCTTGGCTGGGCTTAGTTCATCCTTCGCAGATGACGCCGGGCTGGGCACCTTTTCGTCTGGCTTGGCTGGGCTTAGCTCATCCTTCACAGATGACATTGGGCTAGGCACCTTTTCGTCTGGCTTTGCTGGGCTTAGCTCATCCTTCACAGATGACGCCGGGCTGGTCTCTTTTTCGTCTCGTTTGACTGGGCTTAGCTCATCCTTTACAGATGACACTGGGCTGGGCACCTTATCGTCTGACTTCGATGGGCTTAGCTCATCTTTCTCAGATGACGCCGGGCTGGGTACCTTTTCATCTGGCTTGGCTGGGCTTAGATCATCCTTCACAGATGACACTGGGCTGGGTACTTTTTCGTCTGGCTTGGCCGGGCTTAGCTCATCCTTCATAGATGACACTGGGCTGGGCACTTTTTCGTCTGGCTTGGTTGGGCATAGCTCATCCTTTACAGATGACACTGGGCTAGGCACCTTTTCGTCTGGCTTGGCTGGGCTCAGCTCATCCTTCACAGATAACGCCGGGCTGGGTACCTTTTCGTCTGGCTTGGCTGGGCTTAGCTCATCCTTCACAGATGACATTGGGCTAGGCACCTTTTCGTCTGGCTTGGCTGGGCTTAGTTCATCCTTCACAGATGACACTGGGCTAGGCACCTTTTCGTCTGGCTTGGCTGGGCTTAGCTCATCCTTCACAGATAACGCCGGGCTGGGTACCTTTTCGCCTGGCTTGGCTGGGCTTAGCTCATCCTTCACAGATGACATTGGGCTAGGCACCTTTTCGTCTGGCTTGGCTGGGCTTAGTTCATCCTTCACAGATGACACTGGGCGGGGCACTTTTTCGTCTGGCTTGGCCGGGCTTAGCTCATCCTTCACAGATGACACTGGGCTGGGCACTTTTTCGTCTGGCTTGGTTGGGCTTAGCTCATCCTTTACAGATGACACTGGGCTAGGCACCTTTTCGTCTGGCTTGGCTGGGCTTAGCTCATCCTTCACAGATAACGCCGGGCTGGGTACCTTTTCGTCTGGCTTGGCTGGGCTTAGCTCATCCTTCACAGATGACATTGGGCTAGGCACCTTTTCGTCTGGCTTGGCTGGGCTTAGTTCATCCTTCACAGATGACACTGGGCTGGGCATTTTCTCGTCTGGCTTGGCCGGGCTTAGCTCATCCTTCACAGATGACACTGGGCTGGGCACTTTTTCGTCTGACTTGGTTGGGCTTAGTTCATCCTTCACAGATAACGCCGGGCTGGGTAACTTTTCATCTGGCCTGGCTGGGCTAACTTCATCTTTTTCAGCTAATTCTGGGCTTGGTACTTTTTCATCTGGTCTGGCTGGGCTAAGCTCATGCTTCACAGATGACACCGGACTTAGCTCATCCTTCACAGGTGACACTGGGCTGGGCTTCTTTTCGTCTGGCTTCACTGGGCTTAGCTCATCCTTCACAGATGTTACCGGGCTGGGCACCTTTTCGTCTGGCTTGACTGGGCTGAGCTCATCCTTCACAGATGAAAGCGGGCTGGGCACCTTATCGTCTGACTTGGCTGCGCTTAGCTCATCCTTCACAGATGACACTGGGCTGGGCACTTTTTCGTCTGGCTTGGCCGGGCTTAGTTCATCCTTCACAGATGACATTGGGCTAGGCACCTTTTCGTCTGGCTTGGCTGGGCTTAGCTCATCCTTCACAGATAACGCCGGGCTGGGTACCTTTTCGTCTGGCTTGGCTGGGCTTAGCTCATCCTTCACAGATGACATTGGGCTAGGCACCTTTTCGTCTGGCTTGGCTGGGCTTAGTTCATCCTTCACAGATGACACTGGGCTGGGCACTTTTTCGTCTGGCTTGGCCGGGCTGAGCTCATCCTTCACAGATGACATTGGGCTAGGCACCTTTTCGTCTGGCTTGGCTGGGCTTAGTTCATCCTTCACAGATGACACTGGGCTGGGCACTTTTTCGTCTGGCTTGGCCGGGCTTAGCTCATCCTTCACAGATGACACTGGGCTGGGCACTTTTTCGTCTGGCTTGGTTGGGCTTAGCTCATCCTTTACAGATGACACTGGGCTAGGCACCTTTTCATCTGGTTTGGCTGGGCTTAGATCATCCTTCACAGATGACACTGGGCTGTGCACTTTTTCGTCTGGCTTGGCCGGGCTTAGCTCTTCCTTCACAGGTGACACTGGGCTAGGCACCTTTTCGTCTGGCTTGGTTGGGCTTGGCTCATCCTTCACAGGTGACGCCGGGCTGGGTACTTTTTCGTCTGGCTTGGCTGGGCTTAGCTCATCCTTCACAGATGATACAGGGCAGGGCACCTTTTCGTCTGGCTTGACTAAGCTCTTCTCATCGGCCTTTTCAACAGACTTTGCTGGGCTGGGTTCTTTCTCCTCCAATTTGATGGGGCTGGGGACCTTTTTATCAGGTTTGATGGAGCTTGGTTCTTTGTCATCAGGTTTGACTAAGCTTGGTTCTTTCTCATCAGCTTTCACAAGACTGGGTTTCTTCTCAACAGTCCTGGCTGGGCTAATTTCTTCTTTTACAGGTGATATTGGGCTTGGTGCCCTTTCATCTAGTTTAGCTAGGCTAAGTTCATCTTCAACTGATGGCACCAGTTTGGGTACTTTGTCATCTAGCTTGGCTGGGCTACATTCATCTTTCTCTGATATAACTGGGCTTGACACCTTCTTATCAGACTTTACAGGGCTGGGTTCTTTCTGGTCTGGTTCGATGAAGCTAGGTTCATCAAGCTTTTCTGATCTTGGCTCTTTCTTGAGAAGCTCAATTGAGCTTAGTTGTTCTTTTTCAGTCGAGACTTCTTCTAATTCTGGACTGAGTTCTTCAGGTCTTTCATGTTGAAGTAACGTTTCCGATATAAATTCTTTCGTTTTGTCAATCGTTTTTTCAAATTTGCTTAGTAGAGATTTTGCGATTGTCGCTTTTTCTATTGTTACTTCTTCAGATTTACTTAATAAATCTTCACCATCGATTTTCTCTTCAATTTGTTTGATGTCATGAATATCTTTTTCTAGACCAACTTGCTTGTCATCAAGTTTGTCAGAAACGATATCTTTTTTCGTGATTTCATCAAGTTCTTCTTTTGGTTTTACGTCTTGTTTTGTATCAATAGAATCTTCAGATCCAATTGAGGGTTTGATTATATCCTTGATTTTGGTATCAAGTGATTTTAATTCAGTTATTGTTTTATCTACTATTGGTTCTACTTCGTCAGTAATCTTTTCGTCTTCCTCTTTTTCGGAAATCAGTTTTTTCATATATTCTTTGGCTGACAATGGGCTTGGAACTCGTTGTGATTCCGAGACTTCTAAGGAAATATCGGTCATAGCGTCAAGAATTTCCTTTTCAGTGATTAAGTCACGTTCTTCACTTGTGATCTCCTTTGTTTCCTTTATGACTTTACCAAGACTAAGTTTTATTTCGGTGTCTTTTAATGCGTCTAGCACAAGTTCAGGGCTTGGTATCTCTTCTTCAGATTGATTTTTTATGTCGCTGTGAATAATGAGTTCTTTCGTTATCTTTTCATGTGTAAGGTCATCTTTGATTTTGATACCTTGATCCACTTCCTCTCTTATCTGAGCCTCTTTCTCTGGACTAGGTTCTTTTACAGGAACTTTGCTGAGAACGGCATCAGAAATCTTACGGACTTGTGGTTTCTCATCGATGGTGATTTTTTGTTCATCTTGTTTTTCTGTCTCCAAAATATGTGACAGTTTTGATTCATCCACTGGACTGGCTTTCTCGTCCACTATATCTTCTGTAGAAATGGCTTCCATTTCGTCGTAAGTTTCATCAAGAAGATCTTTGTCAACGACAACAAAGCCATCTTCATCCAAATGATCTTTCTTTTTATCTTCATGTTTGACATTAAATTCTATTGGCTTGCTTGGACTTGATATCTTCTCATCAGATTTAGTGGGCTCTTGGTTCTCCTCTGGGCTAGGTATTTTTTCTTCTGGTGTTAATAACATTGGCTTTCTTTCATCAGGCTTGACGGCGCTTGGTTCTTTGTCATCAGTGGTGGCTAGAGTTGGCTCTTTTTTATGAGATTTAACTGGGCTTTCCTCTTTCTCATCAGGTTTGACCGAGCTAGGCGCCTTCTCTTCTAATTTGATTGGGCTGGTTTCCTTTTCAACAAGTTCAACTTGAGGTGTTCTTGCATCTGTTTCTTCAATGTCTGGTTTATCATCAGCAAGTGTAACTGTTCTAATAGTTCGGGTTTTAATAGTACCATCAGGAAGTTCATCTTCTTCAGTCGACAAAACCGTCGTTTTATAACGTAAGATTGTTTTAGTTATGTTGCTATATTCCTGGATGATGGTAATAATAATAGTTTTACGTTTTATGATGGCGCCATTTTCAGTGATGGTTAAGAACTGAGTACTCGTATGTTCTTCTGATTTTCCTACTGATTCGAATCCTTTAAGTTTTTCGACAATTTCTAGTTCGTTGTCTTCATCAAAGACCAAGCTAGGTAACTTTTCTTTTGGAGAAACTGACATCTCAAAACTCGGCATTATTTCATAAGGCTTGTGTATTAGATCCACATCCAGATCAATGGGCTTCGTCGCCTTTTTGTCGTAAATTATTGAATCAGTCAGGCTGGGCACAGTTTCATCAGTTTTGATTTGGCCAGTGATCTCATCTGGCTTGATAGGGCTTGGTTTGAGGACATCACGTTTGACGGGACTTGGTTCTTTTTCTTTTTCAATAAGTTGGCTGGGAATGAAACTAAGATCATGGATGGGTTTTGTAACTTTCTCTACAGATGTAATACTCGAAACATCTTCATCTGTTTCTGAAAGACTTAATTCCCTTCCTTCAGACATGACTGGGCTTGGCTCATCATGCTTGACAAGGCTTGGTTCTTTTTCATCAAGATGAACTGGGCTTTCCGCCTTCTTTTCCGATATGCTTGGTTTTCTTTCCTCAGGCTTGACCGGGCTTGGTTTTTCCTCGTCAGTCTTAACTGAGCTAGGAGCCTTCTCTTCCGGAGTAAGTAAGCTTGGTTTTCTCACATCAGACTTGACTAGAATTGGCTTTATCTCTTCAAGATGAACTGGGCTTGGAGCTTTTTCTTCTGTTAGGCTTGGTTTTCTTTCCTCAGACTTGACTGGGCTTGGTTCTTTCTCATCAGCCTTGACTGGGCTTAGTTCTTTTTCATCAGCCTTGACTAGGCTAGCAGCCTTCTCATCCGGAGTACTTAAGCTTGGCTTTTTCTCATCAGTCTTGACTAGGCTTGGGTCTTTCTCGTCAAGATGAACCGAGCTAGGTGCCTTCTCTTCCGGTAGGCTAGGTTTCCTCTCATCAGGTTTGATTGCGCTTGGCTCTTTACCATCAAGATGAACTGGGCTTTCCGCCTTCTCTTCCGATATGCTTGGTTTTCTTTCCTCAGGCTTGACCGGGCTTGGTTTTTCCTCGTCAATCTTTACTGGGCTAGGAGCTTTCTCTTCCGGAGTAGGTGAGCTTGGTTTTCTCACATCCGACTTGACTAGAATTGGCTCTATCTCGTCATGATGAACTGGGCTAGGAGCTTTTTCTTCTGGTTCAGGCTGGACTGGGCTTAGTTCTTTCTCATCAGACTTGACTGGGCTTGGTTCTTTCTCATCAGCCTTGACTGGGCTAGCAGCCTTCTCTTCCGGAGTAATTAAACTTGCCTTTCTATCATCAGGCTTGACTGGCATCGGCTCTTCCTCGTCAAGGTGAATCGGGCTAGGTGCTTTTTCTTCTGCTAGGCTTAGTTTCCTCTCATCAGGCTTGACTAGGCTAGCAGCCTTCTCATCCGGAGTACTTAAGCTTGGCTTTTTCTCATCAGTCTTGACTAGGCTTGGGTCTTTCTCGTCAAGATGAACCGAGCTAGGTGCCTTCTCTTCCGGTAGGCTAGGTTTCCTCTCATCAGGTTTGATTGCGCTTGGCTCTTTACCATCAAGGTGAACTGGGCTTTCCGCCTTCTCTTCTGATATGCTTGGTTTTCTTTCCTCAGGCTTGACCGGGCTTGGTTTTTCCTCGTCAATCTTGACTGGGCTAGGAGCTTTCTCTTCCGGAGTAAGTAAGCTTGGTTTTCTCACATCCGACTTGACTAGGATTGGCTCTATCTCGTCAAGATGAACTGGGCTAGGAGCTTTTTCTTCTGGTAGGCTTGGTTTACTTTTTTCAGGCTGGACTGGGCTTGGTTCTTTCTCATCAGCCTTGACTGGGCTAGCAGCCTTCTCTTCCGGAGTAATTAAACTTGCCTTTCTATCATCAGGCTTGACTGGCATTGGCTCTTCCTCGTCAAGGTGAATCGGGCTAGGTGCTTTTTCTTCTGCTAGGCTTGGTTTCCTCTTGTCAGGCTTGATTGAGCTTGGCTCTTCATCATCAAGATGTACGGGGCTTAGTTCTTTCTCATCATGCTTGACTGGGCTTGGTTCTTTCTCATCAGCCTTGACTGGGCTAGCAGCCTTCTCTTCCGGAGTAATTAAACTTGCCTCTCTATCATAAGGCTTGACTGGCATTGGCTCTTCGTCAAGGTGAATCGGGCTAGGTGCTTTTTCTTCTGCTAGGCTTGGTTTCCTCTCATCAGGCTTGACTAGGCTTGGTTCTTTCTCATCAGGCTTGATTAGGACTGGCTTTTTCTCATCAAGATGAACCGGGCTAGGTGCTTTTTCTTTTGGTAGGCTTGGTTTCCTATCCTCAGGCTTGACAAGGCTCGGCACTTTCTCATCAGGCTTGACTAGGATTGGCTCTTCCTCTTCGAGATGAATCGGGCTAGGTGCTTTTGCTTCTGCTAGGCTTGGTTTCCTCTCATCAGGCTTGAGTAGGCTTGGTACTTTCTCATAGGGCTTGAAAAGGCTCGGCACTTTCTCATCAGGCTTGACTAGAATTGGCTCTTCCTCGTCAAGACGAATCGGGCTAGGTGCTTTTTCTTCTGCCAAGCTTGGTTTCCTCTCATCAGGCTTGACTGGGCTTGGTTCTTTCTCATCAGCCTTGACTGGGCTAGCAGCCTTCTCTTCCGGAGTAATTAAACTTGCCTTTCTATCATCAGGCTTGACTGGCATCGGCTCTTCCTCGTCAAGGTGAATCGGGCTAGGTGCTTTTTCTTCTGCTAGGCTTAGTTTCCTCTCATCAGGCTTGACTAGGCTAGCAGCCTTCTCATCCGGAGTACTTAAGCTTGGCTTTTTCTCATCAGTCTTGACTAGGCTTGGGTCTTTCTCGTCAAGATGAACCGAGCTAGGTGCCTTCTCTTCCGGTAGGCTAGGTTTCTTCTCATCAGGTTTGATTGCGCTTGGCTCTTTACCATCAAGATGAACTGGGCTTTCCGCCTTCTCTTCTGATATGCTTGGTTTTCTTTCCTCAGGCTTGACCGGGCTTGGTTTTTCCTCGTCAATCTTGACTGGGCTAGGAGCTTTCTCTTCCGGAGTAAGTAAGCTTGGTTTTCTCACATCCGACTTGACTAGGATTGGCTCTATCTCGTCAAGATGAACTGGGCTAGGAGCTTTTTCTTCTGGTAGGCTTGGTTTACTTTTTTCAGGCTGGACTGGGCTTGGTTCTTTCTCATCAGCCTTGACTGGGCTAGCAGCCTTCTCTTCCGGAGTAATTAAACTTGCCTTTCTATCATCAGGCTTGACTGGCATTGGCTCTTCCTCGTCAAGGTGAATCGGGCTAGGTGCTTTTTCTTCTGCTAGGCTTGGTTTCCTCTTGTCAGGCTTGATTGAGCTTGGCTCTTCATCATCAAGATATACGGGGCTTAGTTCTTTCTCATCATGCTTGACTGGGCTTGGTTCTTTCTCATCAGCCTTGACTGGGCTAGCAGCCTTCTCTTCCGGAGTAATTAAACTTGCCTCTCTATCATAAGGCTTGACTGGCATTGGCTCTTCGTCAAGGTGAATCGGGCTAGGTGCTTTTTCTTCTGCTAGGCTTGGTTTCCTCTCATCAGGCTTGACTAGGCTTGGTTCTTTCTCATCAGGCTTGATTAGGACTGGCTTTTTCTCATCAAGATGAACCGGGCTAGGTGCTTTTTCTTTTGGTAGGCTTGGTTTCCTATCCTCAGGCTTGACAAGGCTCGGCACTTTCTCATCAGGCTTGACTAGGATGGGCTCTTCCTCTTCGAGATGAATCGGGCTAGGTGCTTTTGCTTCTGCTAGGCTTGGTTTCCTCTCATCAGGCTTGAGTAGGCTTGGTACTTTCTCATCGGGCTTGAAAAGGCTCGGCACTTTCTCATCAGGCTTGACTAGAATTGGCTCTTCCTCGTCAAGACGAATCGGGCTAGGTGCTTTTTCTTCTGCCAAGCTTGGTTTCCTCTCATCAGGCTTGACTGGGCTTGGTTCTTTCTCATCAGCCTTGACTGGGCTAGCAGCCTTCTCTTTCGGAGTAATTAAACTTGCCTTTCTATCATCAGGCTTGACTGGCATTGGCTCTTCCTCGTCAAGATGAATTGGGCTAGATGCTTTTTCTTCTAGTAGGCTTGGTTTCCTATCCTCAGGCTTGACAAGGCTCGGCACTTTCTCATCAAGCTTGACTAGGATTGGCTCTTCTTCGTCAAGATGAATCGGGCTAGGTGCTTTTTCTTCTGCTAGGCTTGGTTTCCTCTTGTCAGGCTTGATTGAGCTTGGCTCTTCATCATCAAGATGTACGGGGCTTAGTTCTTTCTCATCATGCTTGACTGGGCTTGGTTCTTTCTCATCGGCCTTGACTGGGCTAGCAGCCTTCTCTTCCGGAGTAATTAAACTTGCCTCTCTATCATAAGGCTTGACTGGCATTGGCTCTTCCTCGTCAAGGTGAATCGGGCTAGGTGCTTTTTCTTCTGCTAGGCTTGGTTTCCTCTCATCAGGCTGGACTAGGCTTGGTTCTTTCTCATCAGGCTTGATTAGGACTGGCTTTTTCTCATCAAGATGAACCGGGCTAGGTGCTTTTTCTTTTGGTAGGCTTGGTTTCCTATCCTCAGGCTTGACAAGGCTCGGCACTTTCTCATCAGGCTTGACTAGGATATGCTCTTCCTCTTCGAGATGAATCGGGCTAGGTGCTTTTGCTTCTGCTAGGCTTGGTTTCCTCTCATCAGGCTTGAGTAGGCTTGGTACTTTCTCATCGGGCTTGAAAAGGCTCGGCACTTTCTCATCAGGCTTGACTAGAATTGGCTCTTCCTCGTCAAGACGAATCGGGCTAGGTGCTTTTTCTTCTGCTAAGCTTGGTTTCCTATCCTCAGGCTTGACAAGGCTCGGTACTTTCTCATCAGGCTTGACTGGGCTTGGTTCTTTCTCATCAGCCTTGACTGGGCTAGCAGCCTTCTCTTCCGGAGTAATTAAACTTGCCTTTCTATCATCAGACTTGACTGGCATTGGCTCTTCCTCGTCAAGATGAATTGGGCTAGATGCTTTTTCTTCTGCTAGGCTTGGTTTCCTATCCTCAGGCTTGACAAGGCTCGGTACTTTCTCATTAAGCTTGACTAGGATTGGCTCTTCTTCGTCAAGATGAATCGGGCTAGGTGCTTTTTCTTCTGCTGGGCTTGGTTTCCTCTCTTCAGGCTTGATTGGGCTTGGTTCTTTATCATCAAGATGTACGGGGCTAGGTGCTTTCTCTTCTGTAGTGATTAGGCTTGGTTTTCTCTCCTCAGGCTTGGCAAGGCTCGGCGCTTTCTCGTCAGGCTTGACTTGGATTGGCGCTTTCTCATCAAGATGAACCGGGCTAGGTGCCTTCTCTTCCGGTAGGCTAGATTTCCTCTCATCAGGCTTGATTGGGCTTGGGTCTTCATCATCAAGATGTACGGGACTAGGTGTTTTCTCTTCTGGAGTGATTAGGCTTGGTTTTCTCTCCTCAGGCTTGACTGGGCTTGGCGCTTTCTTGTCTGGCTTGACAACGATCGGTGCTTTCTCATCAGGCTTGACTGGACTTGGTTCTTTCTCATCAAGATGAACCAAAGTGAGTGCTTTTTCTTCCGGAAGGCTTGGTTTCCTCACGTCAGGTTTAACTAAACTTGATTCCTTCTCATCAGGCTTGACTGCGATTGACTCTCTCTTGTCAAGATGAATTGGGCTAGGTGCCTTCTCTTCTGGAGTAATTAAACTTGCCTTTCTATCATCAGGCTTGACTGGCATTGGCTCTTCTTCGCCAAGGTGACTCGGGCTAGGTGCTTTTGCTTCTGTTAGGCTTGGTTTCCTCTCATCAGGCTTGACTAGGCTTGATTCTTTCTCGTCAGGCTTGGCATAGCTCAGTTCTTTGTCGGCGGTCTTAACCGGACTTACTTCTTTCTCATCAAGATGATCCGGGCTAGATGCTTTTTCTTCTGGTAAACTTGCCTTTCTATCATCAGGCTTGACTGGCATTGGCTCTTCCTCGTCAAGGTGAGCCGGGATAGGTGCTTTTTCTTTTTGTAGGCTTAGTTTTCTTTCCTCAGGCTTGACTGGGCTTGGTTCTTTCTCATCAGCCTTGACTGGGCTAGCAGCCTTCTCTTCCGGAGTAATTAAACTTGCCTTTCTATTATCAGGCTTGACTGGTATTGGCTCTTCCTCGTCAAGGTGAGCCGGGCTAGGTGCTTTTTCTTTGGGTAGGCTTGGTTTTCTTTCCTCAGGCTTGACTGAGCTTGGTTCTTTCTCATCAGCCTTGACTGGGCTAGCGGCCTTCTCTTCCGGAGTAATTAAACTTGCCTTTCTATCATCAGGCTTGACTGGCATTGGCTCTTCCTCGTCAAGATGAACCGGGCTAGGTGCTTTTTCTTCTGGTAGGCTTGGTCTTATTTCTTCAGGCTTCACTGGGCTTGGTTCTTTCTCATCAGCCTTGACTGGGCTAGCAGCCTTCTCTTCCGGAGTAATTAAACTTGCCTTTCTGTCATCAGGCTTGACTGGCATCGGCTCTTCCTCGTCAAGATGAACCGGGCTAGGTGCTTTTTCTTCTGGTAGGCTTGGTCTTATTTCTTCAGGCTTCACTGGGCTTGGTTCTTTCTCATCAGCCTTGACTGGGCTAGCAACCTTCTCTTCCGGAGTAATTAAACTAGCCTTTCTATCATCAGGCTTGACTGGCATTGGCTCTTCCTCGTCAAGATGAACCGGGCCAGGTGCTTTTTCTTCTGGTAGGCTTGGTTTTATTTCCTTTGGCTTGACTGGGCTTGGTTCTTTTTCATCAGCCTTGACTGGGCTTGGTTCTTTTTCATCAGCCTTGACTGGGCTAGCGGCCTTCTCTTCCGGAGTAATTAAACTTGCCTTTCTATCATCAGGCTTGACTGGCATTGGCTCTTCCTCGTCAAGATGAACCGGGCTAGGTGCTTTTTCTTCTGGTAGGCTTGGTCTTATTTCTTCAGGCTTCACAGGGCTTGGTTCTTTCTCATCAGCCTTGACTGGGCTAGCAGCCTTCTCTTCCGGAGTAATTAAACTAGCCTTTCTATCATCAGGCTTGACTGGCATTGGCTCTTCCTCGTCAAGATGAACCAGGCCAGGTGCTTTTTCTTCTGGTAGGCTTGCCTTTCTCTCCTCAGGCTTGACTGGGCTTGGTTCTTTCTCATCAAGGTGAACCGGGCTTGGTGCTTTATCTTCCGGAGTGCTTAAGCTTGGCTTTATATCATCAGGCTTGACTGGAATTGCCTCTTTCTCGCCAACATGAATTTGGCTAGGTGCTTTCTCTTCTGGAGTGATTAGGCTTGGTTTTCTCTCCTCAGGCTTGACTTGGATTGGCTCTTTCTCATCAAGATGAACCGGGCTAGGTGCCTTCTCTTCCGGTAGGCTTGGTTTCCTCTCATCAGGCTTGATTGGGCTTGACTCTTCATCATCAAGATGTACGGGGCTAGGTTCTTTCGCTTCTGCAGTTATTGGGATTGGTTTTCTCTGTTCAGGCTTTACTGGGCTTGGTTCTTTGTCATCAGTCTCGACTGGGCTAGTAGCTTTTTCTCCCGGAGTGATCAAACATGGCTTTCTATCATCAGTCGTAACTGGGATTGGCTCTTTTTCGTCAAGATGAATTGGGCTATGTGCCTTCTGTTCCGGTAGGCTTGGTTTTCGCTCCTCAGGCTTGACTGGGCTTGGTTCTTTCTCATCAGCCTTGACTGGGCTAGCAGCTTTCTCTACCGTAGTAATTAAACTTGCCTTTCTATCATCAGGCTTAACTGGGGTTACCTCTTTTTCGTCAAGATGAACCAGGCTAGGTGCCTTTTCTTCCGGAGTGATTAAAATTTGCTTTATATCATCAGGCTTCACTGGGCTTGGTTCTTTCTCGTCACGGTGAAGTGGGCTAGATGCCTTCTCTTCCGGAGTTGCTAAGATTGGCTTTCTCACATCAGTCTTGACTGCGCTTGGCTCTTTCTCTTTCTCTTCAGGTTTAACTGGGCTTGGCTCTATCTCATCAATATCAATTGTGGTAGGTGCCTTTTCTTCCGGTAGGATTTTTTTCTTGCCGTCAGGCTTGACTTGGCTTGGCTTTTTCTCGACTAGATGAAGTGGGCTAGGTGCCTTTTCTTCCAATAGGCTTGGTTTCCTGGTGTCAGGCTCGACTGGGCTTGGCTCTTTATCATCAAGATGTACGGTGCTAGGTGCTTTCTGTTTCGGACTGCTGAGGCTTGGTTTTGTTTCGTCTGGCTTGTCTGGGCTTGGTTCTTTCTCGTCAGACTTGACTGGGATAGGTTCTTTCTCATCAAGATGAACCGAGCTAGGTGCTTTCCGTTCTGGTAGGCTTGGCTTCCTTTCATCTGACTTGATTGGGCTTGGCTCTTTCTCGTCAAGATGAACTGGGCTAGGTGCCTCTTCTTCCGGTAGGCTTGGTTTCTTGTCGTGTGTAGTGACAAAACATGGTTCTTTCTCGCCAAGGTGAACCGGGCTAGGTGCCTTTTCTTCCGGAAAGATTAAACTTTGCTTTGTATCATCAGTCTCATCTGGGCTTGGCGCCTTTTCGTCAAGATGTACTGGGCTCGATGCTTTATCTTTTGGTGGAATAAGGCTTAATTTCCTCTCATCAGGCTTTACTGAGCTTGGTTCTATATCGTCAAGAGCAACTGGGCTAGGAGCTTTCGCCTCTGGAGTGCTTGGTTTTTTCTCGTCGGGCTTGACTTGTGTTTGTTTTATTTCTCCAACTGGTGATGATATTATTTGTTTAGGCTTCTTATCGTCAAGTGTTACATTTTTTATAGTTCGACTGACTTTGGTACCATCAGGTAGTTCATCTTCTTCGAATGTTAACACTGTGACTTTATATTTAAAGATTGTCCTTGTGACATTACAGTACTCTTGTATGATTGTTGTTATGGTGGATTTTCTTTGTATTGTAGTGCCTTTATCTGTAATAGTTACAGACGTTGTAGTTGTTTGTTCTTCTGGCTTATCGTAACACGGCTCAAAAGATTTGAGCGCTTCTTCAATTTTTATTTCCTGGGTTTCATCGTAAATCAGGCCAGGTAATTTTTCTTCTACAGTGCTTTGACTTACGTCTTCCGACTTAACGGGGCTGGCTGCTTCAGAATCCACTTTCGGTGTTTCTATATCATCAATTTGGACAGGGCTGGGAACTTTCTCCTCAACTAGGCTAGGCAATTCTTTTTCGGGTTTGGTCAATTTATCTTCAAACTCGAATGGGATGGGGTCTGGTTTTTTATCGAACAGTTTCATTTGTCTTATAACTTGAGTGTACGTTGAGCCATCAGGATGTTCATCAGCTTCAATGGTCATAATGCAAACCTTGAATTTCACAATTTTCTTGGTAACATGTTTGAATTCCTGAATAACGGTTGTTATTTGAGATTTTCTCGTAATTACAATTCCTTTTTCAGTTACTGTTTCTACTTTAGCAGTAGTATGTTCTTCTGACTGAACCTTTGAAAATTCTTTCAGAAGTTCATCAATTTCTAACTCCTGAGCTTCATCACAAATCAAGGTCGGTACCTCGCCATCAGGCTTTACTGAAACTGGTGTTTTTCGTTCAGGTTGTGCTGTAGGTTTCACAGGGCTAGTAGTTTTGTCAAGAGATAATTCCTTTTCAGGACTCGGAGATATTCTTTCCATCAGTTCCTTGGTTAAAGTAAGGGTCTCATCAGTCACATGCACGTCTGGGCTGAGCGATTTCTTATCATCCGTAGGAGAAATAAGCTTGGGTTTTTCATATGCGAGCGAGACCTTTCTGTTAGTACGACTTATTTTGGAACCATCTGGCAGCTCATCTTCTTCAATTGTTAAAACAGTTGTCTTATACCTGAATATTGTTTTAGTTACATTGGTATATTCCTGAAGTATTGTCGTAACTATCGATTTCCTATTTATTACGACACCTTTTTCAGTGATTGTTATGATTTGTGTCGTTGTGACTTCCTCAGGCTTTCCAGTTGGCTCAAAACTCATAAGTCTTTCTTCAATTTCTAATTCTTCATCTTCATCATAAATTAAGCTTGGCTTATCGTCTACAGTTGGGCTAGGAATCTTTCCTTCTGCATCAGTCCAACTTGATACTTTCTCATCATGTTTCACTGGAGAAGCAGGCTTCTCATCAAGTTTTACTGGGCTAGGCGTTTTTTCGTCAGGTTTGGCTGGGCTTTGTGCTTTTTCATCTGGCTTTTCTGGACTTAACTTTGGTCTTTCATGAGAAAGTGATACTTTTCTGTACGTTCTTCCAGTTATTGTACCATCAGGAAGTTCATCATCTTCGATTGTTAAAACAGTTGTTTTGTATCTAACAATTGTCCTTGCAATGTTACTATATTCTTGTAAGATGGTCGTAAATGTAGATTTCCTTGTTATGACAATACCTTTCTCAGTAATTGTCAAAAACTGTGTAGTAGAGATTTCCTCTGGTTTTCCAATTGGTTCAAATCCAATCAGCCTTTCTTCAATGTCCAGCTCTTGATCTTCATCATAAATTAAGCTGGGGATCATATCTTCTGGTGTCTCTTTAACAGGGGTAGTTATTTTCTCTTCAGGCTTTGGTGAAACTGGCGCTTTGTCACTCAGACTTACTTTTTCAGGACCGACTTCTTTCTCGGGGCGTATTTTTTCTAATTTTAAATCCAACTTGTCAAGAACGTCTTTAGTTGTGTCGGCAATCTGATCTTTCATTTCTTCAAATATAGATAGTACTGGTTTTTTCTCTTGTTGTTTATCAATAGATACTTCTTCTGAATATACCTCCTTGAGTGGGCTTGGTGTTTTTGTCATTTCAGAAACGAGGTCTTTTTCTTTTAGTTCCTTTTCAGGACTTTGTTTCTTCACGATGACAGCTGGTTTCATTTCAGTTTCCTTTATTATGGCTTTTTCTGGGATTTCTTTCTCTGGGCTAGGTTCTTTCTTATCAGCTTTTTTGCCAAAGAATCCGAAGACTTCGTCTTTGAAAGCGGATACCTTTCCAGCCACTTTTTCTACTCTCGTTTCAGCTTTTTGTAGTAATGTTTTCTTAGGCTCTTTTTCAGGACTTATTGGTTTCTCCTCAACAGGAGATTTTTCCTTGAATAGTTTTTCATGTTTTTCCAGGATGGTTTCCTTCTCCGGTTTGACAGGTGCTTCGTCTAAGCTGATTCGCTTTTCAGAAACATCTGGAGTAACGTCCTCAAGTGCTTTAGTTTCGCTTACTTCTGATGGTTTTATTTCAGTTTTATCTTGTTGAATTTTCTCTTCTTTTCTCTTTAGGTCAGCTATTTTTTCTTCAAGTTTTTCTAGTGTCTTAGCTGATTCTAGTGTAGTGCTGACTCTTCTTTCAGGAATTACTTCTTCAACATCTACAATGGCATGATCAGTTATATCCGTACTGATTTGTGCTTCCGAAATTACAGCATCATGATCTTTTTCAGCAATCTCTTTACTATCGTCTACTGTATCTTTGGTCTTTTCTTCCTTTAGTTCTCGTTTAACTCGCTTGCTTTCACTAAGTACAGTCTTATCTGAAGTCTCACTGACGTCTTCTGATGTGATTGACCGCACTGGTGACACTTCTTTCTGTATCGTATCTGCAATTTCATGAGTGGGCTTTGCATCAAGGGTTTTAATTTCTTTAACATCTTCATGCAAATCATGTTTGATTTCTTGTTCACTTGACAAAAGCATCTTTGTTGCTTCAATAACACTAACAGTTTTTTCTACGCTTGGAAAAAGTTCAGGTGATTTACTTAACAAAGGTGACTTCTCAGCCATGATTACTTCTAAGCTTTTTTCTGATTTTAGTACTTCAGCGACGTCAGCCACAATTTTTTCGACTTCTTTAGGACTGACAGGAGGTTTATCAGCCATTTCCAACTTACGAGCTTCCTCAATTTCTTTTTCAACATCTTCAGGTATTGATGGGATTTTTTCGGGCATACATGGGATCTCTTCGATTACAATAATATCATCTTTGATTGGTGAATCAAGTGTCGTGATGTGGGTTTCTCTTAATTTTTCAGTATACTGACCATAGTCATACTCAGCATCATCGTATTCTTTAACGGGTTTTAGGTCTTTATCAGGAATTGCTGAAACTTTCATTTGCTCGTGATACATTGGGGACTCTGGTGCCGAACCAGGCGTCACAGTTACGAGTTCAGGATGCGACACGCCTTGAACAGTTTTGACTACTACGTCATCTTGAACTGCTTTCACTCCTTTGTAAGACATAGCGCTTTCCTGGTCTAGAAGAGGTAGGTCTTTAGGAACTTTAATTTCATCCGATTTGCGTTTGATGAATTCTTCCTCTGGTGTTTTCTTTTCTACATAAGTTCTATAGTCTACTTCTTCGTGCAAAGGTAGGTCGGCTACTTCGTCAGGTGTTTTAACAATTTCTCTTATAGGCACCGGTATGGCCTCAAGTTTAGGACTTCTTTCAAGAGATAATGGTTTAGTATCGACTAAGCTTTGTGGTGGAATTACTTCCTTTGTTTCCTCTTGAATGTGTTTTTCCTCGAGGTGTTGATCTTCTTTGATATCATCAAGAGTTATTCGTTCATCTTCAGGTAGAGTGGGTGCAGTTGTGGCACCAGACTCGATAGTAGTAGAGATTTTCTCATCCGGTTGAGACTCTTGAACCTGCATTTCAAGAGAATCTTTAGGTTTGGGAATACTCTTACTATCAGAAGTTTTCTTTTCACTGCTAATATCTTGTTTTTCTTCGACACTCACCGAGTGTTCCTTAGATTCCATGTGTTTTGTTTCCGTTTCGATAATAGCCTCAGTCTTTATTTGTGTTTCTTCTGGTTTTTCCTGTTCTGATACTGTGACATCTTTCTTTTTCTCTGATTCTTCTTTGTCTTTAACGTGTTTTTGTAATTCATCCTCATGGCTATCTTGTCGATCCACAACCGAGTCCTCAGTATATTGCTCTACTTCTTCCTTCTCAATAATCAAATATTCTTCTTCAAATTCACCATCGGCAGTCGTTTCAGTCTTAGTATCGTCTAATAAGCAAGTAATTTTTTCGATATCCGATCGTCCTACAAACTCAATTTTTTCCTCAGCTTCGCTATCCCTGTTAAATACTGCTTCAATTTCTCTAACAATTTCTTGTTCTTCCCTCTCATCTAACTCTTGTTGCTTTATATCATCAATTGACTTTGAAGTCTCTTCGTCAGATTTCTTTGCATCTTTTAGGATATCTTCGTAGTTAACTCTTTGTAAGCCTTTTAACTTTGAAGAATCAGCCTTAACTGACTTCACTGATTTAGTTGGGCTCTTCATAGCTTTTAACCCTTTCACTGGTGATGATAGAGGTCTAGGTCGGCGCGAGATAGGTTCTCGTTTAGCTTTAGTTTCTTTCTTTTCAGTTGTTTTAGCTGTAAGGTCTCGTTTTGGTGATGCTTGTTTATATTTAGATTCAACAACCATGCGATTTTTCGCTTCTTTGGTGCTTTTGCCTGGAGTGCTACCGGGGCTCAGTCTTCTGGTTTTGGCTTTAATTTTGTCTTTAACCGTTGGTGCGGATGGAGTAGGTTTGGCGTCCACTGTCTTTTTGGGTGTAGTTGGAGGTGATTTTTTGTCTTCAGTCACTGCCTTTTTATCAGTGCTTACTGTTGTTTTCCTTTCTGAAACGGCCCGTGTTGCACGATGGCTGATTTTACTCCTAGTCATTGATGACGTCATTTCTGATTTACGAGTATCGACCCGTGCTTTCTTTTCTACTTTAGGTTTCGGTTCAGTGTCAACTTTTTTAGCATCAGCCTTAACTACAGAGTCTTTAACTTCATCAGTCTTTTCAACGCGTTTTGTTTTCTTATCCACAGCCTTCTTTTTGACTTCCTTCTTTTTAGGTAGACCATCTATCACGGTGCTCTCGTATTGAGCAATCTTATCATCTAGTTTAGTTTCTATTCTCGCAGTGATAGCATCGTGTAAAACGGATTCTATTTTATCTTCTCCGTCTACGAGTTCACTCAATAATTTATTGTCTATAATATTTTTCGTTTCTCCTTCCTTGAGGTCCTTTGGTGGAGGTTCTGGTTCAACGAGTTTTTCTTCTTTCGTCTTTTCAGCAATAATACTTCTTTCTTTGCTAGATTTAGTTGCAACTTTAGCGCTAGGTTTTGTAGTTGTGACTGTAGTTGTCGTTGTAGTGGCGGGTGGCGTTGCGGGAGCCATCTGTCTTCCCGTGCAAGAGGGGTGCTGTAGAAATTCTAAATGTTTGAGCTTTTCTAAGCCTTCGAATATTTTGTGTTGCGGAGTCGATCCTGGGAACATTATCCTGGTAATCGTATCGTCAGGGTTGGCTGGGCGCCACACTAGTAACGCGCATATCGATACTAAGTTCGGTATCGGGAAATTGAACTGTCCGGATACACTGGCGCCTTCGAATAGTTTCTGTTCACTATTGTGCCAACGTTTTAGGAATTCACGAACGTATTTAGAGTCCTTGGACGGATTCAGTACGTACATGTCTAGGGTTCCTGAAAAAAAAAGATAAGAATAAGAATCGGATCCGAGTAAATTATAAATGTTATTTATGCTTTTACAATGTTCACTCTTAACACGAGGAACTACCTACCCAGTAGTCCGGAGGTGTTAAAAGAGAACATTGCTCTATGATGCAAAAGTACCTCGTGCAGTATTTACAGATATGAATGAATGAATTCAAGAAAGGCTATTGACGTACCAAGTTGATTCACATCAAACGATCTTATTACGATTGACATTATTTAGTAATATTACTAAAGGGTTTGTGAGTTTAGACGTGGGTGGTAATCTCCGCATCTTTTAATCCATTTTCAAAAATGTTTTCACTTATAGAAAGCTGCACTATTGTTATTATATTAAAACAAGTACATAACATCACGCAGGGAAGTCTTGAGCAGAAGTTAGTCTAAGAAATGTAGAGATTCTTATGCTTTGTTCCCGGTTGATGGCAATTATAGGCTCGCCCCCCACTACATGAGACTTAAACGTAACAGACGAAATGTGGGTGTTACTATTAGGTTCACCTTTGCTTAATCCTTCGGGGATTACAGGCGTGATGTATAACATTAGTTTATAGAAGTAATAGTATAACGTACTTTGGGCCTTTTGAGGCCTTTGCCGAGCAGTGAGATGAAGCAGGCTAACAGTATCAGTAAAACGTACCATGTCCAACTTTGTGGTACAAGTTGATGGGTTCGGGATTCCGGTAGCAATGCTGCGGCTTGAGGTTGATGTGGCGCAGGTCGGCCATCATGTCGGAGCCCTCTTGCAGCAGAGAAACCAGCAGTGGGTCCACGTCCTTGTCTCCGTCAGGGCTCGCGAGAGCGCGGCGTTCCTGAAAATGGAGTTATTTTGGGATTGAATAATTATTGGTTTGTTATCCGATATTCTTCTTTCTATCGTGTAACAACACGATGCCTAACCTGCAGAGTTTTATGCCGCCCATGGGCCTCTGACTTGGATTTACATGCCATCGAGAAATATCTCTTAGGCAAATATCTTTCATATCCGTTATTGAATGCCATGTAAATGGAATTTTATTAGTGATAGGTATCTATGAATGTAAGAACAGAAAATTATGAAGTGTGCGAGTAAAATATGTAACAAAAAGCTAAAGACGTGTTTGATTGCAAAAGTGTTTTTTTGTTCCACGGGTAGCTTTTCCAAAGGATTCATGTTAAGTGCTATTTTTTTAAGGATTCTAATACATTATGCTAAAAACCCATGTATTCGCTAAGTGGTGTATTGACTAATGTCACAGGATCTCAGATTAAGAATCATCACTAGCCAACATATTCGTAATTTGGGTCATATAGCAGAAGTTTTTAATTTTTATTACATAATTTATTAGTCTGCTATTCATGAGTTTTCTGTAATTTTGGAAAGTATTGGGAATACCGAAATTGGCCTGTAGTTGCTGACACCGAGTCTGTCACCAGACTTGTAGATTGGATGGATAACAGAAAGTTTAAATAATGTGGGGAATGTTCCCGAGTTAAAGTTTAAGTTGGCAATATGAACAAGTGCGGGGGCTAGAACATCTCTTGCTAATTTAATTATCTTGACAGGTATGTTGTCCCAACCTCTAGCGCAGTCTTCTTTTAGGTTTAAAATAATTTGCTGAACTTCCTGCTCATCTGTTTCAAGCAAAATTAAAAAGTTACACACTTGTGGGTCATTACTGTTTGTTGGAATATCGTTCGTCGTGCGCAGAGTACTACTCTGACAAAATAGTTATTTACACTGTTTACAGACTCCTCTGGGGTTTCTTCAAGTTTGAGTAAGTCTAAGTTAGGTTCACGTGTCGAATTTATGTTTACAGTTTCTTTGATTTGCTTCCAGGTTTCCTTTGGGTTTTTTGTGTGTTTCCTTAGTTCTGATTTTTTATGAGTGTCCCATACTTTGTTCAGGATTTCGTTGCGTTGGTGGTTTTTAGGATGTTATTAATAGGGTATTTTTTTATAGAGCAGATGTAGTTTGTCCTTATGCCTTTTGCATCGAAGTAGGTCTGGAGTAATCCACGGCATAAATACTCTTTTACGATGAGGAACTTCGGTAGTGGATTTGTTCGCTTCGATTGTATTGTTTAGTCTACAAGAAATTGGACCGCAGAGTTAACGTTATTTATTGTGTAAAATATATTTATTACTATTTGAAAGGCGGTGTCTTATTTCGTCTATTTCTTTTATATAATTTATCCTTTCTTGAGTTTTATTTAAAACTTTACGGGTAATACGTGATTCTAGTGTAAGACATACAGAAAAGTGATCGGTAACAGATGACTTTACTATTACAATATTCGAATTACATTCGGTTTTTATGTTTTTAAGGTCTAGGCAGGTTTTGTCTCGGGTGGGCAGGCTGTGTCCCGGTAATAGACCGTGCGTGGCCAGCATATTGAGATACATGTGCGAGCGTGCATCCATATTGTCAGGGTTGATATTCAAGTTTATGTCCCCAGTTAAAATTATTAAAACGTTTTTAAAACGTTATCGCAAGAGCATATGAATATTTTGAATTGAGGGAGATCTATTGCTATTATAGCTACTTTAGTTCCCAGTTTTATGACTACGCAGTTCGCACATGTAAATTGTTGTTCGTATACTTCGTGCGTAAGTGTTGAATGAATGTAGGTTACGACACCATCTTTTTGCGTCGCACAGGTTTTAGTCGCATAGTAGGTGTAGTCACTCAGGGGTGGTGATAGAACATTTTTATTCATCCAACTCTCTGTCATGATAATTATGTTGAATCCCAACACGATATTTGTAAGAAAAACCTCGAATTATGACAAATTCCGACCTATAACTGCGAATGTTTTGCGTGATCATAGTTAAGTTTTTATCTGATTTATACATAATTATGTATTATCAATCGGCGCTGCTTGGTTCACACGTTATGGAGTTGGATACTCTGTAGTTATCTAGTTCGGTGTTTATTTGCTGTGTACACGTCATTTTTGTGCGGTTATAGTACTATAAAGTTTGATTAATTAGTGCTATGAAATATAACACAAGTTTTAATATTATTTCTAGAGTACTTTTATGATGTAAACGACCTTTCCTAGAATTTGCTATAATATCCATGCGGCTGAGACTGTGTGGGCCAAAAATCCTTATTTTTATACTATGTATGTTATGTATTGTTTGTCTATTTTGTGTTTTGTATGTGAGTAGTTGTAATTGTGTATACGTGTTGTTTATTATCAATTAATGTTAAGTTTTGGTAGCTGTATTTTGTAAGCTTTTGAAGTATGATGAAATTGTATGTTTATGTAGTTTGTTCTGTTTATGATTTTAACTGATATTGTAATGATATCAAGACAAAGAGGTAAATAGTTATTATTACCTACATTTAAGAGAATTTTGCAAAAAAATAACGAAATTAGACTAAATGAGACTCCTCAGAATTATTAGACACGCATTCATACCCCGACACATCACATAATATCACTCGTTTTAGAACATTTTATAAAAACAGAATCACTGTATCGAAAGAACTTTTTGTAAGTCTTACTAGGTTACAACGACACTGCCGTACTTGGTATAGGATCACGGGAAACTGACTGGAAGGTGATACGCTACGCTTCACTGGTTAGCGTAGATTATAGAACACTATGATCAGACTGCATTGATTCTATAGATTTACATACTGCTCGTTTATTTTAAACTTTTGATCAATATCTAACAGCCCTAGGCCATACCTACTTAGCGTTGTGTTGACATTGACCACCGTGTCACAAAACTGTTCACTAGCCCATACTTTTTCTAAGGCATATATATTTTTTCTTAAAAAAAACCCTAGGGTAGGAATTTCTCCTGTACCGTGGATTCGTTTACAAACATTTAAACTGACATGCACAAACAGCCAGATCCGAAACAACTATGTCTGTAGTCCAAACAAATATATGTTCCGTACGGGAATCGAACCTGCGACACGCAACGCATCAGTCAATCGCTCAGCCACTGCGCCAACTGTACCGTCAAACAACGTGACATCTACATACTTATCCGCACCAGGTGATTGTGGTGGACAACAGTTCACTCCCTTTAAGTAGGAGTACCTTTAATAATTCTGTTCTACTAGATTCTAAAGGGCACAAAACCAGTAAGCAGCCTGCCCAATGAAGTGTGTCAGCGTAGTGTCATGTGTCGGCCTTGTAAGGGCGTCTGCGCGGCGCCTGTACCCTGCTCTTATTGTTGGCATAACTTATTGGCGATGTAGGACATAGTGGCTGAATGTGCAAAGTCCGTCTGGTTCATAGGGATAGAGGTTTGGTTTGAAGATGGATATCATGAAGCAGATTGTGAAAATAAACGGTTGAAGTGTCAGAAAAAGGTGTGCGGATTTTCCATGTAGAATTAGACCGGTCGTTACTTAAGAAATCTTTTTAGCAGAATTTGTTTAATCTCTCTCTCGGTAGTATTTTTCCAGTTCAAAAGTATAACTTCTAACAAGCATTTACTTCCTTTTGTTGTCCAGCCGGTTTAGATATTTATATTCCACACAGAAAATCGATAAATGACGTAGCTCAATTGACTTGCAGCGGGACAACACCAACTCTTGATGATGATAAAGTACGATAAGAGTAAGCAATAGAACTGTTCTCACCTCTAAGTTACAGAAGAAGTGGCCAATCTGAGGGTACACGGTAGCTCCGGCCTTGCGACGCAGCACGGAGGCCATGCCTGACATGGAGCAGTTGTTGATCCTGGTGAAGAGGACGGCGTCCAGGCGGTCCAGGTGGCGGGCGAAGTCCCACCAGCATGCCTTGCGGGAGAAGCCTCCGTCAACTGGAAGGTGGGGAAGGTTTAAATTAGAACATTGTTATTTGAAGTAAGAAACAGATTTGAATGAAAGCCTAAAGGTGCTTTTTCGACACGTCATGCCGCAGCTATTTAATTCTGCTTGTGGCGTCAACACTTCAACAGCAGCGGTATTTCTCATCATTCTAGTTTCGAGATAATCATTAGTTAAACAACAAAAAAATACGTGTAGTCGTTCTGTTAGTGACGTAACGACTGTTGTATGGTCTGCGATCGACGCTCGACCGCAGCATCAGGTAGCAACGTCACCATCCACGGAAGCGTTTCCATACAGTTACATGGAACTCTAAATCTGTCATTGCAATTGGACGTCTCGTTGCCACCTGAATCCGTAAAAAAGCATAACCAAATATCTTCTGTCTTTATATTTTCACTAAAGCTGCTTTTCAAAGATAATAGAATTAACCTATCGGAGACAGAGAGATAGGGAATCTCTTAAAGACTTTAAGATATAATGATTATACCTAATAGGTAATTAACAGTCGAGGTAGCTATTTGCGACCTGTTTGCCGTCAATTCTAGCAATTGTTTTCCAAGACTGTATTATCACGTCACTTAAAAACTCTGACACCAGGTTAGGCCTGCACGATAAAAAAGGAGAAAGATCAACTAACTTAAAATTACTCACGTAACTTAAAAAACTTAATATTAAAATCTAGGTAAAAGTTACATCTAGCGAAAACCGCGTTTATTTTACGAAACAGTAAACCGCAATAGCTAAACGAGGTTGGATTAGATCCTGCGACCTTTAGATCGTCAGTCACCGTAACAGCTACTGCGCTATCCCCCCTGTTAACACCCCCCGGCACAGAGATAGCGTGCCTTTAAAACGTTTCAGCATGTTATGTACACATGTACGTACGGTAGGTTTCAACTGGAGAAAGACGAGGATTTATAAGATGGTGGTCAACTGGATGCACAAAACTAGGTTCTTTTAATGCGACGCGGTTGTAGCTATTATTGTAAGTAATCATCAATAGCGTTGTCTTGAATTATTTCTAAACTATCAAATCATCATTAAAGAAATGTATTTAAATAAGGCTGGTAATCAACACTTTTGTGCCACGAACACAACAATATAAGGCAGTCTCCCAAAATGCCCGAATTTCGCCTCTTCCTAGTGTTTTAGCTGGGAAGAAGAAGTGGGTGAACAAACTCTCTAGTGACACATCTGTGACTGTGAAATTGTGTACTGTATCCTCATTTTTTCTCCAAACAGTAATCAGAATTTTCTCGTATGAGTAAACGGCCTTTTCTCAAAGGTTAGGCCGCAGCCCGAAATAGGTTTACCAGATCCATATACACTCGCTATACTAACTGTCATGAATATTTAGCTAACCTGAAAAGGCTTAATCAAACCAGCACCCTATAACGAAAAGAGCAGACCGATTTCGCCTAACAATAGGAGTTAATTAACCACAAATACAATGTACGTGGTTCCAGCACCATTTCACCATAACCAGTTCGCATAAATTCCAAAACCATATTCAAGTATTCACACCAAACAACCACCCTATTTAAATCTAATCACGTGAATACAGTTCATCCCCCCTTTCATTCCGAAATCAGCATACAAATTACACACAGTCTGCCGTAAGGCATACATTGAAGGCTTGCCATACAAACTCGTTCGCAAACACGTTCCAAATACGCAATAGGATTCGAACATTCCGGAATAGTCACTGAAGCGAAATTCCAATTTGAAATGATGCTTCCGGTAAACAATAATCAGGCTTGCATTGTCTCATATTGCTTTTAATTTATTTCTATAGGCACTGAACTCATTGGTTTCTGCCAATGGGACTTTGATTCGGGAAATGTAGTCGAATGAGGTCGAACACTCGGATGCTGATTTAAATAAAGAACGGAATGTTAAGTTTTTAATTGGATGTCACTTTGATATGTGCTTGGCAGTTGATGGACTTTAATGGAACTGGGGTACTGGCCATTTTATGCTTTTAAATTTCCGTTGTGGTAAAGATATCTTGTTTGGCTATTTTTTGCAAGTAGGTACTCGTATTTATTTGATGTCATTTATTTAAAGTATGTACGTAAGTAAGGCGTTTTAGCTGAAACAAATTGTGTGGGCCTAGACATGATGAAAAAATAAAATACTGGATAGCTTATGTTAACCGTTGTTAATTATTGAAAGTCGTTTTAGAAACATAAAAACATTAATTATCAAAGCGATTGCCACTTGTTTATCCAAAAGCTCTCTGGTTTATCTTCAAAACTACAATGCCTAAAAAACCTTCATAATTAGATACAATTTAATTCTCGAACACTTATACTTCAAGCTAATGTAATCACCAAAAATGTATAAACCACTTCAACTAACAAAATATTGACACGTACCAACTCAAACAAGAACGATAAAATGCTCCGACGGACTTTTGATTGAAAAATAAATTGGCGCGGGAATGGGCGACGATGTGCATTTTGTTTGAACAGAGAATGACGCCGCCTCACGCCATTTTGTTTGCAGATGGCGGGAAAATTGTAGATTGACAGGTAGGTGTTGCGGTGTTGCAAATTAAAAAGTAAATAGTACGGCTTGAAGATTGGTAGAAAAATAATTTTGGAAGTAAAAAAGTTGTTTTATTAAAAATTAAACCATTTAATTCCGTGAATGCTCGTCTATTTTATAAAATCCATATTTTCAGACAAAAAAAAAATGGAAATTACAAAAGCTTTTTCCATTGGCCTTGTTCTCGAATTGGTCCAATATCCAATTCACAAAGCGGCAAGATTAATATTCTTAAGGTTCCATTACTATTCTATGAAAATATTAGGCAAACAACCAACTAAACAGGCCAGTTTACTACAGCCAGTGCCTAAATTATTATTCAAGAGTTGTTTTAACTAAGCCCATAGAAACGGACACACACACATGTTAGCAAGATACTCTTGTACATCATAAACAACAGGCTAAAACACTTTCTCCAGCCACAAATTCCAGAAGAAAAGAGCCGAGAATTTCACAGTCCTGTATTGTTGTGTTTCATTGATTAAACCAAAGCCTTCGATTGTGTAGAATGGGACAAAATGTGGGAGGTTCTAAAGGACATGGGTATACCTCAACATCTTATTGACCTAGTCTGATGCCTCTACATCAACAACCGCTCTTTCGTCAAAATAGACACCGACTGTTCAAATGTGTTCTCCATCAAGAAAGGCGTTAGGCAGGGATGCATCCTCTCACCTCTGCTCTTCAATGTGTATGGATAGTATTATCATTTAAAAAACCCTTGACAGCTGGGAAAAAGGATTACCTGTTGGTGGAAAGCGTATTTCCAAACTGAGATACGCTGATGATACCTTTCTTCTTGCTACAACACTTAGCGACATGAAGGAAATACTAAATAGATTGGAAGTCAAAAGTGGCAAGTTAGGGCTTACAATAAAAGGCAAAAAAAAAACAAGCTTATGGTTATAAATCCTGCGGGAAAGCTCTCGGGTGCCTATGAAATCCAAGGCATCGATATTGTGGACAGTGTCGTTTATCTGGGGTCTAATATTAATAATGAAGGTAGCTGCATTTCAGAAATAAAACGGCGGATAGTCATGGCTAAAGATGCTATGACTCGCCTCCAGAACATTTGGAAAAATCGTGGTATAAGCTACAAAACAAAAGCCCGATTGGTCAAAGCACTAGTTTTTCCGGTTTTCCTCTGTGGAGTTGAGACGTGGACAATCCGAACAAAAGAAAGACAGAGGATAGACGCCTCCGAAATGTGGTGCTGGAGGCGGATGCTTCGAATTCCATGGACAGTCAAACGCACAAATGTGTCTATCCTTTCCCAACTCAAGACCCGATTGTCTGTCAAGACCCAATTGTCTACAGTTTGCCTACAGCATATTATAACCTAATTCGACCACATAATGCGAAGGGGAGATAGTAGCCTTTAAAAGCTGGTCATTATTGGCAATACCGAAGTCAAGAGAGCAAGAGGCCGGTCGCCAACACGATGGTCCGACCTAGTAAAGGAAGCTACGTCCTCAAGTAGATTTCAGCAGGTGGTGATGGTAACTTTGGACCGGAGTCGATGAAGGCAGATTGTCCGTTTAAAGGGGTCTAGTGACCACGATCCTTAGTAATGAGGGACCAATTGAAGAAGAAGTTAGAAACGGATATTAATTTCCAATTAAAAAATAAATTAGATACCTATCAAAATGAAACAAACATTTATTCTCCTAGTTAGACTGTTATTTAAAAAATGTTTCCAACCGAATATAATTATTACTATATTGGACAGTCGATACGGGTCCAGAAACCTGACAACCAGTTATAACCAAGGATACCGTATTAACAAATTTCTGGGTTGTGGATGACAGATAGGTAGTCACTGCATTTAAAATACACTATTCAGCTGCATTCGGTCAGACTGGTTGCCGACCCTAATATATTATGAAAGTAGTTGACAAAAGGAAGAGCAAAAAAAGACGACAAATAAAAACATTTTGCAAAGAAATAATCTACTTCCAACAAAACCATTTTCCATTATTTTTTGTGTTTTGTTGGAAGTCGGTTATTTCTTTGCAAAAAGTTTTTATTTGCTCTTTTTAGTAATTGTATCTCACACAAATCCTTATCATTGTATCTCACACAAATCCTTATCAAGTATCAACTTCACAATTTATTTTAATTTAATGACATATTTTTTCGAGCAATTTTGATTTAAAAACCAAACTACTGAACCGATTTTGATGAAATTTCTATGGAACCAATCGGGAAGTCGAGAAGTTATCCTTTCAGATAAAAGAAGAATTACTCAAATCGGTTCATAAATGACGAAGACATGAGGTAACAAAAACAAAAAAAAATACAACCGAATTGAGAACCTCCTCCTTTTTTTGAAGTCGGTTAAAAAAGTGTTAGTGTGTCTAATAACTTACAACATCAAAAGGAAAAGCAAACTAATAACACTCCAACATTATGGTATGACACACAGATAGGCAGTCGCTCTATGAAAAATACTGATATTCAGCTGCATCCGGTAAGACTGACCCCAACATATTATGTCGTTGACAAGAGGAAAAGGAAAAAATGACGTAAAAAAAAGTGTTACTCTAATAACCTACTACTATATCAAAAGGAAATGCAAACCCAACTAATAACACCCCAACATTATTATATGTCACGCAGAGACTTAAGCTAACGACGTGACACCGCTAGTAGTGAGCGTGTTTATACTTGTGTGAGTTTACTTAGTAACACGACGCTGCACGCTCGCGGCCGTGACGTGACACAAAAGGCTTAATGGGAAATGCTGTTTGTGGAGTATGTCTGTGTTTTTATCTGGAAAATGTCTGCTAAGGAAATATGCTTGACATTATCCGGTTTCAGAGCTGTAGAATTAATCTATGTGTAGAAATTGACTGTTTTGTTTGAGATTGGCAGATAAGTAATTGAACACGTTGGATATGTAGGTACTATATAGGCTATAGCGGATTTTGATTTGGAAATATTCAGTTATAAAAATAATAATATTTTTCTCTACACTATCCTTCTAAATAATATACATGGCAACATCAAACACCCGCAATTCTTGTTATGCCCAAAGACAAAACTTCAATATTTGAATGTAAACCGTCTCGCCCGCATGACAGTCACGTTCTGTGGGTGTTTGTTCAACACGCTGTCCCGCTGTTGGCTAGGCGTGGCAATGTAGGTATAGGATTAAATGGAAAATATTGTTTGTGGAAAATCTGTGTTTTTATACCTGAGAGCTTTGTCGGCACTACCTGTAGTAATTTCCGTTGATAAAATAAATTTTATTTGGTCTAACGGACAAATTCTGTATTGATTTCAATCAAAGACGCTTTAGAAAAACAGACTGTTCGTGTTAAAAAAAGGAGAAAATTACCAATCAATAAAATGTAACTTTGTTTTACTTAAACAATTACAGCCCTACTCCATTCTTCTACAGCACTTTTCAATAAAACACTTCCACAATTACTTTTATGAGCTTCATTTCTCCTGTTAACGTGACGTCATGCAGATAAGCCAACAGCGTGACAGCGACGTGTTTACTAAGTAACACGATAGCACGCTCTCGGCTTGACGTGTGCGGCGGGTTAATGGAAACCGTTGTTTGTGGGACACACTTTATTTACCTTCACCTAGCTCACGTCAGCTAGTAAATCTAGGTACCCTATATTTTACGCTGATCTAAGTGGGCAAAGACTACTTTACTACGTAATATTAGGGGTTAAAGTATGAAATTTCCGATTAATACTGCAAAATTAAAACTCATTTTTTTCCAAGATGTAACATATTTATTTAATCAAAATATTTGCCCTCATTATCTATATCCATAAACTTTTTATTGGTAAGCTTTGCTTTAGGGTACTGTTGCGGGGTTTAACCTGGGGTCAACCAATGCATTTTTCGCTTACGTTTATCCACTTTTCGTCACATGTCACAATTCGATCCAATATTTTTTCATTTCTGTACGGATTCAGCAAGGCAGCGCAAGTTTCAACACGCGTTTTTTTCTGCAGATCAGTCAAATCACGAGGCACCCATTTTTCATATATTATTTTATTTTTTTATTGATTTGATGCAAATGAGTCAATATTGTAGGTAAGGGAACGTTTAACCATGCTGCTAATTTTTGGGTAATTTGACTCGGATCGGCTTCCACCACCTCCTTCAATTCAGCGTCATTCACCTGTGTGGGCGGTCTTCGACGTGGTTCGTTCATCAAGTCGAAGTTTCCATTACGAAAGCGTTTAAACCAAAAACGCACGGTGCGTTCATTAGCAGTCTCCTGTCCAAACGCAGCGTTGATATTGCGAGCCGTTTTTGCCGCGTTAGTTTTGCGTCGGTACTCGTATTCAAAAATTATTCGGATTTTCGAAGTATCCATATTTTCCGTCTACGCTGAATAAAAAAAAAACCATTGAAATTGGAAAATCGAATGTTGCATATTTTTTAAAAGAAAAATCTCATAGGTGTTTGTATGTAAAAAAAAGTTTCACGCGAATATCTCACACCATGAAAGTTTAATGTCAATTCAAAGTATCTATTACTATAAAACGGCAATTTCATACTTTAACCCCTATTATAAACAAAAGGGGTATCTGTATAACGGATATTTGAAATCAAGAAATATAATGTTACTTTCTTTAAGTGCAGCAGCTTGCAATAAAACACTTCCACAATTACTTTTAAGAGCTCTATTTTTCCTGTTAACGTGACGTCATGCAGATAAGCTAACAGCGTGACAGTAACGTGTTTACTTAGTAATTCGATAGCACGCTCTTTGCACGACAAAGGCGGTGCGTTAATGGATACTGTTGTTTGTGGGCCACACGTTATTTATCTCACCTAGCTAGCAGCGGGTAATTCTAGGTACCCCATATTTTATGCTGCGCTTAGTGTATAAAGATCACTTTACTGACGTAGTGATACGGAGAAGGGTAGGTATCTGTATAATGGATATTTCTTAATATTGTTGATTTTAACAGGGACCAATATTAAAGCTAAGTTATTTTTTACCGCTTAACAATAACGTTTTCGGCGTCGTCGCCGAGGGAGGCCTAGAACACGCTGGCGTGAAGACTTAGTTGCGTTTTTGAGAGATTGGCCGGAGAGATCCGCACAGAGAGAAGATTGGAAGCTTATGGAAGACACCTTTGCCCAGTAATGGGACAACAAAAATTACAAACATTTCAAAGACGATATTCGGTATCATACTACTTTTTTATTTATATTTACATGTGAATAACCAAGTTTTCGAATGAATCAATGGAGAAACGCTTATACTGGGTAGAAGGGATAACAACGCTAAGCTGGTCACCACATACTCAGTAAATCATTCTGAACCCCCCACATAAAAATTTATCGTCAGCTATTAAAAACAAAATCTGCTGTTTCCTACAAAACTGCAATACTGCAATACCTACACGTAAAAATGTACAGAACAGCTGATTTTTTTTTAATAACCGACGAAGATTTTCTGTGTGGGGGGGTTCAGAATGGTGTTCTGAACACGTGGTTACCGGCTTAGCGTCGCTGTCCCTTCCACACGGTATTGTTAAGAAAATTATAAGCAAAATATAAAGTTTGTTAGCACTTGCCTCGTTCGCCCCTACTCAGTGAATTTTGTTTGACCAACTTCAAGAAAAAAGGGCTAGAACGTGACGGTCCCTACATATCATGTCAACACGACAAAATACCATCACGTTGTCAACTTGTCGTGACACGCAGATGCTTTCATAAATTGTAGTTTGTTGGACACGAAATGATGTTTCTTTAGTGCCCAATGATATGTGTCAGATGACATCAATTCTGAAGAGAAATTGTAGCATAATATACTGAGCCCGCGCGGTGGATAATGGTTCACTCCCCGTAGAGAGGAGGCAAATGTCCCAGCACTGGGAACATTATAAACTGACCATGTTTATGACTATGTGGAGACTGAAAGTAAATTTCTTCAACTAAATCATTCCAAATGAAAACTCAATAAGACGATAGAACTCAGTAAATCAGCCGTATATTCGAAATCTAATATTGCTAGTGCAGTCGAAGGAATATGCTTTATTCAAACTCAATATCTCATGTAGGAAATCACAGAAATGGATCGGGTGAATCAGCAAATATTCGTTCAATGCAAAGTGGATAGGTCAACGTTAGAATATTGAGTTATGTAACTAGGTTGGAGTTCTATATCTCTCGAACTAAAACTTTGAATATGATAAAAGTCATCAAGGAAAAAAAATCTAAGAATCTTGCTGTTGCGGGGAAGGATTCTATAGACGGAGCTTACTGTGTTATAGAGGATATAAATGCAGAAGCATTTGTAGCAGAAGTGAAGGTAGGTCCAATTTATAATCGCTCTCATATTATTATTTTTTTTTCGATTAGACCATTTTGATCCTATAACAAGAATCCAACGCAAGTAGAGAATCTTTAGTTCAATAAACGTAATAATTACAAATAACAAATTGACTCCAAGTCATCCCAGACACATGACTTTCAAACAAACAATCACAGCAGTCAACAACAACAAATAATAAAACAATTATCTAATACCGAGACATTTCGATCCAAAACTCCGCAAATAATATAACATTGTGAATTTGACAGGCCATCAGCGAACGCTCGAGCGTCTTTGTACCGGAGACAAGCAATATTTCTTTGGCACAGTACCAACTTCTAAGTGGATGTACTGCCTTCGAGATTGTGTCAAGGTTCGACTTTTATAAGTCAATTGGCTGTGGGATTTTCTGGTAAATTGTAGTCTTTTGTGGGAAACTGTGTATTGAATTTGGGATCTAGTAAGTGTATTCGAGAGGTCTACCCTTTTAGCAGACGCTCTACGAAGAACTTTATACACTCCAAGGAAGTTTTTAGTATGCATGTGGATGGCTATAAGAGTAAAGGAAGACCAAAGAAATGTGAATCTATGCACTGATTGAGAGATGTCATGCCTGGAATTAGTGACTACTGAGATAACGATTAATGGAGAAGTATGGAACAAGAAGATATGTTGCGCCGACTCTGAATATATTGGTATAAAGGCAAGAGAATGATGGTGATCATAAACATTCTCTTAGTTCTCAGTTCAAGATACATTCCGGACAAAATAAAGTCGTAAATCCTTTAAAAGATATATGGCATGACATGTTGATCCCTAAACACTAAAAATATTCAAGCAATCAAGCAGTTAAACATACTAAAACTCCAACAGTTTCTTCCAACAATTCCAACCCAAATACGAGTAAAACCCTAAGCAGTCGAAACAACAAAAGACTCGTACAACTAAATTGTAAAATGTTCAACATTGAACGAAGTACACGAAGTAATCTTGCCAATGTAACTAAGAGAGGAGTTTTGGAAGCGCGCCAATGAAAAGCGAACAGTCGAAAAAATCCGCATTGAGAGCCTGAGGCGCCTAGGCGTGTCGGCCTTACGTGGTGAACGGGGCACTGTATTTACTGAACCTCGGTCAGCTCGGTTATATAATACTTTGGGAAAAAGAACTAAGTTGTTTTTATTTTTAACTCCTCAGTAAAGGTGGAGTCCCCGCGGCAACATTAGCGTCTTGCTGCCCGTAGTAGAATTTATCAATTAGATTAACGAGGAGCTTGGTAGCGGGGAGTTTTCCTACGCTGTGCTATTTGTAAAGGTACGGTTACATAGTAATGGAATTAAGGCGAAGGTACCTTGTTAGTATCTATTTATGTGTAACTGAATTTCACCCTTTGAGAGAAAAATTTCAACTATCATAAAATAGTCAATATTTATAACCGCACCGAATCATCTAAACAATTTATTTATTGTCGAAAACTGGGGACACTACCTGGGAAAAAATCCACAGTAACAATACAGCAACGAAACCAATATGATAGGCAGCGGTTTTCATACTCAGAGCAACTATCCGAAGTCCTCAGGTGTGCTACAAGGACCGGGTTCATAACCACTATTGAAAAATACACGATACTAATCGCGTTACCAAAAGTGGGTTGTGGAGATCAGACAGGCAGACATTCTTTCTCGCCGTGATGTTTTAGCAACCAAGCCAATATGGTTCGCAGTGATCCTCCACTCTTGGATCAGTCTACAATCATGAGCAACCAACCAAAATTGTCGGCGTCTCACATGGACCTATTTTCGATCCTTACTTCACAAAAGCCACTTACCGAGCATATTAAAGCCATTGATGCCGAACAGCGCAGCATCGCCCTGTCCTCCCGGGAACACGTAGAGCGTCGGGTGGCTAAACCTGATGTTGCCCACTACGTCGCTCGACACCAGGAGCTGGTCCAGGCTGGCTGGCACTACGTAGGGGTCCAGGTATGCTGTGGAGAAGAGGTAAGATTAAATTGGTTTTACTAGGCATGTAAGAATTTGTGTTAGGTAATACTATGCATGTAAAGTGTTATATGTTAGAGAATAAAGGTCCGACTGTTTATAATATAGGTAAAAGGGGAGTGATATGAAATTTCGAATGACATTATTGCGACGCATGCTATTTCGAAAAACTTATTAGTGGTACGCCAGTTCTAAAACTCATCAAGTCGAAAACCGCCATATCGAATGAAATTGTCGCGAATAACTCGAAAAACTGATTGAATCGTACGCTAGTACGAAGTACGAATTAAAAAGTTAACTTAACACAATACTTCTCATTGCTCTTGTTTCCCAATCCTAATACAAAGATAAGGCTTTATCGGGGTCGCGAGTTCGATTCCCAGATTGGAATATTCTGTTCGCAACAGTGGATTTCGATACCAAGACTTTCGTACTAGCGTACCATTGTGATTAGTAGTTTTTAAATTTATGTTTACAGTTTTCTACGGTTTTTTTTAGCGTTTAAGTATACAGTTTTGCTTTAAGAGAGATGACATTAAGAGAGATGACATCAGTGTAGCCAACCCCACGGTTGGCTACACTGATGTCATCTCTCTTTCCGTTCTGTTACTATTGTATGGTATGTAATGTATCCCTCCAGTAGTCTATTGTGAGAAAAATGTTTTGTTTTTAAAGTCGACAAATTCATTTCTTAAGGAAGAGCATTATTGTTTGTCCATTATTGTCTTGTTTAACATCCGGCAGTCTTGTTGTGTCTGGCATGAATATTGTAAGAAAAAAAAATGGATCGTTCATCTATGTTTAAATATGTATTCGTATCTATAGGCGTAGACAGTAGATCTTATCTAAAGAATATTTGGTCTAACGTTAATGCTACATGTCTTCTTATTAAAAACGAAAACCACTTTGGATTACATGAGAATTCAGACTACTTTTCTCACAACATTTTTATTTTCAGCAAGCTAGCCAGTTAGTTTTTTAATGTTGCCGTTAAAAAACTAACTTGCTCTCATATTAAAATTCTTGAAAAGGAACGGTTAGTAATTCTAACTGTATGCTATGAAACTTAATTAAACGAACACTTCATGTTAAAACTTGGTCCCAAGTTCTAATTAGATTTTTATCACTAATTAACGCAGGATTAACGAGGCAGATGTTTTGGGAGTTTCAGAAGATATTTCATATCGTTTTTCCCTGCCATTAGCAGGAATTATGAAGTTCTTTGATAGACTTTGTTCTAAAATTGGTCATATTATTTGTTTGACATTGTGGTTGAAGTGGAAGAAAGACAACATGTTTTGTTTTTTGTTAGTTTCATGTGTGAAGGATGATATGGCTAGAAGGAGGTGATTGACTGAGGTTAAGACTAATAGAGAAGTATGGAAATAGGAGATACTGTACTGTAAAATAAATTAGGATAAGGAATGGATAATGCGGATGATAATCGTAAAAGAAGAATAAGAAGTTTGGTAATAAAGTCACAGATATTCACTATTGAACCCATTTATATTTTGCATTAACCGTAATATTTATATTTAAAAAATGATAAAATTCATAAAAACAAAAACATTTAAGAAAAACAACATTTTAGAATCACAACAATGCATCAAAACAGAGCGTGTGAACATAAAGCATCCACAAACTACAATTTTTTGACAACAAATTTAAATAATAATTAACAGAAATATAGCCCATTTATCATCGCGAACAAAGAGAGAATATTCCGTGAAACGCGTTCAGAGGATAATAGACCCTATTAACATTTATGCTTGCAGAGATTTGAGCTAAATCCTAGTATTCACTGGGTTTTAACAGCACAATACTGCAGTGCAGTGAATAGCCTGCTTTCGTATGAATGGTCTTTATGTCTGTGGAAATAGGGGTGGAAATATAGAATACAGGGTTGTGCTTTGTCACTGGATCTTTGTAGTTGTTGTATAGAGAGGATTAAGTTAGTGCAGGTGGTTTTGATAAGGATGGATTTATATTCACTGTCTTTGAACATGGCTCATGAAATGAATAAGGCTGGTACAGCGAGGAGACTAGGGCATGCGAAATCCGGTTTCCGACCCATAGTACTACCCGATTTTTTGGGTTTTAATATGGGACCGAAACCGGGTTTCGATGCCTTAGTGGAGACTAGCGCAGGCAAAGAGAGGCCTTGTCCCAGAGTCGAGAAATATTTCTCAGACATGCTGGTTTTCTCACGATGTTTTCCTTCACCGAAGCAAGTGATAATTATACAATACGCACATGAATCCGAAAAGTCAGAGGTGCGTGTCTTGGGTTAGAACCCGAGACTTATGACTTGGCAGGCCGACGGTCACATCACTAGGGGTCTGTCTTATGTGATATACTATCGTTCGTTTTCAAATTGACAGATTTCTTCTACTTCAAACTGTAGATACCTACACTTTTCTCAGTCTTTGAACAGAAAACTTATTTGTTATCAAGTGTAGTTCGTAAGTAATGCCTTTTCATTTATTTATCGATGAGCTTGCATTTTCGCCATTCTAAATGCATTAAACACAATTCTGTCCTACATAAACCTTGTCAAACTAAACTAACCTACATTATATAAAACCTTAGCTCAACCAAGGAGAACCTAACAAGCTTCCATGACCTAGATCGTATCCTAACAGCCTGCATCCGCCACTCCGACCCAATCAATGACCTGGGACCTACCCGCCCTAATAACTCTCTCACCTGAGAAGCTATCAACGCATTTCAAACTTTACACCCTGTATGATAAAGTTTAAAGTTGAACGACAGTGGTCGATGTGATGCTACGCTTGAGTGGTCACAGTTAATTTCAGGATGTTGCTAATTATTTTCCATGTAGTTCAATCTGATGCTCTTCTAATAAATGGCGATCTAGGTAAACAGGGCAATGTGACATAATTTAGAGATACCTAATTTTCTGTCCGATTTCGTCTTAATGTAATGCATCATCATCTGTCGATCCTTTCACCAACTATGTTGGGGTCGGCTTCCGGTCTAGACAAGCCCGCTACGTTATTCCCAAACCACTACAACTCCTACAAGCCAGAATCAACAGTGGCGACCAACAGAAAAGCGCCGAGTCAATGAAGCTCGACGAAGACCCCCAGAAACAATTTAACTGTCTTGAACTTACACTATCACTTACGGGATATATTACGCGATTATTGTTTAATATAAACAATATCCCGTACGTGATGTAAGTTCAGTTATAAACCGTGAAAACTTAAAACAGTGTTTAACTGTCTTGGTCTTGTTCCGGTCTAACCGGATGCATCTGAATACCAGTATTTTACAGAAAGCGACTCCCTATCTGACCTCCACCACCCAGTCAGTACTGGGTAATACGATACCCTTTGGTAAGACTGGTTGTCAGACCGTTGTCGAGCTACTGACTACCTGTAACAAAATGGATGGGAACCGAACTATGCTTAAAAAACCACAGGCACATATCGAAAGAGCCGGTTCAATAATTTACGAGTTTTATTTAACTAGACATGGTTAAACTTGACGTTAGTAAACAAAGGCAGTAACCTTGTTACGTATTCTCTTCTTCCCTCCTATCTATTAAAAAAAAGGAATAAAGTTTTGATTATTAGCTTGCAAATAACGTTCAAACCAAGCTTGTCCAATTATTGGGCGGCCCATGTTCAACATTTACAAAATAAACCAGAACATCTATACAAAGACGTGCCACGTTCATCAAACTTTACCAAGGGATTACAAATTCCCAATATCAATTTTCGTCACACATTGTCCCAAAATAATTACAGCTAGGCCTTAGTTTCGGGTCTACATTGTCCCGAGGCTCCAGTGTCAATATATAGGCAGATTTTAATTTCGTCGGATCAAAGGTTAGGACTAGAGCACACGTTTGTGTGAGTAAACAATAAAATGGTCCGGCTATTGTATGGCCAGCCCCGGTATGCGCTTATTGAAAATTCCTGGGATGACGTGCCAATACACACTAATATAAGTTTTATATGTTTTCAATATAGGGGCCGATATGGTTGGAGTTTTTGGTCTGGTGTTTTGGATCCTATGATGTTTATTATTTAGTGAAAGTTCTCGATTTGTTTGTTCATCTGTAGTTAAACTTGTGACTTTATAAAAAGCGTAAAGAAAACCTCGTTTCAATCATGCCTTTATAATATCAACATGATTTGGTACTTTTCTTGAAAAACAGTGGATTGCCCACAAGCTTCAAGTATTGCAGTATTACAGGCTATTTACTGAGTCCAGCTTGACCGTTAGTGCCCAGACTGAAACCATTGTCCTACAATGTCCAAACCCTCTTGAAGATATTACTATATAGACGAGAGCTTTAATGTATCTTATGTAATGTCTAGAGGACTAAGATGGCGGACTTAAGTGTCGTAGTCAAGTTCTGGGTTTTATTGCTAGTAAAGTTTTCTTTGTTAATTACAAAATTTTGATGAGATAGAATTTTAAGGAAAAGTGGTCTTAAATTCCAGCTTCTAGCTTTTTGTTATTAGATTCTTATGTGGCCGCAATGGGATCTATTCCCTTAAAATTCAAAATGGCAATTCGTAGCTTTTCGCCTTTTTCAAGGTCTGTCTGTTTTATAAAGAAAAGCAGAGTGTGATACCCGTTAACTTCTTGATTATGTTCTACAAGTAATCCATCAAACACCTTGCAATAGAAACAATAGAAAATCTATTGTTTCCTCATACATCGTTAATGCACAAATTGCTTGACGGCTTAAAATTAAGCCGCACAATAGACACAATAGCACGTTACTACGGCTATATTGCGTAGAACACCATAGTTGTTTGAAACAAATTGGTGATTACAGAATGTTGTATACTCACACACTGTATACGATGGTATACAGTGTGTGAGTATACAAAATTCTATAGGATAATAGGATGCTATATTATTATGATATAGATGATAATGATATAGATCCCTGTATTTTCAACCACTATATTAATGTAAAGAGTTAGAAGCAAGCACTGTATAGTGTATTTTGTTTCTAAAGTACTACCCATCATAAATTCATCATCCTTAATTTTAATAAAGAGCTTATTAAACTCAGAAACTGAAGATTAGGCAGGCTGATACACTTTCTCACAAACTTCCCTCTTTACCAAAACATATGCTAAAATTAAACATCAAAATGCTTAACGTTGAGCGTTTCAATGAAACTTTAAACGGCTAACCGATAGGTGTAAGTTGTAAAAGCAATTTAAAGTTGTAACAAGTTCCGGATACAGCCGACATACGACTAAATATGTATAAGTTGGGAGCAGCAAGTTTGTTGCAATGTTCTACATTATTGGTTTTATGTTGGAAATTATTTGAGTATTGGAGGAGTTATGTTCAATTTAATGAGGTAATGAGTTGTGTAGAATTGTTTAGTATTAAGCTGATGGAGAAGGGAGAAAAATTAAATATAGATTAAAGCGATGGTATGCGAATAGGGGGATGGACTTCAAGTAGTACAGGCATGTTAGGTTTCGCAAAAGACTGGAATTTGACGAACAATTTTCCCCTCGCTTTACTTAACCAGCGAGGGGAAAATTGTTCGTCAAATCTTGGACACTTTCCCGTTTCAATCTTGCACTTGTAGTTTGTCAGTTGTGTAAAAGTGCCAGAAATAAATCTCAGCCAACGTATGTGCTAAGCGACATTTATGGATCTCGGCCATGGACAATGGCTCATTAGTTATTTAGAAAAACGTTTTATTTTATATTTTTTAATACAAAAATGTTGTGCAACGGAAGCAAATCACAAATAGGAATCGTGTTCCCAATAAAAAAGATATTGCAGAGATGAAGAAAAACATTTCAAAGATAATCTTTTCTTGTGAGGGCAACATCAACAGGAAGACCTCGTTACGCTTTATATTTTATTTGTAAGTCAAAGGTTCGAGATGTTTCGAAATAAAACCAAAAGAAAAGTGTACAACGATAAGATTTTCTCGTTAAATCTGATTTCTTTATAGTAAATCTATTTAGGAACGGTATTTTTATTGCTATTGTAAGGATGAAGGATAATGAACTTGGTGGATCGAATGAATTTCCCACCCGTACGCGAAGTACGCGCTTTTGACGTGGATTTGCGGACTCCAGCCTATTATATTATAAAATACAAGGATGAAGAAAAATATTGAGTATTTTCTGTTGTTATCTATGTCGTGTGATTTGTGATCTATTATAAATAATGTGTGTATATTGATTCTTAATAGGGGAGATTCCTTTAACTGTAAACGTCCGGCGCACCGTGGGCATTTAATCGTCAGTTAGGACATATGATTTTTAATCCCGGTAATACGTTCCCATAGGATAATTTCTGTCCTCAAACCGCGTGAAGTCACTGGCAAAAGCTAATAATGCAAACATAAAATATGACATTTAGAACATAATTTGCATAACATGTAAATCAAATCCCATTTCTACATTTCATTACAATTTCCCCCGCTCCTGCGCCCTCTCATACCTCACACCACACAAACCCAAGAGCAAACTTCAGTGTTACGAACAATTTGCAACTCGTGAACGTCAAATTAACTCCACACAGTATTTGTACAGCTTCGTACCATGCTACCTTGCGGGTGTACCGACTAACTTGGCGAATGACAACCGACCTCAGTGTACGTCAACAAAAGAGTTTTTATTACTGCTTTATGCAGGAAGAGGGCTAAAATTAACGTTGTAGCTTTGAAAGGTAAATTGTGTGTGAATGTGGGAGTTCGTTTTTTCGGACGTAATTTCTATGTCGTTAAAAGGATTTATGTTTTGGAGTGTAATGGTGTTTAGATTTGTGGTTGTGAAATAGAAATTTTTAGAAAATGATGTAACATACATGGTTAAAGTTAAGTAGTTTTAATCCTCTTAAGGGGTCATTGGTACTCATTATAACGAACAACTTTTACTATGGGACCAACCCTGAAACCGCTAAAAAAAAATCAGCGGTTCAGTACATTTATGTTCGCCTAACTCGTCAAAATGTACTGAACAGCTGCTTTTTTTTACGCGATTTCAGGGTTGGTCCCATAGTAAAAGTTGTTCATAAATACTTTTGTCGTATAATTATCTAGAACGAGAACAAAAGCTACAATTTGGACCTATTTCTAATTTAATTTAGGTTTAAATACGAAAGTCGTAATAGTTCGGAACACGCAGCTTACCCACTTTTATAGTTAATAAACTAATGGAAGGAGTGTACTAAAATTTTAACGATCTAACTAAAATCCTGTAACAGTAAAATTGTATCATTTTAGAGCCAATTTTGTATCTTTCATAGTAGTTTCGAAACTATTTTTATTTAAACCGTTTATATTCCAATCTATAGACCATTAGTAACTTTATGGAAAAATAAAAGTCCGTATAAATATATTCCATCCGAAGTTTTAAAACGATATTTTCTATGGTATTTAACACTTCTTTCTAAATACCAAATTAATTCTACAGTAATATTCCTAAAATAACATTGTCGTATTTAACCAATTCACTAATTAATTAATAAGTGTTAAGTAACACGTGAATTTCTAGTAATTAAACAACCAACAACAACTAAAATGATAACACAATATCAAAGTACTGTTGAATGCTACGCCGTAGCTATTTCGTGGGGAGCGCGTAGCAACTCGTAGCACTCGTCTACGGCGCTACGCTGATTTGCTTGCCGTTTACAAACCGCTTGTCACTGCCAGCATTGTGAACGTTGTATGATAGGGTAACCATTATTTCAGGAAGATTGTTGAGATTGTTTATTTATTTTCAAAGCTATTGGATTTAAAAAAAAAAAAAACATTTTTAAAGTAGATTCCAACGGAATGGGCCACGCTGTTAATATTAGTTGAGCTGATTTATTTTTAAACTAACAAAATACACGCGTGCAAAAAACACAAAAAACACTCTCTTTTTACCAACCAGAGGACCCTTTTCCAAAACAAAAAAATATCAAATAATTTTAGAAAAACAAAATCAATCCGTTCGTTACAAGATCCCTCAGCGTTGAGTGAGGGAATCCTTCGTTAAATATTTACAAGGATTTACCTCCCTTTGCAAGCGGCGCCGACAAAGTTAACACTTCAAACCTGCTTACTAAATTTAAATTACTGTTAGAGAGGTAATTGAGTTAATGTTAAAGGTTTTAGAGCGAAAATTTGCTTTGTTTTTAGACTGGATTTTAGTTTAAGTGAACTATAAGATTCTATTAGACACTTGGGTTTGTTTTTCAGTGTCAGTCAAAAGGACTTTGCGGCAAAATGTGATAATCATAAGATAAAGCTCCAAGTGTTATTTATTCTATTTTACAGTGATAATTTGTAGAGCACGTCAGGTTAAAAAAAAAAAAAATATCTCCTACCACACAATAAGATTAAATAATTTAAAATAAATTGACCCTGAGAGTAATATCAATTATAATATTATTTTTAAGTTTGATAGTAGACAGAGTAAATGTGCTTTTTACGTTAGATAATAGTACACTTTTTTGCTAGCCAAAACTTGTTACACAGCTCTTATTTTTTTAGGAACTTATTTGAAAACATTGTCTTTTAATTGTTTTAAAGTTCGAATTTAAATATTTCGTCTCTCTTGCCAGTCAATACAAATATGCCAAGACTATCCCATCCTAAAAGCAGGTGACCCTGCACTATACACGTGCCAGTTACTCGGGTCCTTTCACAAGCGGCATCGTTAGTGCACTGCGAATGGCACAAACTGAGCACAAACTCGTGAGAGTTGTTGCACAACTTTGTGCTGAAGCCAAATAGCAGGAGTTTCAGTTGTGAAGTTTCATGGTTAGTAATTAACGGATTATTAATTACAGTTTTGTGTGTTGTTTTAAGGTTTTGTTGCAGTTTAGTAGCGAAGTTAGAAGTTTTAAAAACTGGAATTATTGACTGCAAAGATGATATAATAAAAGTTTAATATTGCATTACCATGCTTCATATTTTACTGATAGTTAACTGTTACATAATCACTATAACACAATACATAGTAACTAGCTAACATTTTTGATGTTAGAGACTTTGTGATTTTAGACTCTCAGCTTTAAATCACAAAGTCTCTATATCTTCTTTTAAATGATATTTAAAAGAAGTATTTTGAATATCATTTCGTGTTTGCTTTACAGATATTTGATGTAAAGATTCTTGACCGTAAAACGATATTTTATGTTATGTTTAAACCAGTACATTTTCTTCTTGCTTTTATTATGTATCCAAACACTGTTTTAAGCTTTCAGGGTTTTTAACTAAACTTACACTATCGCTTACAGGATATCCTCTGTGATTATCCAAATATTTCGACGCTGTTGTAATGGCGCTTGCAACAGCGTCGAAATAATTGATAGCTCACAATAATTGATAATCGCGGAAGGTATTTCGTAAGGGACAGTGTTACTTTTGCATGATGTATTTATAGACAAGGGGCCAATCAACACTTACGCAGATACCTACACCCACCTGGCTCTAATAACATCCTCAGAGCTAAGATTTTATTATAACATCTAAAAGCACCACCAGGTATTGAGGCATCGCAATATACTTCGCGATATTGCGACGCTGTCTACTTTAATATATGTACATTCTCAGACAAAGTAAACAGCTTCATTAAGTACACAGCACTAAATTGAACTGGATAACTCTAGAGCCTAACATAATTATAGACACTGTCACATTTACTAATGAGGCTGGATTACATGTTATACTAGTATCAAAATATTGATTTAGAAATCCTACTTGATTTACTTCAAGTAATTTTTATAGAATAACAATTAGAATAGCGTTATGCGAATTGATGTTGATTTGGTGATTGAAGAATTTAATTTCAAACCTTGTTTGTGTTCTGTCTGTTATAAAAAGTCAGTTGTATGTAAAAAACATGTCATTATCTACTATATAAAAATAAGTCGGGTTTTCCTTCCTGACGCTATAACTCCAGAACGCACGAACCGATTTCCACGGTTTTGCATTCGTTGGAAAGGTCTCGGGCTCCGTGAGGTTTATAGCTAAGAAAATTCAGGAATATGCCTTTACACACACCAATACACACACAGAACGTGGCCCGCACCGCGCCCCAGTTCTGCTAACTCTTGCGTTGTCTATCAGTAGGTAGGTACTACTAGGAGAGTAGGATAGGTAGGTAGGTACTAGGAGAGTAGGATAGGTAGGTACTAGGAGAGTAGGATAGGTAGGCAGGTAATAGGTGAATAGGATATGTAGGTAGGTACTAGGAGGGTAGGATAGGTAGGTAGGTACTAGGAGAGTAGGATAGGTAGGTAGGTACTACGAGAGTAGAATAGGTAGGTAGGTACTAGGAGAGTAGGATAGGTAGGCAGGTACTAGGAAGTAGGTAGGTAGGATGGGTAGAGTAGCTAGGGTAGGTGGGGTAGACAGGGTAGTAGAGTAGGTAGGGTAGGTGGGGTAGACAGGGTTGGTAGGGTGGGTAGAGTAGGTAGGGTAGGTGGGGCAGGTAGGGTAGGCGGGGTGGGATTCATTGACTGTTAGGCGGTACGAAGTTCGCCGGGATAGTCTACTATATAAAAATAAGTCGGGTTTTCCTTCCTGACGCTATAACTCCAGAACGCACGAACCGATTTCCACGGTTTTGCATTCGTTGGAAAGGTCTCGGGCTCCGTGAGGTTTATAGCTAAGAAAATTCAGGAATATGCCTTTACACACACCAATACACACACAGAACGTGGCCCGCACCGCGCCCCAGTTCTGCTAACTCTTGCGTTGTCTATCAGTAGGTAGGTACTACTAGGAGAGTAGGATAGGTAGGTAGGTACTAGGAGAGTAGGATAGGTAGGTACTAGGAGAGTAGGATAGGTAGGCAGGTAATAGGTGAATAGGATATGTAGGTAGGTACTAGGAGGGTAGGATAGGTAGGTAGGTACTAGGAGAGTAGGATAGGTAGGTAGGTACTACGAGAGTAGAATAGGTAGGTAGGTACTAGGAGAGTAGGATAGGTAGGCAGGTACTAGGAAGTAGGTAGGTAGGATGGGTAGAGTAGGTAGGGTAGGTGGGGTAGACAGGGTAGTAGAGTAGGTAGGGTAGGTGGGGTAGACAGGGTTGGTAGGGTGGGTAGAGTAGGTAGGGTAGGTGGGGCAGGTAGGGTAGGCGGGGTGGGATTCATTGACTGTTAGGCGGTACGAAGTTCGCCGGGATAGCTAGTGAATATTAATTTTCTTACGTTCAATATTAAGGTGACAGTAACATTTTTTCTTAAATATTGTTGACTTTGGGCTATGTTTTGAAAACTTTTTAAATATTTTAAAAGTTAGTAGTCTTTGTGGACAAGCAAATGAAAAAAAAATAACTACAGTGTCCCAATATTTGTAACAGTGTTTTTGTGCTATTGCATGTTAACAAAGTAATGTTTTTAACAGTCATAGTAAACTTTTATTTAAACGTAAGCAAAAGGCACACTTTTATTAGTAAGTATACCCTTATATTATATCAGTTCTATAAATATTTTCCCGTCCAAGCTAAACTAATAATAACAACGAGACCTGATCTTACTGAAGCTAGTTCAATGCCAGATTAAACCATAAATTCAATTTGATTCCGCCTATTGCATTGAGGATGGTTTCCAACTGACCTAGCACTGTAATTGGACATATTCTATTCAAGTAGTCCATCCTAATTCGAGGAAATTTGACTTTGACTTTATTAAAGAACAATGCACAGGCCTTAAATAAGATTCATACGAAATACCTTGAAATACATATGGTATTGATATGTCTGAAAAAGCTGTCGCTTTTTGTTCATATTTTAAGAGTTGGTTATATAGTAAAAGTTGATTAAATTGTAAAATAAGTGAGTTTTGTATGGGACCCTAAACCCTACACTTAGCTTTGTCTGCAAATCCAGCCGCGTTGAAAATTGTTCCACTGAATCCGTACTACCGAAATAAATCACATCCTATGTCCTACCACCTACCCAGAACATGATCGTGTGCCTTTCAACATAATAAATGAACACTTACCAATAAAATCCTTGATGGCTTGAGAGCCAGAGTCGAGTATATCAGTAGGGTTGACCCTAATCTTGCAATATTTGACGAAGGGCATCTCAGGGAGCTTGGCCCATTCTCCGCCGCCGCTAGTGGAGCAGTGAACATCAATGGAGATCGAGTTCTCGTAAGCGCGTATCACGCGCTGAACCTCGTTCTCTTGGTAAGCATCAGTGAAGTCAGCTAGGGAAAAGGTCCCGTCCTGTAACAAAAAAATACGGTTTAGTAAGAACAATTAATTAAGATCGGTAAGACTGTTTGTCAGACTTTCAGGCCGCTGCCTGCCTACCGGGCCGCTACCTGTAACGACTGTCAAATGTCTCCAAATGACAGCCGGGACCAACGGCTTAACGTGCTTTCCGAGGCACGGTGGAGACTCTGTACGTAATGGCTGATTACCCATCCACAGACCAACCTAGGCAAGCGCGGCTTAACATGAAGATTACCCCGAGCAGCTGTTATTTTATAACGAAGAGCTCCTCTCGACCACCAGAACAACGAGATAATAAAGGTGATGTTTTATTATATTTTTGATTTGATTCATGTTACGATGACATCTTAACACATAATAATTATATGACCACACCTTAAGAGATGTCTTTAGTCAGATAAGTTATAGGTACAGCTGTACTAACGTAGGCAAATAGCACTAGCATTAGGTAAGGTTCCATTAGTGTCCCAGAGATCAGTAGGAGCCGTTAGCGAGCCATCCATCAAACGTGACATGTGTCTAACACAGGTCATTAGTATCGATATCTCTTGCTATAAGAATCTGAGTGGCTTGTATTGGGAGAAAAATATTGGCAGTGTATTTGCTTTTTGTGAGGACTTTGGTGATGATATAAATTTTAATTTCATCGTCTAGTTAGAGTTTGTAAAGTATGAGCGTTTATTTTCAGGAAATTTATTTGTAATCATTTTATGGCGAGGCTGTAGATGACTTCTATCAGCAGTAATGAGGATAATTATGTCAAATTAGTATTTTCTTGACATAATCTACCTAACAGAATATAGAGGGTGTAAACAGATCCTTAAACAAGCCGGAAGTCACTTGTTCTCCCAGTCATTGTGATTTTTTTTTTGTTGTGGAACCATAGCCGGAAACCTTCTAGTTACGGAGATAATGGCGGTCAAAGTTCCAATTTTTCACAGGTTTTTTTTTCTAAATACAAGTTTTTAATATTATATCTTTACTTTAATACGGCCATGACCTCTGTATTATTCAATGCATCCATCCACACAATGTTTTGATTGCCTTCCATTGAGTCCTAACGTAAACCGTGATTTTTCACCGCAAAAAAGAAAGTCGTTTACCATCTATAATTTTTGCGTAGACTTACTTTGTTTGATGCAAAGAATACTTGGTTGCCGGCTTCATGAAGGGTCCGTTTATACCTTGTATTATGTACACGCTATGAGAGCGATTGCCTCTTGTCGAATTTGCCTCAAAACAATTTTTTTTTATTCAGCAACGTTTCTCTTTTGTTTGCTTTTCCATTCGATAAAAATATTATTTCCACTGCTTTCCTATCACCATTATCTCACACATTACCATCTCAATATTCCACCATATTTCCACAAAATCCTCTAACACCACCCGCGTTCTCATAATGCCCAGTATTCCTTCCTATTCACGGATAGCTACATAATCCATTCCTTCAACAAAGGGATTACAGTTTTTCACTGGGTACAATGGCGATTGTTCTATAGCCAACATTTTTACAGCCCTCGCTTATTTAATTACCGTGCAGCTGGTAGCTTCGCTTTTTAAGCTTCATTATCTGGGCTTAATTAAAAATATTTGAACGCCGTGTCAATATACTGGGAGTTAATTTTCAGCAATTGCCGTTTTCAATATTGTTTTTAATGTAAGTGTTTGTAATTGTCTTTGGTCTTTCCACTTTTACTCACAGAATTTATTTTAAAATTTATTGAAAGTTTGATTAATAAGTTTTAATTGATGTCATTCGATTTTGATATAATTTGTATTAGATGATGTCAAAGTATGAAGTAAAGTATGTTTAATGTAGATCGACTGTTAAGTAATTTCAATGAGGTAGTTTTGCCAAACATATTTACGTATAAATTCTAGAGTAAGATATTTTATTTAAAGCTAAAACAATGACAAGCCTATTGTCAAAGCCAGTATAAATCCAAATTTTGGTCTGCAGTTAAGCTGCCAAGATATTTTTAATTATCAGATATTTTCGACGATAAAACACATTTTAGTATCTATCCGTACGTTTGTATCATTTTCTCGTGCTTATTTTATTTATAACATCACGAATAATCCGACCCTTCCGTCGCGAAGCCATCCTATAATAAGTAGCTATGAAATCCTGTTCGAAGTTTGCCTGTAGTTTTAATTTCCGTCGTCGCTCGTAGGGAAATGTCACTCAACGTATGATTCTACGTCCATTCATAACATGTTTGCGAATGAACGAGCTTACGCGTTCGAAAATCCATTCCAAAATTCGTTTTTTGAATTGAAATATACGATGAATAAAGTTCCGAGTTCCGTCTAAATGAAATTGAAATTAGAATCAGTTTGGCATTTTCGTTTTAAATCTAATGGAGTAGTTTCGGAGCTAGGTCGAGGTAATGAAACGTTGTTTAAATCCAGGATAGTGTGAGAGAAACGTAATCAAATACGAGTGTTCGATGCAGTTAAAGCAGACTTTGGATTAAATGAAAATATCCTTTTTGTCTTGACACTGTTTTCCTGCAAATATCTTTTGGTGTGTGACGTGTAAATTAAAGCCAGGGTTCTCAATAAATAAGTTAGCTAGCTTTAACAAAAAAGCGGATAACAACTATCTAACACAAGATAAACCAAACGTCTTATGATTTGTGCTAAGCAATTGTGTATTGTTTTATATTGATTGGTAGTGATAAATTATTTTGTATTGAAAGTTTGTGATACAATAAAATAATATAGCAATTTTGAATTCTTTAACAGCTTTTTAGTGTAACAAATCCTAAGCAAACAACAAACAAACTAAAAAATCCTATCTTAAAAAATATCATAATTTTCGGCTCCACGAATTATGTTTTTCGTCTGTTACATTTTGCACCGCGAAAAATAAATAAAAACTTTATCCAATTAAGAAACTTCAAGAGTTCAAATAACAGCGATATTAGATTACTTTGGAAGAGAAGAATTTTGCTCGCTATGGTATTCCGATAGCTATATATATAGCTCGATACAGTATTCCGTAACTTTTACTTTATCTTAATTGATTTTAGATAGGCGTTTTTAGTGCCTCATCAACTAAATTACAATAATGTTAAGTTAACAGACTCCATGTCTGTTAACTTAACAACATTATTGTTTATTATTATTATTAATAAAAAGGTACACGACCAGCTTCTGTGTATAAATTATAAAATTGTATTATTGTTAAATTAACATAACTTTAAGTCTGTTTCCCAGAATGTTGAGCCAGAAGTGTAGGCTTAATGTGGGCCCACATTTCATTTCATTGCTAAGTTATCAATATTAATATTACCTAATTTGAAATGTATGGTAATTACCTAGTTGTTTCTTTTTAATTTTTGTCCACGTGTAAGACGTCTTAAAAGCATATTTAGCAGTAGTATTTCTCTAAATACTATATATTTTCACTACATATATTACACTAATATATTTACACTACATATATTTTTGAATGTGGCTTCTAAAGCCATGTAATTACAACCATAATGGAAACATCCGCTAGTCTTACCTACGCCCCAACAAAACCTTCATGAATAAATAAAGGTTTGTAAGCCAATAAACTTCCTTCGAATTTAACCAAACTCCGTATTATCCTCAGTACATTTTCAATTCCAACTTAGTCAAACATAATGGGAACAGAGTGTTCTATTACATTACAGTCGTTCCCTTGATAATGTACCTTAATTTGTCGCGAAATGGCGTCCCATTTTGATTCGGATCCGTTGATTGGTGACTTAAATACGTTAATTTCTCTCCTGACTTCGGCTTGTGGGTTTTGAGCTTTTAGTATTCATAAATGATGATTTAGTTTGGTCTTTACTTTACTTGTTTTAAGTAGTGTTGGCTTTTTGTGGGTGTTTCTGTGGGAACTATTTGTGGGGTCTTTAAAATTCAACAAGTGAGTTTTCATGTAATTATTAGATATACTTTAAGCTTTTAATGTTACAGTGAAGCCATTACCTCCATTATTTAATAGCATATTTATAATTCTATAGGATGTTACCGTTAACTTATTCAAAAACAAAAATCTTTAGATGAAATCTCACGAAACTGTTATGAGATTTCATCTACAAATATTTGCATAATGAAAAATCAGCCAATAAAGTTGCCTACTGTTGGTACACAGACCACCTCCCATCCCTGAGAGGGAGTGGGTCGAGGTCCACCACGCGGCCCTAGTACGGGTTCGTGGATGGAAAATGTCTTGGAATTTTGGTTTTTCCTTTATCGTTTTGCATATTGTTTACTCTACCATTAACATATTTTAACCTTATTTACAGCGGACTTCTGGAATCATTTGGATATTAGATCTTTACAATCTATACTTACATTATATTATAAAGCTGAAGAGTTTGTTCGTTTGTTTGTTTGATTGATTAAAGCGGAACTACTGGATCGAATTGAAAAATGCTTTAGTGTTGGATAGCCCATTTATCGAAGAAGGCAATAGGCTATATAACGTCACGCTCCGACCAATAGGAACGGAGCATCAATCAAAAATGTTACGCAGACGAAGTTGCGCGGGTCAGCTAGTACTTAATATTTTGCTTACCTGCATGATCCAGGAGCCGTTCCCAGCGAATGTATATCCGGCGTGCACAAGGTGCCTGTGTCGTGTGAAGGAGCTGAGCAGATTGCGCATGCACTGCATCAGCGTGTTCATCTGTGGGTGGATCAGGATCTCCGTCACCAGGTTCTCTGAAGCGAACTGGATGAGGCGTTCGCCTGGAAAGAACGGTTCAGGTTAGTTTGATTACTCTGGTCAGGTTATGGACAATAGTTGTAGTTTTGTAGATTTATCAGAAGACATAAAACATACAAATGTCTCGTTAGTTTTCTCCAGAGGATTTGGGGCTCTTTAGTCAACTGGTCCCACTTGGATTGGACTCGCGGGATGACTTTACTAATTCAGTATTTTCCTTTTGTCGATTTTACCTGTTATATTTGAAAAATGTACCTAAAGTCTATATTTCACCAGTTGTATTATTGGAAGACTTATCAGGAAGTTCTCCTTCGTTTGCCTTCAGGCGAGATCGTGGTTAAGAGCAAACCCATTTTGTAGAAAAAAAAGTGTAACCTGTTTAAGTTAATGGCCATTGTTTTGTCTTTAATGGTTAGGTTAGTTATTCTTTGCAGTAATTTAATGTAAGAGAGGCTCGCACTATGTATAGAACTGATGTCGATACATAATAAAATATGATGAATGAATATTTGTTAAGAAATTTCGTCAACTTTTTTCTTACCACAGATATTTTGCTATATTTTTATTCCTGAATCGCCTGCTAAAGTCAGCTGAGCTATTTGATTTATGGTTGTCCTCATTGTCTATCTCCCTTTCCTTTCCACGAGGCGAGAATTGTACCTGGCCTACAACCCTTTTATTTTCCTGTTTTCGTATATAAGTAGTCACGTATAGAACTTTTCCTCATTCTTAATATTCGTGCTTCGTGATTAAGTAAAATATTGCGTGTTGTGGGTACATAAAATTACGAAGGGACAATTCTTTACTCTTGGCCCCATTTTTTGTTGGTTCAACAAATAACTAAGATTTCAACATAATACATTTCAGCCATTAAATTATTTTCCTTGATAAGAAGTGAAAATAATGGATGTATTATGTGTTAAAAGCTACCTGTTTTAAGCTAACTAATTTTACGTGGTGTATAATTTATTGTTGGAATAATTTATTGTTGCTGCCAATGCCTCTCATTTTATGATTGAATTATCACAGTTACAAGACAAAAGCCGCAAAACGGTCGTCCTTCGCCGCTTCGGAATCACGTCTCATCCTAACATAATTTTCAAACCCCAATCCCTATTAACTTTCAGCTGACACATACGTTCAACCTTGAACACGAACAACCCACTAACATTCAAGAAAAAAAATATTAATCCATGGCGACAAAAGCGGTCCGCATTGCGCCATTTCACCAGCACCAGTTATTCGCTATCGACGTCTCTATTCACCCCATTCAGGCTTATACACCCCCATTCATCGCTATTCACCCCATTCACCTTGCCGCGTTACGTACCAATGCTGCGTCGTTTATTTGACTACCGTCTTAATATAATTCGTGTTTGGCCTTATCTGCGCCGTTTTAGTCGTGTGGGGGAATTAAGTGGGCAATTGACAGGGTGATAAAGTCTGGACTGTTAAGTGTAAGGGTGTTGCTGAACAAGGGGGGAATTGTCAACCCTTACAGTAATTAGAGATGCATCTGATCGTTAGACTTCACTAGTTCAAATTGCACAAACGTGGTTAATGGTTATGATCAGACCTTCTAGAAGACCAGTATCGGAATCAGAGCCAAGTTATGAGACGAAGAGATTAAGTCAAGACCAATGATTTGTGAAATTGTGCAAAGTAGAAATAAAATCATACGTCTACAAGATCCACCATAATAATATAATGAAGGACATCTCAAGGAATACTCTTACATGTCCTGAAGAAGAAATAAAATTATCCGTTTTCAGCAAAGCGACCATTAATTCAGTGATCCTATATCAAAGAATATCGAAAAATTGTAAAACAATGCCATAAAATTCAACTGTAAAAGACATGAATCCTCACACCCACCTACGATTATCACTTTCAATTAGTGCCCAATTTGTTCGCGATCGATATCGAATTAATAACGATCGCTATCAGCCATTGTTGCCTGAACGTCAAAGGCCATTGAATTTTTCGGTCGCCTCGCACTAATTGATGTTTTCTAACAAAAGGCCCGTTTTTTATTTATAGCTTTTGATACGTCCTTTTTTAACAATGTGGCTAGAATTTCGAAAGGTAAAGCCAAATTCGTCGCTATCAAAAAGTGTGCGTTTAACAAAATTATTTTTAACATCACAAAATTGGTTTTGTTACCTAAATCGTTGATGATTTCAATATGATATAGGTATTTTATCCACAAAGTTTTTACAATAATTCAGGTAAAAAAAAACATTTCAAAACTATCTGATAATGCCCAAAGGCGAAGTATAATATTTAGACGATGCAATTTCCGATTGCCTTGAAGATTCAACCAAGAAGAAAATACGACTTCCTTGAAACAAATAACAAAGCAAGCCATGCAGTTACAAGTAGTAAATAAAAGACATAGTAAGAATAAAGCAAAGGAAGACGAGATTGTAAAACGAACATTTGTAACAAAAGGCAATATTGCGAACAAAGTAGCTCGTATAGATGCAAGTGTTTTTAATTAAGGATAGTTCCATGGAACTCTAGAAGCTTCGAACACTAGAGTACTTGGAAAGTGTGAGGTGCTTCACAAAATTTCAATATTGAAGATTTTGTTTGAATTTGATAGGCACTTGAGATTGGTAAAACTTTTTCCGTACGCAAAATACGCGCTTTGGAAGTGGAGTTGCGGACACCAGCCCGTTATACAGTACAATACAAGTAACCTTCAGGCGACCTGTATTTTTCCGTTCAATGTTCTACCTATTTTCGTTCTGACGTCGCCGCTCCCTAATGAAAACATATTACCCACACATTATTGTATCAAAGCAAAAGTCAGTACAAGTTTCGCAATTTTTCAGGCAGGTAAAATCTTTTTCATTATCTACTAAAAGGAAATATTTCTCGTCCTGAATGAAATTTCTGAAGCCTTTTATGTGCCCATTATCTTAAACAGAAACATAATTAGGCCCATCATTACTCTTCGCCGAAACAATTTTAAAACACCTAGGGCACTCCCAAATTTTCGCTTTACAAAATGAAAGCAGAATTTCAATCAACTCCGATTGGTTTAAATTTGAAAATGCCCGAATTATGTTCAAACTGCCCAAGCGGAACAATTCCCAGAAATAATATTAGATTTTGAATTTGGATATTTTAGAAATGGCATTGAAATAAATCAATTGGTTGTTAAATTTCCATGATTCTTGATTGAGGAGTTTAGCATTAAACAAGTCTGCAATTTGTAACTTTTACTTGTTAATTCGGATTCTTAGAAACTTTACAACGTAGCTTTCACTGAGCTGAAATTGTATTTATGATTCTAAGAAACATAAGAAAAATGTTCACCGTGATTTAGGATGATAAGATGAAAGACAAAATTATCTCATTTTTCATGAAAAAAACCTTAACAGATGCTATCAACCAAAAAATATTTATACCGACCCGAGTAAAAGCCTTAACGCCTAAAATTCATCGTGAAATTACGCCTAAATGTCGCCATGTCAGAGGTGAAAGAGTGAAAAATAATGACATCAACGAACAAAGCGTTTTGTTCACATAGACACTAAGAGGGGAGGACTTGTGACAATGGCTGGCTTTGATGCCACACAAGAGATGCGGCCTTCGGAATGTAGTTCAGGGTGTGAAACTACTCAGAAGTAGGTGGGTGTTTAGTTGAGACTTTACTAGACTAGTGTTACTAAGCAAATACTAGATATTATAGAACAGCTAGAAAGCAGTAGAATTCTAAGACGAACACTGATTTACGAGTATACATTTTGTAAGGAAGAAAATTTTCTCTGCTGACCCCAAATAAACTAGACAAAAGGATGATGATTCTTTTACCTCATTTGAATGCATATTCGACTATTGATAGTCTTGATAGAAACCGCTTTTGAACTAAATTATAGTGTGATCATGAAGATACGTTAAGTTGCTGAAATTAGCTAATCAACATAACATAATATCACGCCTGTAAGCCCCGAAGGGTTGGGCAAAAGTGTACCTAGTAGTACACTCACATTTCACCAGTTATGTTTAAGTCCGATGGAATAGGGGGCGAGCCATCTACCGGGCCAAATCAAATACCTATTTGAATAATGGAATGGAAGCTCATTGTTGCTGTTGCTGTGTAGCAAGCGCAACAATACGGGGTGGAAGGGACACCGACGCGAAAACCGAAACCACATCCTCAGTACATCATTCTGAACACCCCCACATGGAAATTACTCGTCGGTTATTAAAAAAAAAATCTGCTGTTCCATACATTTCGACCGTGTAAATATTGCACTTTTGTAGGAAACAGCAGATATTTTTTATAATCTACGAAAAATTTCCATGTGGGGGGGGAAGTTCAGAATGATGTACTGAGGATGTGGTTTTCGTTTTCGTGTCGGCGTTCCTCCACCCCGTATATTCGACAAATCCAATAAATCTCTAATCTCCCACAGCTACAATCCAGATCATTCAATAAAATCCCAATTCATTCTCTCATCGCAAACAGATCCGATTAGCAGACTCCAATAAATAAATCTCAAACTTATTGGAAAAAAAATGCAAGCAAACACTTGATAAAGCTTCCGTATCTCAGTTGCAAGATTTCAATGGTTCCGTGGAAAACACTTGAGGATCCATAAAGCTGCTGAGCAAATCTTCGTTCACTTGCAGCGGAGATAAACATTGGTGTATTGACTGGGTCCACAATGTCATCCCGGGATAATTGGAGTCCGGTTTCAGTCGGTCGAGTTGGTCTTGTTTACTTTTCAATACGATGGATACGGTGGTTTGAGAAAATCCCGGAGACTAAAGTTGGGATGCTATTAGATTGATGTCTGTGTGATCGATGGCTGTATTATTTTTCTTAACTGTGTTTTGCTTTGTAGCTGTGTTTTTGACATTATTTTGGATGCCTCCACCTCGCTTTATTAATCATATTAATGACCTAAGGACATCAGTGAGTGTTGTTTGCGTAGCTGAATTTTGGGCTTTTTATAATCGATACGCTAAGAAGAAGTCTGGAAAATTATGTGCTTACATTGGGTGCGTGTGTGTGTGTGTGTAATTTCAATATGTTTTACTTATGATAGTGTACGTTTGTGAATGTTGTATGTGGATTTTTATCTGAATAATAAAAATGTCATTTCATTTCATAACTATTGCTTTTGTTACTTGGAAAACATAGACTTTACGTAATCAGCAGACTAAGTAAGGATACCATAGTACCTAGAAACCTAGGTATAAATCCTTACATAACATGACCTTTAGATGTTTTCAGCAATAATGAACTTAGTAGCGTACTCTATAATTATTTCAAAGTAAAATTCAATTAAGTTATATAATACCAAAATTAGTAAAATGTACGGATTATTTTCGTATCAGATGGCTTCTAAAGGATTTCCCTTTTAATTATCCGAGATACCGTACGTCGCTATTTTGAAATATGTTTCAATTTAATCGGATTATGTGAACCTTTGCTTTTACATTCCATTGGTCAAACCAATTAGTAATTGATATGAAAACAGGTGAGATTACTGGGTCATTATGCAAATTAGAATTACGGTTTTGTAAATAATAGGATACGTAGGTAAAGCAGATTACGCATGTACTCGTCTAAATTCAATGCCAAAAGGGATTAGAGGAAAAATTCAAAAGAAGAGACTAGAAGTTATAAATGAGACTTATACAAAAAAATATAATTAATCAAAAGTATGCACCGAAAACAATGCAGACAGTATACAAATATCAATTAAAGTTGAAACCTCGCGCGAAAACGTTTGAGTATGAATTTGGGTGGCAATAAGAAACAGCAAAGATACAATGGAGGGACTGTATGAAAGTTGATAAGTTTAGAAAAGAAATCGAGAACGAAAAGAGAAGTATGTATGAAAAAACTTCTGCATGCTGCGCCGATCCCAAATAAATTGGGATAAGGACAAGACAGACTATTGTAATGGAAGCTGCAACAATCCTTCTGAAATTGTTATTCAGCATATAATTTCTTAGAGTCCATGTTCGTTCATTTCTTCTACTGATCGGCTTCAAAGTCTTCATTGTAATAAGATACCATCTCAGCTCTGTCAGCTTATAATAATGCGAATGCTGCATCAGCAAAGAAAAGATCCATTAAAGTAGTTAAAATAAAGCCTTGAAAATATGCCAACGTGAACGATTGTGGAGGAAAGCTTTTAAATCTATTAGGCACACTTTTCTAGTACTTGAGACTTACAATGCTGCTTCTGTTCAAAGTATTTAATCAGGCTTTTGCTTGTGAGGAAATCGTTCTCTAAAACTATTTGCGAATCTTTGAATTGAACAACAGGATTAAAAAATTGTCAAAGTACGAAATTAAGTTCAAATCCTGTCTTTAATGATTCGACTGCTGGGAAACAGGTCCTTCCTCTACGAGAGGGAGTGAGCCGTAGTCCACCACGAGAACTAGTGCATGTTGGTGGATGTCACACATATCTTTGCATTTTCTAGAACCAATGAAAATGTAAAGGAAAGGTAGCTTTCTTCATGCTGATTTCCTTCCCCGTGTTTTTTACATGTATCTACGGAAGCTCTATGCGTATACATAGATAAATCGATAATCTTAACTTCTAATCGAATAATTGAGAAAAGTGCTTCTCACAAACCTAACTACAGCCATTTATCACCCCTCTATTAATTCACACTCTATAAACGCGAAGTTCCTCATCGAAATATTTCGGGCCACAAAATATAAACACATAAATCTGTTGCCATTTGGCGCGCTCCTTCGATCGTGTTCGAGCTAGTGGGCCAGAAACTCCGATAAACCGGCAAACGTTTATACTTTCGTTCATTTTGTGGCCTACATTTGGTTAATAAAGCGAATTTAATGATTATTATTTACGTCTCGATGGGCGGTAAATTAAAGCCTGTATATTTTACTTGCTTTTGTATCAGGCTTTGCTCACGTAGAGGTCAGAAACTTATCCTTAACCCAGGTCATAGTTTACATCACACCTGTTATCCCCGAAGGGTAAGGCAGAGGTGTACCTAATAGTACATCCACATTTCGCCAGTTACATACATATGTTTACCCAAACACACAAATTGCCATCATCAGGGCACAAATCCAGGCTCCGTGGGTACTACTTAGAAATTCCTGATGGAAAAACCCAATAAGACTTTGGCCAACCAGGGAATCGAACCAGGACGTCGTGCTCAGTAGTCGTACTTGCGACCACTAGTCCAACGAGGGGAGGATACTGTACCAAAGAGGTAAAGTAAAGGCAGGTAAAGTATTCTGCTGAATACAGCAGTTACGGCGTAAAAAGGTAACAGCCAGACACACAGACCGACAGACAGGGTTACTTTCGCATTAATAATATTTTATATTAGTATAGAGACTGTGGTTTGCGCCTTTTTTTAAAAAATATAATTGGAAATCTGGGAAGTGGGTGTTTTGCGAATTAATTGTTATACGAATCAGGTATTCTGGAAATAGAATACTCTACAATTTGATGTTTCAACTTCCGGAAATTAGCTATAAGGCAGTCTGCTACTGACAATACTCTATTTAATTGTGTATTATTCTGTACCCGTAGCGTAGGTGTCTGCGTTCTAATTTCAATACCACCCCAGTATTTATAAATAAATTATGACAAGAGGCTCTCCTGTTAGCTTTCCTCCTCTTAAATGGAATTAAATACCTTCAATAATAAATATTTGTAACAAAATTTCCAAAAAAAAAAACAACATTTATGAAACAGATAATATTCGAAAAAGTCTATATACCATCTGCCTATCCTAATTCGAATGCATGAGCGTATTGGCTTGTCCTAGTTAAATCAACAACAGCAGCAAAAAAAATAGTGAACTCAGACAATATGTGGGTAGACATATTGTCTGAGTTCACTATTTTTTTCCTTGTAGATTTTCTTGTAAGACTATTGTCCTTGGCACGAACTAGCTCCTAATAAGAATATCAAATATGTATAATATTATATACTTTCGTTATCTAATGCCAGTGCCTGACTCATAAAAGTCAACTAATGGAAATATGTTCATACGCGATTGGACAAGAATCTCGTAGCAAGAAAATATCTCGCATTTTTCTTTTCTAGACCGCGTGGTAGTTAATATACATATTATAGTTGAAATAGAGGATCTTTTTCGAAGCAATGGAATTTTCCAGTCGTACCTGAGTAAATCGATATGTAGTAGTTATAACACTTCATTGTATGCTTAGGTACTCTAAACCCAATGTAATTTTACATATAAAGCTTATAATTGAATATAGTAAATTAGTAATTCCCAGTGGTCACAAACTATACTGAACTGAACTGAGGTTTAATCTGTAATATCTACAATCATGACACACGACGCAGGCTTAATTTCACTGTACGCCAAATTTAATCTTAGGTAAAAAATAATCATCACCTTTAGAATGTGTGGATCGCTGTATCTACCTTTGTTAGTATTAAATTACAGGACAAAGTAATTGTTCTTAGCCTTTGATGTTACCTCAGTTACTTATAAATGGCACCTTTGAGCAAAAGGGAAGGTGATACTTTATGTAGTTTAAGTCCCAAACTAAATATCACCAATAACGCCAATGGACTGATAATGCCTAATTTTAGTCTGTCCTAATTCGACATGTGACATCTACCAACCCACACCAAGAAGACTATAATAAGCGAGCTATAATCCACCGCTTGGGCCTGGTGTGAGGGAGTCCTCTCATTGAGAAGAGCCATGTATCTCAGAAGTGGAAACACTATAAGCTGATTACGTTTATACTTCAGCTGAAATCTAGTGACAAAGTTGATCCCATTTTCTATGACAAAAGAAAATGAAAAATCTCTATCACTATCTTGAAACCATACTTCATCTCGTTCCCGCAAATCTAGCCTAACTTCACTAATATTTCAGCTGAAGCCGCTTATCTGGCGTTTGCTTAAAATCTCAAGTTTACGAGGTTTTTTACGATCGCTGCTTGAAATTACTATGTAATACAACTACGCCATTTTGTAGGGTAAAAAAATGTATCTTTCTAAGAAAAGGACGTAACCAGCCATTTCTGAATTTCGTGCTTTATTCTAACGGATGTAAAGTTCTTAATACTAAATACAGAAAATGTAAGTTTTTGTTAACATTTTCCCTGTTGTAGCTTTGAAAAGGGGCGAAGGGGTGAATGTATTTACACACATCAAAAGTGTCTAGGGATCAAGCATTTTTATGCGGATTTCTTGAGATTGAGATGTGGCTTTGTAATAAATTTATGATTTTATAAATTTATATGGATCCTTTTTGGTGCATTTCATAATTTGAATCAGGAACTCTCAATCAAATTCGAGTAAAAGATGAAAATAAGCTGTCAATATTTTCCCTATAAAAACATACAACGCATTGAAGACATTATTAGTGCTACTGTTTCCCTACTACTGATTAAAACCAACGTTATTATGGAGCGGCGACGTCATTTAAGCAGGGAAGAAATGCTCAGAGCCGTGGGAATGATAGAAGCTGGTTCCCGGCAACGTACTGTGGCTTTAGCTCTGAATACAAGTCAGAGTGTTATCAGTCGACTTTGGACACGTTACCGAAGCACTGGTACCGTGGCTGAGCGCCATGGAGGACGGTATCGCTGCACCACACGGAGACAAGACCGATACATTCAAATCTTAACTCGAAGAGCTCCAACAATAACCGCCATGATGTTAGCCGTGAGGCCGTGAGGCTTCATCACTCTTCAGGGAACTTAATTAGCGACCAAACAGTCAGAAACCGCTTGCATGAAGTGAACCTTCATTCCCGAAGACCGCTACGGGTACCACCTATAGCAATGCACAATCGTAGGATTCGATATCAATGGGCTCTTGAACACAGAAATTGGGCAGAAGAACAATGGCGTTTCGTGTGCTTTTCTGATGAGTCTCGTTTTGGTATGAGACCGGATACAAGACGTATACGACACTGGAGAACCCCTGGACGCCAACAGCGATTAAAATCCTGCCAGGAAGTCCATCCTTATAGTGGTGGAACCATCATGGTATGGGCGGGTATTTGGATCGGCGGAAGAACTGAGTTGATTTGGATCAGAGGCAACCTCAACGCTCAAATTTATGCTGAGACGATTGTATCAGACGTCATCGTTCCTCTACAAGTGCAAATCGGTCCCTTATTTCAGTTAATGCATGATAATGCACGACCGCACACCGCAAGAGTTGTAAGACAGACTCTCGCCGCAGCTAACATCAATGTCCTGCCCTGGCCTGCTCAGTCGCCAGACTTGAACCCGATTGAGCATGCATGGGATATGCTACAGAGAAGAGCTCTGCCGAATATGGAGGGTATCCAGTCGCAAGAAGACCTTTTTTTGTTGTTGCAACGAACATGGGCGGCCATTCCACAGCGTGATTTGGATGAACTCATTTTGAGTATGCCAAACCGATGTTCTTGTGTTGTTAGTGTTCGCGGTAGAAACACGGATTATTAATTGTTTAAGTTACCCAATAAAATTTTAAAGAAAACTGTTATTTCAGTCTTTTTTTCGAACTTTAATGTTAGTGGTTCAAATGTCAAAAATCCCTTTATTAGGAAAATGGCAAATTTCTTTATTAATGCAAAGGTGACTTGATTTATCGTTACTGTGACAAACGAAAACACTTTATTTGATGAATCCTTAAAGAAAATTTTAATTAATATCAATCAGGAGAAAAGTTATTGCAAAAATATATGTTGATCCCTAGATACTTTTGATGTGTGTATGTGGATAAATGACATTATCAATGTGGACGTGGGTTGGGCATGTCTATTGATAGTTTGTAAACCGCTCTTTATTAAGTGAGATAGTTTGAATTATTACCTTAAAAATGGTTGAGGGACTACATTTTGTCTAAATATCGGAACACTGAGGGTACAGGTTACAGGTATGGCCATGAACTGTCAAAAGTGTCATCTTTTGATAACTTTTCAATGATTAAATCAATATTTACTGAAAAATATTAAAGGTACTCAAGTGAATACGTAAAGCTAATAACAGTTTCAAAACCAACTTATTATGACGAAATCATAGTCAATACAATTACCAAAAAGTTTGTATAGCGTACCTGAATAATAAATAAAGCAGGCTTTCAATAATTTGACTAGTAACACAATTCCCTCGTTCGATATTTAAAACTAGTGTGGGAACTGAAGCAGCTGTCAAACTATAATTTTTAATTTTCCGAGAGCGAAAAAAAAGGGAACGAATAAGGCACTCCTACTTCGTTCGGTCTATTTTCTTTGGTGAGAAACAGAATCAACATGAAACGGGGTTTCTCTGAAGAGATTAATTAAATTACGGATCCGAGTTTTCCTACATATTCGAGCGAGTATATGACGTCTTTTCGTAACCAACTTGTTTCATAATTAAATTAATCAAGCCTACCTACCTAACATGTTTCATAATTAAATTAATCAAGTTCAGTAAATTGGATTAATCGGTTCTCGCTTAATCCTGGTTTTTGCGGTGTAACCCAATATTATATGAGCTGTACAAGGATTGAGGGATTTAAAACATTTAACAAAAGTTTCAAGATGCCTAAACTCGTCTCCAAAAGTTATATAAATTGTTATAAGAGATCATGGCACAGTAGCGTCTATCCCTGGTATCTATAGTCAAGTTAAAGTACTTGAGATGTAGAAACGAAGTAAGAACCGTCAAAGAAAGCAGAGCTAAGAATTCTAACTTTACTAACAGTTCTAACTTCAAGCAATTATTAAACTACATAATAAAAATCATACCTTAAATAATGACATTTACTCAAGTAAGAACTTTGACTCGTTTATAGATACGGGTGTATATGTTTGAAGAGATATATTTTCTTATAGGTCCCATATATTGTATACTGCTACTAGCTAACTAACCGAGTTCTTCTGTTTATAATATCCAAGTGTAAGAGGTCAGGCCGATCTTTTCGTTGTCTATTCTTGTCATGGTTACACTGCTTTGCCCAAACTCCGATGAGACTAGTTTTATTTGTGCCATTACTAGGTAGGTACGAGTTATGTAAACCCCACCCTATTTAGTAAGCTAGTATTAAGTTGCGGGCGTCAGGTGCGTCCATCGCTCACGTCATCGGGTCATTTGTACGACGTCAAACTGATTGATTGGGACTACTAAGATTATTGTTACCCACACATGTTACCGATGCAATATTGTAGGACATTGAAAACTTTCGCTTGATATACGTGATAAGATCCATAATTCTTAGCATAAATATATCAGACCAAAAGTTTATTCTTTTGTTGTTTAGGGAATATGTCGGGTAATACGACTACTGGTTTTATTTTGCTCACTTACACCTCTAAATATGATTAACGAGTAAACAGCGCCAGTATTTATTAGTTTCTTATAGGCCTATTTAAGAACGTTGACTTTGTAAAAGAGTTGTGTATCATTTGTTGTGTACAATAAAGTATTTTAGATAGCTATCTGCATAGATATATAGAGATAGATAGATCTATCTATCGTAGCTGTTTGTTTGATAAATGATATTAAATACTGCTTGTTTTCCAGCAGCTGCGATAAATTCTTCACACATTCTATCTAAAAATGCCGCAACCATATACATCCTACATCTAGAGTTAGCTTCAGGTAGGTTAAGCAACCGTCACGTCAGCGCCTCGACCGACTCACGGCTACTGATTGACTGCTCACCTACCGCACAGCTGAAGAAAAAATATTCAATAAAAAACGTTGTTAGTAATAGGAACGTTTTAGACATTTTTAGGGCTATTGGCTGTAAGACAAACCATTGGTTGACAAGCGCAGTGTTGGACTAACCTAGCCAAATGGACCTATATCTTAAACCGGGTGGATGGGTCAAAGTGTCTGGCTGTGATGCAGCTTAGGGGAACCCTGTGTCCAGCATTGGAGTGCGATAGGCCGAGTTGATTAGTTGTGAATAGTCACTTATATTCTGTAAAGTCAAAATCAGTAAAAAAGAATCAACAGATTTTGTGAAACTAGTGCAAAACTCGTATGAATAAATGTTTTTGTAACGATCCACAGACTAGTTAAGTTTAGTACAGGTATCTATGTATGTAGGCACAGCAATCAGTCACGTCAGCGCCTCAACCGACCCTCGGCGTACTGATTGATTGCTCACGGACCCGCGCCGCTGATGAATGGACCCGCAATTATTATTACTGTCGATAGCGGTCAACTGATTGAGATGGGAATTTATGCACCCAGAAAGTATTACGTTGAGCATCGAGAGAGAGTGGAATACTTTCAAAACAGGAGGTAATGATATAATGAAAACTCTAGTTCGATGCTCCTTAACGGCAAAATTAATTTGTTTTAATTCGAAGTGTTTCCTTATACTTGAAGAAACATTTCCGATATCCACCTTTAAGTCATCTAAAAGCCTTTTTCCAACTTTGTAGGAGTCGGCTTCCAGTCTAACCAGATGCAGTTGAATATCAATATTTTACATTTTATTGCTTATCTGACCTCCAACTCGTCAAAAAAAAAAAATATGCTGCTATAAAAAAAATAGCTTTATGAATCCAGTTATAATGGTAACTAAGCTTCCAACTGAACCGAAAGATGAAGGAACACTTTCGAACTCGAACCCCCTCTCAATGTAGACGTACAATGCAAACCAATACAATCAAGGGGAGAGATGTCACAACGTGTGGCTTGTGGGCCGTTAGTGGTCATAGACTGACAGACCACAGGTTGAGTAACATAGGGCTTACTACAATGCAATGATACAGTGGGTAAGAGGTACTTTACCCTGTGTATTTGGGTGCACCGCAGGGGGATAATACGATAAAATTATGTATTTACAATGGTAAAAGAAGGTATGGAATGATTATTAACTCAATCAATTCTACTTTTCGCAGTTTCCCAAGCTGCGCCACAGCATCCTGTTCTCCGCTTTCCGCGTCCAGCAGAACGGTTGTAAGGATATATAATAGGAGATATGAAATTGACTGCTTTAATGGCCAAGCCTGACCGTAGATTTGAGACAGTTCATTCAAAAGGTTCGCCTTCTTTTACATGGAACTTTTAACATATTTACCAAAGTTAAAACGTATGGTGCCGTAGGCTTGGTCATTCGAGAATTAAACGTGTAATAAAAAAGGGGTCCATATTTATTAGTGAGTGTCTATTGAATCATATAAATTAATGCAGATATAAAACCTCTGCGAAAACAATTTGAGCGTTAATACAATTGGGGAAGGATACCCACTGGTGGTTATGAAGGACATAAAACTAAGAGATTCCTCTAGACCGTATATAAGTTTGTTACGACAGTTTGTGCCGGAGGAATAAACGTTGGGTAGCTTAGGTAATCGGGCAGAAAATTACGAATAGGCGATATAAAATGTTTTTTGGAGAGAGAGATTTATCTTTTCTATATTTAACAAATATCTACTAAAAAAGTTGTAGTTTTGCATCCTCGTCAAATTCAAGAAGTTAACTCTGCTAATGATCCTCGACCCGAATTAATAATAAAATGAAAAGGTATTTTTTTTATTTTTGTTCCGCGCTTTCACACACAGATAAACGCAGACGTTTATTCGATAAACGGGTGATTCTCCTCCTATGGAAAAGGCTTCATTCTGAAATAGTGTCAAATTAAAACGGCAAAAAAGCAACGTTTATTATTATTGACCTGGTACCGTAATTTATATTGATTATTTAGGTCTTCTATGACAACCTCCTGAATTTTGACGAGGATGCAAAACTACACCTTGTATAAAAATTAATGTCTCTATAAACTACTGAACGGATTTTGATGAAATTTTGCACAGTTGTTCTACTTACGCCATGGAAGTTTTAGTTAAGGTAGGTATGTGGGTAAGGTAGGTAGATAGGTAGGAAGGCAGGGTAGGTAGTAGCTGGGTAGGTAGGTAGGTGAGAATTTCGTATCTGTGTATGTGACCGCGTTGTTCTTCTAAACTCATCATCTGCTTAATCTTTTCCCAACTTTGTTGCGGTCGGTTTCCAGACTAACCGGATGCAGCTGCATGTATGAATTTTACATGGAACGACTGTTTATCTGACCTCCACAACCGATGTTTTGTCCAGTCGTAAAAACTGTGCGAAAATGGGCGTGGTGCTGGTCTTTAGAAATAGTAAGTTCGATTCCAGATAAGAATATTATGAACGTATAAAATCGAAAAGATGAAAAGTAATAGGGTCCTCCTATCTAAAATAATTTACATAAGAAAGGAACACACTTTCAAAAAATAACGGTTGGTTACATATACAATACATTTTCAGTCCCAAAAGAAAAAATATGCGCAAAAATCATTTTTCAAAATAGGCCTTCTAATATCAAAAGAGCCCGATATTTCCTTACAAATTGGAAACCTAACAATACCTGTTTCCAGGACTAACGAAATAGGCGTGAATTTGTTTTTGATATAAAGCCTTGAGGCGTCAAAACACAATAAGCGGTTATTTCCCTCAAGTATTGTTCGTTATCGCTACAGAGAACAATAACTTAAAGAAAACGGTATTTATAGGGATATTGTTTTCTTTTTAGGGTTCCGTACCTCAAAAGGAAAAAACGGAACCCTTATAAGATCACTTTGTTGTCCGTCCGTCCGTCCGTCCGTCCGTCCGTCCGTCTGTCAAGACCGTTTTTCTCAGGAACGCGTGGAGGTATCAAACTGAAATTTCTATATGATACTTAGTTCTACTGTCCCTGGAAGCTGTAGAAAAATCAACCTTCTAAGTCAACGCAATCAAAAGATACAGCCACTTAGGCCGCAAATTTCCGCAAATTTTCGAAACTCGCACGGGAATCAAAACCTACAGGGTACTTCCCGTGAACTTAGAATCTTGAAATTTTGTACGAAGTCACGTCTTATAGTACAGATATAGGAAAAATTACGAAAACCGTAAATTTTTAGTTTCGTCATATAAAAAAAAGTTATATACCCACAGGTTTGTACGGAACCCTCGGTGCGCGAGTCCAACTCGCACTTGACCGGTTTTTTCGATGTTTATTTTCAAGACAATGTACGTGAAATTCTTATTATAAAATGTTTTTCAGCTTATTGCTCGTTTTCTCTAACACTATACGTTTTTAAGTTAGGATGTAGGAGGTATTCTCCGAAACTATTCATCTGGTTTCACACCAGAAACTACCTGCAGGATTATTTCTTCATCTTCCTCTGATTCATCCAAAGTTTTTCTTGAAATGATTGCTTTTAGCGATGCGACCGCCCATTGTGTCACCTTATCTGAGATGTTTTCTTTATGTAAATTTAAATTCATATGGTGTACATAATAAAGAATATTTTATCTATCTTTTTGGTTTCAAATTTTCTTTCGCTGATAAATAGGTACCTACAATATTGTGGCATAGGTTATGTTTTATGTTAAAACAAGAAAATTCACAAGAGCGATTCATGGGCAGAATCTATGCTTACATAAAAAGGCTAACCCGGGATTCTCCGGGACGGGGTCCTCCGGGATCGGGGCACTCAGGGAATAACCCGTTGGTTTTCAAAGAGAGCAAGCATAAACATCTGTTAGTTTGTTTCGCGAATTGACACAGAGGGAATGATTCTATTGAACACATTTTGAGTTTCTCTCATTTTTTATTCCGTCAAGGTGCCCTTCGCCTAGTTTAATATTTTACATAACAATTTAAAAATGTTCATTAAAGTTTCTGAGTCCCAATTAAAATTTCTGTTAAATAACAAAACCCTTCAAAATACGGAGAGCCTTAGTGTTTGAAACTAAGTTCCAACTTTTAATAGTATTTCGAATTTTACGTAGATAATTTAATTTTGAAAGTTTTAAGCCCTTTTCATTGTCTGCGGTTAGAGACAACCACAGGGTTGTAGGGGTATATACAATTTTGTTTACATAAACGGAAAATAAATAATAAAGTTATGTAATTAAATATAAATTTTAGATAACATGTCACGAGAGTGCACTAATGTTTCTATTTGTGAATTAAATGGCATTTACAGCTCATAACTTTACCACTGCTGGCACCTCCACCACCTTCTATCGGTAAGAGAGAGTGGGCTATACGGGCCTTGTGTGGGTTGGTCATTTTCATTACGTTGTCGAAAATCGTTCGATGACGCCCGAATACTAGGCCTAGTCTCTTTTACATTGCGATGGAGGTGGCAGGGTAGCTCGCGAAATTTTTTTTTTAGGTTTTTTTTTTAATTTGTCGATTAGTGTCAGGCTCCATGTTAAACAAAATATGATTTGCGGCCGATATATACAGGGAGGAAAGGACACCGTACCGAAGACGGAAACCACATACTCAGTACATCGTCCTGAAACCTAGAAATTTTTCGTCGGTTATTAAAAAAAACAGCTGTTTCCTACAAAAGTGCAATACCCACACGATCAAAATGTATGGAACAGCTGTTTTTTTTTTTAATTACTCATGAAAAATTTCTATGTGGGGGGTTTCAGAATGTTGTACTAAGTATGTGGTTTCCGTTTTCGGTACGGTGTCCCTTTTACCCCGTATATATAACCCTCTAAGTTTATTTAATCAAATTGAATGACTTTTTCATGAAATAGGAATATTTTAATCTACGTACAACCTGACACTGACCAGCTAATTGTAAAAATGAAAGAAAATTTGAATTTTGTGGGCTACCCATATTAAGTACGTTTCGTTCGATCGGCCGATAATTCGGCCAGTGACGAATTACGTGTCCGCGAGCCTTTACACGCTTCAATAAAGACATATATCTCAATTCTTTGTGAGATTTAATATAGGTGCTCCTTTATGTTATTCAATATAGGTGCTCCTTTATTATGCCCTGTCACGGTACTGCGTGAAAGGTCCCATGTGTTTCTTGCATTTGGACTACAATGTTGAATCCCAAAAAGTTGAATTTCCCATCCGGACCACAATGTTGAATTTGCAAAATGTTGAATTTATAAAAAGTTATTCCATCGAGTGTAACGAGACGTAAAATTTTTCGTGTAGGTATCTACTGTCTGTCTAACGAGAAATATGTCCTAGTAAAGAATAATTTAATGTTAATAGTTATTTATCATTTTTATAACTTTGTATCTCTTATTATTCCCAAATAAATTAGGATAAGGGCAGGAGAATGATGATAAATTTGTATCTCTTCATTCTATAATTTAATTAATAGGTCATCCTATATTTAAACGTATTAACAGGTCAGTAAAAGCCTCTCAGTGTTCGATGAATAAATTATTAGTTTTGTTTAAATTGACGCTATCAATTCTGTATTTTCATCAGCTACGAATGCCTACCCTCGACGATTTCTATTATAGCACTAAATATTGTTTACTTTATAGGTAAATTAGGTATTAAAACCTACTCAAATGTGAGCTATCACTCAATTCCTAAGGATAAGGTACATGTTTTCAAAAAACTAACTAGGAAAGCACATAATCAGCGTTTTTCTGAAGATATTAACAATTATCCGTCAAGCTTGTTTTACGCTTGTTGCCTAATTGTTTAAAACTCAGTTAATTATTTAATTAATTACGTACAATTTATTATTATGCTAAAAGAGTGTCATTGGATACGGTACTAACTTGATGCACGTAAACTAGTGAATAATTATTTATTTAATTTCAACCGATGAATACCTTCCATAATTTAAGTAAATAGTCGATGATGTTTGTTGATATTTATTTCCAACAAATTTGGTCAACAATCGTTTTAATCGTCCGAAATAAATATGCAGTGCAGTATTAAAATTTCATTTAGTTCAGCGTTAACATTGGACAAATAACGGCGAAATAACGGTGGCCATTGCGTTACATTGTTGAAATGACTACATTGTATTTTAGTATTTAAATAAATAAATGGTATATGATATTTATATTTTTACATATTATTTAGTAGCAGCCATGGAGTCTGGAATTGTGGCCGATTGATGGCAATAGGCTTGCCCTCTATAATTACATGGAACTTAAATATAACTGGTGAAATGTGGGTGTACTGTTAAGTACACCTCTGCCTCTAACCCTTAGGAGATTACAGCCGTGATATTATGCCAATGTTATATATATATGTGTTTAGATTATAATATTTATATCAAGAAAAATATTCATTTAAACGAGTTATATCGTTATTTAACTAATTAATATCATCCTGGATAGAATACTTCCTTTGAAATGACTGCCTCGTTGATTCTTTCAATAAGTTACCTAAGAAGGAAAAGTAAGGGGTAAACATCAAGTAAGGGGTTGCTCTTGGGAAGCTGCTACTGACACGTCTGTCAACACTGTAGTGATTTTTATACTCATTGTATTAAGGTTGCTTTTGTGTTTCCATAACATTTCCATCAAACGAGAAGGTACGTACCATATCGAGCTTCCTCCCCCTCGGGTGCCTGCGCCGTGAGGGTGGCCAGCTCCTTCTCCAAGTCGACCTGGTGCTCGCCAGAGTCCCATGATAGCAGCCCTGGAACAATGAAGAAATATGTTAGGTTGTCATTTGTATATGGTAAAGCTTGCGTATGTAGAGGGCTTGTGAAAATGAAACGTTCTTCACGAGCCAACGATGGTTGAAACGCGGAAACTGTATTGGGTTTAAATGTGTGTTGTTGTAGAAAAACGAAGCGTCTAATCCATTGGCACTTCCCTATGTGATCGTCACTGTTTTCGATATAGATTATTAAATGGTACGTTTGAAGTTAGTGAGAAACTCAAGTCCTAGGTGGCAAATGTCACATTGCATCTTAACACCTTTTTAGTTCAATCACTTTCATTACATTCATGTTATTTCACCAGTGTATCGTAGTTTTTAAAAAATAGACAGACTCGTCTAAACTCGACTCTCCGAAATCGTCCAAAAACTTTACCGAATTCAAGTGCGAAAACTAATATAGCACAAACCATACGTTAATGAAATTAATGAATGTTATGTTTTAATGATGGTGTTTGTGACAATGTCAGTTTAAAAACTTATAATATAGCACAAGGCTAATGAGAGAGACATTGAACACAAAACAATTTTATGTGTCGAAAATATTTTTTAGCATAAACTTAATAAAACTACCCCAAGCATTAACATCATAACATTCTCTTACAAAACGCCCTTCCTCACAATATTAATATGAAGAGAGCATAAATATGTGAGAATTTTAAATTAAATACACACGTGTAGGAAGCTGCAACGTCCTAGACGACATAATGAAGAAAATTATGCGCTTCAGTACATACGCACCTAGCACGTGTAGGGAGCTAGGGGATGGGAGCAAATAGGGCGTGTATACAAATAGGGGCGGGTAGAGAATTTATTGTGTTACAAGAAATAATTTCTCGTATTTTGATGAAAAGGTATTATTTATTTAGAAAGGTATTTGCTAATTAGCCGTTGTATAAATCAAAGTTTGTTAATGTGGAAGCATAACAGCATAACTGATTTATATTTTGTATGGTCTATGTTTGTTTTTGTCGCCCGTTTTTCTTCCGAACTACGCAGCGAATATTGATGCAATTTTCACCATCATTTAGAGATTTTCTTTCAGAAGGTGTGTATAACACAGTTACATAAAATCCGTGTCACGAAAATAATGAGAAACAGTGGGGAATTGCTACTTTTTTAAATGAATAAACCGGTCATAAAGATCTAAAATGAGAATAGTTATTAAATTGCTGGAGTTCCGAAAAAAAAAACAAACAATTTATTCCTAAAATAAATCTAAGTAAACCGATTTAAAAGGCTAAACAAATAAATGAGGAATATAAATAAGAAAGCGAATCAACTAAGGCAGATTCTTAGAAAGATTTTGAAGAGAGTAATCCGTTATTTTTTTTTTTGCTAACCCTCTGGATTAGAAGATTTTCAGACTCATCTCAAATATTTAATGGATCTCAAACATTTAGAGTTTTATTGTACCTAATGGTTTTAACATTAGAAAAGGTTTTTTTTCATATTTGTTCCTTAGTATACAACCGAATTGAGAGCCTGCTTCTTTTTCGAAGTCGGTTAAAAAGGGCGGAGAATTTGTTCAATTTGAAATACTGTTCAAAAAATCATGCACAGAAACTATTATTAGACAAGGAATAAGAATAATCCTTAAAACTGAGGTGAATACAAAAGAATAAAACTAGATTTTTAAGCAGACTTGAAAACTGTGCACCAAAGAAAATGTCCCACGACAATCTAAGATAATTGCTTGATTGCTTAAACAGTAATTCATGAATAACCCATAAAAATCGTTCACATCTAGGCACTTTGAAATTAATATCAGTCCAGAGCACTTTTATCTTTTTCTGTCCCTTTTCTCCTTAATTATTCAGACAATTGCGTCTTTTCTTCGACACCAAGACTTTTTTATCTTTTATTCATCCTGCGCCTATTTGGGACGAGTTTGTGTCTTTTTGCTGAGAGGTTTGTCTTTGTATTTTCTTAAATTACGATGCTTGAAAATTGTTGAACGTAATTTTTTTGAAGTAATCTGCCTACTTACTGTGAATTAGATTCTAACAGTTTTTCAAGTCCCAATAATAAAATTCAACGTAATCGTTGCGTCATAAATTATAACCATATTATTGTGTGATAAAATACATTATATTTTAAATTAACATCGCTTTTCGTGTCTCTCCTCGTCACCGCATTATCCTTTAAACTATCGCAACAGAATTTAATGCGACTTACAAAATAGTTTAGAGAATTTACGCCGATTTGTGTGGATAATATTTAACTAAGACAAAACACAGACATCACGGTAGTGTACAGTAAATTAATCGAATTTATTAATCACAGATATTAAGAGGTAGGTACATTATGAATCCCAACTTAGCTCTATCACAAAACGGTATCGGAAATACCACATATATTTCCAAGCGCCCCTAGGCAATACAAATTCGTATCGTAACCCGGCCATATCTCCAGGGAACACATAGACACACATACATACACAGATAAAACAATAAACAGTTGGCGCTGGGGTCGTGCCGCAATATGTTTTAATTAAACCTCTGTGGACGGATTTCTCGGAGAGATAGCTTAGTTGCTAGGCGTTAGTTTTGTTATATAAATTGTTGGAGTTTTATGTCTGATGGTGGAACAATTTTTCGTTCATTTGTATGGCAGTAGAAACATTTTATGACATTCACAGTCAAAATAAAAAGATTTTTTTGCATTTAGAGGCATTATAATTAAGTCCCTAACTAGGTAAGTGTTTGTGTGTGATATTTTCACAAGTAACGCCTGGTTTTGTGCCCAGTTGATGACAATAGGCTCGCCCTCTATTACTTGGGACTGGCATAACTAGCAAAAGGTAAATGTGGACGTACTGTAGGTACACCTCTGCCTAACCTTTCTGGGATTAAAGGCGTAATGTTATGTTATGAACTGAAACGGATAAATTAAAGAGTTTATTAAATAAGTCTTGATATCTTCTCATAGCAAATTCAGAGATTCCGTCGGTACGTATGTAAAATAAAATAATATCCATACTTTCACTTTAAAGTTCAATAAAACCTTTAATGTTAATTTTGAGAGCCTTTTTTTCAGATCTGAAATCCATAATATAACTTGGAAAATTCAACTCCTGTCGCTGAAGCTTTACTCAACACTAGACAAAAGCTGTCGTAATACAAAAGGCAATATAAACTAGGCATAGAATAACAAACAGACACTGTAGCGCTAGGGTCGGGGCTGTAATACGTTTTCATTAAACCTCTCCGGGTGATGGATCTCTGTTGCTCTCGGTAATCATTATTCAGTATGATGAATGTTTAGTCTGTTTGTTTAGAATGTTTGTTAATAACTGTGTTAATTGTTCTTTTGTTTGTGTTTACGGTAATTTTCTATGGCTTTTATCAAGCAGTGGTCTGTATTTAGGCTGGGTCTGTAGTTTGCAGGTCTTAAGATTGTTTCTTGGCGAACGGCTTATGTATTAATTATGTAAGTTTTCGGAGATTAATCAACATCGTTGTTTCCTTCTTAGTTGACTTTAAATATTAATAACTACGTAATTTGCAAAGATTTTACATAATACACACTGAATTATGGATACTACTGAATAAAGATTTGTGATCGCAATGCGGTTACTTTGACTTTGAGCAACCAACCGAGAAATATTGTCAAACGCTTCATCGAATAGATCCCTGCAATAATTTCACGATCAAAGAAGACCCAATTTTCAGCCTGAAATGAAAATAAAACCCTAAAAAAATCCAATCACTAAAATTGAGACAGCAAAAGCATAAAAATAACATTTTCTAAAGTAAAATATCGTCGAAAATGTCCAAAAAGGTCGCAGATTGAAAGCCTGAGGGCTATTGAAGGAAAATTTAACGAAATGGAAACTTTGAAGGGCCTCTAATGGGATTTCTTAAGTTGAGGGTAACAAATAGGTATTGTGAAAATTGGACTAATTATTAGAATACAATGATTTCTTTAATTAGCTTAGGTTTTTTTTTTGCAAAAGTTTAATTTAAGTTTATTATTAATAGTAACAAACATGGTACATAATTATTATACGTCGTTTCTCAGTAGCAGCCCGTAATCATAATTGTGCCAATGATGGTTATTTATGCTCGCCCCCTATTACATGGGACTTACAAATGTTACTGGTAAAATGTAGGAGTACAATACAGGGACATCTCTGCCTAGCCCTTTGGCGATCACAAGCGTGATCTTTTGTTTTGTTACACTCCAACTAATACATATAAAACATTTTCTTTATTTCGACTGGAAGTTCCTTTCAGTGAAATTTTTTTTTCAGCTTCCTAATAAGAGACTTCGCAAATCACATTGGATTCTTACTGAGGTTTTCTATAAAGCTAATTACTTTTACTTGTTGCTTTATTTTATTGCTTTAGGGCCTTTTTAAGGCCACCATTTTTTTTTAGTTTAGGAGTGCCATAATCTATTGCCACATCCTCAATCTTTGGTCTTCTTCTTTGTCGTGTAGTTAACAGAGTTTTTATGCCACCCATGCATGGGCCTCTGACTTGGCTTTACATGCCGTTGAGAAATATCTCTCAGACATGCTGGTTTCCTCACGATGTTTTCCTCCACCGAAGCAAGTGATAATTGTACAATACGCGCATGAATCCTAAAAATCAGAGGTCTTTGGTTCGAACTTGAGACCTGTGACTTGGCAGTCCGACGGTCACAACTCTAGGCTTTCACTGCTTATAAGCGTTGAGGAAACAGTATAAAATGAAAAAGTAATCCTATCAGTCTATTTGTCTGTAACTTATTGTTTTCAGTTGATTGTAGATGTTAAATAGTCAATGTAAAAGTTAATAAAATGTTGCAGGCGCACAACTTATCCTCCAGTTGTTGAAGCTTTTCGAATTTTCATCTGTTTCTAAGTCGAATATCAAGTCACTTGATTGGCTTCGATTACTTAGAAAACCAGTACAGCGGTCAACACAACATTTAGATAGAGTACTTATGAGTTATTTGTTGCCCTGACCTTTAAGAAAATGAGAGTAATCAGGAAAGTTTTCTTAAGCCCAAAATAGTCTGGCTACGTCAAACACTTGCTAATTTTATCCCGCTGCCCTTATCAATGTAGCCACAGTAATGTTTTATGCAGAAAGGTCACCAACTTTGTTGAAGTTGGAAACAAGTCGCTGATTCAAAGTCTTGGGTGTCGGATTGCGTAGTTCAAGAGTTATTTATACTGTTCTGCTGTTTGTGAATTCGTATTCAAGGGAATGATGTAAGAAGAATTTATTTTGTTTGGAGAGTGTTTCGTATTGCTTGATTTTTCACTTGTACCGTTAGCTGTAGAGAAGGGAGCATTGATAACCTGACATCGTTTTATCCGAAACGTCTTCACCAACGGAGTAATAACTTTGTACGTTTACAATTGCTATTACCATTTATTTTGACAGTTCAACAACATTCATTGCGTTATTTACATTGTTGAGCAGACAAATTTTCCATTAATATGAAGCATTGGATTAGCACCTTCATTAAAAATCCTTCGGTTTGTGATTAAAAGTGTGTTACGCAATTATGATAGTTGGGAACTGCTGTTAGAATCAGCAATAACAGCATAATTGGTACCAACAAGTACCTACCACCTAGCTAGTGACTATTACTGTACCACCCCAAACACATGTGAACCGTTCCACCCCCTCCACCCCAAATGTGAACTAAATGTCGAAGGTGACCGGAACTGGGTTAATTGTAGGCAGCGGAGTGAACATGCTGTGAACTTGTTGCATCGACATCGGACGCTGAGAGTACGGGACAATGTTCCTTACTGAGAGTTAAATCATACTGTATATTGAGTGCCTTGTGGTGTGAGGTAATAGTTTGTGACTTTACGTACCTACTGTATGGGAGTTTGGTTTCTATTGGTAGATATGGTAAAGCTTGAACTTCGTTGTGGTTGCTCGAATTCGAGGATAAGAGTCTGTTTGGAGTGTCAGTTTTTAGGTGTTTACAATTAAACATCTGCGTAGCCTTTTCCCAACCATGTTGGAGTTGGCTTCCAGTCTAACCGGTTGCAGCTGAATACCAGTATTTTACATGGAGCGACTGCCTATCTGACCTCCACAATACAGTTAGTACTGGGTAATACGATATCTTTTGGTAAGACTGGTTGTCACACTTTCGGGCCATTGACTACCTGTAACGACTGTCAAAGATCGGGTGTTTACAGTTAATAATGTAATATTGTGTGCTTACTCAAAGACACAACTAGCGTTATGGTGAAGCATAACATCGACGGCTTGCTGGAAATTGTCTGAAACCGTAGTAAAATCAAAGGAAAGTGATTCATTTCATGATGTTTTGTAAATACACGTTACTTTTCCGTTACAGGTTGTTACAGGTACGTTTTAGGAGCATTATATAATGGCTGGTGTTACTAAAATATAATGGGGAGGTTTCATGCATGAAACCCAACCCGTGAATGAACTACAAAAGACTGCATTAGCATTAGTGGCACTCCTTGAAGCTATAATATATGCAGCGCTCAACTTTTGAAATTAAAGCTCACGTTTCAAGACGAAGAAGCAATAACCTAAAATCTTGGTTGAAATAATTATAGAGAAGTTGCTGGAGAACTTTCATATGAGGATTTGAGAACAGCTAGTATTAGTTGAAGAAGGAACTAACAACTCTTACATCTCATATTTGATCATCATAAAAATACTTTCACTTTTGGACGCTGTCTCATTTAACTCGTTCCTTGTCAATGTCACCATTTATCGCATAATATGAACGTAAGAATATGTTATTGTGTTAAGCCGATATCTGTAGGTGCTTTCTCTAAATTAAAAGGGGTGTCATCATCTGCCTAGCCTTTTCCAACTATGATGGGGTCAGCTTCCAGTCTTACCGGATGTAGCATTATTAGATTATTAGATTGATGAGATGCAGTCAAAAGATTCCCATTAGTCAGACTTTCGGGAAAGAAGAGGGTGTAAAAAATGTCATTATAATAATGAAAAATGATCTCGTGGTTAATTTGATAACATGCTAGTTAGCCAGTATGACGCGTAATATTTTACGGAACCTGCTGCGCTGGCCGTTCATTAGACTCGGTTATATTAATTGTTAATTAACGCTAACTAGACTGCACGGATAACGCGGGTTTAGCTCTAAACTACGACCTACTTGTTGGGGACAACGTTGACTATGTCATTAATTTTCTGTAGAATAGGGATTTTAGATGGTGGAAAATTGTCGTGGACTATCTCGTTAGTCTAGTGGTCGAAAGCGCGACTGCTGAGCATGAGGTATTGCGTTCGATTCCCGGGTCGGGGAAAATGTTATTGGGTTTCTCCATCAGGAATTTCTCAGTAGCAGCCACATAGTCTAGATTTGTGCCCGGTTGATGGCAATAGGCTCGCCCTCTATTACATGGAACTTAAACAAAACTGGCAAAATGTGGGTGTATTATTAGGTACACTTCTGCTCATCCTTTCGGGGATTACAGACGTGATGTTATATATGGATAAATTGTAGTCGAATTTTTTGACTCATGAAAGAAAGTCGACGAAGTCTTTTCGGTCCAGTACTCGTGAGCGGTATTGCTTAGCTTTTTGCCACTATGAAATATTTCTCCTTAGGTTCAGAGACTGGATTTGGTGATAGAAATAGGATCGTTCCACGTTGCATGGGACCTCAAAACAACTAGCGAAATACGGGCGTACTTTAAGGTACACCTCTGTCAACTTCGAAAATCAGAGGCGAAGGCCTGTGGTCGAAAAAAGTTACTGTTTATTTTCTTTTATTTTGAACAATATTGACTTGTTTTTCACTAAAAAAGATTAACAGTAATATTGATCTTCATGCTAATGAAAGCTTATGTGAAATTCCAATCAAACACCACAAAAAAGTACACTAAAAACTAAACTTCCGAGTGGAACAGTAACATTTGCATACCAACACACGAAAACTATCGTTTTTGAGCGTTTTTCTTCAATTGCGAAAGTGCCGTGTGTCGAATACTGTAGCAATAAAAAATTGACTAATTACTAAATTGTTATCAGATAATTAACTTGTTACTTGTATCCTGAAATAGAATAAGTCATCTATGACGATGTCCGAAAAATGGATCAAGATATTGTTCTATACTGATCGAATTGTTTATGTGAGTTAGCCTAAACCAAAAAAATCAGTTGGGGAAATTAATTGCTTATCAAATTGACACATTTCGTCAATTTGGCGGGCTAAAGCCATCTCACACAGCTGTCAAGAATGACAGGGGGCCTAAAATGGCCACTTTAGCAGAACAGATAATAATATGAATCACATTAAAATTCTTAAAATGGTCACAGACACTGTTAATATGTTAAATTATCAGTTTGTGACCATTTTACGAATTGTAACGTAATTCATATTATTATTATATTTTGTTCTGCTAAAGTGGCCATTTTAGACCCCTAGTTGTGATTTGTATTGACGAACTACATATTTACATAAGTTGGTATCCAATTAATTACCCTGACTTTACCTACTCACATGTCTACTTTTCTCCAATTTCTGCACAAACCACTGACTAAACGACTACTTTTCTTCTATTTCCTTTCTTTTCCTTTTTTACTTCTTTTAAACTAATTTCAGAAATAGAATAGTTAAAATTTCCCATTATATCAAAAAGTATTAAATAAAATTAAACTAAATTAAATTAAACTCGTAAAAGTAGTAAGTAATTTGTGATGGCTAAGGAGTAACTTCGATCTCTACAGGCCTAAACAAACTTTAACTTGTTTATACACAAACACACACAATGCCCAATTAAAACCTAGTTACGTAACCCAGTTTCCCTAATTAGTTCAACTGAAAGCAAATACATGGTGTTTCTGAGAAAATTCGTTCACTTTACATAAGTTAACTACACAATAAATCAATTCGCGTGTACATATCTGGTATTCGGATCCGGCCGATTATGCATGTACGTGTACGCTCATAACTATGCAAGTTTTTGTATGCTTCCATCAAACAATTAATGAATATTTAAGTAAAAAATTTAGTGTTAATAGAGTCGTTTAAAAATGAATTGTGATTAATTTGTTTAAGAATGGACACGATAACTTAAACACATGACATGGTTTCTTAAAAGAAATGTACTTAAAATTCATTTAGTGTGACGGTCGAACGGGGATGGAAGAATTCCCTAAGGTACAATAATCTACCGCGAAGTTCAAGTGACGACTTTGTAAGTAAATCCTTAAGGGAATTGTGTGAATAGAAAATGTTTAAGAAAAGGAGACATTTCAAATGAAATAAAAGTGCCCAAACAACAAAAAAGGCACTTGACTGAAGAAATTATGTGAAGCAGCATTGAACTTTATAAAGTTAAAAATGTTGGTACTTAAAATTTCAAACCTTGACCCTTATGTATACTCTTAGAGAATTAAAAAATAACCTTCCCTATACACTTATTTACTTAAAACCTTGAGAATAAAAATAGTACAGAGAACTCATTGCAACACTCAAGGGGAAAATATCCAAAAATCTAGAACACCAACCAATTAGATTAACATCTTCGCTACCAAATTCAAGCCTACCAATCCGAGCCGAATTCCTAATGACAATTAAAACTACCGCTCTGATTGGTCGAGCCAAATAACAGTTTGTTCATTAGCGCATGCTGTCAATAGAACAAAATCGCGGTGAAATACAAAAAGAGGTCGTTGGGAGGGAGTGAGGGTATAAATAGGAGGGAGTCTCGACCTCTGACCGGGTTATCCCTAAACAAAGAGGGGGGTCATCGCCCTAAGTGTCGGATCTCGTTTCGTTCTATTTTTCTAGAAACCTCTTATGAATAAAGTTGTTAAGTCGGTTTGTCCTCTTTTGTGTGTGGTTCCAGAATGTGTGTAATTAAAATGTGTGTGTTGTGGGGAGTGTAAAGGAAAGGGTGCAACAGCTGTTTGTGTAATTAGGGAAGTGTTTGCCGCGTTCTATTCTCTTACGTTTGATAGGATGCTGTAAGACATATTACCAACCTACTTAGTGTTTACGTCTTGTGAGATAGTATAATCATCTCTTTTTCACAAATTTTACAAAAGTTATAACACTAGTATTCTGGACAAGACAAAAGCAACAACTCCGTACGTTTTGAACGATTCAAAAAACCAATGTTCTTGCTATTATATACCCGCCTACTTTTTTTCCATTCCTAGCCAGTCAACAATAGTATCCACAAGTCTACTACAACTATTCTTATTTTAAAAAACGCCGAAATATCCAACAACAGCATCATCATCTTCCTGCCCTTGTCCCATTGGGGTCGGCGCAACCCGTTTTCTTCTTCTATTCTCCCCTGACCGACGTGACGGCATCATTTACTCCTTTCTCTTTCATATCATTCCTCACACAATCTATCCACCTTTTCTTTGGCCTTCCATCCATCAACATTCACATCCATCACTCTTTTAGTCAACGAATGAATAATTTCCAACTGCAAAGAAAAAAAATTCTAGAACCCTCAAAGCCTAAAAATAAACCTACTGAAAAAAAACCCTCTCCACTCACAAATATATAATTGTTTTCTAAAGACAGCCTCCCTTTACATCTGATTTGAATACGCAAACTTTCTCATCGCACCGCCATATTGCACGCCGGCCATAGTTCCGCATAATTTGCTCTTTGCTTCTTGTTCGTACCTAATGTTTTGTTGATTGCTAGTGGAGGGTAGTTTGGTAAGACGTCATTTTGTTTCGATAAGAAATGGGTAATTTATGGGAGTGTTGGTGAGATATTGTGGCGAATAAGTTGTGTTTGTTCTTTGGTGGAGAGGTTTTTTGGGGTGTTGATTTTAGTAGTTGAAATGGTAAATTTGTTAACATGAATTGTTTTGAACTGACGTAAAAATTTTTGAAAAGGTGGTTTAAGTAATAAGTAGTTGTTATATATTTTGTAACCTCGGAAAATACTGGATGAAGCAGGCACGAGACCGTGAAAATTGACACAAGCAAAAAGAGGCCCATACCCATATTTACAGCAGTTATATTTAACGTGCTTTCCGATATACGGAGGAAACTCGGTATGTAGTCGTACTCGGTATGATGGGTGTTCACCCATCCACGGACTAACCTAGGCAACCGCGGCTTAACCTGAAGATCGACCCGAGCGGCTGTTAATATTTAGCCATGAGCTCCTCATCACTTAAGATGACCCACAATCCATAGAAAACTTGAAAATACCGAAAACACTGCCACTTCTTTACCCCAACGCTTAAAATTCAAACATGACCTTTAACCTCTCATCCTCGCAACAACTTAACACGCTCCTTAATATGGCGCCATTAATTATTCACGTAAGCGCTCAAATTCGCTTTAAAGCGCTTAATGAAAACATCGCTACAGTGCTTACGGCCTCGTAAAGCGGAATATTTTACATGCGCGTGAGTTTATAGGCTGTTAAGTCTTCGTTAAGTTTAGTTACTGTGATTCTTGGGTGGAGAGAAACATTGTAGGACGTGTTAAGTCTTTACTGTGTAACGTATTTAGTTGAATTTTGCATGGTTATGAGTGTGTATGTTGGTGTTTAGATGCTTTTTGCCTTTCATTAAAGGGTTTGGCATCTAGAGCCGTCAAGAATCAAGGAAATAATGAAAGCGTTTTCTTCACATTAAAAATAAACATCATTTTCCATCAGTTTAGTACATTTAAGTTCAAATTAGACTAATTTATTTGATCCTGCTACCTTGGTCCAGAAAATCTAATTTTTCTCTAGCGTCTATTGATCAAACTATGCAACTTAATCGACAGCAGCTGTATTCAATTATTTTTGCATGTAGCGCAGTTATGTTAAACCTATCATGTAAACACAATGCTTAAACAGTAGCTTCATATTTTAACCACGTACTTGATAAGTATTTAACGTTTTTCCATACTTGCGTGATTCTAATTAATTTAGCGTCACATTTATGACGAAATTTCACTTTAAAACCGCCACTAACATTTTTTACCCGCCGTTAAAATTTAAAATCTCCACTGGCAACCCAGTCGCGTAATTTACTTTTTTCAAATTAAAACCGTTGAGCGCGACTTTTTGCATAATTCAATGTGAAAGCGAGACGCGTCGTCTCTAATAAAGTGATGTCAATCTATACAGTGTTGCCAGCAATAAAATGAAAAAAGTCCCGAGATTTTTTCCCTTTTATGCTTCGACATTTTTTCTGCCAAAACTCGGTTAGCGTGGCTGGTGTACGTTGAATAATGTATTTAATGGTAGATTGAATATTGGATGTGGTTATGAGCGGTAGAGTGGTTTGGAAAGGTAAAACAGAACATAAATCTCTGGTTATGGCTCCGCTTATCATCAAATATATTAATTGTAATTGTTTATGTTTTTCACTATGTAAGCTTCTGACTTTATCATTAAATATGGTGAAATTATGTAAAATCTTTCTTTAAGATAAATACATCTTTCTTCTTATTTGTTCGTGTGGTTAGTGCTTAGCCTGGTGTCAGAGTTTTCATGCCGCCCATGGGCCTCTGACTTGGCAATACATACCGTCGAGAAACATCTCTCAGGCATGCTGGTTTCCTCACGATGTTTTCCTTCACCGAAGCAAGTGATAGTTATACAATACGCACATGATTCCGAAAAATCAAAGGGGAATTGGAACTCGATACATATGACTTGGCAGTCCAACGGTCACACCACTAGGCTATGACTGCTTCTAGATAAACACATAATTGTATTGTTAAAACAAAGACCCTTAGATGACATTAGGATTGAGCATAAAAAGATCCTTGTATACATAGGTACAAGACAGACTGTCAACCTGTCTTGTCACTTGCGAAATTTATTCCTAGCCATATTGGAATATCTTGGTTTTTGGAAAAACCATTCTATATCCCAGACACATAACGAAGGTTCCGTGAACCATTTGTGGCGTATCCAGGACACATAGACGTGGCAAATGTTCCAATAAAGAACTCTTACTTCAAGGCAATGAATAAAAGACGAAGTCAGGAGGATATTTTATTTATCCCACCTCTATCCGTGTAGGGCCATAAGAGCGGATTTGGAGCGGTTTAAACGAGCGTTAGGTTCAATGAGAGAGGTTTAAAGTCAAGTGTGGTTTATGGCTTAATAGAAATCTTGCTCGAGTTTAAGGTGCGATTTTTATTGATTAGGTTTTATTATAGCGATAGGAAGGAGTGGATGAAATTGTTTGGTTTACGACTAAGCTTGAGTGTGAGCATTTTCTTTCGAAGATTTTTCATGTCAACATTTTTTTTCTTACTCGGTTCAACTCTATTATTTAAAAATGCTTGTAAACACGTATATACACCAACAATATATTGTTATCCGTTCAAAACCCAACAGATTACACTTTAATACAAAGTACCGTTAGACCGCAATATGGCTTAGGGAATGTTTATAAACACTAAACCCCTTAACCCCTTGAACCGCAAGTTATCGATATGGCTAAAAGCAATTAAGTCATTGTTGTAAACTATAGATAGGTATTTAAAACTATATTCATGTGAAAACGTACGTTACTAAAGTAAAATCTAAACTATTGTATACAAAACTTATCTATTACGACTAGAAAGTCTTTGCTATTCAATTTATATATATTTCAATTTTATAGTGTTCATAAAATTAAAATGACCATAATGCTTGAATTTTAGGATTACCAGGTGCTTTGTAGACAGATAACACATGACAGATTTGATCATAAAATAACAGGTATATTGTAACTGGTACTAATTTGAATACACCTAAAGCAATAAAAGGAAAATACTTCTGCTTTTATTAAAGTTATTTTGCGGAACTATTTGATATTTATTTTTATTGGAACAAATTAATTGCTGGAACACAAAATAATTTAATATCGCTTATACCCCCAATCATTAGAAGTCGTTTGCGCCCTATCTAATTTATGGCTACCCCTACTAATCTAGCAATTAAAAGCCCTCAACTTTCCCACAATCTGTCAACGAAAGATTAAACACAATTTATTGTTTAGAAAATTTTAATCTTTAATAGCTCCACCATTTTAAAACCAATTTAATCTTCTATTCTCACAAAATCAAATACCACAGTCACTTGTATCTCAAACACGATCTCATTAAAATCCGAAGCGTCGCAACGACCTTTATTGCAGACAAAAAGGGCAATAAATACATAATTAGTATCGTCGCTCCCAGACATACTAATCCCCCATCAGACCCCCAACCCAACTGCGGGTAAAATGGGGGATTTAATTTCCGTTCCCCGACGACGGTTGGGGACGTTGGGGTATTAGTAGATAGTAAGGTATGGCCATGATATCCCTCTTACGAGACGTTAGTTATATAATGAAAATGTTGTGGGCGATTTTAGTTGTTTGTGTAAACGTTTTCTGTTGTGGGTACGTTCACAATATGCTATTGTTTGCTATTTTTAGGCATTCCTTGAAACGGCAGTGGATTTTTCCACATTCTGTAATTTTCCTATGAAATTAGATTCTTGACCTTTTGCTTGAAGACCGGTTTAGTTCGAAAAGGTAACATTAGGGCTTCACTTTAATTAAACGTATCGCCTTTCTATTTAAATTAACTGTATTTCTTAAGTAGTTTCAATTTGAAATGAGTTATCGTCATACTCTGTTACTCGTCACTAAAACATACCACAGGGACGAAGAATGTTGCCGTAAATCGCTCCACCCATGGCCCAACATTTCGTCACCCCAATATTTCACCAAACTTTTCCTCCCTGGGGAGCCGAGGCGTTAAAATTCCATCTCAAAAGCACACTTATAATGGGAAAACAGTGTATGAATTGTATACCTATGTATCTAAAAGACGGTTATATGTATACAGTTGAGATTACAAGGTCATTCCGCTTGGAGATCTTGAGCTCACAAAATCTTGAGCTGACAAAGGAAAAGGGAAAAATGGGATCTGATTATTAGCATTATCTTTGACAAATATCTAGTAAAAATACTCGATGTGTATATGGGGTTTAATTTTTATAAAATAAATATGCTGGAATAAAATAACATTGATGCAACAGGAGTACAACAATGTGGACAAAATAGCGTGAATTTGTATAATATGTATCTAGATGTTACATATACATTGTATACAAACTCACGCCTTTTTTACAGTGACTTTCTTTTTTTAATAGAGATAAGTAATATTTGAAATAAAGAACCACTCAAATTACGAAATGACCAAATAAAAATAAACAATTGTCTCGATTGATTGCTGATCACAAAACGAAACTTGGCGGAAAATTAATTGTCTGAGAACTCCGCAATAATCATTTTCTTCAGTATCCTCTCATTGTAACGTTTTCTCACCACAAAGATACCAAAGAAATATATTTTTATTGATATTGCTCCATAAAATGTAAAAACGTTTTTTTTTTTTCTGTGGCACCACAGACATATGTTAGGTAATTGTTATTAAAATAACACCTATCCGGACCCAAAGGACCTAAAAATTTAGGTTGAATTTTTGGACGAAATGCCCAAATTATTATTGCGAAGTCTCCCGACAGAATGAAAAAACTATTGGTACGTTTGCGGTTATTTCTCCGGATGGTGTAATGCTCGGTTTTATGATTCTGGGAGGTCCACGAGAGTGTTATTATGAAGTGTCGTCAGGACTGTTTGTTGGAGCTATTTGAGACCTCACTGACCTCCGGGGTAGTTTGCAGTTGTCATTTGTTTGATTACTTGTCATAACGGAGTTTTGTTGAATTTTGAAGTCTGTTTTGTTTGTGTTTTTCGTTTTGATGTGTTGTGTGTGATGTGTGTTACAGAATATGACGTGATGAAGTTACCGTAAGCTTTAACCCAGAAGATGTTGCAGAAGATATTATCTCAGTATCAATCACGTTCAATGATATACATTAATAATTAAACTGTGATCGATTTTTAGAGTAACGCTCCAAAAACTGATCATGTTGTAATTCTACTCAAATTGAATTGAGCCAAGTACAGCATGAATGTTTAATTCAGTGAATTATTCAATGAGAATTAAGTACTCAACTCAAGCAACGCAAGTTTCTACTAAACAATCTCCACATTATTTTTAACAGGACGTCAAAAATACTTGGTGTTCGAAGGACCTTTTTCTTCCACTAACAAAACGTTTTAAAGTGAAGAATTTTCTATAAAAGTTTTCCTTTGAACGACTGAAACACTGCCGAAGGCTTTCCACTTCCAAGTTAGGTTAAGTTTTAAGCGACTTTCCCTTGACAGGTTTTATTTGAAGTAAAACCATTTCAAGCCAAAGCGGGTTACGGGAAAATTTACTAGTTTTCTTAGTTGCACAGGAGTTTTTTGTTTGAGTTCAGAAAAGTTGGTGAAAAGATAGAGTATTTCAATCCATCAATAGTGAATATAACAGAAGCGTTACATTGAAGAACACAACGTTTGTGAAAACACTTAAAGCCAAGTCAATTTTTTTTTTTAACTAGATGAGGACGACGTTGTTATTTATTTTTTCAGTAAATACATTGTAGTACGTTGTTATATCAAAACGTAGTTGGATGGAAAGAGCTGAAAAATATAGGAAGGTGCCTTTGCGCAGCAGTGGGATGATGCAGATTGACAACAATCAGTGAGATCAATAACATTAATTACACCATCGCTACACTGCAGGACAAACGAACGAGACACAAATATAAAAAGGAGTAGGTAACTAAGTGTACTTGATATGCATACTTGCATATTGTATTGCAGTAGAACTAGTAAATAAACAGTGTAATATAGCACTTGTCTTGAACAAGACATAGAGCCAAGATGAAATTTGAATTTTAAAAACAAAGCAGTAGGTACAAATTGCAACTTGATGCAAATCTTGGAACATAAATATTTGCTGCTTGCATACAAGGTAGACTTGCAATTTTCTCACAAGAAAATACCCTGAGGAAGACTAGTTGAAAGACTTGTATATTGTAGGCAAGCTAGTGACGGCATCAATTATCTGAAACTTACGAAGGAATACATTATAGAAATGGTAATCTCCTCTATTTAGCAAGTCAAATATTGCTTTACTTACAACAAATCATATTGCTCACATAACTCAAGTCAAAGGTCGAATCAAACCAATTGGAAGCGTCCAAAGATTTCCACAAGGATCGGTTCAGAGCAATTTGCAGTAAACGACTACCGAAGACCTTATCAACCTGTTTTCTGTCCTTGCAAAGGCCTTCGAAATCTTCGCTTTCTACGATAAAGAACATTCCTGAAATATCTATATCCCTGGCAGGAAATACCGACTTTTTGACCCATATCAACTCATAAACTCACGCCTTTTCCCATGGGGGTAGGCAGAAACTACAAAAAGTCTCCTCACATTTTTTTTACTTCGTCCACGTTCATACATCTAGTCATAAAAGCGCGCCGGTTGCAAGTACTACCAATGTTTTTGTCAAATTAGCACTAGAATCCCGTACTAATTCACGAACACGGCTCGCAATCAAATTGAGACGAGTAAACATCAAAATGGCTGTAACGATCTGTATGCTGTCCTTAATGACTCACTACTACCCGGGTCTGTCCGGAATTGCTTCAATGTATTTTAATGGACGCCCGGAATTAGGAGTCAACGGAAGCATTAAAAAGATATCGGGGTTTAGCTTGGGCCTTTTGGGACCCCAGTATAGTCAAAATGTCGAATCACTTGCATTCTCCAATCGAGTTATTTAAGTTCACGAACGAACGAGTCTGCGTAACACACACAATCCCGTACATTTTGACAAACCAAAATATTCATTGCGTAATCTACGCTGATGAATTAATCAATTTATGTTAACTATAAATTTTCATCAAAATACTTCGAATTGTGATAATAAGTGTGCATTATTAGGGTGCAGAGTTAGTCCACAAGGCTGAACATATCGAATTACATTATAATTCAATCAATACTTCAGGTTCAATAAAGTATCGAATCTCCAGACGATACGAGTATAATCCTTCAGGCACATCAATTTATAGAGAGAAATGAGTTCCCGATTGCGTTCGAATAAGACGGCCCTAATCCGGAAGTGATCATGCGATTAAGGCCGGATGTGGGTAGAAAAGGACCGACTGGTGAGATACAATTTGGAAAAACAGATTATACAGCTACGGAATTTATCCTATACTATTAAATGAGCAAAATTTGTAATCATTTCCTCGAAAATTCATTTTCTCTATTTCATCCGAGGAGAGCTTGGTCGCCCAGGCACTTATTCTATTGGGATTATAGATAAATAAACAAGTAATGTTTATAGCACTTGCAAACAATATAATTATTATGGGTTAGCCTAAACAAGTGACTTCACATTATATCCCCACGCATGTATTGAGTAACGTATTCTTTTGTTGGGCATTCTACACTAAAACGTCACAAAAATCAAGAAAGCTCTTGTTTTTTTTTCTGATACCAGGTTTATTTGGTCTAGCTCTAGAGTACTCTAGATCCACCTTTATTGGCAATCTTTGAATATTTTATTTAAAAAAACAACGCAAGATTTAAAATATCATCACATAAAACACAAATAGCATCATCGCTTCACATCAGACGAGTTTCGGCCAAACGCAAGCCTATTTAATATTAAAAAAATCGTCCTTGATATATTGATGTCAATTGAGACAAACTAAGACACAATCATAGAATCCGCCAATACTGTCCATTACGTTAGCGTAACGCTTAGAAATGAAACACGTAACGAATATATTTATGAGAAGGCTCCCAAAGACGAAGATGATCAGTTCGAAACGTGACCTGAAATATATCAAGATATTGTTTAGAAGACCTTCCTACGTAACGATGTTAACAATCTGGTGATCTCACAGAAAAGAGGGTCTGTAAAAGAGAAGAATACTTATAAACTAAAGCCTAACTATCTGTGGGTAAGGACGATTTTCCGTTAGTTGTTGAAATACTTATCATAGAAGCGTAGGAGAAAAGTGCTAAAAGTTTTCATAGTCAAGAATATAGTAATCCACAAATGTTTGGAATTTTCCTCGTTGGGCAAAGTACTTATCAAAATTAACATTTACGCCCTACGCTGAAAAGATGGCGGGGCTATTACCCAAATGCGACGAGCTATTAGCTAATTCAAAAGCCCCTAAAATCACTGAAAGGAAGTGTAAATTGCACAAAATTACACCTTGTGGGACCATGGGGCTTTGCCCACGTAAACTAAAGAAACGTGAAGGAAGCTTTAAAGTTAATTAAAGGACATTTGTCACGGTTTGCACGGGAAACGGCACAGGTATTCTTTATTTTTAGTACCTTTTGAAACCTCTGCACCGTTTACCTCTAGCGTTGGCATTTTTTTTCGTTGCCGTTTCTAAAGAGCTAAATTCGTGTGTGGATTTTACGGTAAATTTTGATGTTTAAGAGTGTAAAGGTTTGGCTGGGGCTGTTTTTTTACTGTGTACGTTCACATCCAGACCATTTAACTATCTATAGTAAATTTGATATTTTTATCAAGCCAAGGAATAGCGGCACGGAAATTACTTGATTCTGGGATGAGAAAATGATAAGCTTTTTCAATCTAATCCGCCTATTGAAATCTGAAACGATCAAAGGCCCAAAGGAAAGCCTGAAGCCTACTCTGGTCTAGCCTGAAACTACTTTGGTCTAAAGAATATTTTTCTAATGGATACAATATCTAACCCGAGGCATAAAGACGGACATTGCGCCATTTATGTCTAAGTCTAGAAATTTCTAGAATCCCTAACAAGTTCAAAATGACGGTATTTGAAAGTTTTCGGTTGACCCTCAGAATTTATTGGGACCTATTGAAATTCAGAGAATTGAATTTCTTGACTAATTCAAATTTGGCTTAGTATAAATAAATTCGGAATTCTTGAGGGTCGGAAATGAATTAAAAGAAAGTAAAGAAAATAATTCAAGTATTTCGTAGAAATGGATAATTTATTGGGAGGACTTTGGTTTACGGCCGCTTCATCACCTGAAGCTATTATAAAAGGTTTTGGAATAGTGAGACGTGCTTGCCCAAAAAAAAACATATTTTCAAATCGTATTAGGGACCCCTAGTTCTTAGGTGAAATATATTAATATTCCACAAATATTACCTTACAGAGTACAGGTAGATACTTAAGTACCTTCCAAAGCAGAAAAATAGACGGATCGAAAAAAAGGATGTTTGAAAAACGTTGTGCCCACACAAACGATTCTTTATGTTGCGACAAACGCTGTCATATTAGCATTCATCTGTCGCGCCTCATTTTTACATTGAAAACGACTTCAAATATCGAATTTGACGTTTGTCGACGTTTTTGTGATGTCAGATCGTAAAATTGACGATATTTGTATTATCTTCTTCAACGTTTGGTTGTCGGATGCGTTCTCCCAATTTTTATTTTTGCTAAATTGAATATTCAATGAATAATTGGAAAAACCGAGTCTACTTTCTGATCTCATGCCTACGTCATGTATGAGGTAAATTAACATGACGTTGTATATTTTTTCCTTCATCCCGTCCGTACCATTATGGAAATTATTTCTTCTACAATATTCAGAACCAATTTGTATCTCACAATTTACCTATTTCAATCATACATTCTTCGAAAGCGTTATTTTTATTCTCCGAGAATTTGCCAAGTTTCCAGGAGCTGTTGATAAAAAAAAAATGAAATTGTATGTGGAAATTATCTTAATATCATCATCATCATCAGCATGCCCCAATTTAATTGGGGTCGGCGCAGCATGTCTTATTCTTCCATACTTCTCTTACTCGTCATCTCGTCAGACACCTTTTCTATCCATATCATTCTTCACACAGTCCATCCATAATTTCTTTGATCTTTCTCTGCTCTCATTATCTTAATTATTATGTAAAATTCCCTTCTTAATATTGAGACGGAAAAACGTCTGTCGGGTCAGCCAGTATTAAATAAAATCAAGATGCCGACATTGCTTAGTTCTAATAATAAAAGTGCACGCGCCAGAAGAGCGTCATTCTACTACCTATACAACAAAATTAAGTAGCCATAAAATTGCAGAAAAACTAGATTGTACTGCGGACACACTGGCGGCAGTGACGTGGTCGCCGCTTATCGATCGCTCGTCTAGCCGCACCCTTACGCCTGTCTAGAACAATGCCAACTTTCAAATTGTGAGCTTTTATCTGGAACGTAAAAAGGGTTAAGTCTGGCTTATCTGCTTCTGATATGACGGCAGTTGGAGGTTTTTCGTGGAAACTTGGACGGATTTGTGGTCTTGTCATGTGATGCCAGAAACACGAAGTCCTTTTTATCAGTAGGTGCTATAGCAGGCTTAAAATGTAACATCAACGTTAGTAGATCCTTGATAGAATCAGATTGGGCTATAATTTCTGAGGAGCAATTTCTGTGTTTTTGCAATTCACAGTCGTATTAGTTTGTCAATTATTTGCTACCGACATTTTGATTGTTACTGGTATGAGATTGCGAGTTTTCTTACATTTTGAAAAATTTTAGCCACTGATTGGTATTTTTCTTTTCAATAAAAACCAAAGACATTCAAATGCTTACGAGCGAATATAAACAGAAGACTTAAGCATTCTTAGGATAATTCTCAATAGAAAGGAGTTATCGAAATTATTATTTGCAAGGAAATGCCTTGGTCAACAATCTCGTCCAACAACTAAGATGATTCACTTGTATTCTATTAATAGAGCGATTAACATGAATCATTATGTCCAACATTGGCTATACACGAGCCATAATACTAAAACTGAATGGAGTTGCAAATGTAATAGTGGTGTCAATAAGCGATGGTGTAATAGTATCATTATTATTGCAAGGATGGTTCTAAGCCAAACACATTACACTGGATGATTCTGCAGGTGTGTTGAAAGTTTCATAGGGCCCCTTGAAATTTGGGGGAACTTGTGAAAAGTGGTAGTATAAGAAAATAGGGTCGATCTCATGATGGAATAAAATATCTGAATAGAAAACATCCTGAATAGAAAACATAAACAGAACACCACTTGCTTACTATCCTAACATATTCTTTTTGCTTGCGAATATAATATTCCAGCCCAGTTTATACAATACAATGTTAGATATAATTCAAAATTAAAAACAGTTTTAAAATCGCAACAATGGAACCAAATTCTAAAAACAAAACACAAACGCGCACACAACCGAATCCTATCTCAAAAACAAAGCACGACCGCAAAAAGTTCAAATTCAAAAACAGAATTCAATTTCAACGAATGTCACAGTCAAGTAGGAACGTTACAGTGAACGTTTTAGGCCAGAATTTCGCGAACCGAATGCCGAATACCGAATGGCCTATGTTTGAACAAGTGGCCAGATTGAATGCTTTCCGTTCGCCCTAAGCCGTCGAACCGGGGTAGCGACGAATGGTTTGACGTTTATCTGCGACGCCATTTGCTATTGGTCTCGTGTAGCAAAACTAGCGCAGTTTGTGTTGAACTTAGAACGATTTGATCTGGCTTACTAGGTAAATAGTGGTTTGGGGTTAAGGATACTGTTTGTGCGCAAGTTCTAGAAAGCTTTTCAACTACAATTTGTATTATAAGTGAGGTGAAGGATGGACAGTGTGCGGTTTCCTTTAAATAATCAACAATTTCTTGTACCAATACTTGATTCCTTATTGCTAACATAACTTTTTATAGATTCATAAGCTAACTTTCTACTTACCTTAATAGGTTAATCATTTTTTTTCTGGTTATATACAGGGCGATTACCGTTCTTTATTCGTAAAAATTACATGCAAAACCCCTTACAAACTGGAAACAAACCCTTAAAAACCCAACGCTTTATTTTAATCTTCAATCATTCTAGCTCATTCATCACAGTCCACTTAAGACCCCAACAGATTGAATAGTGAAAACTTCTGATTAAAAAAAAAACATTCAAAGAGACCCTATTAGATTTTTAAGGGTAAAAAAATGTAGGCCGAGTTGTACTATGAACGCCAAAATGTCGGACGTCCACGAGGTTTACTCAGGCACTTTGCTCTAGGCCACCTAATATATAAGTACTATTAGTACTTCATTCGTCGTAAACAGTATGAATGAGGCAATAGATGTCCGAAAGCTTTTAATGCCTTTAAATCTGTCGGCAGGTTGACAGATTAAAAGATTAGGTTTTATCTACGTGTAAGGTGCCACGTCTAGAAAGTACTAGCTGCAGACAAGTGTCTTGTGTTCTCTATCCTGTGTTAGACAACGGGAGCTAAAAGATCATTGGAACGCAGAACATAGAACGCAGAACGCTAATCTGCAACTTGGTACAAAGGAGGAAGATTTAACATCCTTTAATTATTGGAAGGATATTAAACGTATCGGCCATTATTGGAAGAATAGTTACTAGACACATCATGGAGTTACTGCTAAAACTTAAAGTAAAATTATAAAGTATTCATGCTAATTAGTACGACTGCTCAAAAATTAAACTTTGTTATCACCTGTCGTATAAATTAATGAATAAGACTTCTGAAACTAATTACTAATTAAATTCAGTAAATATTTTAAACAAAACTGAAACTAAATAAGTACCTACTTATGTTCTCAATTATAAAGTTTGCAATTTTTTATTATTAATTTTTAAACAGACTTACATAATCTCTTTTTTGTTATCAAAAACAATTTCTAATTATATTTTACACGTTTTTTTTTAAGAAAATTATGCGAGAAACCAAGCAAAAATAAACTTACGCTCTCAAAGATAAGCTCAAACGCTTTCTTAGCCACATCTTTAAAACTTTTGAATTTTGATATGGATCTGTGAAACTCGATATATTTTCTACAAAATGGCGAACTTTATAATCGCACCAACATAAAACAATCCGCAAGTTCTTTAAGAACTTGGTTCTGTTTTGCTGATAAAAGTTCTTGGAAAATTGCTTAACATCGTTTTGTGTATTATAAAAGTTCACGGCTTACTGCGTACTCCTAAATGAACAATATAAGAACATCAATTATAATTATTATCATTCACAGAACAAATAAAACGCAATATTAATATTTGAATACTCGAGTATAGGTAAGAAACTATTTTGTCAAACCACGACTCATTAATGTTCAAAATAATAATAGTACGCGCAGTCCTACTAAAACACTAATAATGTACATAAACTACTCATAAAAAGATAGAATTTCATCGTGTTCTGACAGTTTTAACAGCACCTTAAAAATAAGGTAGAACAAAGTTAGAAAAAACGCTGCTACGAAAATTAAAAAGAAACCCAACAAACCTTAAACAAAAAATATTACAGACGAAATAAGACTTCAAGTTCACTTCTCACTTATACTGAAGCTCTCCTCACAATCGTTATAACGTCCAAACTTATATCTTATTTACGGACTGCGTACCAAAAACTTTTGTATCGTGAGATCTGTTGAAAGCTCTCCAGAGATTGCTTATGACATTGGCCCCAATAAAAAATTGACGAACTCTGTTTTATTCTCCGAAAACGAGAAACAGAGATAATCTTTATGATTGTAGAAGAAAATAATTTGAATAAGTAAATTTTTTTATCGTATTTTATTCTTGTTCATTATTATTTTTATTGGTGTGTACCTACTTACAACTCGGTTTACAATCAAACCAACGCCATTACCCACCACACGAAAGGACGACATTATCAATTTTGCTCGTAAAAGATTTAAAGCGAATTTCACCTAAGAAACTGGCGTTCAAGAGTTGTTGTCACTGGCAATATGCCATCCCGTCAATGATTACCCTGACAGCTCTTGAACGCGGTCTAGATGTACTGTTCACATTCAGTTTTATTGGTGAAATTAGCTCTTGCATATTTCAATAGATATTAAGCGCCCAGCTTGAAAACTATTATTATTCCTGTTATACAATATTTCAAGAACTAACCACTTACTCTACTTGAACCTCCTCAAAAGCGACATTTTCTCGAAAATTCGAAATATCACGGATGTAATTAGATCAAGTGGCTCTTCGCACTTGTGTCCCTGACGGAACGTATATACGCTTAAAAAATGTTGGCGCATGTTACAAGTTGGGAGAACATGGCGGTTGGATGAAGCATGAAGATTATAGAAATTATAACTTAACCGTCACAAGTAAGAGGTCTAGAAAGAGATATGACATTGAAGAACTACCACTAGGCAGACGCTCATTGTAAATAACTGGTATTCAGCAATAACCAGTAAGACTCGAAGCCGACGCCAACATAGTTGGGAAAAGGCTAAACAGATGTTGAACTGAACTATCACAAGTAAGAGGATATAAAAAAGACTTGATGGATTTCGCTGGTAAAAAAAGAATATTTAAGTTACTAGGTACATGCAGCAGGAGAAAGTAGCTGCTTGATACAACTACAAATAAAAGCTGAAAACTCGAACCCATTAATTATTAATTTCAGAGAATTTCAATATGCAACCGCTTGACATAAATTTATTGGGTGTCAACTTTTCAGCTATATTTGTAAAACCTGAAACCGCTGCTTAAATATCTAACGAAATTGGTTCTTAGAAAAGCTAATAGAAAAGTACCACAGGGTTTCCACAAAGGAGCGTCGGACATGAAATAATAACATTCTACTGAACTCAAGTATTTTGAACATAATTAAGTTTTTGCTTTATAAGTAAGTTTAACATAAAGTTACTTTAGCAAATATCAAGTAAATGCCTATTGGAATTCATAACTAAATAATTCATAAAATAATGTTTTTTTACTGTTAAAATACAACAAGTTTTTACGCAATATGTCTTTACTCAACCTGTCAGAACTGTCAAAAGTAAAACTAATATCAAAAGATAATCAAAGAGATACTTGAAAAACGCGAGGCTATTAAATTCAACCAAGCTAGGAAAACTGTCTGTAATAGTGTTGCTATTTCTTCCGCTTACCAAGTACTTTATTATTCAGACCATCAAATTTATTATCACTATTAACATATGCCCAAACCGCGTGGTCTGCCATGAGATTATGGCATAATTATGTAATCTATAACAGCCTGATCGCCCTCACAAATTAAAAGGCCAGCAGTGGCAAAGTAAAAAGCTATGCTATTAGACCAAAGCATAGCTTTTAACTTTGTCACTGCTGGCCTTTTATTTGTGTGATCTATGTATGTTAACTAAATCAAAAAGTCAAATCCTCTAGTCACAATTCCCTGATTACAAGTCAAACTTAGACCAAACCTGTCTTCCAAGCAAAGTGGGGCGTCAGAAGAAAGTCCTAGTGTTTGCACGACCTGAATACCTAGATCCAGGGCCTTAAATGAGGCTTTGAATGTTTCAGCTAAAAGCAACCGGAATTAAGATGGATGAGAACATCTCTCCAGTATTACACGTAAATGTGGGGAGAAAAAACAAGAAAAAAGAGAAAACAGACTATATTTTTGAACACAATTGTTGTTTATTGCTGTTTGTCGTGTCTTGTTTCGAGGAAGTAAGGTTAAGGGCAGGTGGAAGAATTTTGGGAAAAATAATACTAATGAGGTTAGAAAAAAAGGGAGGTAGTTTTCTCAGAAAAAGAAGATATTTTTAGGCTCCTGTAGTGTGTTATTATGATTGACTGGCTAGAGGCAATCTATCACTTTTGACATGATTTAGACAAATGTTCTCGGTTTTTCTATGTTGTTTTATTCTTTTACTACTATTGTTTTATGTTACATTATAATAAATTACAACAGAAACATCAGGCGTGTTTCCCCAAATGGTTAGACCAAGATGTACCAATAGTACTTTTAACCACATTTCGCCGGGTATGTTTAGGTCCCCATATAAAAGGGAGCGAGCCTCTTGCCAACAACCAGTCACAGCGACAGTCTATAGGCTGCTGCTGACAAACTCAAGATGGAAAGACCCACTAACGATAAAACTCAAATTACGTAAATATATAATTCAGGAAAATTAAAAGATTTTGAGAGATACTTGCATGATTTACGACCAAAATATTTCCCGAAGGTAAATTTTTCCCAAACTGTAAAAAGTCAGGCAATTCTGCATCAAACGTGAGGGTGAATATAAAAATGTTTGCACTCCTCAACGTGATAGATTACGGACGTCGTTTTGATGATGGATGGCTTTTATCACAGGAAGGGTCGGCTTCCAAAATGTTTGTTGAATCTCATGTTATAATTATGGGAACCTTTTAACTCCTCCTCCTCCTCCTCCTTTTAACTCGAGGGTTCTATTCTGTATGTTAAAGAAGAAAAAAAATAACTGAAGCTAAAATGGAACTGGAAGATGATTTTTGTGAGGGTTAGTTCCATTTAGCTTCTGATAAAGTCAACAAAATTACGATTTGGTGAAAAAATTATGATTGATTTGAAGCTCCCATTAATTTTTGGGATGAAAAACAATTTATTTCCATAACAAGAAAATCTGAACATCAAAACCAAGGCACGAGAAAAGGATGAGAATAAAAACATACCCACATCACTCAACACAGTCAGTGATCCTATAGAAGATATGAAAATGAGGCAGTTCAAATATCCTCATAGTCCTGCTCTGCCTATCCAAATCATTTTGGATGGACAGGCCGCAGGACACAGGACGCCGGACAACCGCAAGAAGAATGGGCAAACATATTCGGGTAAGATTTAAGTTATGTTAGGGATCAAAAAATATTATGTGAGGGGTATTAAATCAAACCTGACCTACAGATCCAAAATTTGTAATCATGTGGTTTGATATTTTGAAAATTCTTTATGTTTTAGAATAATTGACTTCCAAGAGTCCTAGGACAAAAAATTTTTAAACCAATGCCAGATCTAAAATTAGTAATCATGTGGGAATATCATATTTTGAAATTCTTCATGTTTTAGAATAATTGACTGCCAAGAGTCTTCGGACAAAACTTTTTAAACCAATACCATTACAAGGTGCTACAAAACCTTCAAGGATTGTGGTATTATTTTCATTTTTAACTCATAATATTTGTGTTAGAACATACTATGCTAAACTCAATTCATTCATGTTGAGGCCGAAAATAAACTAATCCAAACTCTTTTGTCAAAAAAAGTAGAACCCACACAAAACATAATCTCCCTCCACGCTACGTAAGCTAGTTAGGTAACAAAATAATAAAGTGTTAAAACACACCGTCACATAGCTTCATCACCAGGTAATTGGCTGCTCGCACAATATAATTTTAAACCGTTTTATGTGCGTATGCAAATTATAATTTAACTTTAACGTTGTCAAGGGAAAGTTTTGCAAGGTGTAGCAGTGTGTAGCTCGTGGTGATGAATTCAAGATGGCGGTGTATTACAGACGGGATATAAGAAGTTGTCGGTGCCTTATTTGTTAAGTATTGCGGTGTTTTTCTCTGTGAGGATAATATCATTTAATTGGAAGAATCACATATGTAGACGTTCGTTGAGTGTGAAGAAGGGCGACAGTACGGTTTAAATAAATAAATTATAAACTTCAAATTAGAAGAGTCGTGCTTACTTCACTGTCTCCAAATCCTTTTCTAGCTCTGTTATGTTGCCACGCTATGGTATATAACTTTAATTTGTGATTGAGGTTACCATAATTCCTCACTTCAGGTCGTCAGCAGTAAACTTTTTAGATCATTCAAACTAACAGTATTGATTTCATGATATTTGTAAAATAATTAATATTGAAACTATTGAAGAAAAAGCAAACTATCTTCAAAATATTTTTCACATTGTAGGAAACAATACTGATTATGTTTATAAATATGGTTTCAAAGGAGTATAAAGAATCTGCCTTGAGAAATCTCTTTCCATCCAAATCGAATCAGCTTTTAATCGCAAGAATAACCACGAATATAAAAATGATCTTTCAGTGTTTACCAAAGCAAAACATTTCCATTTGTATAATATACATTGATTTTACATACTCCTTCGGGACTCCCTCACTCACTATCGGATTGAAGAGGCTTAGTTTCTAATCCCATTTGAATAAATATACTTCATGTGTTGGGGTGGTATTCTCCTTAAGAATTCCACCTAGAAAATATCCAAAATTTAGAATGTTATACTAAGTTGGCTTTGGCTTATCTCTTTTTACAAAATAAGCAGAAAAGTCGCAACAAAATTAAAGGATAGGCATGAATAAACTTTCAAACATGTTATCGTGTAAGGAATAAAAAACCGTTCAACAATTTTTTCCCGAAAATTGCTCTAAGTACCTACTCCTTTGAATTAACTTCTACAATGTCTATCATTTAAATAACCCTTTCATTCAGTTCCACTTCTTCCTTTACCGTGCAATCGACATTAATATCCTCTTCTACATCAAGAATCCCCACTTCATCTTCAATCCATAAATCTTCAAATTCAGCATTTCTATAGTCATCTCTGAGGCAGTGACCACCGCCAATTTCTCCCACAATCATTTATCTTTCACAATCATTTGTCTAGTTCTTGACAATCGGATCGAATCGACCATAATTCACGACCGCACGTCTCGAGTGTAAGCTGAGTAATTGAAACTAGGGATTTTATAGATATTGTATTGGAGAACTATTTCTCAAGAAGTGCTTCGTTAGCCGGTAATAAAGAACTGGAGGAAATGGATTAGATTGTGTGGAGACTTCGTAGAATGTAGGTGCTAGAGGTAATAAGAGTGGTGTAATATTGATTAGTAGCAGCTAGATTCAGAAGAAAATGTAGCTACTTACGAATAAAGGTAAGATAAATATTTAGAAAAGAAGAAAAATCAATCAGAAAAGTAAAAATGGAGCATGTCAGAAATCGCTTGATGGCTGCGAGTGAAATCGTAAAATCGGTGGCGGGGGATGGTCACATTCCCCAAGAATTTCAAGTTTGGGTCAAGTTATATACAAATATATTCAAAACACAAAACACTATCTGTTTCAAACAGACGTTTCCCTAATCCTTTGTGGCAGGTGAGCTCAGCCTGTTACGTAAACCAAACAATACCCCAATTCAAGTATAATTCTGTTTATTCAATACTCTACTAACCTACTTCAAACAAGTTGCTTTGTTAGCATTAATGTTACTAAACACAAGCTCAACTGTTTAAACAAGTCCAAAATCTGCGATTCAAATATTGTCTTGAAGAAACATAATAATGAATCTCACTAAGACTGAAGACAAAAGCGTCTTGAAAGGCGTTTATTCAGTTAACGAATATTTATATAAAGAGATCGTTTGGTTCAAGACCGTTCTTAAGAGCAATTTAACACTTGGAGATGAAATGGTGGAAATTAGTAAGCAAAACGTCTTGAGAGATGGAGAGAAAGAACAAGGGAAAATTATTTTCTTGGTTACTGCCAAGATTAATGCTGAGATGTTTGTGAGGGAGGCTCCCTTCTAACAAAATATAGATGTTGGTACTAAAATTACGAATGATCCTAATATTTCCGCAGGTTCTTTTTTCTTTGCGAAAAGAATAATTAGATGCCTTCATTGATTATGCTGACATTGATATTTCCAGCTTTTAGACTTTCATGGAGTATTTTTGTTTTAAGCATCATTTTTCAAAGTTGAGATATGCTTTTATAAATTGTAAATGCTGACTAAGAGTATCGATTTATATTATGAAAACTCGATTGTCTTTAACAGTGAAAAAATACCATTACTCCTTCCCCTTGACTTGCGTGTGTTATTAATCGCTCTGTCACCCATTCTTTATTCCCTTCACAAATTCTAAGTCAATTTCCAAGAAAGAAAGAAACTAAATCGCTGGCCATGGCCTTATTATGCCTGATAACGAACAATGAGGATCAAACTGTCTAATATCACTTGATTTATGTCTGAACCGTCTGAACCCTCCACTTTTGTTCGGTAATCAGTTGTCGATGCGCGAATTTATGGGGTTTACTAACAAAAGGTCTGAATGAATAAATAATATTAGGTACCACGGCCATTGAGCTAGAAAATATAATAAAAGTACTAGCGGATGTAAAAATGAACAAAGAACCTTACAGGCAGATTTTTTATTCTAAACTTTACAGTGAATAATTACAATGTTTCATGAAAAACAACATTGTGTTAAATAAATTACCATATTAATACTAGAAACTTAAAAAAACTTTTGGTTAGGCAGAGAAATGGTACACCCAAATTTCGCCAGTAATGTTTGAAGTCCCGTATAATAGGAAACAAGCCTATTGCCATCAACTGGGAACAAATCCAGACTCCGTGGTTGCTTTTGAGAAATTTCTGATGGAAAAACCCAATAACACTTTGCCCGACTCGGGAATCAAACCCAGGACATCATGATCAGCAGTCGCGCTTGCGACCACTCAACCAACGAGGCACTACTTTAATTTACTTATGCAATATCCTTTATCACTAACCACGAAACAAGCATGCCTTGTCACTAAGCACGATTGCACGTTGTATCAATAACTTAAGAAATAGTCCAGTATTTCACTTCTGCATTATCTAATGTTTCATTATTATTCTCCTTTACGAAACAAACTTACAGCCTCGTCAAAACCAAGTACTAGACCGAGCCCCTAACTACCTCTCCACATAGGTACCTATCTACAGACCGTAATAAAGTTATCAAGTTACTCGCGAAGAAGCTTCCCTTCGCGTCAACTTCAGCTTCCCACATATCAGAAACTAGAACCGCCAAAAGTACTCGACTTGAGTATGTGAGTACATAGCAAAGTATATAAGAGAGCTGTGGGCGATCACTCAAAGAACAAGTTATTGGCCCAAGTTTGATCTCGTCTGTCTTAACATAAAAGTTTTACTGACAGAACCTATTTTGTCGATACCGATGTAGGAATTCGACTGACGACTTAAATAATAAATACTCTTAAAGTTCTTCGGACTTAGGGACGCGAGGGACGTCCTTTTAGTGTGATAAATAAAATAGCTAACTGATCTTACTTGTATCCAGTGGCTGAAATGTTTATTGCATGTTTGTTTGTTACGAAAAACAACTAACATACTTTTTATCAGTAAAGTTTTAAACACGACCTTTACCCAATATTTAGATAATTTGGGTTAAATATAAACAAAATATTCTCAACATTCACTGAACCAGAAGGGTAAATAACCATTTCAATCATTCTACAAAATGGAAATGTATTTGAATAGATCCACATACAATATAAATAATAAATACATAGATTGCACTATTACATAACCCACGTCAACGACAAACTGTGCCGCAATAACAATATCATCCAAATAAATCATCCGCGACCACAATTCCTATCACGAAAATATTTTCTCGCTATAAATATCCCGGGAAGCTTTCGTTTAGCCAGCTGGGGCATTCCCGGGGCCCTAAAATGTTCTCCAAATGAAGAAATCGAAGTGAAAAGTATTACATAGGTACTTGATGGTATCCGAGTGACTGCCCCGAGGCCAGACGATAGAATTGCGCGCAATTCCGACGAAATTCACCCGAAAGATTATTATGTTACGGTTTCAATTTGTGTAATGTAATACATTCTTGGGTTCCAACATGATAGATGATTGCGTAAAAGTAACGCTTTTCACGTCTAAGTAAGATTTCATGTTGGGATTTTTTTAATTTTTCAGAATAATGTGTCGGTAGGCCGTGTACAATGAATTGATGTGAATATTTCGCGAGCGTGTGTGATGTTGGCGTAAAAATGATGGCGTTCAAATTACGCTTTGCGTTACCTTTGTAATATCAATTTTGAGCTGCTTTGTGAGTCTATGATATTTTGTATCTCTCGGATGTGTTATTTTCTGCATTTTTCTTTGCAAGATTGAAACATGACTGTTCTTTCCTTTTGGGAATCGTAATCTTTCACGTTTCTAATCAAATCCTTAATTCTCGTTTTATAAAGAAGAATTAAAAATTATCAGAACATTCACAATAAACAGCGTAGTTTAGTTCCCTAACAAATAAGAACAATACTATTACCTACATAGTTTATATCAAATAACCACAACTTCCAAAATACACCTCTGTTCAAATTATACTACAAGTACTACAACAGTAATAATAGTTACTTGTACATTAACGAGTCCTTGTAACTTGAATAAATAAATGAATTATTAATATAAGGTAGGTAACTTCTATGATAAAATAACAGCAAACCTTGAACAATGCAGCTCTATTCTTGATTTAAGCTCGTTACCTATTGTACGTCAAGTTTCCATGGAAAACTATTCAGAATTCTGTTCAGCATGTGAATTGCTTATGTAGCTGCCAAGTTATTACACGGCCTCTTGTGCTCGCTCAAAATGTTGTTAAGTTCTACCTCATAGTTGACGGCAATTCAATGGGCAGCGACATGTTTAAAACTTTCAGATTTATGATGAAAACAAAATTGTATTAAAAATTATAAAGTAAGTTTTGTTCGTTTATTTTTATGCTCGGGTATATTTCCATACGTTTCTTTAGTGTTCTGAGTTTTAAACCTTAACTTTGTTAAACTTTAAAATTCTAAATAAATTGAATTTTAAAGTTCGAAATGTTCATTGGAAATTCAACAGAATTTCCGTGATATTGTCAAACCCGGTCACATTCCAATTGAAAACTTCGCATTCAAAACTTCAGGACCAACAATGATGATTCAAAACCACGTTAATTAAACCCTTTGACTCCCAAACGATTCCAAATCTATTCATAAACCGAACTACAAATAAATATAGCCAATTATATTTCAGTATTCACTTGAAAGTTTCGCTGAGTACGTATAGGAGCTCTTGAAATGTCTCGAAAATTGTACAGACGAGATTGGGGGGCCCGTAGAGCTCTTCTGAATTATTGCTAGAGCCTACCTGAGAGTTGCCGTGACTGCCTGCCATTACGCTAATAACGTTGTTATAATAATGCCTTGAGGAGAATTATGATGGCTAAACCACCTGCGAGTAATTGTGTTGTCGTGGGTAATGGGAAATGTATCGCGGAATGGGATGTTTACTGGGGACGTGGCTATATGGTAATAAATGATATTATATTGTGTTAATATTAATAGCTTTTTATGAAATTTACCGTGGCTATACTTGATGTGACCTTCATTGTTCAATTTATATTAACATGGCAAACAGGCAAACTTTAAGCTAGTATAAACTGGACGAGGCCAAAGTAGTAAGTATGTAAGGACCGTGGTAGGAGGCCTTCTGTGTGTTCTGCCTATTCCCGTGGGAAGAATGCGTGACATTATGTTTGTATGTATTTATGCTAGCTTTTTAATTAATTTTGTGTTTATGTTACCATTATCATCGTGTTGATATGTATGCTTTAACCACACAATTATTTTGTAGAATCACATTTGTTACAATTTACTGTGATCAAATGGTTTTCTTCCTTAATTTCTTTCTTTCTTTATTCTACCTCTACAAAACTAGTTGTTGAAATATAATATTTTTATTTGCATGCTACCAAAACTTGGCATAATACTAGTTGTATGAGAAAATCTACAAGGCATAAAATTTCATTGTTTGCCTGACCTATATGGTAGACACACGCAAGTGCTCAAGCCACATATACAGCCATAATGTATTATTTATGTACTTGTTTACTCTCTCTCAATGTAAAGAGAAAGTGAACCGACAATTGAACACAATCATTTGATTTACTTAAGGTGGAAATTATTTTCGGTTTAAGAAATTGCACAAAGATTTTTCTCTATAGAATCATGTTCATATTTTTCCATGGCAATTTTGAACGACGATGAGAAAGGAAAATGGGCTACTTAATGATACTCTTATTTTTATCTTGACACTCTTATTTTCCTCCTTTGCTTCCCTAAGCGTATAAGGCTGGATTTTATTGTAGCCATGGAAATTATTGCTAATAAGATTGGAAGAGCGCTTGAGGCAAAAGATTGTGTTTGCTTTTATGCTAGCTTCTTTTGAAAAAAGCTATTCTGACTGAATGAAGAACGAAATCTTTGCAATGGTAATTTTGGCAAAGAACCATGCCAATATCACAAGAAATGAAGTCTTTGAGAATGACTGGTATTATTAAAATCACATTTTTAATACTGCTGTAGAAACTCGTATCTTGAAAGGTTACGTAAAGTTTTCAAAAAATCCGTCGTCAACTTGAGGACCCTTGAGAACCAGAGGATGCACTTACCTCGTTATAATGTTGTAGCTTATGTTTAAGATAACAATGCTTGCCATAAATCACGGTGTAGTATTACCTGCAACAAAGACCAACATCGTAAATAACATGACATTCACATGCTAGTTTCGAAGTTAACGTTCGTAGTCTGAGTCTATTCAAATGGCAATTAGGATCATCTGCGTTCTACTAGATATTTGCTTCAATTCCTACTTTATTCTTAACTATGAAAATGCAATATTTGGCATATTTTTTCTTTTTCTCACTGTAAAATTACTTTGAATTGTTGTCTTAAGATAATAAGATTCGAAATTGTTGGTACACCACGTAACTTTAAGCTTCGCAAGAGCGAAGTGTCTTAACACAGGCAATTTTTGTCTAAAAGGTCACTTCAACCACTAGATGTTGTACATAACTTGTGAAAGAAAATAAATTATTTGGATTGTATTGTTGTACTTTGTGACAAATATTTGTTCGTTTGGCTCTTGAAGCCGGTGTAAGCGATTCATTTAGTGTAATAGCTGCTACGTTTCAGGCTACTACGGATAAATGCTTTACTGTAAAGGAATTAATTGTATCTATGAAAAGTAAATTCTTTGAATTTTATGACGTCATTAAAAATGAATCGAGCGCATTTATTCCAATATAATCAGTAAATTTTAATTTGTCATAAAGCGTAAAACAAAGAACGGGCAAAAAACTCCATAGATACACTTTTAAGTCATGATCGTTCGTTCTCGTCTCCAAAAAAAAAATACATTTACATACATTCATTCTGGTTCAAAAGACAGGTTATATAATGAGGAAGCACTCTGCCCGCATTTGTCACCGCTACATATTTGTGACATGACTATGCCTACAATTACTTTATTGGTCCTGTAGTCACCACTCTACCTAATTGGGAGGTGAGATGGTGCTATTACTGTTTTAACCATTAAAACGGTACCTGGAGGATTATGACCCTTCGTAAAATATACCTATTCATGTAAATTTTGTGCCAATTAAATGCTTCCTATTAGGTTTTGATTAACAAATATTGTGTCACCCAAGACAACAGCAATAGCTTTCAAAACATGTTGTATTTCTGTAAAAACTTTCAACGGTATTGACTTAAGCTTTTTAGTATCTTACGTCTATCCAATACATTCCTGAATACTCTTTATACCTTCTGACTAAAATTGCGCTTTGTCTACATCAAAGCTATTTGTTGTAAGATGGCTCAGCTAAATAACTTTGTTTCCTTATTCAGAAGAAGAGTGAATCAAATAAGCAAACACTGACCGATAGTCTTCAACAATATTCTTATTATTTCTTAGTCATGTATTCGATTTCATCCAGCCGTTGTATTTTATCTTATCTATTCGAAAATCCATTTTCTTCCACAAACATAGAAACTATTTTTAGACGACACAATAGCTAGCTATAACTTAACGTCAACAAATCACACCCACATGCCACGCTACAAAATTTCCATCATAATAATTCTTCGCCCAAACTCAACAAGGACGCTATAAGCTTACTAATTAATAAAATAAAACCCAACAAGGTTGAAAAAGGGTCTAAAATTTGAATTTCAAGTTACAATTTAGGTTATCATCGTTCCAGAGGCTAACGACGAACATAAAGGCGATGAAAACATGAAGAGAGGCATATATTACGCGGTACGGCGTCTATTTTATGTGAAAATACATAAATACATTTATAATTAATGGCTAAAAACGTTAATGTCTTTTGTGTTGTCACGTACGATGAACGTTGAAGAATATATTAATGTGCTTAGAGTGGAAATGGAAATTATTTTTCCTTGTTATAATATTTTTGGTATAGTTTTTAAAAGGTAGGAGTAACTTGCTTTCTAGTGCCAATGCTATGTTTCAATACCTTTTGAATATCATTATGTAGCTTTTCAAATTTACGACATGTTATTTACGCTCAATTTCAGTGATTTGTAGGTAAGTATTTTATTTTATTATTTGGGAAAATAAACGGTTACTCAGAGTAGTTACTGTAACCAACAACATTTTCCACACATTATACTAGTTTTATAATATTCGAAAAAGGTTTGATGAATCAACATGTATCGGGTATTCTTGTCGGTAAAGTAAATAAAACAATAAAAAATAATATTTCCCAAAACCAGCAGTCCCTAATAAAAATAAACGAAAATGTTGTATCCCCAGGGCCAGAGACCGGAGATAATGCTAAAACAGTGGGAATAAAGCCTGATTCAGACTAGATATTTTTTGCTCCGGACGGGGAATAAAAAATGTATAGCTCTACCCCCAGAGGACATCACGATAACATGTTACGTGGAGCTGTGTGAAAATGGAGCGAGCTGGATCGATGATGGAGAAAATTAAATAGAACTGGGTATTGTGGATTTTAACTGGGTTTATCGTAGTCGATGAATTAATCAATTGTGTTTTAAAGACCATTGTACTAATGTTAAATTATGACTTTTGGCCAAACAAAATGAGCAACGGTGCAAACGTGTTGACAATAAAATTTCGGTTAGTAGGCTTTAATTATTATTGTTCTCGGACCGCAGTCCCTCTATTCTCAGGTTCTGCTATAACCTTTTACGTAACTCGATCATAACTTTATCCTCTGTGCAGGTCAATTTAATTTTAATTGGAAACCCAAGGAGATGAAACAGTCTATATCTTTCATCCATCCAAGAACCCTTGAAAGAAATATTTCTAAGAAATCTAATATTGCACAAGATTATGAACCTTGTCTTTAATATTAAATGTCTTCGATAGGGTAAGGTTATAAAACTCTGCAAAATAATATCCATCATATTTATCGCAAAGTAAAAAAATATTTGTTAAGGAATTTCATGAAAGAAATTATGGACCAGAAGGCATGTGGCAAACGCTTTCAACGGCTGTCGTATTTCTACGAGGATTTCCAACAGAATTTTTAACTTTTATGTCATTCCAATGAATTTGGACTTTTCGCTGCCGCTAGTAGTATTTCCCTTTGTCTAAGCCCTCAGATAACGGATGTATAAAAAAACATAAACAAAAAAAGCTTATACCTTATGTATTAACTTACATCCCCGAGTATAAGCTTAATAAGATCCGGTCTAAGTGGATGACACCGCGCCGCCATCTTACATATCCATGATTAAACGTCAGAACTACGCAGCATAGTGACACTAAATATCGCTGAGAGTCGTCTGCAGGAGTCATACACCTTGAAACGACACTTGACATACACTTGTAGAGCAATTTACGCTTACGACAGCAAATACGGGTGGAATTGGATTCTGAGAAATTGAAATTGTTTGCGAAGAATTGAGAGAATCATATTCAACAACAGGAATGGTAATGTGAAACAAAAGCAAGATCTGTTTTAGAATCCTTAGAAATAAGCTTCCCCTAGGAACAGATGAAAACGGATTTGTAGATTTGGTGAGGAAGAACATCAATCAGACACGTACTCAAATCTATTGAGACTCACGCCTTTTTCTCGTGTGGGTGTAGGTGGAAACTATTTGATCGTGATCTATTTATAAATTTCTATTTCATCGATAAGCAGATGTTAAAATAAACTCAATAAAGCCCATAGGTGTATAAAACTAATCCCATCACTTGAGTAAGCTTTAAAAGGATGCTGTTTTCAAAGATTTAGAACACGAGAGGATTAAAGGGGAAATTATAGGTATATGAAGACAGTCCTGAACTATGATGTGTGCCTATTCAATCTTCCAGTTCCAAATCAGAACCCTCTGATCTTTTATGTTGACCTTTGATATTATTGGTATCTTTTACATACGAAATAAATTCTCCAGGAAATGAGAGCTTTGTGGCTATGACAGAATTTGGGATATCCTACTATAAAGGTCTATGAAATTGGGTACAGGAAATTGGTTAGACCGACTAAAGGATGTGTTATGCCGAAATTATTACATTGTCGTCAGAAATCAGGTTATTGGAAAAACGACATTCAAAAGAGGATATTGAGATGAATTAATAAATAACATAATATTTTATTTCTCATCTCACACGTTATAGTAAACAGAAATCACTTAATTTATACCTATATTATAAAGCTGAAGAGTTTCTTTGTTTGGTTGAACGCTCTAATCTCAGAAACTTCCGGTTTGAATTAAAAAAATCTTTAAGTGTTAGATAGTCCATTTATGGAGGAAGGCTATAGGCTGTGTACCATCACGCTGCGACCAATATAAGCAGAGCATCAATCAAATCAAAAATGTTACGCAGAGGAAGTTACGTGGGTTAGTTAGTCTAAGTCTAATAAATCTGGATTGATCAATTGGAGAGCTCTATGTCAATGGCTGCTGTAATGTGACAAAGATGATTCTAAAATAACAACCAACTCTTTCATGTCACTCCATAAACAGACAAATGTATGTATGTGAAAATTTAACAGATAAATGAATATAGAATAAACAATTTATAGGTTCTCAAAAAACTTCGGCACCTAAAATCTTAAAACGAAACGAGAAAAAGAATACAAGTGGATGTAAAAGCGTGCCCATTTACCAAATTCTACATTGTAAGTAACTTTACTTTATGTATTAACATAAAGATCTTTGGTAAGCGTCGATCCTCAAAACTCCGCATAATAAACTTCGGTAATAAACTCCGAATCCATCGCAATTTTGCGGAGGAATCTGAAAAAATACTTCCACTCCATTACGTTCCTTGAAGTTTTTCTAAACACCCGAGGACCCAATATTACTCCATGCAAAGTTATACCAACTTAAAGAGCTCATTGTACGCGATATGGACTCTTTTGTGTTTCAAACGATTTATCATTAAAGGTTGGATTTCAATGATGAATTTCTCAACGGTAATAAGGTTTAACAGGCCAATGTATGTAGTTTCCTGGATACCTTTAAAAGTCAGCAGCTTATGGAATTATTGGTTTTCTTTGATTTGAGTCTAATTTGAGTATCATCAATGAGCGTACGGTTCTGGAAGACTCGAAATGCTTTGAAAAATTAACATCTTTGCTTTGCAAAGTATATAAAAGAACGGATAATGTACCCTGAATAAAGTAATATTCTATCAGCTACAAAGATTTTGGAAAAGCTTGAAACAGAAAAACGGATGTCCACCCTGTTGAAAGAGTCCTATAGTTTAAAACAAATATTGATTCAGTTATGGAAGATTATATATGTACCGATACACCCAGGTCTGTCAATAACCTATTTCACTGGAAAATTCGGTTGCAACGGCACGGGCGTTTCGACATTCAATTAAGATATGAACCGCAGACATGTTCATAATTAATTAGGTCAGAAAATGTATACAGATCGTGGCGTTTTCGATGAATTAATAATTAACGATGTTTACAATTTGTGACACGTCTTTAGATTGAAATAAAAATACAGAGAAATGAATCACACCATATTAATAACATAAATGCGAAAGTGGCTCTGTCTGCCTGCCTGTTACAGTTTTACGCATTGACGGATGAACAGATTTTGATTGGCTTACAGATAAACCATGACGTGGTAACCCACGTCATAATGGACATAAGATGCTTTTTATGCCAGTAGAACGTTCACGTTCGATAATTTTCGTGGAGCCGCTAATTGTGGGCTTATCAATAGCACTGTATACAATTTCTCTGCTATAAATATTTTTGTATACCAATTTTTATTTAATCTCAGACTAACAACTTATCACATACAATCTAAACCAGAATCTTCAATCTCATTAACCTTTACACCACCAAAAGGTAGATTCTCAGCTCTGTAATTACCATTTATCTTATAAATAAACGAGCGGCGTATAATTTTTCCGATACCAATTCCTTTGCGAAAAGTTTAAGGTTAAAGGTGAACGTCCTACAAAACAGGGTGGATTATTGAGAAGCAGATTGAGAAGTAATGGCAGGCTAACTTTAGCCGTGGCAGCTTCAAGACAGCTGTCTGAAGAGGCTGTCCTTAATTTTTTTAAGAATTGCTTACTGCTTTTAAAGACTATGGATGAAGAGATGTTCATTAGAAAAGTCATTGGTTTAATATAAGTCAAAATAAATATTTATTTTATTCAAGTATCGTTGATATCGATACTATACCAGTATTAATTGAAGTAGACAATCGAGTGGTATTGGATTATTATGAGTAGTGTTTGGATCACTAATTCACTATCCACAACTGAAACTAATATCCACTTAGTATAGTATGATAGTATTATGAAAAATAAAAACGAGTGAACTAGATAAAGTTGGTGAAACAAGATTACAACCTTAATTGTTGAAAGACTTTGTAGAAATACAAAATGCTTTAAAAGGGATTGTCATTCGTATGGGACATCAGGTGGGTTGCCATGATCTGTTAGTGTATCCGAGAGTGGGAAAGTGACAGCGCTAGACAACCGTCTAGCGCCATCTCTTACCCACTCTCGGAATAATACTAACACATTCCTGCACTAACACATCATGGTAGCCCCCTGGACTCATTTAAAAACCGTGTCATTAGTTAGTAATACGAATAGAGAATTAAAAACAAGAAGGATAAACAACAGGATAACACGATAATAATAATCTCAAAGCAGGAGTCGAATCAAAACCATATCGCAATGATGTTATAAGTTTAGATGCCGATAAAAAACATGTACCGATAGTAATAAGACCCGATATCGATCTGTTATTTGTATCGAAGCCCTAAGGACAGATAGGTACGCCATGTGAAGCAATTCTCGATCAAATTGAAACGTTGATTGTATCGCGAGGCAATCGCTCCGGGATGATACGGCGAAATTGTACGTTCTATAGAAAAGACTAGTGAAAAGAGATGTTGGAAGTGTTGATTGAATTTGTTAAGAAGTTGGATTATTTTGGTGGCTTTTTTGAAGTATTTCAAGTACACTATTTTGGTGTACATACCAAGTAAAGCAATTCGGTACTTATATGCTTATACAGACAGATATTAATAGATTGAAGACTGTACTATGTGTTATTATAATATCAGCTGAAAGACGTTCACAGCTGGTGATAACTGCGGCCTTTAATTAATGACAACTTACACTATACATTATATTATTTATGTTTGTAGATTCCTATACTTGGTCCGGTGGGGGTATTCCGATAAAGCTGGGTGCGACTATGGTGTCTCATCCCAAACCGCGGCCTACCTCCTGGCCAACTCTTTGTGCGACTCCACCTACATTTTAGGGGACCTGTATTAAGCCACTACCAACACCGTCGATGTGGCCGAATTCGGGTCGGTTTTTTTTTAATATTATTTAATGTATGCTCCACTAGATGTACCCATATTCCTTTCACGAAAAAATCGTGTCATTTGAAAAAATATCCAGCATAAGAGTCAAAATAAAACTAGAAATTTGAATGAGCGCGCTTGTAAATGAACCGAGGAAAATCCAGATAATCCTCTATTTAAACAAAGACGAAAACATTTAAATAATTCAAATAGCTCCAGTCTTAAATATTATGACCTCACTTGTAGCTTGACTTTTAAATAATAACAAAGTTGCGAAGAGATTTTACTGACATAGAAATGTATGAGCTTATCCTTTTAAACAACCCTGAGGCAAAGTTGCTACATATATTTTTTAAAAGGCTTTAAGAATTGCGAGTGTACGTTTCAGGCTTCCCATAATTCGTGGGACAACGTCTGAATAAATCCAAGAGTGGCTGAAAATATTTTTGGAAGGAAAATGTAAAGAAAGTAACTCGGGTTTAAGGTTTTGCGGTACTTTAAGGAGTATCGACCTTTGAGAAGCGTTTGATACGTTTGACCTTGTGAACCTTTTCTTTAGATTTTGTGGGTTTTCAGTTCTTTTTGTACGAATTTTGTTATTGTGAACTTCGCGAGCGAGCTATGCGATCACCCTTTTTTATTTTTTATTCCGTCTTTTATTTTTATGTTGGATGTTAGCTCTAAGTTGAGCACCATTTCCATGCTAAAATGAAAGTAAAAAAATCCAGAAAGCCCATTTAAAAAGAGCACACATTTTTAAAAGCATGCAGCAATTCTCTTTCACGGCGGTCGGCCTCAAGTGGAGTTGTCACAATTATACGACAGATGTCGCCTCGTTACTAGAAACCGGGTCAGCCGTGAGAAGGTGCGGGTAAAGCACATATCGCCCTAGTGTCGATATATATCTGGTACGAGGATTGATTTAACGAAGTTAGGGCGGCCAAGCGTGTGTTTTGCTGGGAATGTACGTATCGGCAGGTTGGTGTTGATTGAGAGGAATTGGAGCAATTTTACGTTTGCAGAAGAGGACTGGCTCCAGGTTTCTCCTATCAAACAGGGGTAAGGTCGACGGAGCATGGTGTTGTCGTTTAAATTTCGGAATTGACTTAACGGATGACATCACATGGTGTGATTTCTGCAAGTAAACTTACGGTTAGAATTTCCCTACTTATTTTGCGTTGCGCAGAAGCATACAAAACTGGTTTTGGATAGGAAGTCTTCAGTAAAAAGCGTCTTTAATCCCAAACTGAATACCTACGCAATATAACCTTTACTCATAGATTTGAGTTCGAATTGACTTGTAAAATACCCCTTACAACCACATTGTTCCCCCAAGAAAGAAGCTCAAAATGACAAAACGATAAGCCAAACCCCCAAAATTTCTATGAACCGTTATAATATTACGGGAACGGTGTCAGGTGTCATATCCACCCTCATATTGCCCATAAGACTTATTAAGTATTAACGTCTTTCAACAAGAGGGTGAAGGGGCTTCTTGTCGCAGATTTGTTAAACGATTTAACGTTAAAAATGGCTTAGAAATTGATACGTTTTTTAATATGACTTTCAGGGTTTCTGAATCAAATATTATGTGGTTGTAAGTTAAAAGGAATAAGGTTATGGTTGTATTAATTGTGTGTTACTTGTGTTGGCCTTCAATCGAATGACCAGGAGGTTTGTTGGTGTGTACTCTATCGTGAAAAGATTTTACTCAATATTCCAATTTCCAACTTGCACTTTCTAAGAAGCTGGCAGCTGTATCAGTATTCTTATTAATTGATTTTTTTTATACGACAGTTGTAATATCTAATATATAAAATTCTCGTGTCACAGTTTTCGTTGCCATACTCCTCCGAAACGGCTTGACCGATTTTGATGAAATTTTTTGTGCTTATCCGGTATCTATGAGAATCGGCCAACATCTATTTTTCATCCCCCTAAATGTTAGGGGTAGTCCACCCTTATTTTTTAATAGCCATTTTAGTAATTTAACCATTTTTCCTCTCCGGTCGAAAACTGATCAATCGTCATTTAATTAGTTATCCCCGCCAGATGTCTACAGGTGTCACTTCTGACCCAGTAAACAGCACGGAGTAGGGATGAGAACGAAGCCGGTCTCCTTTCTTTCTCACTCCCTACACAGTTGTCGGCCATCATTATTGTTTATGCATCAAGTGTAGTAGTAACGTTGACAATTATTATTTTGCTATCTCAGTGTAACTCTCATATTAACTTTTAATCATTCCTATTTTATCAATAATAATTAAATTATCAATTTTGAGTGTATTTTGCACGATTAGTTAATCAAGTGATTTTATAACCTCAAAAGTACTCAACACGTGACACGAGCTTCCAATAACAACGGATTTTGTGTTGTAAGTATACTTTTTTTTATTTATATCGAAAATGTTGTTGATCTTATAAAAATGTAATTTTAATTTAATTTTATTAAAAAAATGTAATTGGACAATTAAGATTTTCATAGTTTCCAAAAAATCAATCATTATGAATCTTTATTTTGAAATGTCAATGGAAATATTGGTTGTATGAAAAAATTATAAGAGACAATGTTTTCATAAAATTTATTTTATGACTTTTGTTTGAATTTTTTTTCCATAAAACTTATATTTTTGTTATAATTTCATAAATTAAAACTATTTTTTTTTTACCTAAAGATGGACTAACAAAAAATATTGTTCACGCTATAGCATTAAGAGATTGATATTGTTTAATAGTGTTACTGTCGTAATTGTTTAATTAATAATGATATATAATTTTAAGGAATAAATTATAATAACTTAAAAATAATGTTTGCCTTTTGTTATTTTTATATTCCCTCGTCGTTCACAGCGCTCCATGCTTATTTCACGCATATACCACATTCTTACATACATACAATATACACATTCTAACATACATACATACTTACAATAAGTAAGCTATGTTTTGTCTACACTAGAAATTACTAGGAAATTATTTATATGGCAAAACAACGTTTGCCGGGTCAGCTAGTACTTACTATATTATTTCAAGATAAAAACGGGGCTTCAATTGAAAAATTCTGAGTGATTCAGTTGAAGTCTCGATTTCAAAACTTAATCATTCATATGCAAGGAAATGTTACTTCATGCTTACCCACCAAAAACCATCCCATAATTATTCTTCAGAACCCTCTCGGGAATCGGGCTCACTCTCCCTTAAGGGACCCCCTACATATCTCTTAAGAACAATAAACTTTTTCCTTTCCCCTTTTACAAAACGACAATTGATCTGCTTTATTGCTTACAGCATTGGTTCTCAACCTATGGTCCGCGGACCACCGGTGGTCCCCAAGAGCTTACAATAATAGTCCGCGAAAGGTTAACATTTTTATTCATACTTGATTGATGCAAGCTCAATGTTATTAATTGAAAACCTATCAGAGGCGGGGTGCTAAAATTTTCGAGCTTGCTTCGCTCGCAAGATTATTCATAAGCATATCTTAAAAAATCGATCAACTTATTCTTTTTTCAGTATGAATGATTGCCAAAGTTTTCGAGCCCAATTCGATCGCTCTTGTATCCTTCACTAACTTAATTGTAAAGGTTTTAATTTTTCCATGTTTTGCATTGTGTGAGCCAACAATTCACAAATAAATAAAAATAATAATCCTGTCGGTGTTCATGTTTATCTAGGATTTTATAGGCCCTGCTAACAATAAAGACATCAAAGTGGTCCCTGTTCCAAGCAAGGTTGGGAACCATTGGCATACAGTATCTCCGTCTAGAATCGTTCAAATATAACCGCAGTTTTTGCAATTTGCAAGGCTGTGGGATCGAGTTGTCATATATCTTGTAAGATAAAGAAGTAAGAGGGTGGTATATGTCGTTGTTATAAATGGAAAATCGTTTTGTGCGACGGTTTGGTGAATTTTTGTCTGTGCGGCAGAAAACTGTGGGCGCGCAAGTGGCACGCAAGCTTTATTGAGGTACTCCATCTATATATCGTATTTGTTATAGTCATGAAAACGGGAGATATTTTTATCTTTGAAATTTATTGAGCTGAATTAGCTCTCTCCGCTCTTCTTTAACTGATCTAATAAAAAGGAAGAAGTAGTTTATTTACAATTTAATCACTGACAAAGGTATAATATAATGTCGATTCCTATATGAAAGAGAAAGGAGTAAATAATGCAGTGACGATTGGCAGGGGAGAATGGAACAAGAAAAGGTGTTGCGCCGACCCCGAGTAGAATGGGACAAGGGTAGGAAGATGATGATGAAATCCTATGTGTTGCCCAGCTCAAACTATCTGTCAATCTTCCCTAGGCTTTTCCCTACTATGTTGGAGTCGGCTTCCAGTCTAACCAGATACACCTGAGTGCCAGTATTTTACATGGAGCGACTGCCTATCTGACCTCCGCAACCCAGTTAGTACTGGGTATTACGATACCCCTTGGTAAGACTGGTTTTCAGACCTTCGGGCCACTGACTACCGTAACGACTGTCAAAGATCTAAAAATGACAGCCGGGACCAACGGCTTAACGTGCTTTCCGAGGCACGGAGGTAACTCGGTAGTACGTAATGGGTGGTCACCCATTCACAGACCAGCCTAGGCAAGCGCGACTTAAGCTAAGGATTGGTCCGAACGGCTGTTATTGACCCAGAGTTCAAGTAATTAAAGTAATAATAGCCCAGATAATTAGTTATATTATGAACCAATATACAACAAAATAGGACAAAGACTAAACAAAACCTGCGTAGGTAAGACTCGACACTTAATTGATTAGCTCGGATCTTCGCCTGCCAAGTAATTGTTCCAGTCAGAAGACAATTAATATCAATTTGTTATGTAGCCCGGCTTATTGCTTCACAGAGGAATAGGTTTTTACTTTATTTTCTTAGGAATAAAGGGAATACTTTAAGCCTTAAGGAGTGGCAGATGGGATTTTGTAAAGCGATAATGTTTAAGGAATTTTCCTAATGTGTGTTACCAATAATAGAATCCATTTGCATTCGCATTTACAGTAGTATTTTCTATAGTTTTGCATACATTTAAATGTTTCACTTAGTCGTTGGTCTCAAATAAATAACATGAAACGGAGCCTTAGTCACTTATTTCGACTACGCCCACCACCCATACCATATTAAGGAGTCATATCCGCCTCCCAAAGGGAACATGACCCCATAGACATGTGACATTTAAACACAGAATGATAATATGCCTAGTTCGCAGTGTTATCTAGGAACGTAGCTTTCTCCGACATTGACAAAGCTTTAACCTATTTTTAATTCAGGTAAAGGCATCTGGTGGCATACCATGACGTCTTAATGCAGGAATGTTTTAGTATTATTCCGAGTGTGGGTGAGAGATGGCACTAGACTCTCTCTTTCCCACACTGGAATAGAACTAAAACATTCGTCATGGTAGACCACCTGAAGTATTAAAAATCAACGAAATTCAAAACGAAATAAAAAATTCTTACATTCCTACCGCTTCTCACTTTCCACTTGCACGTCTCGAATATCATAAACTTTACGACTATCAGCAGTTTAGGATCGACTGTTTTTACTGCCGGCATAACCGTCCACCTGCCACAGCAATACAAACTTTATGCCAACGTGTTACAGCGCCATTCCGATTGATACCGATTTAGCACCGGAGGTATATTGAAGAGTTCTACGGTTTTATCTGTTTCTATGAAAGTCTTGTATAAGTCCTGAAGTACTGATTTTAGTGCTGTTTTATTGTTTAAATAGGCTTAGGTTAAAATAATAATACTAATATTATTTTAGGACTAAAATATTGTCTAGTATCAGATCCAGACTAGCATATTACACTAACCGTTTCAGGCAAATTTATAGGATTTTACGTAACCCTAACATACTTATTTTTAGAAATAATGGGAGTAAAAAGACAAAAGGCACTAAAGGCACTTGTTCTCCCCGCCGCGCCCGCGCCGTTGGGAATTTTTTGTTTGTTCTGGACCATACCTGGGAACCTTTTAATTATGGAGATGTTGGCGGTCGATTTTGTAAAATTAACTTTTTATATAAATTACCTCCCGTATAATGCCCACCACCACAATGTTTTGAGTGCACAAAATCAAAATCAAAATCACGGTAATTTCACGGTCATTTTTCGCACCAAAAACACATCTCTGTACACCTAACTAGATGTACACTTGTACAAAATGCACGGTTGACGGTTTACACCTTGTATAATTAACTTACATTCTACGCATATCACTGGATCCTAAAATTCGTCAGTACATTAAAAAAAAAAAACAATTGAGCAAACGTGGCGATCAATGCTCAAGCCTATGTATGGGAAAAAGCTATTGACCTGCAGTGGGACATTAATAGGCTGGTATTATTCTTGTCATTATTTATAATCAAGAAAATATTTGTATTCACCGCAATATTAAGTGTTATACTTAGGTACTTAATGCCGTTATACGACAAACCGTCGGTTGTTAATGGGTAATACAATAACTATACTTTACTGGTCAATTGGTAGGCTATGACATGTTATTACCAACTTCCTTTACTATTATTGAGGCTATTAAACAAATTATTGCGTGCCAATAGCTTGTCGTTCAACCCTTATTATAACTAAGAGGTAATTTTATTAATAGAAAAATAATGTGAATTGCAGAAATAAAATAGACAGGCTATAATTTATAAAACTTGTTTAATTAAACAATGAAACTGTCATTATTTTGTTTCGTATGATGATACACTAATGTAGAAGAATTAAGTTATCACCTGCTTAAGTGGGTTGTCAACTATCAATGTTAAAAAAATGCTTGTACAGTGCAAGCACAGCACAGTCTTCATATCGATATGTTAGCATTTTACCTGCGCCGGGCCAGCCAATTTAGTACACGAATAGCATTCATACCGCGTGCACTCATCTATCATGCAATCATACTTTTATCAATAATTATCAATCAATCAGTAATCAGTGTATCAATCAGCATCAACTCAAGGTGTAAGGTCCCTAACCATACAATGCTCTTAAGACAGCGAGTTCGTTTATAGGGATTTCTCAAGAACATATTATATAAAAGATCAGAAAATAACTTAAACTCAGAAAAAAATGGAACTATCTAGCCTGCTTCTAAAATGTCTAGACAATACAAAAAAACAGCCCAGACTGTACCAATAAAAATTTTGCGTAACACAATATAACAAGCGAAACACTGACAATAAGCCTTCAAACATAGCTATATCCTAATAACCATCAGACAATAGCTTCTAAAAGTTAAGCCCCATATGCAGCCCCTTTGTCTGCTGATCCGACTATAGCTATCAATGGCGGGTTTAGAGCCCGACTTTCAACGATGAAATTTTAATTGAAAAGAAAACTTTCCCTTTTTTGGTTTGAAGAGGATTTTGTCCAATGTACAGTCTGTTTGCGTAGAGGTAGTTGGATAAAAAGCCAGTCCTATGGATACTTATTTATATCTAGATAGATGAAGTGTTTCGAGCCTAGTTTTTTTTTATAACCTTAAACGGGTCTGAAGAACATAATGTAAAATTCTTCATTCCCCATAGAAAAACGAGATCTTCCGACCAAACGGGTGTTATGTCTGGTGGCCTACTGCCCGATACTTGTTGTCGAACAACTTTAATAGCGCGATTTAGAATTGTATTGTTAGTTCTTAATTTGTGTCATAGATGGCGCTGTAGTACTTTTTGTAGTGCCGCTACAACCTAAAACTTAGGTACTGTACTACATAGCGTCTGTATTTCTTGAAGGGGTAGACAGCAATAATTATTATTTTTAAAACTATTCAAATTTTTGTTTCCAATCAATGTTCTTCTTGAACAAATATCAACTTAATTTGACTCATTACAGATATGGTAGATAGATACTATGTAGATACTAGTGATGAATTGATCTTTATGTATATATTCAAGCTGTGTTTACAAAAGGCGTGATAATTATTTGTTTAATGTTAGAACATACATCCCGTATACACAGAACCTATAGGCAGGTAGCTATATCTACGTCCCTAATTCACAAGATGTGCAATATAAAGGTGCATGTTAAATAAAAGTGCTGCTCCTTTCGGCAATCACAAAACACACTCGGCTTCCAAGTGTTCAGAATAAAAAAGGAAAAACCCCCATTCTACTGAACTCCCTCAGGAGGATAGACAATATTACCATTTTATAGGTTTTACACGTAATATTATAGTTAAGAAGGTTATGAAATTGCAAATATTACAAAGATAAACACGTGAAAACTAAAGCCCAGGTAGCGAACAAACAAACGAAATTGAACAAACACACAAACTGCTGAATTACGTAGTTTAGTTGATTCAAAGTTAGTTTGAAAAGCACTAACAGGTAATTAGATTAAATATATGCATTTTCAATATTAATTTGAGTTGATTGAGTACCTATGTACATATTTACACTTAATTGTGGAATAAATTAAATAACCTGCATTAAAAGTTTATTTCTAGAGGTAGCATAATCATCAGCACATAAGCACCTTGCTGATAGACAAATAATTACTGTGTATTGGGCATAAGCTACGATAGACCAGTGCTTGCCCGGTAGTCGGGGTTTGAACCTAAACAAGCGCGTAAATATTTAATCATCGCTGCCTTTTCTCAAGTATGTTGGAGTCGGCTTCCAGTCTAACCGAATGCAGCGGAATACCGTATTTACATGGAGCGACTGTCTATCTGACCTTCACAATTTGACTTCACGTTTTCGCGTCGGTGTCCCTTCTACCCCGTATGTTAAGTGATTATACATGGAAAGCGGACAGTTTATTTATATACCCACCAACAACTCTGTATATACCCATACATAGTCGCTAATGCCATCAGCCCCTGACGTCATTTCTATAAAGGTGAGACATCGTTCGGGGTACTAACAAAAGGGCTCGAGAGGTTTACTGATGACGTCAGAAGGGCGACTGTCTAACACTCTAACACAATCTCATTGACGTTATGTGAAACGACAAAAACACTGACCCTATATATCCTAAACTGACTATTTAAAGTACTTATTTTAAAATCGAAATTCTAGGTACAGTATAAATGTTAAATGGAATCAGTTCCTCTAATGTCGATTCCCGCTATGTCGATTCGCGAAACAAAATGGCATCTGTTTTAAAAGTTTACGCTTGACCCCGAGGTTGATCAAGTACGTATTTGAAGGGTATCTAATTGTTTGTTTTCAGAATAGGTCTTGCCCGGGACTTTATCAGCGACCTAGGATGAAATACATTTAATGCCTGCATTATGTCTTTCTCCATGTCTCAGGCTACCATCTGTGTGTTAAATTTCATAACGAACAGTTCTGTCGTTAAGGCCTGAAAAGGTAACAGGCAGACAGGCATTTTTAATAAGTATGCCAGTAATATAATATTGTGTGGATGAAGGAGTTTCCTCCAAGGTAGAGGTGCGCCTGCAAGAAAAACTGGGTCGATATCGCTCCTGCGTCTTGTTGCTCGTGAACTTTGTCAGGCGCAAGCTAGACTTCCTGTACTTTAAGCAAGCGAGACTTGAATATTGATTTTAATTGGTTCACGGTACCTTAAGATTTAATAGTTGAGATAATTTAAAATTAATTGCAGTTACAGTGCACGATACTGGGTAATATTAAAATATAAAATAACTTGTACTAAAAAACCTATTTGTATTGTGATTTATTTCAGTGTTGATTTAAATGTCGATTTAATTTTCAACCTGTTCATCTTCCAACATTATTTTTTATATGTATTAATTCAGATTCATTAAGGGGAACACAATTTACTTAATTTAGGCTTACGCTATAGCCCTTCCCAGGAAATAATCTTATTTGCAATGAACGCCTACATGAATTCTGATAGCAAACACTCTTAATTCCATAGCTGTAAATCGATTGCAGCCCATTATCAACTGATCTATGTTGCTGTTCTTCTTTCTACATAAAATATTTGTCTAGACCGTAGGCCATTCGGAGTCGTTCACAAGAGCTCAAAGGGTTTACCATCTTGAGCAAAATGCTCTGCTATTACTACCTATCCAGATAACGACTAGTATCTGTACGAATGTTTACAGTTTCTATGTCTCTATTTCTAGACGAACCGTTATTGCTTCTTCTGTTTGGTTTTCGAAGAAAGTATGTTTTTTTATGTTGCTTTACGATTTTAAAAGCAAAACTGTTGTAAATAAATAGGTCTGATATTGTAACTAAGTAAGTAGGTATTATAAGAAAGGTCTAAAAGAAAACATTGCAGCACTACCTACCGCCCGCGATTTCAAAGACGAAACGTACTCTATATCTTTAAGGTCCCAAGTTACCTATAAAATCTCTCAATTTCATTACGAACAGACAAGCAGAGTTACTTTCTCTATAATATTAGGAGGTGTGAAGGTATGGATACTATAAAACTGTTAAACTGCTGTTCAGGCTAGGCTTAAACACGTATTCGTTAAAATAGAAAATCACAAGTCACGGTTTTTAATTTCAACCCTCAGATAATAAAGGATAAAGGATCCTTATGTTTTCTAGGTCACCTAAAACGAATCAGCAAAATAAAAGGCTTTCAAATACCATTTTTGTTTTGCACTCTGATACTATTCAGGCTTCTGCCCCGCCAGACAAATATCAGCTTTTAAAATAACGTTTAAAAAAGCCTATTTACCTTCTAAACAAAAGCACTTTAACCCTACCATACCGAATGTAACCCTTTTACAATAAAACCGAGAGCTGTGCCCATTAAAGCCGCTGGGTTATTTATTACCCACTGACAGTTTATTTGTACCGAGCAATGTTATTAGATGTTCGCTCACTATTTAGAAGTAGCTAGGGTTAATTAAATTTGGTAGTTTCTTAGTTCTACCCTTTTTACAAGAAAGACTGGTTGATATAATATCTCAAATAAAAATCTAACAATTTGTATGAACATAAGTAGGTACCTGCCTATCTAAGAGTGTTGATTAACTTTAAATAAGCAACAACCGTTACAGATAGTCAGTAACCTGACAAATACTCATTTCAAGGGTACCTTGACCCATGTAATACTGGTATTCAGCTGCACTCGGTTAGAAAACCTCCTTCAAGCCTTCCTAAAAGGACTGAAATGTGGTTAAGTCGTCGACTCTGTTTCAGTCACCTCTGACCTAGACTAGAGTCAAGAGAACACCCACCTTAAATAAAAAATAAATATGTTTTATTTTCATATTTATTTTCAAAGCAAAAAGGGATCTTGAGGACTTATTCAACGATAAATTGCAATACGACGCACCCATGCACAATGCACAGACCATTATAGAACACCCAAGAAAGAGTTTCAGTATAAAAGCTGTAATTTCAGTGCAGTCTTTCATCCGCCGAGCCTACCGTACGTTCACTTAGCGGAAACACTCAGTCGGCCATTTTACGATCTCCGAGAAACATCCGTAAGACTGTATTATTATGTGGAATACTAAGACTAGGTGACTTGTGTATTTAAAGGTAAATGTTTCATGGGTTACTTGAATAGGGCTAGATTTTACTCTTGAATGTTTATTAAACAGATTAGACGACAGTTTGAAGAAAATGATTATCATTTGGATATACCTAAGGTGTACTAAAGAAAAAACATGAAATTGAGCCCAATTTCATGTTTTTTTAGAGTGTTTGAACCCTACGCCTCAAATACCCTGAAAATAAGTGTTCATAAAAACATTGCCTACATGTATAACACTACTCGTAGAATTTTAATTAGCAATAGATTTTTTAATAAAGGCTACTGCCCATACTTCCCCTCGACTACAATTACCTTATGCGTAAGCAACTAAAGTGTACCTAGGTCTGTAAAGACACTTCATAATATCGCAAAGCCATACTTTATATATTGCCTTTTGTCAAACCCGATACGCAGTTATAACATCCCTTTTCCAATAATACAATTAATATTCCGATAATCGCGTGTCCGTATGTCAAAGAATGTCGTTCCCATACAATTACATTCTGCCCTTTATTGAGTTTTCGTGAATATAAATGAAGCAATCGTACAGTGTACGCAGGGATCGATATGCAAATTATATCATATTGAAATCTTAATAATGGAGTCGAATAAAATTTCTGTGTGAGCAGGGCAATTCGCGAAGAAAATAATTTAAAAGTTGAATACATTTTTCGTAGGGAAAAAATGGCGTCTGTACATTACCATTGTGAACTTACACTGTCTATTACGGGATATCTTCCGTGATTAAATCGCGTTTTCAATTGTTGTGAGCTCCCGATATTTCGACGCTGTTGCAAGCGCCATGATTGCAGGGATACTGAAGAATGCGCTTTGACGGTAAATAAATAAATGGGTGCAGAACAATCTGTCTACCCTCTTTCTATATAAGTTTAATTCATTTCGTTTAGTTATAAGCCGTGAAAACTTAAATAGTGAATAAACATAAATATGATAATAGAAAACATAAATGTGGTCTCATTATATTTCAACATCTCTTTAATAGAGCCGAACCATAATTCAATAATTTATATCACTGTGATAAGTTCTGCATCTAAAGAAACTAAAAGTTATGGCCCTTTGCCCAGCTGTGGGATGATGAAATCAAACAGTCATTACATGGATTAAAAGGTACACACCATCCACACGGGAACCCACTTGAAACCATAAACCAAACAAACTATGAACACGGAACCCTAAAACATCACACATAAAAATTTTTACACCATGCATTCAAATATAAATGAAAACCCCACATTTCCCAAACGTAAAGATACAAAATTCATCCTAGGTCGCCCGAACGCTGGGCCCGCCCTACCCCACCCCATTTAGGGAGGGGCTGAAACCTAGGCAATATAGATTCGTTAACATGAAATACAGCTGAAAATTTAACTTTCGTACGCTTTCAGGATTCGGCTTCATATTGGTGTTTTGACTAAAAGCTACATTTCAATGGAAAGTAACTATCTGTTTGTATGTCGGTGGTTTATGTATTGGTACAGCTGTTGTGGGGTCAAATGAAAATTCGGCGTATTGCGTTTTATTGATGTTATTTTTTTATTACTGTTTTTCGTACTGAAATATTAATCTGGGAATTTGTGAAGGTTGAACTGAATAACACTAATAACATTGTCTCTTAATACAAATGAAGGGATAAACTCTCTGATATTTTCGCTATGACCCTCTCTACTTAATCTGCAGTTAAGTTAATCATCATATTCCTGACCTTGACCCAAATAACTTGGCAACGGCGCAACATATTTTTTTCTTCTATTCTCCCCCGACATCCACCATGATATCATTTACTCCTTCTTTCATAACTGTGGTTTCTCACAAAATTTATCAATCTTGTCCTTAACGTTTCAGCTCTCTCTAGTTATCTCAATAAAATTACTACATTGCAAGACATACAAATATCGGCCAACCATCGAATCATCTCAATCATCCTATCAAAAAACCATCTTTTAGTAAAACACATTTAATTTCACTAATTAATACCACATAAGCCTCTATTCCCCGGACTCCGGACCTCAGCCCCGGGTCGCGGAACCCGGGATACGGGACGCAGAACCGTCGGTCCAACTGGTACTATCAATCAGACGCAAGCCTTTCAAATCCTAGTTAATCCAGTAAGGGCTGCAATCAGTTCCCTCTTCACCCCCTCCTACCCTTAGGAAAGGGGAGGGGTGAAAGTTCCACAATTTAAAAGATTATTTAATCCGTTAGGGTATGAAGGTATTGGAATGTGCTTTGCCTGATGCAGCTGATGAATGAGATAGAGGTGGGTAACTAGATTTAACTATATTATGCCCAAGTCACCTTATTTATTATTAGGATCGCGATTAGATATACATTTTTCTGATAGTGACAAAATACGAGCGTGGAACCTAAGATAGAAACACGCTTGTACGATACACTCGTATCAACTACACTTGGAAGTTATTGTTTACTATTTCCTATGTAATACCGTGAAACTTTAGTGTGTTAAATATTTTAGTAATCATCAACCTTGTAAAAATTCATTATTGCTAGTCTAATCGGTGACTTTATCAAAAACAGCCTCGTCAAGTCGTGCTGAACTTACATTTGAACAAAAGCTCTGCTTTTATTTCGAGAACGACTTTTAAAACTCACAGTCGAAGAGCAAGTAATTTGATTTTACATCACGTAGAGCCCTAGTTATTGGCTCCACGTGGTGTTCCGCATATATTTTGCTACAAAATAAAATAAAGTAAAATTTTCAATAACTGTATGTGAAAAGCAGAAAATTTTCATTTCGGTATCGCCTCTCGCTCGCGATGACTTCAAAATGAAATCTGCATACGATTTTTAGATACGCTAGTGATAAGCGTAAGCGGGCGAGCGAAAAATAGAAAAGTGAAATAAAGTAGAAGAGTAGATAAGATATATTGAGACAATCATAATAACAACAGCATACAAAAAAAATCTATTCTATTCATAATAATAACAGTCAGCTATGATAGCTCAATCGAGATTGAATAGTCAGGGGAATAAATTTTGTAATCCATGGTAGCCAACAAATTACAGCTGCTCGTAGACACGATAATCTGTTTGTGCGTCAATTACTAAGTTACTGGAATTCCATTATTAAATACTTTTAAACAAGACATAATTTTACCAATGGACGATTTATAATGCAAAATGTTTTTTATTTTCGCATAAACATACAAACCCGTACAAGACCAAGAGAGCAAAAGAAGACTTTTCGGAAGAGGAAGCGAGCATAGATGATAGAAGGCAAGCATCTAATGCATGACGCCTTTGACTTGAACCACAATACATTCTCAATTCACGCGGGCGTGTAAATCCGTCTATTCAAAAATATATTGACTAAAAATTCATATGTAAATCATATTTCCTAGACTCGGATCAATGGATGTCTTCAAGATTCATGGTAGCCTTTCATAAGGGTGTATGAATGAAAGATATTAAAGAAATTCTTCGATCTCTGACGTTCTAAAATATGTATTTTATTTTGCGTTTAGAAATAAAATGCGAACACTTTTCTTAGTAATATTATAAAGAAATATGAAGCTTGTATTCTTTTAAAAATGTTTTCATAAGCTTCACTTGCAATTTTGACGAGAATTTTCTATGAAATGTTTCTTTTCTCAAAGCAATGCATTTTTAATAAAAAAAAACTATTTTCCTTTAAGCTAACCATTTTTTTAAAGCTTAGTGGTGACGTGAAATCTAGACGGCCAGCACAATGTCCTTTTTTCACGTCTTACTTTGGGTACACAACGATATCCTTGCTACTTCTAACATAAAATTATGCCTTAGCCTTGGGGTTACGCAGAGGTGGAAGGAGAGGAAGTGTCGCCAGTTATGTTGACTTTTCACTTTTGTTCCTTGCTTACTTCTCTTAACAAAATCTGATAATCTGTTTCCCTTTCTACGCAGTTTCAGGAATGAATAACATAAAGTTATGTCATTGTTTTTTTGACACAGTTGTTTCAGCACTCCACCATTGATAGCGTTTTACCTATCAAAATATAGCTCCCACAAACAAACACTAGCTGCAGCCATCGCAGGTATTAACAGAATTTACCTCGACTCGTAACAACATACACCAGTACCTACATACGTATGAACATAGTAACAAATAGGTGTGTTGCATACTCTGATGGACTGGAAATTGGATTGCGCGTCACTCGCAGCGTGCAAATAATATTATACGGTTAATGCAACCTTTGTTATAAAACTGTAGACTGTAGTGACACCGTTTTAAAGGTTAAAATAAAGTCTGTGCAATACATATATTTCAGGTAACTTTTTTGCAATGTTGTTTTTAATTTTTAAACTAGCTTATGCTAGTGGGTTCATCCGTCTGGACTTCGGTAACTGTCCTACGGCGTCGTACTACCGGCGTGAAAAGTATCGTTTGTGTTAATCCAAATCCAGGCTGTAAAATGGTGTATCTGTGTGCCCAATTTCATCCAAATCCGTTAAAGTTCTGGCGTGAAAGAGTAACAAACATCCATGCATCCACCTTCAGTTCATCACAAACTTTCGCATTTATAAGGTCGTAAATTATAAGACCTTTTGAACCTGAAATAAGGCGAAATTTCCCGAAAAACTTTTGAGCAACGCTGTGGCTTTCACAATGAAAAAGGTATTTCAACTCCTACAAACGGGGAAGCATCCTCAAGACCTGTATAATAGACAGTCAGTTGTTGATAAATACGTAGTACAGCGCTTGTTATGCCTCTGTTCCATACAAATTCATTCAATTTTTCCTTTCACTCAATCAAGTTGTTATCATTAAACGGTTACGCCTATTGTCATTCAAAGATACCTTTCACTATATTGTTGATGGTTGGCATTTTTGCTTTTATAACAAAGCCTTTATCAACACGTACTAACTTAAAAAAAGAAAAGGTATGACTCACTCACTTACTGACTCGTCATCGCCCAGCCGAAACTCTTGGACCTAGAAAGATTATTTTACACAAGTTTCCCTATGTCATGTAAACAATAAATAGGGTGGATTTTTCGAAATTGGGGTTAGGGGGAATATATCGAGGACGAAGATTTTTAAAGACTGTTCATGGAGTTTTTTGACCATTCTTCTCCGCAGGGATCTACGCTTTGGAATGGGCAATTACAGTCCATTTACAATTATTATGCCTTTTGACTGAACTGGAACATCATCCGTTTGATTTTGACAAAATTTATAATGCCTAAAACTGGTCTATGTAGCAGGTTTTTACTGAATGCATATGAAAGTTTATACGGTACTTAGAGCAAAAACATTTTTTTTTTATTTGTATCTGGCTGTTTGTTCCGACTAATCTCCGAAACTGCTAGACCGATTGTGACGGAACTGGCAGATAGCTGATATTTTAAGGAGTAACTTAAGCTACTCAAAAAAAGGATTAGGGTTCCGTGCTTAAAAATTAAAACCCCGTAAGGGTTTTAACAAAATTCGACTCAAACAGGGAACGCGGGCAAAGGTCACAGGAAACAGCTAGTTTTAAATAAATGTTTCAAGTTTTAATTGGCTAGCTAAGGGTTAGTACTTATACCAATATTAAAGTAAAAAATGCAAATTAATTACCAATTAGCACACTATTCTAAACAAGCCCTACGTGTCCCTGCAATGGTCGTTGACATTGATACTCGGCGCGAACGTTGCACTCCACGCCAAAATTAACTGCGCCGGCGCACGCATTTAGATCGTCTAGATCCGTACGTGAAACTTAGGCACTTGCTGTTCCTAATGTTGGTAGTGAATGTATATACATTATACGTGGATTCAACTTAGATGTGTACTAAGAATATTTATAACGCGTCTTTTTTTGAAGGGCTTCTGAACTGAGATGGGTTTAAAGCATTGAGCCTGTGCCAATGTTAATAAGTGACTGAACGTTATAATACTAAGGAAAGTGTTTGACTCTTTATTCATGTTACTAAATCACTTCTGAATATTAGACCAATGAAATCTAAGCATTATGCTGAGATAGACTGCTTTAGAACTCATCGTGTACAATGATTATAGTTTTTTTTCAAGCGTAAGGCGTGCCAAACACAAGTTCAAGCTCAGGTCGACCTAATTCGTCACTATTCGAGTCTTCTAGTCGCTCCCCTGGACTGTGTCTATTAAGGACATGTGTACCGCCCAAACAACAATTAACATAGGTATAGACAATACTAAAACAACCTCCTATTTCCACACAAGTAACGTCGCACTACACCTAACAACATTGATACAGAATGCCGTCTCCAATCAAAGCTGATTGCAATCCCCTTCGCAAGCCTTCGACATAAATTAGGCTTACTATGAACTACCGACACGTTCCAGAGGCTTCCAATATATTCTAGCGACTACCAAGACACACACACACACATTCTATGCTACGTTTGTGATTTGGTTTCCAAACTGTATACCTAAACAAATACAATGTGCTTTAAATAAATTGCCTCCATCAATAGTCATGCACTAGTCATCCTAAAAAGAAACATATGCACATATACATAGTTGAATTTTCTTTTTAACATGAACTCGAAACTAGAAATTAAACACGGACTACGGAGTTTATTCCAGAGAATCCTCTGTGGATGGCACGTTCGAGGTAGGTTAACAATAAATATGCTACGGGATTCTGAGTCTGTTTCTCAGTAGAGACTGCTATACAAGCTGGGAAGCATTGATGTTTAATCTAGGTAGCTTCCTATGTAGGATACACCTGACATACCTTTATACAAGCATACATGCGTTGGTGACATACTCGTACCGCGTGGTTTGAAATTTAGTTAGTGATGTCAAAGGTATCCTTGTATGTAGTCAATGCATTTCTAGTTGGCCGTAACACATTTATAACTCGGTTTCCGGTTCGTGGAATCTTCGCTCAATAGGTAAATCATAATAAACTTCTCAGACGAGTAATAATGCTAGGAAAGGGTGAAATTCTCTTTTGGCAATATTGAAAAGTTACTTAATAAAATTCTAAATAGTGGAAATTCCCACCCAAAGCTTCTTCCCCGCCTTTCTGGCTATTTAAAATTTGGAAATAACCGTTAAACTCTAAGCACTAAGTTTAAATTGCTTACTAAGCGGCTTCGTTAACAAACTTATGTATTACACCAAAACTTTGTCTGCTCAAGTTGAAACTAATTCATCACAATTAAGAGATTGTCCTGAACATGGATCTAGACGCGAGAGTTTCCCAAAAATGTTAATCTTCAACTGAAATTTTAAGTAAATATTTGGAGAAGAATATTACTGAAATAATTATTTTACAATTAAGCTATATATAGTAGCTATGGCACTTTACTATTCTATTTTATTGCAGTTATTTAAGTTCTTAGTTTCCCTTGAACGCTGAAATGCGAAGGAACCGAGTTCCTGAGACCGTCATCTTTCGGTCTTCTCTATTTAAATGTCCAACTTTTAACGTGGTCATTTTAAATTGTTCTGTAAAGGCTTACTAATTGGGGACTTGATCAGGTTTTCCGAAGCCGGGTGGAGTAAAGTCAGACAAAATTCCAACCGACTAATTTAACGGTAATTGGTTATTTCTTTGCTGGCTTGCGTGTTAGAAAATATTTTCACAAAAAGTCCCAAACTTGTTACGAATGTACTTTTACTATGCAACGTAAAACACTGTGGGTCGACGTGGTATCGCTTGGTCAAAATCTTTTATTACTTTTCCCGAAAATGGTTGTAACCTATTTTAGATATGGGTTAGCTATCCAAGAAAGGGTTTATTTTCTTGAGTAAATCATAAATCTAAAGTTCTAAGATACGAATAGGGCTAAGTTGTGGACATTTTCGGGTTTTTATTACTCAAATAAACCCTCTTTTCGGCTCTTCTTTTCTTTTAATATATGTGTAACAAACAATGTATAAAATGTTACCAGTAATATGTACCGAATTAAATTGTAGTCTACGATGTATGTATGTAGAACATTTATCGTAGTTTGCGAAATCGATAAAAGAAAATTATTTATAAGAGACATTTTTCAGAGAAGGACACATTCCTTCTCCTAAATATGTCCCATAATAATATTTTCCTTTTCGTCTTTCTAACTCCTAGTTTATGAAAATACTGAATGTTGTGATACAATAGATGAAGAGATGACTAAAATAATGAAAATTACAGTAGAAAAATAATAGTTCTTTAATTGACGCTGCCAATACAAAAGTTAAACTGCCTAATTAACCAAAGCAAGGAACCACAAAGCCAGTTAAAGAAATTAATCCGCACATCAAACGCTAATCAACAATCATTAAAATATAACCAATCATCCAGTAAATCCAGTAATTAGAGGCAAAGGGAAGATTTATGCACTAACAGCTCGTCATGCTAAACGAAATATAAAATATTAACTGCACAGTGTACCGCCTCATCGCTTCGCAAAAACATAGCGTGTGCTCTAATTGGGTTTCAGAAAGCAGCAACAACGCTGGAACGTCATTTTTTTTACAATATTATAACAAAAATTTTTTGCAAGCGTTTTATAAACAAACACTGTGCGCTAAATGGTGGACAACGTTGTTGTTGATACTAAACGTTTATATTGATCGAAGCCATTATTTATTCAACCTAATTATCAACAGAAATTACGTTGAATAAATAAATACGCAGTTTTTTTAAGACATACAACTTGAGTTCATTGCTCAACGTTAGTTAAACAAACCGCCACAAATTCAATCAAAAACAATTAACAATTTGGCCGTAATGCCTAATGTAAAATCATATAATTTATTCTTAAAGGAACCCGGCAACAAGAAAACCTATTACAATTTCGGAGACATCGCAATTTATGCAAAGTATATAAGAGATGGCAGATGAAACGTACCGAAAGATGCGGAATTGTAATTATATTTGTGTTTCAATTCAAATTACTTTAGTATAATTATTCTTGTTTGCTTCGTATGTATGGCATTATTGTCGGTAAGAAATGTTTTATTGTGATACCAGTTCATAGGAAGGTAAGAATGACATCTTATCTCAAATGTAGACACTTCTAATTCGAATTTCGGGGTTTTGGTTTTGTGTTTTGTTTTCAGGTGCTAATAAACAATAGTCTCATTCTTCTTCTGCGTGTCCATAACAAATATTAATTGTAAAGATGTTTAAGAAGTCTCATTATTTTGATTAAAGACAATTCTGACAAAAGTAAACACTACCAACATCTTATAAAAAGAGCAGGAAAAGTTACAACAAATATTCACAAATATTAGTGTGTATATTAGTGTTAGTATTACAATGCAAATACCAAAAAAATCATTCTGAATTAAGAGTAACCGATATAATTTTCAATTTGTCCATTTCAGAATTGTCATGGTTAGTGATGATGGATCTAAATGTTCAAATCGTTGATCATGAGCTGGATGATGAAGTAGCGTATGCAGCATGTGAGACTTTACTAGTGATTGTAAGTCATCTTATTATTTATTACGAACACGAGCACAATAAAGAATAGCTAGCGTAGTCTAGATAGCTTGGAGTGGAAATGACCGATGATGTTGAGTTATTTGACAAACAGGATTCGGTAACCTGTGATAATGTAGGTAATGAAATAAGTGACACTTGGCACAAAAGTTGAAGACCATGATGTTGACAAGCCTTGAGATCATCTTTTATTGGGAGTAATCAAAGCCTAAATATCAAAGAAATAATGTTTTCAATCTGTCAGCTATAATCATATGTTTTTGAATTCCTATTTAATGTTTTTTTCATAGAGGCTGATTGGATTGTTTGATTCAATTTTTTCCTCAATTCTCAAACTAAAACTATTTCTATTACTTACGTCATCGACAAAATCACCTTCACTCCAACTCTCACCTTTCTATACAGCTTAGCAATAACCAACGTACCTGTAACGAAACAAAACATTATCATTAGCATGACTGATCGAATAAAAATCGATATAACGCAATAATTATGCACATGCACGAGAATTGAGATCGAATCAATTGTTGCATGCGCTGTCAAAATTGTCGTGAACAAACGAACTGTGAACGGTTGCTAACTTACAGGTTAGGTTGGTAAATGAAGGTTACGTGTGTATGAGAATGTTGAATTTTACTTTGGACTGTAGCTTTTCTAACTACATATATATACTTCTTAAAGGTTTCCACTTTCATAAAGGACCTCTATTATAGACAAAAAAAACTGCTAAAACGATCGGGTCCAAACATATTGTTTAGCTCAAATTTTAATACCTGAGTATTAGTCAGTTTTAGCATTGATTGTAAACTTATATCGTGTTTTTCTGCTAAAACTTTCATGTTACGTTGCAAAAAGCATGCTTGTCGAACTTTTTTAATCAAATTTTACCTACAAAATATTCTCTAATACGTGGATCAAATCAGATACCGGGCATCAGGCATGCCTATCAATTTATTTTGTCAACAGTTTTTCGGTAAAAATTTAAACATATTTTTCGTTCGAAAATATAAATATTGTACTTACAAAAGTTTGCTTCTAATTTTTGTTAATGTTTTAATCCGAGTGTAACACTGTGCATTCTTTTATAAAATAAAGTTTAATTTTAGTTGTTAGCTTTTGTTTTTGTTGATATTTGGAAGATGCAATATAAAACGGTTTTTCTATCCGATTGTTTCTTGGAGAACTCCAATTATAAAGCAATCAATCAGATAGGCTAGTTAATGAGGCGTAACCAACAGAAAAATGTCTATTTTACACGAAATAATCATTGTAACGTGGCGACTAATTTCTTTTTTAATCCAGTTCTGCGTTGCGTCAATGGATGACGAACTTGAATCATACTAACCCAGTTGTATCAATCATCGATCCACTTTCAGAGGAATTTAATTTTTCGCTTTTATTGGACGGTGATTTGTTATTGAAGATTGCAAAGAATTCTGATTTATTTTTCCTACTGGAATATTAGTTTTGGATAAGTTATTAGATTTTGATGTCCAATAACGAGAAAAATGAGAAACTATTTTTCATAGACTATTACTCAAACGGTAAAGTACTTTAGGTAAGTACTTGCACTTTGTTTGAATGTTCAAACATATAAAATACCAATGTTGATTTTGCACATCTGCAAGCTAGCGTCAAACCTAATTCAAATCACACTAATGCACAATGTTCTATATGCAAATTCTCTCAGTAAATCATTAAAGCCAACTGCCCATCACAACACGAAGCGCTTGAAGTAAAACTATCTCAATAGAGCTTCCAACTTCTAGATCAAGCGAGATAGCAACAACTGGCACAAATCATCTCGCTTTATCGCGACACGATCGGAAACTATCGGAGAACTTCGTGACAGAATCGTGAGGGAGGGAATTGATTTTAAACGGCGTTTTGTACCTACTCATGACAGTTTTTAGTTATTTTTTTCCGTGATAGATTTTGTGAATGAGGTTTTTGAACTAGTTTATTTGTCGCTTAGTTACATTGAATTGTGATTGAAAGCATCTTGTTTTTTTATGGGTTTTTCTCAATACCTATTTACTTTTAATAAAAAGTCTTTCTGTTGGTCGTCCCAGTAACGCATAAAGAAGAAATTATAAAAGATTGTGAGCTAGCTAAAATATAAACTCCGGACACAGAATTTTGTCCAAAAAACCTCATCAGTTCAAACACAATGTACGCGCACATAATTTGCTGTCCACAGCATTAATATTCCGCTTGAGAGTCTGACAAAATTCTGAACACCTGTCAGAACATCAGAACTTTTCATAATTGAATTAAAAGTTACATTTTGTCAGGGATCGCTCCCGGGGATATATTTTCAACGCAGTGTTGGAAAGCAAGAGATCCCTGAAACTCATTAGGTGAAAAAGCAACGTAGATATTTTAAGCTGGTTTTATAGGTTTATGTTCATGTTCAACTTTTGACGGTTTCTGTCCGGCTTTGGTATTGCTTTTAGCAGTTATAAAAAGCTCAAATTGATGATGTAGGTTTTTGCTATTCTTGTCTGGCCTTGGGTCATTTTATCTTTAGTAATTTGGCAGTCTTATCATCAGATTTCCCGTTTTTCCTCAAACTAGAATAGAAAATTTCATTATTCCCCTTTATTCATATAACCAATAGATATGGCAAACAAATCCGCCTGTATTTTTCCCATTGCTGGAATAGAGTGGTCTCCCCGCTGTGGGAAAGCGACATAACACTTGTATTAACATGTTTTTTCAATATAATTATGAACATCGTTATTTTGGCAATGTGACTAAACGATATAAAAAAGAGTTACCGCCTCAGCAACGAACTCACTATCATAATATAACATCACACTAGTAATTTCTAAAGGGTTAGGTAGTGGCACCCACATTTCGCCAGTTATGCTGAACAATCTTCGTTAAAAAAAACTGCCAGTCCAACTTCTTCCATACGCTCCCTCCCATCCTTGCCTAGTTCCCTCCTACAATAAACAGCAGCGTCCAACAACAGGTCCATTTCACGCAGACAACAATAGCGATGCGATCGCGACGTTTGCTTCCGAGGAGAAACAACAGCGCATAGACAATAGTTAGGAAATAACTACACTGACTCACGGCGTTCGCAATAACATAGCTATTTATAAAGACGATGAAATGTGTTTTATTGACGGTTGGGAATAGGCCTTATGAATGTGTAAGAAGGGGTGTGTTTAAAGGGTTTCAAGAGTGACAATCTACGTCCGGTGAGCCTTGGAATCCCGCAAGTAGCTTCATGACTGACGTAAGACGGCACGGCATGAGCTATTTTTTCAATAGGTAGCGCCAAAATGAAAAAGAAGAGGGCTTATGTTTAAGTTGGTTACCTTGTGAAAGTCTAATCCGTGTTAAAGCTTTGCCCATACAGTTTTATGAAAACGAAATTAAAAAGACACGTTTCAAGAAACTTTTGTTGGCTAGTTTACAAAAATAGGAGTCCGGATAAAAACGCCAAAATGGCACAATTGCTGCAAAATAGTAAAAACGAGAAAGTCGAACAACCTAAGAATAGAAAACCTGAAACAAAACTAACATCTTCTATCAACACTTTAAACATTTCTGAAGAAACTGCAACACTAAAAGAAATCCATAAATTCACCCACAAAGCGTAATATATTTCTGTGAAACGAAAACTTCTCAAAGACTATCCTTAGTTCGCTTGGATTTACCAGCTCAAAGGCGCTAGGTGGGGGCGATATTCTACGGTCTGTATTCAAGAGTACAGGATTATTACCGTGTAGTATTCTGTTCGTTGTGTCTGGCCGGATTTTAGTATCGATCTCAAAAAGGAGGTTTTATTTTCTAAGCTTTTTATTTTTCTTTGTATTTGTGAACATTGTTGCATCTAGTTTTTTTTTAGCCTGCATAATAAAAACATTGTTTTTTAGCCTTTCATTCCGCACTTGATGGGTTATTTCAATCTTCCAGTTCTTGTAATCTCGGAATTTATCTTTTTCAACTTGGATAATTTTAAATCAAATAAAAACGCGTTTAATCCCAATTTCACATCCTCCTTGATCATAAGAAAGACAAAGGATAACTTTTCTCGTTCCATCTCCGAGCAAAGACGCTACCGGAGTAAAAGCAAATTCTCTTTTATCTTCACCCTCATTAACAACAAAAGCATAATTATGAAACAAGTACTTGGGACCCTCTTATCTGACAAGATTCCAGGAACATTAGGTAATGTTTAGTAAGGAGTAGAAATAATATTCGTAACACAAATGACTAGAGATAAGCCCTTCTGATTCAATAATTTTCCCGAAATTTGCTGCGTTCAGCAATGTAATCTGAGATTTATCGTTCACGAATGACTTAATTTTTACAGGAAAAATATTAAACGTAAGCTTTTTAGGAATTAATGACGTAATGGCAAAAAAATATGTTATTGGAATAGATAATGCTACATATTATGATGAAGAGACGTTATTTTGAAGGATTGGACGATAAACTGTCGACAAAGTAGTAGATATAAGTGAGTACAAGATTTCACAGAAGCGATAGATGCATTCAATGAAGACATGGACCATCAACATTGCTGTACATGATGACAGATGATGTCATCTGCTGATCACAGGACTCCTAATGACGGCAATGATAAAATGGTAGAGGCGGATTACACAACCTTAACTTAGCCGAGAGCGTAATAAGGCGCCAAAGTACCCAATAATTATCCACAGTGAAACCTTATGTTCTCACTAAGGAAATTACCAGAACTTTTCAAACAAGAACGCCTTTACACAGAATCCTAAAGTAAATTCAGGCACTTAAGGCTGTAAGTAGGAAATAATTGGGGCGTAAAGGCTCGGAGTCGAACCTTTCGCGATTGTATTAAGTAAACGTTAGTACTTGGAACTCTCTCGAAGTCTGTTTCAAAGTCAAGTAGTAGAACGTGTTGAAGTGGGGTTCCAGACGGAATTGGTTTTGTTTCATATGTTATAGATTGTAACTATGGCTTTAAGACGATGTAGAAACAGTTAAGGAAACCTATGAAATATGGAATGTAAGGAATGATTGATGAACTATGTGAAACGTGTGTGAATAAGGAGATGACGACGTATAAACAAGTATGGAAGAAGAATACATACTGCTGACCATAAATAAATTGCGATAAGGGCACAATGATGATGAATGAGTATAAATAGCAAAAGACAAAACAATCAGGCGAGGGGCTTAGTGGACCTCTCACAGAGGTAGGGCATGATCAACAGTGGGAACACTATAGGGTGATTATTCTTAAGCTCATAGCAGAATTAGGTAAATAACGCATAATAATAATAATATTACTTTTTACCCTGCTCCCGACACCGGCGGACCCACTACTTTTTAATGTTTTTTTTAAGAAATCTTAAAAATGTAAACAATAAGAAGAACAAATGAATAAAAGAATACTAATATTATTACAACGATTTTATATAGGAATATTAGTAAAATGTAAATAAATAAGTAAGATAAATAAATAAAGGAATATTACTAATTGCTCCTACATTTAATTGAATCAGTCTTGTCAAGTACATTAGCTCGAGCTAATGTGCTAATGAAAGCTCATGTTTCTTAATAACAGATAATTGAAAGAAATTTGTCTCTTAATAGCACTTGTCTGAAAGTAATCTTTAGGTAATATAATAACGTGAGAAAGAAGACAGAATAAAGAAATTATTTATGTAAATAAATAAGCTATTGATTGTTAGAACTAAAACTGATTAAAATAACTTGCGTTCTATTATTATGAACATAAAAACCATATTCCATATCCCTTTAATACTGCTAAATATTTAGCTACGGCGTCAAATCAGACAATCTGTATATTGACCCAAAAATGTACATGAATTGAGCGTACAGTTCTGTTTGGAGTCCGTAATTTGCAAATTGGCTGGTCCACAGTGACCTCGCAATCAGTCTCGACACACAGCCAAATATGGTCACTTTATGTCAAACAAACACGCCATTCGACGAGTTTAGTAACGACGACCACGATTAATGACTTATGCAGGACATCGCGGATTTTTGGTTTTACAACGAATTATAAAGTTGAATTGGGATGTTGCTTAATAATTCATAATGCCCTTATGGCTAAACTTTTGTAATAAAGACCATGTTGATTTAGTTTAATTGATTTCGTTATCATCATCAAACAGTTTTCATTTTGTTTTGGGATTTTACTTGGCAGAGATTGTTGTACAATCGTAAATGATGTTTGGCAGTTTAATAATAATTATACCTAACTGTTTTTCCAAATACTTCAAAGAAAAACTATGTATATTTAATAATTCACGCACATAAAAATATTCTAATCATGCTGTCATTATATCATCTCCACAAACTGTTTACCTTTATTACAAATTAAACTTCAAATCTTTAAATTACAGATATAAACTTGTAAAACTAGTTGATAAATGAGTCATCTAAGAATCACAATCACTTACTACTGCTGTGCGTGTTGTCGTGAAAAAGGTTAATAGAAGAGTTGTCGCTATTAATACTATAAATAGTGGTAATTAATTACTTCATCAGCGGCGACAATGGTGCTATTGTTCGGGTGAAGGAGACTGCGCTGTTATTGTAGACTATCTGTTTATTTGTGCAAATAAGACTGGTTGTTTGTGGATTTGTTTGATTTTAACATGATTATTTTATTATTTGAGTCAGTAAAGTTTGGGACGTCTTCGAGATTACTCATTGTTATAAAGACGTTCAAAAAATATTACTTATATTTTGAATGAATTTCACGAGAGGTTTCATTTTAATTTCGGTAATTATAATCAAGTGTTTATCATTTTGATAGAAACTCAAGAGATAAAAAGCTTCCACACTATTCTTTCTTACTGAGTTTCTTTCAGCTATTCTTAAGCACGACACCAAGAGCTAAACACAGCTAAGACATTTTATTTATCTCTAAATCCGCCCCGGTTTCGCACGTTTAAGATTTACTAATGAAAAATTTTAAAATATCTAAATTTTCTTTCATACCTGGTCCTGACAATTACGAACACAACAAAAAAAAACTTTCGCCAAATCGGTTGAGCCGTCCTCGAGTGATGCTCCGTCATACATGTGGCAACTAATTTTTATTTAAGTATGTAGAAAGACAAATCACGAAACCCATTCATTTCTACCAGCTGTATTAATTACTTCCAGCATAACAAGACAAATCTGTTTGTTCTCTCCAGTTCCCGAATCCTACATAAAGCTGGTGACTTCACTACACTCGCAGAAATGGTACCATTACCTCATCGTGTTCAAGGAATTAAGTTTATAACGCCATTTCTTCAATTGGAGAATATCTTGGATATTGTGTTTCTTGGTGAGCAAGACTTTGAATCAGAGTACTTCATACTGTACATACGTTTATTTTAATTAGAAGAGTCATCTAGGAACTAAATAAAATTGACTAAGATTTGTTAGGATGCGCCTGGTTTGATTAATTGTCCCTGATTCATTTAGAGAGTATACTATCTGAAAATATACTTTAAATAAAAGAATGAAAGGCACACTTGATTTCCAAATTTTTTAAACAGATTTCATGCCACTTTTATTTTTCTACCGTTAGTGTGAACGTTAGTTAGCTTCTCCTGGCTGGCTGGGCCTAGATTGCTATATTATTATATCATCAGCAGAAAATAATGCCAATATCATTTATGTACCGTCAGTTCTCTCAGTCACACCTGTGTGGGTTTATCTAAGCCACGCAATTATTTTATATAAACCTATCATTCTCTAAGAAATAAAAATATTTTTGTAGTGCAATATCATGTTACATGGAAAGACCCATCCATCTTCCACGTAATGATTTCATCCTTAAACACGCGTATCACAACTATTTTTAGTATCAATCCCGACCCATATCTGTTGAATCTCAGCCGTGTCCCGAATCTGTGGCATCATGGCGTCCCCCGCGCGTCACAAAATGGCGCAGTCTACCGACTGACAGCTCAAAATTAGATTTGCGACAATTTGACGCCAGGACGCCAGCTTCGCCTCTTTGGCCTAGTCGTTGCAAGTGCGACTGCTGAACTTGAGACAGGCCCTCAGTTTGATTACTAGGTCGGACAGAGGTTTTCCACCAGGAATTTCTCAGTAATAGTCTGGATTTGTGCCCGGTTGATGGCATTGGCCCCGCATAACATGGGATTTAAACATTACTGCCGAAATGTGGGTGTATTTTAAGGTACATCTTATTTATTTATTTATTTATTTAAACTTCATGTACAATAGTGGTACATAGGCGGACTTAATGCCACAAGGCATTCTCTACCAGTCAACCTTTGGGTTAAATTGGACAAAATTGTGATAGGGTACAAAAAAATAAAATTAAAATAAGAATACTACTTTTTTACATCTCTGCCTACTCCTTCAGTGATTACAGGCGTGATGTTAAATAATGATATGCTTCGCAGATGTATAATCATTTCAAACTTTTAAGGATTTTGGGATGAGCTCCGGTTATGACATTTGCCTTTTAAGGGGTATCCATGTATGGAGACAAAACTGTTTTGAATGCCAAGCGATGTAGCAGATCTATTGGTATTATGCAGACGTTTTGGGGTTAAAGCGATCTATGACTTATACAAGATGCATATCTTGATTTGGCAAGGAATTTTATATTAATCTTTTTGTTAAAAGCTCACAGAAAGAGACAAATTAAGATTCTCGAATACACTTACCCGGATTTTCAAAACTTTTACACAACACAAATCACTAACACAAAACAACAAAATAATGTATCAATGAATCTCATAGATTTTTCCAGCAAAAATTTAATTTGTATGGTCAGAATCACCCCTCATCAAGAGGACTCACAACAAACTTTTTATGTATTAAACCTCTTTATAAAACAAAAAATTGATTACAAATCTGATATATTCGAACACGGCTGAAAGAACATGTAATTATTTCTGCCAGTAAAAGCGTAATGGGGAAACTAGGCATGCATGCACCTTTTGTTAGCATTAATAAACCCATAAACCCTTTTAGGTTCACCTCCCCTCGTGTTCTGCACTCGTCAATTATGGTAACAAGACTTGACCAGTCATAAGGGTGGTTTAAACTGGCCAGCTGGACGAAACCCCTTGAAAATTGCAACCCCTTTAAAACTGCAATCCCTCTGCATGAGTCATGTTGCAAAGAGGGGTGAATTAAGGGTTGCTATTTCAGAGCTATAATTTTAGTCTTGTCTGGATTTTTGCTTTGATGTATTTTGTGTGATTTCCTGTTGGAAGAGCGGATTTAATTACAAAACGCGCCTGTGTGAACGAGGCTTAAATCGTCCATATTTTTACTAGTACCATGGACTGTTTTAAAATGCGTGATTTTTGTATGGGTTTAGTGTTATTTGAATTAGGTACAAAATTCAATAAACTTGTGGTAACACAAGCTGCACCAGAACGAAAAATCATCATGAAACTCAGACCAAAAATTACTGACCTACAATGCCAAGCCAAGCCTCTTAAAATAATCCGTAAATCGTACAACTACAAAAAGACACTCGCGAAAAAACCTGTACAACATTCATAAGACAGTTCGGTGTAAAAATAACTGACGCTTGAATTGGCCTTGACCATCTTATGTACCGAGATGACTGTATACTTTAGGCAATGAAGAGCAACGAATTCTCTTTGATTTCCGCTGGATTTTGTCCAGTTTTTTTCCAAGATTATAGTCTCACTTCTATTTAAATTAGTGACTTATATTATGGAATTCAGAAATTGCTAACATTTAGATGTTTTTCTTCATTCCGCTTGATTTTATCCAACATTTCGTCTTAATTGGGGTTAGAGCAATGTATGTCACACTGCAATATTACATAGTGGCCAATTTTAGACTGCTAAGATGGTTAATTGTGTATTGTTTTCCTTTAAGAGAAATAGCATCATCAACGCCGTGATGTACACAGAGCACTTAGGCCTAAATCTGATACCAAGCGCACTCCAAAAAAGTGTGATGAGTCATCTGTTTCATAATTAAACCCAGATTCAAGAATGCAAATATAAGTCATTGGGTTTTTATTAGATTTGTTTAAAGTCTGTTCCTAAGCAAATTGTTTCATCACATTTGAAAGAAGACGAAGACACACGCAAAGATAGTGAGACACTAGACACGATCATGAGAGATTGGACCACGATAGTCAACAGCCGTGAAAAATGGAAGGAATGGAGATAGGCTTTTTCCCAGTAGTGGGACAGTATGGGCCAATATAATAAATAATTATCCTGAAAAGCCTTTTACTGCACCTGATCAACTCAAAGTTTTTTCCTTCATTCGACCTACCCCTTTCAATGTCATCCTTCTTTCAACAATCATTCCTAACTAGTTCCATAACTCTAGTACCATCCACACACTGGCACAACTATTTCACCTCATACGAAGATGTCGTGATGGTACATAATATTTGCACCTAATAGACGAATCGCGTGTGCAAAAGTATCAGACACCATACATCAATCGTTTAGAACACGGTCACCCATTTTGTTAGCAAATCGTATAATAGATTTATAAGGTCATCATGTCTACCATACGAAGACTGACTCTCAAATGTAATAAATTAATCAATGATCCTATTATAGAACAACATTATTGAATGAAGCTTCTACCAAGTTACCTGATAACAAGTCGACAAGATTACAATAACTATAGCTTGGTTCGATCACGTTTTGAAAGATTACGTTGTTAACCAATGCAAATATGAATCGTTTTACTAATATGCAAAAATTGGCATCTGTTAAATGTTGTCTCGTGCCCGTTTAGATAGCTACCAGAAGAGAGATTTTTTATAAAACAATAATATTGCATTAAGTACCAAGGAGACATTTTCAGCCAACAGTCTCATACTAAAGTGACTTAATAAGGTGGCTATTCTTAAAACATAAATAACAATATATTCGAAGCCACACATTAGAATAGAATAGAAAACCATTCAATAAAAGTACCGAAACACGCACGTGTTAGGAATAATGATTTTATTGGTCCCAGGCCATAATTGGATGGGTCAATGAGATAATTCGCACATAATAAGTTCACGAGTTTAATGTTTATGACTGCGAATTTTATCACGGCAGTTATTTCATCTTTACGAGGTCATTCGGCTGACACGGAAAATTTCTTATGGCTCACTCGTAGTGAACCACATTGGGGATATTAAGATTTCAATGAATGAATCTAGAATTACATTCCATGATACGAATGTAATAATGGACATAGACATTTTACTAGGTTGGCAGTTATATTCAACCTTAGGCCAGGCCAGGAATTGCAACGAGTAAAAAAATACTAGCTACTTTCGACATGTTCCCACATTTTTTGGATTTAAATAATAATTCATAACTTCAAATAAATGCAGACGATTCACAAGTAAATGTACAGGAAAACACAAATAAAAAATTAAAAAGCTCGTTCAACCAAACTTTATAAATGGAACCGAGGTCGAAGGGGCAGTAGCAAAAAGTTACACATGTAGCAACTTAGTTGCGTGCATCCCGGGAACTTGTCCGGGATTCAATATCCCGAGACTATGTCGAACGAATTCCAATTGGAAAAGTTGTGCTTATTGCCTATCCCGGCTTCGAGTGGTCGGTCATCAGGAACTTGGCAGTATACGGGTCGTAGCTGGAGCGATCGAGATACTGATATTGATGTCCCGAATTAAATTGGAGTATGAGCAATACCTATGTAGGTTGTAAAGAGACGTATGGCTTATATTGGAATGCTTTCAAGGGAGGAAAAGATAGATTGATTGCTTCATGATCTGAATTTTGTCGATGGAGTATTATTTTTAATACAAAACGCATTGGCTTCATTTCTGTTTTTGATTTTAAATACATCCACAGAAAGTGATGGAATGCAGCAAAACGAAGATAGCTCAGAGGATTACTCAGTCTTTATTAAGATTAATGTTGTCTTAAATCAGCTAAAAAAGCGAAATCTATTTTAAATTTCTACCAAAAAAATAACCCCACTTTTCAATGTACCACCAAACATTACTTTTGACGTATAATTATTTGAACCCTGACTGTTCAACTGAAATATTTCGAACGCCGAACTGAAGTGGAGTAATTGGACATAATTTGTACAAAGGGTCCAGTTTCATAGTTGGTTAGAACGCAGAGACCCAACTAATTGCTCAAATTGGACCACATAGACCTGTGCGTGTCGGAAAAATGTATGTGTTGGATTTTTTGGTGGTAGCTCTAACCGGACTGTTAACTTGTATGTTGTTGTATTTTTGGGTTGAGCGGAAAAACAAGTGAAATTTATTTCGATTCCCTTACTTCAGATGACCTCTTAACCTTGATGAATGTTCATATGACCACAAAATCAATATTTTTCTTCACAATTTTTTCTTATTCCTTGACATTTATATAACTATCATTCCAGTTATCTCTAATGTTAAAAGTGAGATCAAAAAGACCTTATGTCATTGGTAATAAACTAATTATGTCGTATTAAGTTCTAACATCAACATTCATGACAACACTATAATGGATATAGCGTCCGCCTTACACCAAATTGCACTTCGAATGTCAAATTTTTTATGACCACAAGACATCAAGTATCGAAGACAACAAACAACATTATAGAACGAAGGTCACGGAGCTGAGACATGCGTGAGACACGACCACTTGATGCAGAGCCCTAAGATTCAATTGATTGCCCCTTGTTTATATAGACGATGTTTTGATACCGCGGGAGAAGGAGTTTTTGATTATGCTGGTCGTTTTTATGCGAATGACTCAGCGTTGAGTCAGAGCGCCAGCGCTTATGTTTGGGGCATTCCTGTATTGAAATTGGCTGCGATCGATTTTGAGCAGTTGGAAGTTTTCCTTCTACTTAAAGTAGTTTTAGTTTGTTTTGACTTCCGATTGTTGAAGTTTTATTTATAGGTAAAGTTGAATTTTCAGCACTTTAGTTTGGAATGGAATTGGTTTAAAATTTTTATTCATATTATATTGAATGTTTTTGTTTCGATTTTTATGATTCTTTACAATAATGTAGCGTGACTGATCATATTTAAGTAAACTGTTCGCAGCCATTGCTACTTTGTAGTGTAACCATTATTCTTTACACAAAGTGCTAAAAGTTATGTTTACAAACTCATATTTATCGCTCTATTAAAAACAGGTGCCACATTTCCTTGATTGACAATGTCCAATCAAATTGGTACTAGGAAAACCGGTATCTACAAACATGACATTGCTTTATTTGCATATGCAGAAGCCGCCATATTCCCTAAAACATTCATACACGAAGGCAATTACTCTCTTTTACAGGCAATAGTAGAACGTGTCGTCTGCGAGGTGACTAGGTACTCGGCAGAATGTTTATATCAGTATAATTACTACCAATTAGACGTATATTCACGCCCTAACGATGACATCATTCGCACTGAGGGACAGTAGTCTGTAGGTAATGTTATGCTCGTGTCAAAAGGTTTTACATACATACGTAAATGTAGTCATATTTTCACACTGGAATTATAAAGGTGAATGTGGTTCTCGTCTTTTACCGGGTTTGGTTAGGTACTTGAATATTTGTTACACTAAGGGGAATTATTGAGTGTTCTGTAGACTACATTTTTTTTTCTTGTGGTAGGTACTCGTAATGTCACTGGAGCATTAATTTATTTAATATTATTATTTTCGCATAAATATTCCGAGATTACTACAGAAGCATGTCATTGTCAACATAATGAGCCTACCTTTAATGTTACTGCTAAGTCCAGGTGGCCTTGAATGTCGATAATTACTTTAAATTACTTGGGTATCTATAGTTATAGCAAGAATTTCGATAATAAATCTATTGAGGCCTTAGTATTGTTTTTTATTTAACACTACAACAATTTGCTATGCGATCTAAGCTATTCTATTTTCACACTAGATGTCACAAGCAAGTGACTAAGGACCAACTTCATTAGCATACCCAACTAATTCCGAATCGAACCCCTCACAAACATGAATCATTGCCACATTAGCAGCCACACCACATAAACCTAATTGCCACTGTTTTACAACCAGTAACCGTTGCGAAAACGACTGCAACACGTTAGGTAAGAGCGAAAAAAAGACTAGAAAACTTAGGTACAATAGACCAAGGCTTAGTTATATGGTAGTGCTAATTGACAACAATTGGGAGTGCAGACTTTTGGGAATTTTTTAGCAATACTCCAAAGTCGATGTGTGTTGTGTAAGGTGTAGTATTTTAAGGAGCGAATGCATATTGATTGACTGTGAGTGAGAACAATTTGCAGTAGTTACTTTGTTTTCAAGATGGGATCCCATTGGATGAAACTTGATAGCATATTTTCATGAAAAACATAACAAAACCGTAGAGAAAGTGTCTACATTTTATTCAATCAATCTATTAACTCCACACAATAGCTCTACTCTCATTGAAAATATTATGAGATCATAAACATATTTTCTTATACAGAAAAAAATACTAGCTTAACACAACTCAACTGTTTTTTGTCCCGATTCGCCAGACGGCGTTTGTTTTAAGACAATGCGAGAGTGAACAAAAGAGTTGTGAATGAATGAACTGAATGATGAGTTCTTGCGCGAAAATGGCTTATCTGATTGTTATGCAACTTTTGTTATCGATTTATGCCGTAATGGTGGTTTAGTATTTAAGTTAAAATGTTGAACTAGAAACAGTCAATGGAAATGTTCATAAGTAGATGTTCGCTGATCTTTAAGTTTTATTATTGTCCTTTTTTATCAACAATGTCGACAATCTTTTTAAAGTTATTGTTATAATCTAGAACCCCACGCCACACAACATTTAAAATACCTACACAATTCTACCTACAAATAATCATAAAAGTTGCACAACCAATTAAAAGCAGAGATATTCAGAACCCGTTTCATTCCACGCATCACATGTCCAAAAAAGGCAGCGTATTTAAAAATAAAAAGGAACAATAACTGAAGACCTTGGCCGAGTAAAACGGAACGTTGACAGTTGCGACACACGACATGACAGAATGAAACGGTTTCATACATTTTAAACATAGAATTGACAAATATTTTAATTTCAATTCAATCAATCGTTTATTCTACCGGCTCATTTGATCCAATAGAAAATGTTCCAATTTGGTTTCCAAATCTCGTAAACGTGTTTGAGTGTCTGTTAGAAACATAATTGTTGGATTTTTTAAGAGAGTTATAATAACGGTTAGGTTAGGTTAGAAACTGCCTGTGTTATTGGGTTTTTTCATTAGGAATTTCTCAGTAGCTGCCACGGAGCCTGGATTTGTACCCGGTTGGTGGCAATAGGTAATAGGTAAGCCCCGTATTACATGGGACTTAAACATAACGGGCGAAATGTGGGTGTACTATTAGGTACTCCTCTGCTTAAACCTGTGGGGATTACAGGCGTGAAGTTAAATTATGAAGTCATGTAGTTAGAAACTACAAAATAATGCCTAGCTAGAAGTAGAATGGTTAGCCACCATACATAAATATTAATAACTGTGCCGGACTTGAGAGTCAAACCTAGAACGCTACGCTCGACCATTCAACTAATGAGCTACAATAATATAAGTTAACTGAAGCGTGTAATGGCCTACACTTTTATATATATTACCCTCAATATCTAATAACGATTCAGTCGTATACAATATTAATCAATAATACAAAACTTTCATCTTTATTCGCGACATGAAAGTTAAAGAAAACGTACATTAACAACTGACATAAAAGTTAATTGTAAGATAAACATTATTAAGATATATTTAGTCCATCACAATATAAAAATGATATCTACATTCTACTACCTATCTTAGTCAGGCTTGAGCCTAAATCCGTCATCAGCATTCTCCTGTCTCTATCCCAATTTATTTGTCTTGTCTAATAATGTCTTTTTCAAAATCTGATTCATTCAATATATTAATTTAGCCTCTGGGCACTTTCACCGTTGACAGCGATGCTGCGGACAAACTTTTTGACGCCCTTTAATAATTATTTGCTTTTGATACATATTATTATTTTAGGTTTGTATAATTAGTAAATGATGTATAATAATTATATTGTAAAAATATACTGAGTAATAAAATATATTTGTGGCATTTTTCATTCAATGTTCACTACTTGAAAAAGAAAATTATAAAATATGAATACATTTTAATAAATCCATTCTTCAAAAGTATAAGCTCAGATTGTATCCAAGAAAAAGTTTGATTAAAAAACGCGGATAGAATATTAAGTACCTTCATCAATGTGATCAATATCTTCCATTATAAGGAGCGGAAACATCGATGCACTAACGGTTACCACGTTTTCAGTAGGTAGGTACATCATACCGAACACACCCACATAGATATTTTTCGTCGGTAATTTTAAAAGGGGTTCCATACATTTGTAGGTGTAGGTTGCAGTTTTGTTAGAAACAGCTGATTTATCATTATTCATCGGTATTTTTTTTAAATCATCTGTTTTGTTCAAAAGTGCCTATTATACTATATAGAACAGCAGATTTTTTTTTTATTACCGATGAAAAATAAACGTAAGAGTAATCGTTTGTGCGTCTATGCCCGTTTCACCCTGCATATACTTTTGTAGGAAGGTATTAAATAATATAACGTTTCATCATCTGCCTAACCTTTTCCCAACTATGTTGGGGTTGGCTTCCAGTATAACCGGATGCAGCTGAATACCAGTATTTTAAATGGAGCGACTGCCTATCTGACCTCCACTACCCAGTTCGTACTGGGTAATACGATTTCCCTTCGTAAGACTGAAAGTCAGACTTTCGGGCCACTGACTACCTGTAACGACTGTCAAAGATCTACAGATGACAGCCGGGATCAACGACTTAACGTGATTTCCGAGGCACGGAGGAAACTCGGTATGTAATGGGTGGTCACCCATCCACGGACAACCCAGGCAAGCGCGGCTTAACCTGACAATCGACCCGAGCGGCTGTTATCATTTAGCCACGAGGTCCTCCTTAAAATTAAATAATATAACGTTTCTTGATATTAATCATTGCTAGTACACAGTGGCTTTAAGAAACTGGATAGCCATGACACAAACACCAAAAATGGACAGATTTGGAAGACATTCAGTATTGGGTGGCCAAAGGTTGAAGAAGAATAAGCATACGTTATGATTTGTGCTTACTTAACTTGTACAATTAATCATGACAACAAATCAAGCAGTGAGGATGGTCCCTCGTATTTTTTGTTAACAAATGAATGATGTCCAGGACAAGTTAAAAATTATAATTAATGATATGTATTACAAATTAGGGACAAACGAAAGTCGATTGTAAGATTTTTTTAACACTCAGATCTTGGATTAACTAGTCCCTAGCCGGGCGTAATATCGAATCAATAAGACATGACTGCATAATTAGAATGCCACCAATAACGCGAGCGAAGTCACGGGTAAAAGCTATAAGCTATTAAGCCTGACTAGGATTACAGCAATCCCAAAAATCCCTTTCAATGACCTTGAAAAGGACCCAAAAGACTTCCTGTAACTCCTAATTTTATTAGATCTTATCTAATCAGTCAACTTCACCCTCGTAACATGACTCATACTAACTCAATGCAAGACATTTCACAAGTCGCTCGATATACGCACGTCGTCGTCCGACATTACAACGGATAAATGCGTCAGCCTGCGATCTCAGACGGCTGGCTGCCCGGCGATCGATCCGCTGATAGCCTGGCTGGTCCGTCTGTCTGTCTGTAATGTTAGTGTACTGTTCTGATCCTGGTTTGTTGTAGGTATGGGTATATGACTAGATTTATATTGAATTTAGGAGAGAGGCTTGTTTGATTAGGACTTGGGGACAATGAGTAAATGGTAAAGAAAATTAAAAGAAAGTGAGCGAATTATGTCCCCAGATTTTTTTCAAAGAATACAGTGATGTGTATTTTATCCTCTTCGAAAAACAAAGATGCTATAGCAAAGGTATACCATACGGGATACTAAGTGGACTATGAAATTAATTTTAAAACGCTTAAAGCAACGCTTGTAAATGCAAAAACATATAATGCAGCCCTCAACTTCGTGCCGCATACATAAGTACCCAGTAATTGTAACAAAACAACAAAAAATTAAATTACAAACGCGTTTTACGATTGTACCAGCAATAAACCACAAATTAGGTCAACAGTTTCGTCAAAAATGCAAGTAATTATTAGCTGAAGAAAGTTTTTTGGGCACGCTACATAAGGCCCCTCGGATTACGGGCCATAAGTCTGCAAACAGGCCATAAACAATAGCCGATGGGCTATTTGGGGCTATGCCGCCCGTGATGCTGTCGTTATATGGGCTATTACAACTGTATGTTCAGATTTACAGATTATTACAGATCTGTGAGGTTTTGTTGGGATTTTTGAACGTTTATGGAACTGATATTTATGTTAGCATAATCGTAATTAGCCTATTTATGTTTCGATTGCTATGACAGCCCCCTCTCCGTGATAGAGAATGACCTGTCATCTACTACGGGAGCTCAGTACTGATTGGTGGATGTCGCATGATAACGAAGATGTTTACGTTTTTTTGGTTCCAGGATAAAAAGGCTGAAAGTTCTGACTAAGAGCGATTTCAGCTGATGTTATTTGTAATCAAAAAGATAGCACCGGCATTGTAAGCACCCTATCGTAATTTTTGCGGTGTGCAATAAAGAGTTTTATCCTATCTTATCTGAAATTCGTAGAAATAAAAGCTTTTTATCGTACAACCACTATTCTAATTTAGGTGTCGGTAAAAGTCCTACATTTATATAGAAAGTGTCCTGTAATTACATTAAAAATTAAGGGTGTTGCCTATAGCAACATCAAATAAAACAATCCGATTTGGGGTTGGCATGAATGGCCGACAACCCTAAAGTTTTGATATACATTACAGGAATTAGCACCAACTAGGTAATTAGAACTCCTATTACTGGAAACTACACAATGTAAAGCTAATGAGAATACTCGCTAAGTACCGCAAAGCTTCCCGTAATAACTTGCAACCGGAATCGACCCCTTTCCAGGGTTCCGTAATATTAATAATAAACATCGTATGTTATTGGTTAACGAAGCAAGCTGTTTCTTTCTTCCAATAAAATGAGAGGGTTATGGGAAAATAAGTGCGCGATAAATTATATAGAAATGATCATGCAATTATTTTATTGGGTAGAGGAAACAAATATTGGAACTCTTTTCGAAAAACCTTTTCGCAATGTTCGGGTCAAGCATGGGTTTATTCTGGTTGAATCTCACATCAACTTGTTTCGTTGTTTCTTCTCAGAGATGTCAAAAAGGACACACCGACTTTATCAGGTTTAAAAAATGCTGTTTTCGTGTAAAACTATTGTTTGTGACTGCAGCTGTGAACATGAACAACCTACTTAGACTTACATTGACGTCAAAATTGACGTAAAAACTCATTTATCTTTTTTCAGTAAATGAACATAGAATAAGCAGAAAATTACAATTCTCCTCTACATGCCCTTCAACAAGATTTAAACCAAAAACATCTATTTGAAAGGCAGTAAAAACAAAACCTGTTTTTGATCTAGACAGAGGACCATAAAAATAAATTTATTGCAGCCAAGTTATCTATGAAGCGGACGCCATATGCATCTGAATGCATTAAAATAAAATGTAAAATAGTCTGCAGTGGAGACTGACGAATTGTCTGTGCTCGTAAAAATGTGCAAAAATCGAGTCTTGCGTCACTTGAGCGGGCTGGATAGTTGTTAACTACGGGACAAGTTATATGCTGATAGCGAGTGTAAATGACTGAAAGGTAAAAGTCATAAGATAATTGTACTCTACTGGCAATTGAATAGTTACTGAATGAACCTGTAACAAATTAATGTTTACAAGCTTTCATTTCGATTTTCCACATTTTCTAAGTCATAATAAAAAAAAAATATGCCAACAGACAGGAGAGATTGACGATGCAGAGAAATTGACAATATGTATAACTTAATAGCAACAAAAAATTCGTGGCAATTCGTGGCATACCTAAGGAAAGTATAACTCTTTGTGTTAGACTAAAATATTTTAAAGGAAACATTTTATTTAAGCAATTAGCAAAGGTAGCCTGAACTTGTAAAATTTTCGGCGATTAAACAAATTTTTCATTTTCTATGATGTCGCAGTTTTACCCGGACGGCCCGTGTCTCAAGAAAGCAAATAAAAGTTTCTCCAAAATAATTTATTGCCAGTATAATCCTCAACCTTGAGAGTATAAAACTAAGTCATAAAATCGAACGAAACCGCTAATCGCTCGTAAATTTTGGACACAAACCGCGCGGAGATATGAATCACGCCGAATTTAAGCACTTAGTCCAGTCCAAGGCCGCGCCATAGTTAAATGGTGTTCGCGGAGTACTGTTATATTACTTAAATGTTTTATAGTACATATACATATATTGTATAATGGCACTTTTTTGGGTAAAATAGTGTGACTGATCGATCTTCGTATACTTGTATGGTTTTATTTTACTTAGTTCTTCAAAAATCATTCGGAGCCTATAAAGTTCTATCACATAAATCTGAACCTGTGGGTGCACGAAAGGAAACTTAGTTTCTGGAAAACGCGTTACGGAGAATGGCTTTTGTTGAAAATTTTGGATAGTAATTATTGTTTTATTTACCTTACGTCATAGTTTTAATACCAGCTAGTACTAGGTAATTTTTTTAATGCTAGTAGTATTCAAGAAAGATTCTGAAACCAGTCACTCAAAATTATCGTCCTACGACAATCAAGAGATATATAATAAATTCTCACACGTTCCCAACGTTGCACTTAACGTGACAATACTCCTCTGATACCTAATATGGAGGAACTATGAAATACATAAAAACTTTACGGTTTCAAAAACGATCGATTCATGAATCGTTTGAACTTTTGAAGGTAACAGAAACAGTTAGATGTTTTAAATACTGTTCAGCGCTTAGCGCAGCTTGCTTTGTGAAACAAGCGGGCCTCAATTCTGGTAAACCATAAAACCTAGAACACTAGATAACTCACGTATAATTCCAGTTTCCAGTATCTTTCTTCACGACTTTGCGAGTTTTTATCTCCGCGATATTTTCGTATTGTTTTCGTTTCGCACGTAACCGGCCGGCCTTGGTAACTCATCCGATGTTTGTTCGCACAGTGTAAGGCCATTGCAATAGATGACAGTGTGTTTACTATGCAGTTTTAAAGATTGTACTTTTTAACAATTTTATGCTGGGTTAATTCAATCTTTATTACCACAGTTATTTTTACAATTATTACTTACAAACGCAAGATTAATCTGTACATTCGTTTACCTTTATAGAAATTGACTAACAACAGTGAAAGTTAAAAGCTCAAAAAAGTTATTGCGTCTAGATTTTTCAAAATGGCCGCCTACCAATTGTCAGTTCATGCAGTGTTGCGAATAGTTAAAAAGAATTTTTACTTTTTTTAATAGGTTGCCAGTCACATAGTGTTTGTTTTGTCGCCTTTTGGTAAATGGTTGTAATTTTAAAAGCACTGTACCCCCGTACAGTGCTAACCCAAAGAAAATAAGAAAAGAAAAAGAAATAAATTATAACGTGCTGCTCTGACGCCAAAAAAAAAAAGAATAACGCCAGAAAGATGACCGATAAAATGATAATCCTTCATCGAGGTTGTATAATCAAGAAACCTTAATAAGAAAACGTATATTTTCAATAATGTATACTTATTTAACAGTCAAACAAACAGCCAGTCACACCAACCTCAATTGGAACACATTCGATTCGAATGCATCATCAATCGATTCGATTCCAGCTAAATCGATCGAGTATCGAGACGTAATCGTTATGTAAACAGTGATGTTCACGTCTGGCTGCGGATTTACATGTTATATGCCGTTAAACATACTGTTTTAAATTTATTATGAGACACGTCCCACAACCTATCCCAATAACATACACATCACGCCTGTAATCCCCGAAGGGTTAGGCAGAGGTCTACCTAATAGTACACCCACATTTCACCAGTTATGTTTAAGTCCCGTGTCTTATGGGGCAAGCCTATTGCCATCAACTGGGCACAAATCCAGACTCCGTGGCTGCTACTGAGAAATTCCTGATAGAAAAACCCAATAACACTTTGCCCGACCCGGGATCGAATCCAGGACCATCTCAGCAGACGCGCTTTCGACCGCTAGATCAACAAGGCAGTCTACTAGAGTGAGACTTACTATTATCTTCCAAACCCTTGAGATGAGCAGAAGACCGACTGACCTTGAAGCCTTGCTCGTCAAGGACTCCAACTCCGACAGAAATTACATTCGTCTTTTCTCTTAAAGAATGCAAGTGAGTCAATGTATTGAATAATTTGCCCGATGATACAGTAATTATCTGTGTGAACTAGGTAATCTTCACTTACAATAGTAAACGTAACACCTAAGTTTTATAATTGTCTTTAATTGTCGTGCATAATACCTAGATTTCTTTGAACTTTTTAAATACAGTTTTTCCTGCAAAACTGAGAAATGTTTTGATATAAGTAAGCGTTTAATTACAAATAAAAGAATACTTACAATAGTTATAGATATAATAGCAAGCTAACCGAAGCTTAAAGTACTTTGCCTGATTTCTTAACATAAGTTACGGCGTAGAGCCACTTAAGAACAACCCTATGAAGTACTGTGCATACAACATAAACTAAGTGCATACCCTCACAGATTATATGATTAATTACTTGAAAAAGGCCGGGTTGTAAGGAAAGAAAAGGCTATGAACTCACTAGTTTAAGGTTTCAACTAAAAAACCCATTAAATAAAAAGTGTAGATATCTGACCTACCTGCCTATAGTAATGCTCTGGGACGCCATGGTCACATTTATAATTATCTGTGTGTCCAAGCGGAGGCTAGGTGGAGGTCTAGACTTTAAAGCCATACACATTTTATTGGCAGCATGGCCAGCTTGCGCCAATTTGGAGTTTTAGTGAGGTACGGCCCTAAAACAAAATATTTCTGGCGCATCCTCAAACTCGGTTCATTTCGCTTTCACAACACTAAATCACCACAACCAATAATGGACGGAAATGATCGAAAACGCGAACAAAGCACCATTTGCCACAGCCGAGAAGTGAACCCGGAACACGCCGGTTGGCACTCCGCCAACGATAAGCATGCCAGACTGGGTCGTAACCACTTTTATGAGTTAAGACATAACGCCAGTTAACTGCACTCATCGGCGTATGAAAAGTGGAACTGATCATGCATTTTGACTACTTTTTGGGGAAACTTTTGTTTTTAAAGGCTTTTTGACAGTTTGTGACATCAGCCATAGGGTATATCGGGGTCATATACCTAAACATGGTTGGGGCAACCTTGTTGCAGTCGCCCCTCGCGCTTTAATCTAAATATATAAAAGCGAAAGGTCACTCACACACTCATCACGAAATATCGAAAACCGCTTGACGTATAAAGATGAAATTTGGCAGGGAGGTAGTTTATAGTTAGTAGACGTCCGTTAAGAACGGATTTTGCGACAGGGCCAGATTAAGGAGGTCTAAAGGCTACCGCAAGTTTGTATGAAAGTCCTTCATTTTTTCTGCTACAAACTTGAACCTAACTCGTACGAAGTCGCGGATAACAGCTAGTTTTAACATAAACCTTTCAGTATTTTTTAGCAATCCAATATTTTTTTAACTTTTTCATCATTGCTCTTTGGTCTTACCTATCTTAATTGGCTTACATGCTGCATCTAACCGGTAAAACAGGATGGGTTACGAGTGCTCTATATTAAACTGAGCTGTTCTGAGCGAAATGGATTTATAGGTATTGAAACAGGTCATCGTTACATCAGAATATTGTTTAGGCATTAAACTGTATTGATTAGACATATTTAAGTGTAAATGCTCTCGTGATTTTTGGTCTATTGGCATGGATACTTCTGCTTGGGTCTATATAATCATCAGGAATGCAGATGTATACTTTTTGCTTTAACGCCGATTGACGGTTAGTGCCTAACCTAGTGTCGGAATTTTTATGCCGCCCATGGGCCTCTGACTTGGTTTTACATTCCGTCGACAAATATCTCTCAGACATGCTAGTTAGGAACTATGCAGATGTATTGATGATTTCAATAAATTGAACTCACATTAAAGTAGATAAGAAAAAAATAAATGACACCGCTACCTACTACTAAGCCCTCGATTGTTTTTAATGTATTTTTATGATTTAAACGGCTTGGCCATTTTTTGCAATGACAACAGAACCTTGATAACTGACAACGATAAAAGCCATCATAGTCTTCATTGAATTCCTTCATCACAAACTTTCCAATATTCATCAGTTTTGCATCAGCACTAATTTCAGTCATCTACGCGTTCTGTCTGAAGCTCAAAGGTAATTTGAATCCGTTGCTCTCTAATCTCATAAAACGTCTTGAAAGCAACCACAAAGTTGCCACCGACTGACTGCCAGCAAAACTAATCATTTAAATGGATTGCCGGTGCTGCTGGCTGTGTCTTTATACCCGCTGAACAGCGCTGCAAAGTCGTACGCTGTGTAACTTCACGCATAAAAGGGGTTACCTCAAAGTTTGAGGTTTACAAGCGATGTCTTACTTGGGTTACGTACTTGAGTAATTGCTGTATTAATGTTATTGAGGACCGAGTTATTTGAAGTTTATATAGTAATTATTGATGGCTGTGTTTGTGTATTATGTGAGAGCAACAATAAATTTCACAGAACGTAAGGTCAAGTTTACAAATTTCTTCAGAAATGATTAAGCACAAAAATATTTTAGGTGTACTAAAAAATATCTGAATATTCTGATTTCTTTAGCATCCTAGCGATGTTTATAGAAAAAAAAGACATGGAATGACTTTACGCAAATTCAAGAGTCACTTCAGCGCCAAATACAACAAAACGGAAACTACGAGTATATCCAATTCAATAACAACTTCCTACTATTCATTTAGCCGAACAATACAGAGTCTACACTTGTGACCTCAAATCATTAAAATCTAGGCAAACTTCAGCTTTAGGAACTCCGAATAGTTCAATCCGACAAATGACCGAGTCACTTCGCTGCAACTTCGGCAAATCTAATCATTATTACAACGAGTTCGGCTCTAACTTCGTGAGGTCATTGCTCTATAACCTTGTGGTTTTTGCTAGCTGTATAGTTTGGAACCTTCGAATAGCTACTTAGATAATGTCCACTGACAGGTATTGTGATTACCGGACTTGAAGGTTGAAAAACTGTAATTCTGCTTAAGACAGAAAGAACAACTTTTGATCTGGTACACTTGTGCGAAAAACATTTCCACGTAAAGACAAATGCACGAAAATGATTGATTTTCAGACTCCGTTTAAGAGGATGCATTCAGACTTCTTTTGATTTAATATTCCTTTATATTTATCGTCAATAAAACATGCAATATTTGTTACAGCTAGTGATTATTTTATTCTTTGTTTGTTTAGAGTACACAATACTGTAAGAATAATAAAGCCTTTTATTCCGAAACTAGACGGCAAAATTTACAATAATAGTTACAACAAAAAAAATCACAAAAGTTTCGAATTCCGGTGTGCCTCATGACATGGGCCTCCTCTAACAGTTTCTATTGTCATCTGTCGCGGGGTACCCTCTAACAGTTTCCATTGTCGTCTGTCGCGGGGTACCCTCCGCCAGTTTGGACCTGCTGTCAGCTTCATTTCCTCCTCGCATCGGGTAAGCCGTCTTCCCCAATTTATTTTGCCATCCCTGGGATACAATTCTGTCACTACACACAATACTGTAATCCACTTTGTCAAATTACAATGACGTGACACTAATCGTTTCATTTGTTTCAGCAGAAGCAACCCCCATATTCACATTAGGGCGAACACAAAAACTTGCAACTCATTGAGGGATGAAATTCGTGGGAAGGAACGCCTGCTATCCATTTGTCTTTCAGGACCGTATAAGTAAAGCCTTGGCGTCAATTTCTGTGTAAAATGAGGCCGTTTTGGATATACATAATAGGTAGGCTCTATTTGAAGGTTGTTTATAATGCCTTATGAATTATTAGATGTTTGCTTGTTAAATACAAGTTTGTTGTTTGATTATAATTAGGGCTTCTTATCAAGATATGTATGTCTTGAGCCTTTTAAATAAGGTGAAAACTTTCGACGAAAGCCTTCATTCATCTTTGAAAGTGAGCCCAACTTTAAAATAATTGTCATTCATTATCACACATTTATGTAGTATTATTTACTAGCCTGAGATGTCCCCTTGCAGGGCGAAGGCATCTGCAATCTCTTTCCTATTATCTCCAGTTAAAACTGCTAAGTATCAGTTCAGTTATTGAAGAACTCTAGCTCATCATGCCCTATCCGTCTAAGCTTGTCGCCTACAATATTATTTATAATGAGCTTTCAAATTTACAAAAAACACCTAAATCATAAACCTTGATAAACTAGCTAGATATATATTGTAAAACAAGTTGTTTGTGGTTTAGACAAGCATTAGTAATCGTAGCGCAGACAGGTATCGCCAACCGCAAGTCCTCTCTACACATAAATTATTCAAAATGTTTTAACCGGAGGGTAAGCTGTGATACTGCTACAGTGACGTCATTCAACCCTTCCGACAATTTTAGCAAGGGAACAAATTGGGAATTAGACAGGATTTTGCTGTTTTATAAGCAACTAGCGACCGTCCCCTGCTTCGCGTGGCTTTTACGACTTGATAAAACGTTGATTCATTCCCTAAATCATTATGGAAACCACACTAAAGAAAAACTCAGTCGCAGAGACAGACGTGTCGTTTACGAAAATAGTAGAACTAGTAAGTGTTGATACATCATGCCAAACAAGGCAATAAACGGTTTAATACATCAAGCGTGTTATTTCATGGTCAATCTGATGCGCGGTGTTATTGCTATGTGCGAAATTATTGCCTACACGTAGGGTTACCTTCGATATTAAAGAAAAGTCCTGACGAAAAGCAGTACATTTTAATCTTTTTCACACATGACATTTTTTTTTTAATTTCCTTGGGTATATTTCTTTATACTTATACTTTTTGTGCCCTTATTATTTTTATGCGTCATGTTTAGCGCACATGTTTTTCCCATTCTTTCTTTAAGTTGAAAATTTCGGACCGATAACAAGGCCAGTCAAACTTCGGACGAACTGCCAAAAAGTCGGACATGTCCGTACAAATCTGGACGAACGGTAACCCTACCTACACGGCTACAAGGCGGCATCGTACGGGCTATGCGATTGATCGCGGTATGTTCGTGCGCCGAATTTATAATAATCGCCCCGTTTTAGACAATAAAACTGAAAGTATTTAACGGTACATGATTAGGTAATGATTGATTGGATTGCATTTTGAAGTAGAATGCCTACTATATTACTTTGAAAAGAGCGTATCACTAAAAAACAGTCGTAATCCATTTCTAGAGAATAAGCTTGAGCATACATCTTGCTTGAATAAAGACAAAACACACACAGCTCATCTTCTTCAAACGAACTTAATCAAACGTTTATATCATCATCTCTCTAGCTTTTTCCCAACTATGTTGAGGTTGGCTTTCATTTAAGCCTGCCTGCCTATCTGACTTCGACAGCCCAGATAAGTACTGGTTACTACGATACCGAAAAGAATTTACGTGAACAATCTATTAAAGCTTACTGATATTTGAAGCTCCATAAAGATCATAATAAAATTCAATAAAACATTTCAAAACAGATCATCGAACAAAACAAAGGAGCTTAAAAAGCTCCGACTTAAGGTCGTCTGCACACAACTACAGTGCACTGTCGTCAATCACTTCACATATGGGCCAGCGAGATAAGACCAGTGCTGGCCTTGAAGCGGGCGAGTAAAAGTGCTTCAGCTGGTTTCGTATGTATGGTAGCTATAAGATATGTGGTAAATGTATAGGGCATCAAAACTCGGTTTCGGTCCTATAGTACAACCCGGGAAAAATCGGGTTTTTGCATTCATTATAAATGTATGCTAAGATGGTGCTAATAGGCCTATGTTATTAGATGATGTTATGTAAAAATGGTTTACTTTTCAACCGCCTTCAAAAAAAAGTTTCTCAATTAGATTGAATGTTCTTTTTTTTTAAACAAATCTTTTTGCGACTCTGTTGATGATTAACTTTATAAAAATCGTATTCAATGACATTTCGAGTTACTTTTGTCCCGTTTTCACTAAAATTAAGCGAAACTTAAATGTCAGCCTAAATAAAAGCTCGCTGTTGGACTTTCAACACTTAGCTTAGCGCAGAAAGTTGAAAATCCAACGATGCTCTTAGTGTTAACAGGCATTCAATTTTGAACATATCGTTCTTATTTCCAGAACCTGCAATGTATTAGCATTCGGAGAAACATTCAAACCACCAAAAAGAATGTACCGATTTACAAGAAAACATCACAATTATTCACGCATTTAAACATCTCCAAAGAAATCTAAATCATTAAAACAACACCTTAAAATATCTCGCCGACAGAATTATCAAAAGAAACGCCAAAACTTACAGGATTATCACGAATTTAGTGTAATGACGTCATTGTAGGAATCCTCGAAGGACTTCGTTGGACTCGTGCCAATGTTCGCAGACAGGCCAAAGAATCGAGATTGAATCACCACGGAGCTATTTTAAAACATTTCGACGGAAATGACAAGAAACATTGCGCGAGATTAACAAAAAATATTGTTGTTGACTGGTTGCCATGGTGACGAGTTTTGCAGAAAAGGGCTATATTGATATTTTTGTTTCGTGTTACTCACTAAGGAGGTCTGATTTGCAGTCGTTCCAATTTATGGTTTGGGTATCAAAACTGTAGGAAACTAATTATTTAACGCTGTTTTTCTTAATCTGTGTAAGTCTAAACATGATAAATTTGAATCACCGTAGGTAATCAGAAATTACAGAAAAGTTGATAAGTACTGAAAAACAATATCTCCAAATTCAGTCTCTAAAAATGTTAATCAATTATGGAAATTAAACATAACATTTTAACATCACGCCTGTAATCCCCGAAGGATTAGACAGAGGTATACCTGATGGTACACCCACATTTCGCCAGAGTTATGTTTAAGTCCCATGTAATAGGGGGCGAGTCTATTGCCATCAACCGGGCACAAATCCAGACTCCGTAAATGTAAATTAATTGATAAAAAATGCATATTATTGCATACTAGCGACCCGCCCCGGCTTCGCACGGGTGCAATGTAGATACTAATGTTTTCTCTACTATAATATGCATGTGTTATACAAATAAACCTTCCTCTTGAATCACTCTACCTATTAAAAAAACCACATCAAAATCCGTTGCGTAGTTTTAAAGATCTAAGCATACATAGGGACCGACAGACAGCGGGAAGCGACTTTGTTTTATACTATGTAGTGAAGCTTAATATTATCATCTTGTAATATTCCCAATGTTGGGACATTAGCCTCCTATCTGTGTTGGAGATCTCTTTATTGGACCCATCTATAATGCAATCTAAACCCCTTGAACCCCTAAATATCTACCTAGTAAAAACTGCAATACAGTTTAATATACAAATCAAAATTCAAGTAGCGCCAATCCACGCCATGCATTTATAAACAAAACATCAATATAATAAAATTCTGCTTTACCCACGTCTGCAATGCAGGCGAATCTAATCTAGATTTAACTTATATTATAAAATGTAAACGGTACTATGTAAACTGGTCAATTTATTAATCCAGTGTTGTAGTGACTAACACGGCTGTATTTGTCAGATTCCTGTAAATTACGAATCAGTCATCTGCTGAATTTAGGATACTGGCTGTGAAGTCAAGTTAAGACATAATGTTACGTTAGGAGAGATTATTAACAGTAAAATTATTGTTCATTTTATATTTTTTGTAAGAACCAGTAATAAGAAATTCCAAAACCATATATAAACTATTCATATCTTAAACAAACTATGATAATATTCCCGTATTCGTGCATAATGGTCACTAAGACTCATACATGTACTGTCAACATTAAGTATACTGTACAAGAATCTTTTGGTGCCTGACTATGTTTGGAACCAACGACACCGTTGTTTTTACATTACATTTCTCAAAATAATTTTCGCCCCTCTGTTAATGTAATCGAGCGCCAAAAGACCTTTGTAGCTGTGTAACATCACCTTCTTCCGAACCATAAAACAAAAGAAATCATAGCTCCTTGACAACTGTTTAAATAAATAAAGAAGCACTTAACCTGTCTATGAAACTCAAGTTTGACAGGCTTCATTGTACGGAATAATCTTTTATAATTGACGAATATCCACGAATTTGCCCGAAGCCACACGACTGGCATAATTGGCTTGAGGCTTTACCATTTGATCAATGTTGTAACACTAAGCTGATCTAAAAATTATAGGATAGCAGGTCTAGAGGCCAATTTATAGGTCTGTAACGATTTGTCACCTTGCAAGACTTTAAAATGTGTCTGTGCTGTAGAATAAACAGCAAAAAGATTTTATAATAATATGTTGTTATCAACAGAGAACACAAATGCGATGCTGCCAAAAAAATATAGACTTTAGAGTTCATAATTGCTGTGGAATATTGACAGTGTCGGCTCTTGAACACCGTTTATGCTGATCGTGGTCAGGTTCTTTAAGGAAATCCACCTTTAGCATTAACGATCCCCGTTTACCACTTATGGACATTCATTATGGCGGCTGAAGATATGCTCTTTGGCAGGCCTCGCATATAATACCTAGAACCTTTATTTCTGGTCACTAGTTGAAAAGAAACAGAAACACAGCCGATAGAAAGATTTAACTGCTATATTTTAATAACTTAAGGTTTGCTTAGTGTACTAAGGATTACACTTTCTAAAATATTAGTAACGCTGTGATCGAATCAAAAATGCATCTAATGTTTTGACATTTCATCGAAAGGTTACGTGGTAGGCAAATGTCACAACTGTACATTTTTGTTTGACGAGTTCGTTGGCATTGCGAATTTATAGAAAGTGGCTTTGTCTGTGACATTTTGCACAAGAAAGGGAGTTGAGTTTCTTGTTAAAAACTTTGCTAAAGAAATGTTATCACATGACCGATTTTTGTGATTTAGTCGCATTTCCCTGTCCTAGCTAGTGAAGAGGTTATCGTAGACCACATCATGGCTTACTAAAAGGTGAGCTAGTGGTCGAACACGACCCAATCATTAACAAAAATCGCGGATCGGGACTTTGACGGCTATTTCAGAACATCATCTGTCAAAGTCTGGAGTACGCAGTCTGATCTGCCCCTAAACTGCACCTTGATTTAATCAACTGACAGATATTAATATTTATAAGATCTTAACAATAGCTGAATGGCTGATTCATCTATTCTTATGATCTCGTTTCCCACTTACTAACAAATAAAAATAGTAAAGGAATCTCTTGAAAAATTCGCTTTCTTCAGCGAGAGTGACGTCGGCGTCGGCGGCGGTTCGATCAAAGTTATTATCTGGATGGCTCGTTAATTTCTCAAGACTTATTACTCGAGCAGTCTGGCCGCTTATTTGTAGATTTAATTAAAATTATAGTGTTTTAAAGAAGATCCTAATAAGATTATGATTTTGATATTTTTATTTTCGTCTGTGATATTTTGCGTGATGGGCACGAGAGGTTGGTTAACTAGACAGCTTTTGTTTTTCTGCGATCAATTTCTTTATCCTCACCAACTCTCAAAGCATGGTGAGTCTCTTTGATTTTGTCCTTTGTCTGTGTGTTTTAAGAAAGCCTTCACGACGAAGACACTTAGGTGAGTCTCAATATGTACAAGTAATGTAGTTAAATGGCTACTATTTCACCTCAGCTTATTTGACCTCCTGCGTCTTACTGCAGTAATAAAAGTTCTAAAAAATGTATGCTATAAGACCAAAAGTACTGCCTCTCAAATTGATACAGCTCAATTTTTAAGCTAATTTCAAATAATAACGGCTTTCCGATCAATACCACAGATAGCTACCATTCAATGCAGTTACACGTGTAATAGAAACGTTATAGAAATCGAAAACTAGCGCATTGTTGTCTGAAAGTAGATGAAAGTAATAGTGCGAGGTCGTAGTGTTTTTGTTATGAGCAGAAATGGTGCCTCACATTTGTGTTTAATACGTCGGAATTTTGGTCAAAGAAAAATGCATCGAGCGCCAGTTTCGTAGCGTAGCTTGACCTGTCCTTTCTCAATTTTTAACCGACTTCAAAAAAAGGAGGAGGTTCTCAATTCGGTTGTATGTTTTTTTTTTGTGTTTGTTACCTCATATCTCCGTCATTTATGAACCGATTTGAAAAATTCTTCTTTTATCTGAATGGATTTACTTCCCGATTGGTCCCATAGAAATTTCATCAAAATCGGTTCAGCAGTTTGGTTTTGAAATCAAAATAACTGGAAAAAATGTCATCCAAGTAAAAGAAATTGCGAAATTGATACTTGACAAGGATTTGTGTGTGATACGATAACTAAAAAGGGTAAAATAAAAACTTTTTTGCAAAAAAAAACCGACTTCCAAAAAAAACACAAAAAAAGTGGAAAATAACTTTACTTTCGGAAGTCGGTGGCAAAAAAGTCAATGAAACACACAATAGTCACCGACTTCCGAAAGTAAAGTTATTTTCCACTTTTTTAGTGTTTTTTTTTTGGAAGTCGGTTTTTTTTTGCAAAAAAGTTTTTTAGTACAAAAAACACAAACGAGTACAACAACAAAACAGCTCATTTTCTACCTATCTTAAGTCTGGTGTAACAGACAGACATACTGTCAGACACGGTTACTCTCTTATTTATAATAATTAGTATGAATTAGCAGACTTTGCGCATACTTCGATCATTGTACATCTTTAAAAAAAATCTGTATGGTGGATGGCATGCACGTGGCAAATTAAACGGTAGTTTTTACATTGAGGCGCTTACGCTATAAATTATGAAAAAAAGGAATAACCGCCGCTCGCACAACTACTTTTTAATTAGAAAAATCCAATCTTCCCTCGTACTTTCTTCTACCGCTAAACGAACAGCTAAGCGCGACAAAAACCAAACACAACTTTATCAGATGGGCTTAAAAAATCTTGCGCTATTATGAATTCTATGTAAGCTAATAATCATTGCGATCAAGTGTGGCTAGCTAGGGTTGTCAGATTTTTCCTAGCAAGTCCGGAATCCGGGGGAGATCTGAATCGCCCGGAATTAATAAAGAAATCAACACAGAAATCACCAGTATCACTTGCATAGGTACTTATAATGTAATTAGTGATTATTATTTACATTTCAAGTACCCGGCAATGTTCGGCAACAACCCTTTTCTCACAATACAGTTAAAAAAAATCGCAGAGTAAAATTATACTACAAAATTCAAAACACCGGAATTTTCATCAAATGTCTGGAATTTTCTCCAGAAATCTTATTTATGGTTCTGGTAACCCTAAGTCTAGCGGACACGACTGAGTAGCAAGCCTTAATTAGCTTTTTGTTTGCTATCGCTGCATCGGGTGTCGAGGTCTATATGGTATTCAGACAATGGGGACTAACAATGGTGTTTGTGTGTAATTATTATGGGGTTTTCGAAGGGTCTTTTTTCGGGTCAGACGTGGTCAATTTTAGTGGGTATTGTGTTGCGTTTTGCCAGGAGGGAGAAAGATCGACATGAGTTTTTGTTTAACTTTCAATTTTAAATATTGCAGGGTTAATATGAAAATATAACTGGTGTTACCATAATAAAAAAAACTTGTTATAAAGTCAATAGAAATAACAGAGCGTGGACATTTTCATTCAAACACACACAAAACGGTTGTATGTATGTATGTACATATTGACTACTGTTAATCTGCACTGTATAAGCTGCATTTTTAATTTCGAATTAAATGGAAATCCGAAAACTAGTTTGAACATCCCTACTCATGTCCCAACGGATAAGAAGCATGAATGTGTAACGGTAATCAAGTCATCAAACAAGAGGCAAAGCAATGAAGAACAGAAGACCCATTCGTAACAACAACGCAACACTTACTGAAATGCTCACTTGAAAACAAATGAAAATCGGGCCAAAAGTAAAGACAACTGATTTAAAAGAGAGAGAGAAGAAAGAATGGCCTATCCGTTTTGTTATATTAACCTGCTAAATATAAATATCCATACTTAATACGGAGTCCGCGTAACACTGGTAATTTCACCTCACTCGTCACTTTAGTTAATTCGACAGTATCGTTGATTCGTCACTATCGCTGATTGGACACTTGTGTGAATTCGACAGTTGCGTCAACATTAACATTTGAACGGATTTCGGTGTTATTTAGAGATACTTTTAATAAAATCTAAACTGGGTCATCAATATAATAATTAACTTCCGAAGTGATTTTCTTTCGTCGTGGACTGTAAATTAACTGTATCTTCTGTCCCTGTCTATTGTACGGCACAAGGGAGCTGAGATGTAGCGTCTACTCATCCATACCGGACACAGGTATTCATGGACGATTACTGTTGCATAGTAATTGTATTTGATGTGCTTGCATTGTATCAGCTAAGTGTTTCGACACTATAGCTAGATTACATGCATATACCAGTAGAAGCAGGTGTGTCCCGCGTTTGTGGGTTCAGAAGCAATGAGTAAAAGAAAACAAGATATAGCTAAGTTTAGCTAGTTTCGGTATATAAACTAGGTATATTATGTCGTGGTAATAAAAACTTTTTTGCAATGAGAATAACAGACTTCCAAAGAAAAACACCAAAAAGTGGAAAATAACTTTACTTTCGGAAGTCGGTGGCAAAAAGTCAATGAAACAATAAAAAGTCACCGACTTCCGAAAGTAAAGTTTTGAAAAAAATCTCGGCCCTTCCTACCCTGGGTGTGTGAAACAAGACGAATCAAGTTTCACAGTCGACTAATGATTTTCACTACTTATATAAAATATTTTCTTGTACCCTTGCTAAAAATAAAGGCAGTCCTTCACTTTGTTAAGATCTTCAATACCCATAAAGCTAAAGAAGTGTAAACGCCGCACCGACCATTACGGAAAATGTGTGGAAAAAATGGCTTCATAAATATATATATGGTGCATCAATCAAGAGAATGGCTTTATATCTTATATGAAACCAACAGATTAATTGATCCATTTTACGGTGAGCACAACGAGTTATAATTTTCTAATTTTTCATTATTATTCGCAGTAATTGTAGAATGAAACACATAGTAATTAACTGTTTTACCTTATCTACGTACCTGGGGTCATAATACTAGACATTCATAAAAATATTCTAGGAAAATTATTGACACCAGTACGAATCAACGTACAAGTTATCAAAGGAACTAATATTTTTCACAACTATAAAAATATGTCATTTTCTAGATGTTCTTACATGTTACATTGCATAAAGTAAATGCTTTTGCGACTCTTCAAAATTGTTCAAATAATCAATTCAAACCCATCTTAGATCTTAACTAAAGGAAAAGAAAATCAAGTACACATGAAATTCGCAGACGATCTATAAATCAAACAGCCATATTTACAACCGTCCCACTAGATGGCGTTAAACTCAAGTAATACGGTTCTTCCTTGCTCCCAATTTAGCTTGCGGTCATCGATCCTGTGTGACGTCACATGGTCATAGATCCTAATGGGTATTAGTTCGAGTGATCGCGGTGTTAGGTACCTCGGGTTATGTAGTTAATTTGCATAATGTGTTCAGCAACATCCATTTTTATCTATCACGCGGGCGAAGCCGCGGGCATAACCTAGTATTAAATATGAATTTTAATACTAGCTTATGCCATAAAATTAATAAGAACCTACATGAATAGTCCAAGTGATATAAATAAAGTAGCCTCAATTATAAAGATATGAGTCAATAGAAATGATTGCATAAATATCTCAATAACCTCATTCGATTCAAAACGTGTTTAGACAATAATTATATTATTTGCAGTAATTGATTGCAATTAGTCCGATAAAGAAATAAATAACTGATCTTGTTTACAATTATTTCAATTAAGTAATTATTTCTATGATCAATAAAAAGCTTCACGCTTATGGATTTCAATAGAATTCTTCGCAGGTATTATTAATTCCCGGAAAATAATATTTGTATAGCCTTGTTGGTTGTTTTCCGGGGAGAATGAGTTTGTTTCAAAAAATAAAAATCAGGAGACTTCCCATAGTGGCGTGACGTTTTTTTTTACAACTTCAAGAAAAGTATTATGAAAAATTTTGTGACTCACCCTGCGTCGCACGGATGCAATGACAACGTATTTTAAGGTTAAATATTGATGTGCTGGTAAACCATCCGGCTGGTAAAATATGGTGAAAACCGAATCAAAATCAGGTCGATTTAAACAATTTTTTTTTTGTGCATACAAGCTACCTTCTGTGAAGATGTAGACTATGTCTATAACAAAGATGGTTGAAAAAAAAAAACTATCATAACTTTGCCAAAAAAAAAACTAAAAATCGCTGTCAAATCTCTTTAGTTCTATGGATTACAAAACAAAACCTTACAAACACCCGAACAATACTAATCACTCGACAACTTCACATAACGGCAACCGAACCAATGAAATCCGCGGGTTCGGACCTAATTGCCCCCTATAAGTTATATAAGGAAGCGGGCGCTGCTTCCGGCGCGCGCGCAGCGTGATTCATACTAGTGTGACTGTGAGTGATGGTGGACTGAGACGGTTTGGAGGTCAATGCCGAGGGCTTAGTAGAACTGTTTAGAAGATAGTATACAAGGTGTAAACGGAGATTTCACGAAGCCGTCAACCAAGCAGTCTGTACATCAAACTAAATAGGTAATTCTAGGCAAAAATTATTGATAGGAAACTTGGGTTTTTTTTTTTTGGGTGAAGTATCACGGTGAAAAATAGCTGTGTGGCTCGCGTGACCAATGTTTGTTTTCAGACAAAACAGCTCTCATATGACGTAAATGGAACCTCCATTTATAATAATGCAATTATTATGTAATTAGATAACGGTCATTATTCGATATCGGTGCCAAAAATTCAGCAAAAATCCTATCTAAGATTATTACCTAAACGATACGCTATCACACTAATGATAAGTAAACATAAAGTTGTATCATTCACTGAAAATGTGGGTCATCATGAATGAGCAACAACTGGTCTAAACGTGAAACAGAATTTTGTTTGATTTTTTAGTCCAGCAAATATAATGTAAAATTACAGGAAACGGAAATCTTCTGATTTTCAATATAATAAAATATTTTCATCGTGTTCTGTCTTATGATCACAAACACTAGTATAGTTGAACATGGCTCTATTAGCAAGATCAATTTTTTTAATACAATTTCCAATCTTTGCGAACAGTGCCTTCATCTAACCGTTAGTTGGCTGGATGACAGCCCAGGGTGTAGTGGAAGTTAATTTATGAATCAGCACTGTCTCTGAAGGCTGAATGTTGATGGATACAGAGGGTGAAGAAGCCCAAAGAAAAGATGGATGAATTGAGAGGAATGATATTAAAGAGAAAGGAGTAAATGATGCTGTGACGTCTGACAGGGGAGAATGGAAGAAAAAAACGTGTTGCGCCGACCCCGAGTGGAATGAGACAAGGGCTGGAAGATGATGACTGTCTCTGAAGGCTATTTTGATTTTTGATGCATCCAAAAATGATATAGTGCCTATCCGTCTAATTATAATTTTTAGAATGACATCACTTTTATTATGACAGCGATGTGATAAATTGCAGATTGCAGAACAGGCTTCTTGTCATGATGTAATGTTTACAATTTTGGAAGGTCATTGTCGAGACATTTCCGCTTTATTCAAAGTTAGCGTTAATATGCAATGCATGGAGTCGCCAAATGTGTGTCATACGGGCAAATAAAAACTTTTGAAATTTTAATGACGAATATTCTAATACCGTGTTTACTAAAATGGCAAGTAAAAATTTCAGTTGACTGAGATAGAATTTGTTATATGAATAAGAGCAGTCACAATCCCGAGCTCAATTCATACTTTCTTTATTTGTTTTTGAAATATTTTAGTTAATCTTTTAGTTAGACCAGCAAGTCCCATACTGTATTATCATCATCACCTTTCTACAGGGTTACTGGTAACTCGACGTTTTCCTTGCAGGATGTCAGATTAGGGTTAAAATAAAACAAACTAACCCACCAAATGTTCTAGCGAAATTCAGTAGTTTTTGAGTTAATTTGATGTTTTGTTTTTTTTTTTATGAAAAATCCCAGATTAAAGCATTTGCAGCCAATTTAAAAATGATTTATACCGCGACTGTACCGAAATTTAAGTTATTATCATAGTTGATGCCGTAGCAGACCTTTCTTAATAATTAAAAGTTCAAAAATGCCTAAAATTTTGGAAAAGAAAACTAATCAACCATTTAATTTTTTGTAATTTTTGCTATTACTTCACAAAAATGTTGTCTAGGGCAAAAAAATAACTTATATATCCTTATCTTATCAGCCATCTGAAGACGTATAAAGCTTAATACAAAGTTATGGATTACATTATGAAACTTGTTTTTGATTTAGTAAACGAAGACGTGCATCTTCTTCTTGTTTTTACACATTTCAACACTAAAATAATCGTTACTTTTATTTCTACATTAACAAGTATGTATTTTGCAGTGTGACAGTACATAGACGTGACTAATGGCTCGTGTCAATTCGCATTGAGGTAAATATTTTCTTAGCACAGAAATAGATGTGAGGTAACTGTTTATTTTTTTTAAACTTCTTTGCTCATTGACCTAGTAAGTATGGCCGTTAGAGTATTTGAAGAGATTGGCTGTAGATTGATTCAAGTTGTATTACAATGTTGTGTGCTATCTACGACCAATCTAGAACGTTAAGTCATGATTTTGAAATCTGGCTAGAGGAGCTTTGCAGGTGATGTTGTAATCAAATTACTTAATATTTCGTACGAAGTCAACCGAGCTACATCTTCAATATCAATCTTACTAGCTAGAAAAGGTTGTGATTTTAAAGATGGCCCATCTTTTAGTAAGAGATTCATAGAACACAGTTACAACATGATGCGCCGAACCCAAATAAATAGGGACAAAGGCAGAAGCATGGTGATAGTCATCACCATTTATTTTTACGCCGGTGTCTGTAAAATGAACCAAAGCATAACCAGCTTCGACCTTCAAGGAACTTTGATCTCCCTCTGTCTTGTCCCTTCAATATTTTTTAAATACACCCAGTCACATGTCAAATCTAGTCATTAAATATATCGCTATCTAATCTGGAAACAAGTTAAAATCCAGTTTTACAGTCGTGCATCATCGTACAAACGGCGATGGGAAGTAGGTTGTCGTCGACAATGCGCGAGCAACACAACATTATGCATTGTTGTCAGTTGTAGACCCAACAAGCTACAGGTTGGTAACAAGTGGTTTCGAATGACGGCGCCTCTTGCAGCTTTCTGGGGTATTCTTAAACTGTAGTTTGTATTTTCGATAGTTATATTGGTTTGATATCTTGAGACATTGTGTTGCTGATTGCAATTTGATATATCTACTGAATTAATAACCATTGAGAATTTATTTGAGAACCCTAAAAATAAAGCTTAAATAAGTGTGGTATTAAGGATGTTTTAATTAGGTTTGCCTAATCAAATATAGGAATGTTGACACAACTGGAGAGACTTCTCCAACGATGGATCAAAAATGTGAACTGAGATAAGAGCGTCAGAAACAAATAATGACGTCATCAAAAACACTGAAAACAGTGAAACGCTTGATAAGGGTGAACTTATAGACTCATTTACTGAAATTGGCATTTTAAACTATTAGGTACGGAGACTTATAGCAATCCAGGTTTTCATAGCAATAAATTGAAATTGTCCAGAAAATGCCAAATAAATGGTTAGCATAAACATCCCGTGTCGATATTCGTAACAGTAATATTTATTATGGGCTCTTAAGATTTTATTGTCGTTTTGGCATCAATTTTAGCGCAGGGAACTACGTATCCGATATTATTTATTTTTGTTGTAATGGAGTTTCTGAGAGTTTCTTCTGTTTAACAGCCCGTTCACACGGCTTCCGTCATTGACGATCCGTCATAAAACACGAACTGTCATGACGGATGGACGTTCACATTGCATACGGAATCGTGTTATATCACGATCCGGCAAAAAAAACGAATTGGTGTTCACATTAGTTCCGTGATTTTTCGGGAGCGAGCGCATCAGCGAATCCATCACAAAAAAATCACGATCCGTGTTTTTTTACGTACCTACCTGATTTTCAAAAGATGTCATTAATCACGATTCGTGATGCGTGTGAACACGGGCATTTAAAAAGCATTGCCGCCGTCAAAAAAATTACGGTTCGTGAAAAAAGACGATACGTCAAAAAAAAAACGAATCGTCGTCTTGTGAACGGGCTGTTACTTTATCATTCACTCTTTATTCAATTAGATTTTATAGGATAAAAGTATAGACGCATTTGCCGTTTTATTGTCCATGATAATTATGTGATGAATCTTACGACGTTTTTTCTTCCAGCGAATTTTCTTTCGTAAGTGTTTTAAGGTTGATTTTGCAATGATTAAAGAATAGGTTCCCCGTATAATTTAAATAGCAGTTTTTAATGATGAAAACAAACATAAAGCTAGGCCGTATAACTAGGTCATGAAAATAACGACTTTTGTAAAGCCTATTTAAATGTTGTTATTCTGAAAAACTTGCACTTACTTGCTAGTGTTAATATATTTCAACTGTAGTTTAACTTTGACACGCAAGAGTCGCGTGCTAGTGTTGCCTCACTAAAGATTTATGGTTAGTGTTGCCAACTGCGAAAATGATAAAAATAAGTTTGCGCCTGGAAGGTCGAATGGGACAATACTCCGAAGAGTTTAAGCTATATTTTTAGCAAACCTCATTGTACAGAAATACAGTATTGCTTTAATAGTGCTTGGAAACATAATTCTTTAAGTTGAAATACGTTTATGGTTGGCTGTAAATGGCTCGGGTTTGTTATAAATGACTAGCTAAGGCAACAAACTAATAACTTACAAAGAGTTACTTTGTATTAGAAATATTATAGAAGAAAAACGAATACTCAAACAGAAATAATGACATTTGAGTCATTTCTATTGACAAGACTTAATAAATGTCAATAAACAAATACAAAACTAAATTCCGGATTCAGGAAGACCTCTGTAAATAATCTGCGACCCTTTGGATAATTCACTATCAATGCGATTATATCATTAAAACAGAATCAGGAACGGTCATGAACTCCAATTCTGTATCACAATTTCCAAACAACGGCCATTTAAATTTCCGTATCCCGGTCATAAATATTATCCGCCTTAGTATCTACTCTACCTGTTCAATTGTGCTCACAAGACTATTATCCTATTCTCTAATTTCTAGATCGTAGAATCCGGTATTTTATTGGTAAATAATATTTACCGGTAAGGTAACGTTCTCATCGTTTCTCTCAACTGGTATTCGAGAATTACCGCGACGGTATTTGCCCTTGACTTCGTGACCTTCGGTTGTGACCTTGACCTTATTAATGTCTTCATAATCCGGTTTAATGTTAATTATAAGCCATGTGGTTGTGTAATTGATAATGGTTGGGGTTATCCTGGGATTTATGTCTGGGGTGCAGGTAATACAAAAATGGGGTGTTTTAAAGTAATTTCTGAGACAGAAGGTTTTCTCTGTAATGTTTTCCCAGGGATTTAGTGTTTTTATCTTACCGCTTTCTGTAATATCCTAGCTAGTCCATTCGTATTTTACTCTGTAGTCTGTGTTTCATTAAATTGCATAGCTCATCGAGTCGTCTGCCTTATATTCCATAGATTGTTTCACTATTGTATTAATCTTATTCTGATTTCTATTATCTTTTCCTTATTTTTCTATCATCTGTACGTCTTCGAATGCTGAATTAAATTGTTCAGTATTCGTTCAAAGGTTCAATGCTTCTATAAACATGCTCAGTCAGCTCCAATTAACGAGGTTCTAAAGCTCAGCTTTCAATCCGAAATGCACTTTCATTTCATTGAACCAACTTAGTTCACGCTTTTGATGATTCAAGCAAATTGAAGTGAATATTAATTCAATGTACACAGAAAATAACACGTTTTCGTATTATTTGTATTTAATTGGAAAATTTTAATTTGATGTGTTGATGACAAAATAACAGCGGTTACTTGTTTGGGTATAATTAATGTCGTCGCTTATTTAGTTGATCCCTAGAGTTTTTACATAAATATGGATGACACGCATGTTTTGCTATTTCGACAGTATTATATTGGGCCAAAGTTTTAGAAAGTTGTAAGGGCCCAGCTTTTCGTAGACCGTATTTTTACAACGACTATCAATAGGATCTATCTTGCTGAAAGGTTTTTACATATGGCTTCCGGTAGATAATATCAATCCAATATATTCTTGACTTTTCCATCATCGATATCACTGACAGAATGTCATTTGGTGTTGGCCTCCTAGTAAATTTGAGTTTTTTTAGTTTTCTTTCTTTATCGTGTGGTTAGTGCCTAACCTGATGTCAGAGTTTATGCCGCCCATGCGCCTCTAACTTGGCTTTACATACCGTCGAGAAATATCCCTCAGGTATGCTGGTTTCCTCACGATGTTTTCCTTCACCGAAGCAAGTGATAATTATTCATAATTATTCTTATTATTTATTTTTGTAGTAAGATTGGTAGATCTATGTCAATAATATCTTCATGAATTTAAAAGGCTGAAATATCATTGAGACACTCATTTCATGATTAGTTTTGAACAGAAGAGTCATGAAAATGAAATGTACTACTATTCTGTACTATGGGTTTGAGATTTCTCAAACAATAGACTAATATTACTAGACGAATAGCAATTTTCTTTGCTGACAATTCTAAACGAATATAAACGTTTTGAAGACGACAGAACCTTAATAGTTACAAAATTAAATGCTAACATGCATTCGTTGAATGAATTATTCTTGCAAAATTGCAGTAAAGAGTAGAAATATTTTTACAATACTTCACTTTATATCCTAGAGTACAGTTTTATTCAAAATCTAATATAGCTCTTTCATAATTATTATACTAGAACATTCTGTGAACGTTATGATCCTATATAGCCGAAGGCAGTAGAAGTGTTGCAGTAGTGCCGACCAACAGGCAGAATGAAGGACATTGAGAAAATAGAAGAGGTAAAGCATTTAGACTCGCGCTGACCAGGGATACATAGCACAAAATGGAGATGGCCTCATACTCAGCAGTGGGTTAAACAAGGCTGTCAATAATGATGATCGATCATATTGTATGAAGTTTAGGAGAACTCCACAGGAAGAACTCTAAGAAAATGTAGACGAAAATAACAGTTGCGTCTTTATTCTGAAGTGTCCATAGATGATACTAGAACAACAACTGAAAATAATGAAACTATCTCGAATACTCTAGTCGATAACAGATCGCAAACGGAGTCGCTCGCGCCGATAGCCGCGGTATGTGACGGACATAATTATAGTCTTACTTGCATGCTTTCTTTTTGCATCGCTCGCTTAGGACTTGCAGACAGATCGCTTTGTTTATACGGTTCGAGAGATGAGTTTGAATATGTATGGTTCATGATGTTTGTATTGGTAGATGAAATGCTGTTTGATTCTGTGTAACAGAATCAAGATAGTTTTTATGTCTTTGCAATGACCTAGTCGGGAAGTCAGGTAAAACTGGTGGGAATTCTGTAGAAATCTTTGATCATGTCGTGGAATATCAACTTGTCATATGCATGTACCGCTAATAGTTTTACGATGAGTTTGTGCATTCAGTTGCAAATTCGAAATATCGTTTTGCATTTATGTTTCGCATAGGTCTTTGTTTAGACGTGCCATCCGGCTGGCAAATTAACAGACCATCTTATAATCTGCTTTCTAAAAGTCATCTCTTGGGTGTTCGGTCGATGTAGCATGTTTTCTTTTTACATACTTCTACTTTTCATGTGTCGTCATCCGCTTTCTAAGTATGTATGTATATTGCGAACCAATTCTGGACTTAGTAGTAAATAAATAAGTTACTTAGTAGTATTCAAATGTGTGAAGGATATTACATTAGTTAATTGAATAATTTTATTGAGATTACTAACAACTTTAATCACATAAGATTCTAATCTTCGCAGGTGGGTAAGGAACCTGTTATGAACAATGTCAAAGTAATTAACTAAGCCAATAATTTGATGCTGATCCGATACGTCAAGCCGTAATATATTGAGATCATGAAGTCACACGACTGTATCCGATGCACACGCGATTTTACCACCTAGGTTTATTATCTTGCCGACATAGTTATACTAGATACTTAGTTAGAATAAAATGTTTGGTGGAAATTGTCTTTCAGGTATTAAAAGTTGAAAATCATTACAATTGAGGTATGTATTGGAACAAATGAAAGTTATTTATAAGAACTACCATTAAATTTAAAAAGATTATCAAAGCGGTCAGCAAGGTTGATTGTTGCGAGGCTCACTGCCCGGTGTGTACGTACGATCTTGATCAAACTTTTTCCAACTTTGTTAAGGTCGGCTCGCAGTCTAACCGAATGCAGCTGAATACTATAATATTTTACATGAAGCGACTGCCTGCCCTCCACAACCCAGTTACTGGGTATTAAAGTCCTCTTGGTAAGACTGGTTGTTTTCTTTCTATTGACAATGTGTCAATGTGACAGTGTGTCAACGGCTTTACCCATCTAAAAATCTGTGACGAATGTATATGTAATGCATATCGTTTACTACATTATCGTACTCATGCCAAAATAAACCTATCAAGTATTTTTAAGTAATTACGTCACGAAAAGGAGGAGTGTGTGTAATTATAGTGATCGTTGTGTAAGTGAACGTAAATTGATGAGTTTTTTGAAGTTATCCTACTGGTTTTAAAGTTGAACAATCGCTTGCATCATACGTCAATGCTTATCTATAAAACCGGATTTATTTTTGGCTGTTATTTGTTTTTCTACGTTAATATGTCTATTGTTTTGTTGAGTTTTCACGAACATAGTGAAAACATTCTTGGTATAAAGAGAAACTGATGATAACAAGTTACTTCTCTATGTCATTTGTACGTCCGAGTAATTTTTTATTTTTACTATTTAACAAAAACGCATCGCAGGTTTACTTAATTAAGATTTTTTCCAACATAAGATTTTTCTTACGCAATGTGGTCTCTTGATCATTTGCATGTATTGAACAAACACTCTTTGTCTTGACCAGTTGTATCATCCATATATCATTAAAAAAAAACGTTCTGTTTCTCCACAATCCGTTTTTAACAGTGCCTACCTATTTCTACCCATTTAACCCGTTTAATCTCAAACAAAAGCCAAACTACTGAACATCAAAGAAAACAGAAACGCCACTAAAACGTCACAGCTCCTAAAACTAAAATGGCACAAGTAAGAATACGATAAAACGTAGGATAATGTAATAATATAGTGAATTCGAGCGTCCGCTCTTGGATTATTTTCACAGAGCGTGGCGTAAGGCGTAATCTCATAATATGGCGCCCATCCCTCGGCCTTACTTGAGAGGCTTCGGTTATATGCCGGCGTTGTAGCCACGTATCAAAATCTCCGAAATTGAGAACTTGGTAAGTGATATTCTTCGTTTATTTTATGCTGTATATCTTCATTGTGTTTACTTGTAGAGGGCCTGGATAGTTGGCAAACAATTTCGAAGCGTTTCGTGTTCCTTTAGTTATTTTCAACTTGGCTGACAAAAGCTTGACAGTGTAGCTTATGTCAATGCAACACATGTCTAGCAGCAGTGATAGTCTAGTGGTGTGACCGTTTGACTGCCGAGTCCTAAGTCTCGAGTTCGAACCCAAGACACCTCTGATTTTTCGGAATTATGTGCGTATTGTACCTATAATTTATCACTTGCTTCGGTGATGAAAAACATCGTGAGGAAACCAGCACGCCTGAGAGATATTTCTCGACGGCATGTAAAAGCCAAGTCAGAGGCCCATGCGCGGCATAAAAACTCTGACACCAGGTTAGGCACTAACCACACGATACAGAAGAAGAAGAACACATGTCTGACTCTGCCATCGTCATTTTTAATGATAGGGCGTCACTTTGTGTGGGCCCTCAGGAAAACTCGACTGAAATGGAGCTGTTGTAGTATACAGTTAGTGTAGTTGTAGGTTACGATGTTTTACTGTTTCACCGATTGTCTAATTGATTATTCTGCTAAAACCTTTTGTGGCTAAAAATACTTTGAAGCACTATTATTCCGCTTATGTGGTTATTTTTTTTTTTAATTTGCAGTGCGTTTGCATTCTTGATATTGTAGGTAACTATATGGTTCATGCAAGTCCGAAATAAGGCTGTTGATGTATTTTTGAACCAGTTGACTAAGCAATTATAAGTGTGATGACTGTAATATTTTTTAATAACTGTAAGGTATATCTTTTGTTAGTTTATGTTCATCAGATATTGGTAGTTACATTCCTACATTATCTTACTGAATCCGAATAGACTACAGTCAGATTCAGTTACAAGGGACCAGCTAAGTAAATAAATTAAGGATTTAATGTTTCAATAACGAAAGAGTTCACGGGAAACATTTCTGATGTTAATGCAATGGTTTTAGATAGAAATGTATCTATTCGTAGTTGATGTGGTAGTGTTGTAGGTGTTGATTTATATTTATGATTTAATTAATTGTTGAAAAAACCACGCCGAACACATTTATGATAAATACCCAGTTTTCTTTTCATTATTTCTCTCTCACGATCTGCTTAGCATTTACCCAATTATGTTGGGATCGGGAGCCTTAGCAGCTGAATATCAGTACCGGCAGACTGCCTATCTGACCTCCATAACCAAGTTACTGGGTAATACGCCCTGACAAGACTGTTCTCCTCGGTTTAATTAAACTATGAATGAACACATGTAGAGGAGCTAGAGTTGCATTGTATCACCGAATTATCACAAGCTGTGTTATCACTCGTTATCATTATGTCATGTGAGATAACACTGTGGTATATCTGTGCTAAATTCTCTACTTTCTAGTGCGAATCCGTTTGGACGGCCTTCAGATTTTTGGATTATAACTTGCGCTATTGCACATCGGTATATCTATATATTTAGATACTATCACTTGCGACTTTAGTTTAGGATGTGTATAGACGCCTTTCGTGTGTCTAAGTGACCGAGTTATCGTTCTAAATTTCGCAATAGATTTTGATGCGGTCTGCACCAGCATTTAAAGAATTTATTCTGGAACATTTACTGTATAACACTTGAGTATTTAACTTGGACATCACTATCTCGAAGTTAAATCTCGTAGTTTTTTGAAGTCCGAAATATCGTGAGATAACTTTTTTTTGCGAACCTTAAATAGTTTTTGCAACTTTATGTCCATCCAATATTTTTTTATTTATTTAAAAATGTATGTACACACTAAATACCGAAATCAAGAAAGGAACAGAAAAAGGTACAAAGTTAATGCTTATTTCTAATGTAATCTCTTCCAGCATACCTGCGAAAGGAGATACTAAAAAAAGAGATGTAGATAAAGTGTGTAAAAGAAGAAGAGAAAATGGAATACATAAAACATAAAGCAGATAACTATTTTAAATATAATATACAATATAAGAATATACTTACATACGTACCTATAAATACAAAGATACATACAACAATACTATAAATACAATAAAATAAATTATAATAAATAATTATGCAACTATGACGGAATGGAAAGATAATGTTCTTTCTTTCTTATTTCTTTCCTTTTTTGTCTTTCTTTTCTTTCTTTTTATACTATCTTGTAGAATATAGCCCTATAACAGAAACCCTCTTTCGAAACATAGTTTCTCTTATCTTGTCATAATAATAAATGTGGGTCTGGCCATCACTCTTTCTTGTTAGAAACATCAAGACCATCCCTTATCTCACAACTGCTAGGAAACACTAGTGCTTCCATCTCTTTTATATCTATTTCTTTATCTCTTGCTGTCCAAAAATGTAGAACGACATTTTCCAAATTGTTTTCCTTTTATTTTAAATTCTCGTATTAATATCTCTTTAACATTATCTATTCATTTCTAACCCTTTGTAATCCATTGGTTAACATCATGCGCCTCCAAGCCGCGAAAGGGATTATTAACCATCCCTTGGATCCAATGCGGTTAACGTTGGCTAAGTCATAAAATCTGAGAGAATTTAAGGGTTTCGGAAAGGTATAGGAATACGGAATTTGTAAAATAAATTATGTAACTGTGTTAAAATGTTTTTGGTACTTAGCAAACTGCATCGGCTTAAAAATTTCACCGATAAAACTGTAGGTAAGTAGCTATCCCTTTTAATTCCGAAAAAGCATTTAAAAAACCGACAATGTCGCCGGCTAAGTAAAATGAACCAATGTGTAGCTAACACACGTATCTTTAAGTAAAAGAAGGAAACATTCTTGTATACTTACTAATTAGTCATGATTTCACTGAAGTAGGCACTTGAGCTGTAGGTATCAAGAACGCGTGGTGACACCACTCCACAATTGCTTATTACAATTATTAACAAGTCATCTATTTATAATAAAGCATTTCAGTAGCAGGAAGTAATTTCATTATTATTCCATAGAATCCATGTTTCATAGTTCTGTTAACCCTTAATAATGTTTGGTACTTTTACCGTTACGTTTTATATATATGGGCCTTATTCATGACTGGCGTCGATTCCATAAGGACACAAAACCTTTTTGGTCGTACTACATAGCGTTATTACTTATTTGTGAAAATGTTTTGTGTATTAGTACACGAACTGACTAAGCAATCATTGTTGGAGGTAAGTTATTGCCAACGTTTCCTAAACTAAACAAATTCATTCTCATAAAATCATGAATGTAACGTAAATGTCTAATAATCTCGGATATATGTGTACATAAACACATAGGTTTCAATGTTTATAATAACATCAAGACTCAAGATATGCTTTGTGATACAAAAGAGAATTCCATATTTTGTATTATTGGACACCTTGCAATACTTTACGTAATATTGTTGTATTTGAACATTAACTATGTTGGTACTTCACTTTTATAAAGTACCAGCTTTTGCCGACGGCTGTGCTTCTGCAGAGGTCGGAAATTATCCCACGGGAACAAACTAGTGGGATAAAAAGTATCCTATAACTTAAACATAGTCATGGCCTACCTGTGTGCCAAATTTCATCGAAATCCGTTAAGCCATGAGACGGTAAAAGCCAGACAGAGTATCTTACGCTTTTATTTTATTAGTACGGACTCGACTTGTTTAAAATATTGAGGTAGGTTATGAAAGCCCGCATACTTCTCCGCGCATGCTCCAAATATGGGACCCTACCACTTAGGTTGTTTGCAAAACACGATTACCTAGCCTCTGTAATTTTCAGTAAAAAAACCGGCTTATTATAAAAAATAGGTATTACTTGTCCAGAAGCTGACCTCATTACCAGTTAACTAAATACAAGTTTGAATGTTACACCGCAGCGTAGGTACTAACTTCGTACAGTATTGATTTTTGTGTCCAAATAGAAAACTGTTACTCTGACAACTGATAAATTAGATGCGTCAATTAATCTAAACCAATTTCAGTAAATATTTCATGCGGAAAAACGCCACGGTGAACGGTTAGTGTGAGTTATGTCATAGATGCGGAAGAAAACTCACTTGTAGAAACCGCAAGTGCACTTTAGCTCTTATACATTTTTAAATTCCGATAACATTGAGATTATCTTGCGCAATCAGAAATTGTTTATTTATTTTTGTGATAATGTTGATATGCGAATTTTATCTACCCTGCATCTTTTTGTTATCTTTTGCGTAACTTGGTTGATTCTTTAATTTGATATTTTTTTAAATCTTAGGTAAATGTTTAGATATTAGGTGTATGTAGTATTAAATTATGGCCAATGATAAATTGCGGTTTTCTGTAAAGTATGAAAAATAAATTGTTTGAATACTGCAAAATCAATATAGCTGATGCGTTTATAAAGTCAAATTTAAAGGTTTAAAATGGCATGACGCTCTATTTCCCTACGCCATAAGTATCATCGCCCTACGACTATCTTCTCCATAAGCCAAGTATAAAAATATCCATTGCACTGAGTTATTTCACCCTATTTACAAAAAAATCCTTTTTCCTTTATTAACTTTAAGATGGCTTCCGTAGCTCCCTATATAATGCGGATGACAGCTGGTTGACCTCTGCAACCCTTAGCGCATTGCTTTGACCTTTCCGTCGGCAAAAAACAGCTGCCCAACTTCCGCCGGCAAAAACCAGCTGATAGACAATTTTTCTTTTTACCTAAGATCAGGCAGAAATTGCGGCTAAGATTGTCACCTGTTCAAATATAGAATACAAGAATTAAGGTTTTACGTCAATGTACTGACATAAGTCCTTATTGATCAAAACTGGCATAAAAATGTTTGCCATTTTGTGACTAAAAAGTCATTCAATTTTCCGAGTGTTGGTCGTTTTTTGTTTTCCGTGGAATCGAATGTTTGAATCATAATGTTTCAAGATATCTTTGCCTTATCGGCCGCCGGTATCTTGTAGTACGATTTTGTGAAAAGCGTAACATAGGATTTTGCAATGTTAAAGAAGTAAGTACTTAGTTACAAATCTCTCCGTGCATAATAGACTCGATTGTATTGATTAGAGCCGGCTCTAAGCAGAAAGCAAAGTTTAAGTTGTATTAAATTTGTTTTACTGCATGTTGCGTTATTGCGGTGTATTTAAACCTTTTATCGATAGCATTACCCTTATTTAGAATATTCAGTAGTAACTTGAACTAGTTTCAAATTAAGTAATCATACTATATTTTTGTTAACTTACAAGTTAAATAAAATTGCAACATCCGGCATTTCTTCGTTATTAATAAACCAAGCTTGTTTTATGTCGTAGTAATTGTGCCTTTAGTTTTATTGTAGAGTTAGCACATACATCAGAGAAAATAAAGTAAAAGTATTACGTAATATAAATAATGTCCTGCGGTCTGTTTGCCGCAGTCTTTTCATTTAATTATTTACCGACCTAATAGTTCGTAGCCCCAACTACGTCACCGGTGACGTAACAGGATAAACGGACAACGCCGGTAAACGAAACCTTCATCTACATAATTACCGCATTACATCACATTTCTCCAAATTTTACACCGACATTACTTTTCACCCGCCCCGCGATTACCCGAAAAAGACACAAAATAACCACGTTACAAAACAAACACTCGGAAAACATCGGAACTATAATTTTTCATCGGAAAGAGTAAAAAAGTGTGTGAAAGTGCGTGTTGTGATGCTAAAAAAATAACGTTTCTAATTCCACAATAGACGCTCGCCGGCAAATTGAATTTTCTTCCAATTTGACAGCTGTCACGTTGACAGTTCCATTTTTTCGTGAGCAAAGACGACAAAGTGTTCAGCTTACCTTTAACAAGCCGCTGCAGAATAATCTCCTTGTGCTCGTGAGTGTGGGGCTCCCCGATCACCGCGAGCAAATAACATCCCGTGAGAGGGCTCGGTGGGGGCACAGAGGCGGATACCTCCGTCCCCAGAGATAAGGACCTGTCCTCGTCGTGGTCCATCGCCGACGGCGGCGCCGGCGCGACTGCCGACGGTTCGCCCAGAGCTAGCGTATGAATCGACCGCTCGGCACGAGAACTTCGATCGGAATGGATTGAAACGGCCTGCGAGGTAGACACAGGCGCGCGCAACGCTCCGGCATCGACCGCGGGATGTGCGCGACACGCAGACGCGTCGGCGACTCGACTCAACCCCAAAACCGTCTTTTCGTTCTAACTTAACATTTCTTTTATGGGAAAGATAGAGATGGAATATGTCGTAGGGCGTATACAGAAGCCGCTGTAGGTTTTTCAGCGCACACGTGATCTGCATTGCGTCTAAACAACCCGGCTAAATAACCTCGGACCGGTGGCTCAGCTGTTCAACAGAATGCCATGGTTGTTACAATCGATAATGATATAATCGGAATGACTTGACGTTATGGCATTTGGTCAGTTAATTTTAAAGAAGGAGGCTCGGCTCTGGGGCTCTGGGGCTCCAGCAATATGTCTGCGCAGGACTGCAGTGACACTTCCCATTTGTTTTCCTGACATTTATCACTTTCCTACAACCAGGTTGATTGCTAGCGGACTTAACAGGGTTGTTTAATTTTTACATTATTTTTTTTCGTTTTCGTATGAGTCTTTTGCTAGTTCGGCTACTTACGAAAATTAGGATGTTTTTCTTCTTCTGACTTTTCATTTAGGTATGGTTTTGAGTGGAGTAATTTTTTTGTGGCAATAATTAAAAAAACAGTAATGTATATCGTTTCAAATATCTAATTCTCTATTCTATTATAATTTATTGCTTTTACGTGTGTAAAATTTTATTAGAGTATTAAATTAGACGATTGTATATTTTGTTTATTTTAGAGATTAATACAAGGTACCTTTTGGAAATGATATACATAATATAATTTTCATATAAATTAGTCCTTAGATAGTAACATGCGTGCCTAAATTAATTAATCAGACCTACTTAATACTTAAGTTTGGAAGCAGCCTATTTTACAAGTTTCTAGGTAACTTACTTTTAACAGAAATAACCTAATTTTTAAATTGGTCCTTAGGTACATATTTTCGTAATTAAATTAATGATCCATTTGCTTAGAGTGGTGATAGCTACCGTTTTTAAGTACAGTGTTTTAAAGTCTGCCTCTGTATATAATAATATTACTTACGTGTTTTTTTTTCTTTACATTGATTGCAATAGTTATTGAGGTTAGCCAATTTCAGAAGCAAACAGTTACACATGTTTTATAAATAAACAGATTACATAATATAAGACGCGCCAGTCACAAATTACGACTTTAATCCCCGAAGGGTAAGCAGAGGTGTGCTTGAGGGTGACTGGTAATTAGTGACCGATACTTAATCTTTCTAAGGGGTACCGTATTAACCTGTACTAACTGGGTTTTAGAGGTCAGATAGGCAGTCGCTCCATGTAAATTACTGGTATTCAGCTGCATCCGGTTAGACTAGGAGCCAACCCCAACATAGTTGATGATGATGAGGCAGATGATGATGATGACTTACACTCATGATTCTTCTTATCATTGATGTTAACCTACATCGAAACAATGTCTGAAACAGCGGATTATAGTACCTCCACAATATTTTCAGTTATGTTTAGGTCCCATGTTCCATAGGGCGAGTCTATTGCAATCAACTGGGCGCAAATCTAAATTCCGGTCTACTACTTAGAGATTTGTGTAATAAACACATGTATTCGAATAATTAAACAACACGTTTAGCAAATAAGTCCTTCATCAATGAGTGCCATCACTACGCCGCTTCAAGCCGGCACTATTCAGAATCTGCAACATAAATATCTTGACTCATACTTTCACTATCGGCGCCGGCGCATTGAATCATCACCGTATTGTTCCGACTGCTCTGATTGCCTACATACGGAGAAAATGCTCTGTTTTTAATCAGTGTAGTTATCTGTGAACGGGACGGATTTTGATTACCTAGAACTAATTGGACTGTCTACTGCGACAGATGAAAATAGTATCATGGATTGGAGTGTTAACATCAAAAATCAATTTGGGACATTATATTGCATAGTTCCAAATGGTGGTGCTCTAGACAGCGCAAGTATCACGATCCGTATGAAAACCAAGCGTGCCATTGCATTTGACTACCTACTATGACGTCATAAGCACTATTTGGTTACTATATAAAATAGATAGACTACGTTTTTGTTCTTTAAATGTCTAGAATTAAGTACTCAGTTGTAACGTTGCTGTTTTAAAGAAATTAGCTTGCTGTGACAGTAGCCACGTTAAGCATGAAATGCTTAGGCCGGGCACGCGGAGTGCGTGCTCTTGCGTTGCCTAGGTAACTATATCCTATATCTGTGGTGGTGCTGTAGTCTAAGCAGACCTGTCAAACACAAGCTGTCACCCAGCCACCACGTAACTTGTCAGTGCTCTACACATTAAAGGACAAACGATTAGACAGATACGCACACAATTGCGGACACCAGCCACTGTCAAATACTTCAGTAGTATTTATTTGGAGGTGTCAGTGACCGAAGCCGCGTCCGCAATCTGTCCATACCGGTTTAACCGAACCTTTGTTTGAACATTTGATTTGACAGGTCTCAATAAACAGCAGTACGACCTTGATGCAGGAAATTGAAGACAGGGTGTATGTGTTTTGTAGGGTGCACATTTCAGATTCTTTCTAGCTGTATGTTATTTTTTGAGTTCAGAATTTATTTAGCTCAATTACGACAGTGGCAAAAATATGAAACATAAAAAATAATATAGGTTTACTTTTCACCAGGTTAAAGTCTTCAAGAAAACAGAGACATTCTATTAAAAATAACTGCTGTCAATATTTTTCTTTCCTGGTTTAAAAAATTCTGGTCCTTAGCTACGAAAAGACAAACTATCCCTTCGTGAAAGCAAGTAAATGATTATGTTATTTATAATGATTAGTTTGTGTCCTAGTTATGTCGTTTGTTATTACGGTTCATGCGGAGGACCCACGTTCAGCCGTGGACACTTACGAGCTGAAATGATTAATGGTACAGCCTGGGATGCTGTCCTTCCACGTAACGTGTCAACCCTTTACGAAGTACGGCTTGACGATATTTCTGCATTTGAACTTGATCATTTTCACAAAACCTTGACGGTTTAATTTTGGCATGTTTTAAAATATACCTAAATACATAAGTACATCCAACGTTTTCTTTGCTTCTATCGTATTATTCCAGATATTAATCATTATTGATTACTTTAATCACAAAGTAATAAATTAAGTTAATACATTTTTAATCAATTAAATAACTTTCTTTCTCTTGGTAACTAAAATAAGTAATTTAATTTTAATTACTTGAAAATTTTATAATTTGTTCAACAAATCGCACATTTTGTAGGTACCTAAAGTTACAAAAAAATCTAGTCTATCCAAAAACTGATAATGTCAGTCGATTAAGTAACTAATTAGTGCAAAACCGTACTAGGGAGAAATTTCTACCCACTTTTAATTTTTTCATGTTATTACCGCTACTGAAATTCAGCAGGCTCTAGAGTATTCGATGCTAAGTGATTGGATTATAAGTGCTCTACTTGATAGCACTTTAATTTCATTTAAATTAATATTATGAAACGCCTTACCTATGTACTTACGGTACAGTCATTAAGAGTAGTCAGAAACCCAAAAGTTTGACAATCTGTCTTATAAAACGGCGTCTTATAAAAGGTATTGCTTTACCCAGTAACTGGGTAGTATAGGTCTCATAAGTAGACGCTCCATGTAAAATACTAGTATTCAGCTGCATCCGGTAAACCTGAAAGCCGAGCCCAACATTGTTGTGAAAAGGCTAGGAGATGTCTGCTGTGTGCATTTCCTACGTTTCAACAATATGTGAAAACTTAATCACCACTAACACACAAATCTTCCTAATTTGAAACCCACTGCTAATATGTATTAGTAAACAAAAACCACTCTAACCAAAAAACAGCTTTATCGCAATTTACATTACCGGAGGACCAGTTACGCATTCAACATTTCACCATTTTCTACAATTTCTTTCTCATTCACCAAATTCTACAATCTCGTAGCGTTTAATCCGTCCGATATTATCCCAGCTTGATTGGTTAGGAACGGTTAGAATACATAATAATAATATTACAAATACGAAAGTTACTCGTCTGTATCTTACCATTTCAGACAATAAAGGCTCAATTTTTACAGGAAATCCGTTCATTTCGTTGAAATTTGACACGTGGACCATGGCTTCGCATAGGACATAGGCATTTCCATGGGGTAATTTCGGAACACCACACAGGCAATGCCGCGAGCAAAAACTAGTAATTAAAAACGAGAAACTAACTCCGTCCTTCTAATAGGTTTCACGCCTTAACCACTCGCTATGGACACAGAAGGAGGAGGAAGGAGGACTTATGTACCTATGCTATTTTTCATTATGGATCGCAGACGAAGCCGTGAGTAAAAGCTAGTAACATTACATGCACAAATAATTAGTAGCAAAATGCTACCCCCGTATTCACAACGCTTCGATTCGATTTCATCAATCTTTTTTTTTGGCATTACGAAAACGAGCGAGACAGACATATGACATTCCGAAATCGAAAACGAATCGAAGCGTTGTGACTACGGGGCTGGGCACGTTCCCGGATGACAGCGGTGTGGAGGAGTACTTTGACGCCTATTAGTTTTAGTGTTAATTTAGTCCTTTCTTTGTAATAAATTTTCATATTTATTTAGGTTGTTTGTAGCATTTAGTGGATTCTTTAACAAAATGAATTTGAGAATAAAAACAGTAAAATAATCTGCATTGTTTACTCCCAATGTGTTTAGATCCGCAGATTCAACAACACGTACCTGCTTAGTACACCAAAACTTTGACACAGTCTTTATGTCGTAGCAGTAAGGACGGTTCTTGTAACTCGATTGACGCACGTATGACTGTACTGCATTGCATTACTACGTGTCTTCAGTTGACCCGGCCTTGCGTGTCAGGACGTATCCTTAGGAGAAGTTTAACTTGTTGGGACTTTGTATTAAACGGGTCTAATACATGGGTATGTTGTAGTGTTTTATTCTGAGAAGGATGACTAAACATTGGTTGACATGTATTGAGCACACACAAACGCGTTACAAAGCAATCAATTGCAGTATTTTCATGAACTTCAAAGCAATAACATTAAATTAAAATGTAAGTCTCTTGTCATCTTGTTAATGACAACTAAAGTAAAATCATAATACAATTTATACCATTTTCCGAAAAAAATTCTCTTGAATAACTGTCTCAAACGATAAGGACCAACTATTACTGCCTCGTGTGTCAAGTGGTCATCAGCGCTTCTACTGAGCATGAGATCTTAGGATCGATTCTCAGGTCGGGCAAAGTGTTATTGGGTATTTCCATCAGAATTTCTCAATAACAGCCCGAGCCTAGTGGGACCTAGGCACTTGTTGGCAATATGATCGCCCCTATTACATGAAGCTTAAGGATAACTGGTGAAATGTGGGTGTACTATTATAGGTACACCTTTGCCTAACCTGTGGGGGAATTATATGCGTGATATTATGTTTTATGCACACTATCCAAAGCAGCACTTGTAATTTGGTCCGCACTACTTATCAGTGTCGTTGTAATTCGCGAGTGCATCATAAAGTACACTTGATAACGTTATGATAATCTCCACAAAGGGAGTAAGTGACGTCATGTAGGTACACGACTATTTATATACCGATAAGTCACCTTTTTAGCTATGTTCATATTGTAATTTTGAAGGGCAGCATTTGCGAGAAAATCAAAGTACCAATTGATAAAAAAAAATATCATAATTTTTTCATTACCTCTAAATCGAATTATATCAACGGATCATATAAGGCCAATTTGAGTCACGACCCGTATCGTATCCAAAATTAGTTTAAGCTAGATTAGCTGTAGTCCAGACCGATCGATATCAGACTAAGCTCATCAAGGACAATCGCAGAACTTGTATCAGTTCCCAATTATCGTCTTCAGTAACACTTTACAACGCGACACCTAAAATCACTCCCTCACCCGAGCATTTGTCTGTAATATTTTGAGCACTCCGTTACACAGTAATGTACCAATCCCAGATTCTAGAGTCCACCGTATAGAATTAATGTCGTCACTTAGCTAACCATGCATTGTCGTCCAAACTAAACATGTCTGCAAAATTTCAGCTCAATCGGATACCGTAACTTCTAAGATTCTTTTACATAGTTAGTTAGTGACAGGTGAATCTAATAACAGCGTGTCAAAAACGAAATAATAATATCACCATAATCACATTCACCACTCTTAACGAAATGGTTGGTGATCGTCAAATGTCTTCAGCAGAGAGGGACGTTACATCCTTCCTCGCCTTCAAAGGCATTCACAACCTTTTGCTGCTTTTTGCACTTTTGTAAGCCATTCATCACCATTCACCATTGTCTTAACCAGATAACCGATCTCCTGCCAATTCACCACCGCGTTATATCAAACTATTTATTGAACGCTTGCTTATCTGCCCATAACTTGCTGAACCTCCAGGATTGTTGGCTGGTGGCCAGTTCATCTGTTATGCTGACCTATAAACAGTTCTGTACAGCCAGTGTTTTGGTGAGTCATCTTCAGTTCGATGACTTTTTAGTTGGCCGGGTCAAGATTTTGTCGTTGAAGTGTAATGGAAGTTTATTTGTGTTTTTGTTAAGGCAACTGAAGATGTGGTTTGTAAACATGTTATGTGATTATCTAGGTATTTTTATGATGTTGTTGACCGTTAATACGATTGTGATGATAAGTATCCTGATTAATAGTTATTAGGCATGAAAGTTCAGGAGCTCGTGGCTAAATAATAACTGCCGCTCGGGTCGACCTTTAGGTTAAGCCGTGCTTGCCTAGGTTGATCCGTAGATGGGTGACCACCCATTACATGCAGAGTTTCCTCTTTGCCTCGGAAAGCACGTTAAGCCGTTGGTCCCGGCTGTCATTTGTTCATCTTGGATTGTCGTTACAGGTAGTCTGTGGCCCAAAAGCCTGAACCAGTCTTGCCAAGGGGTATCGTATTACCCAGTACTAAATGGGTTCTGGTAGTCAGATAGGCAGTCGTTCCATGTAAAATACTGGTATTCAGCTGCATCTGGTTAGACTGGAAGCCGACCCAAACATAGTTGGGAAAAGGCTAGGCAGATGATGAGGTATAAAGGTTGAAGCAGTAATAATTCTGGTGAACTTCACTACGCAATAGTTTTTGTTTATTAACATAGTTCAGTTGCAAACAAAATGGCTTCCAAAGCGGTACAGACAAATTGCCAACATCGAATTTTGACAGAGATAGTGTGCTGAAGTATTTTTCAGAGTTAAATTTCCGCAGCCGATCCACAACTTGTCTGTTTTGAGTTTGGACTTCAACATAAGAGCATGCTAGGCAGATAATTCTGATGATCATGACATAGTTCAGTCTTAACTAAATAACACATCGAAATGAGAAGAAGAGCCGGGGTGATCCTGCATATCACTAGGATTTTTCTTGTTTTTGACTTGAAGACTCGAAAACTCAGACCTCGGCAAATAAAGGCTTTCCGTAAGATACAGAACGTTGACTTGCTCGTTGACCCCAACCTCATGAAGCCAATCACGAGCCGCTGCCTCGATGAAGCCGATAATATGTTACTATTAGATCTTTCCGTAGGCGTTATTATAGGCGATCAGAAGATTAGTGCAGGTCGCGTCGTAGACGTATGTAGGCAACTTCCAATATATAAAAGCATTAGGTAATTATACTGACGGGAGGATTTTAAAGTAGATTCAGGAAAACGATCACCACAAGAAATCGCACTGTGGTGATTATGTTCTGATAAAAATGAAGAGGTCCTTGGATATCGAAATAATTAGTTTTAAACTTGCTACTTTTTGGGATTGCCTTAGATTTTCGGTAGCTACCAACCTAGGTTAACATATTTTACATACTAGGTCAACATATTTCTCCAACTAGTCAAAATCATTTTGGACTGTTCCATCATCATTTTTGCTGATAGAATATTAGTTTGTTCAGCTTCCAGGTTATTATTTCCTCTCTCTCCTCTTTGATTTTCCTCTACCGTGATTACATTTTGATTTCACTTTGTAACCCCTTTAAACAACATCAGTTACAAACATTTCCTACAAAACCCTATCACCGACCAACTGAAAGCGACAGTATGTCAAATACGACCTTTTTACCTAACAGAAACCTCAAACCTCACTGATACCAACTTTAATATCACTTAGTGTCACAAAAAGGCCGTAAATACGGGCATGACCATTAACGCGGTCTGGCCGCAAAAACTTGGGTTCTATTACACGGTCGTGTGACACTTGGAGACCACCGTCGACGCCTCTAATCCTGTCTGTGACATGTCGGCAAAAAATATCTAGCAGCACAACTATTAAGGTCGCGAACACATGATAGGGTAGTAGGTACTGTGAGTTTGGGAAGTCGTGAGATGGTTGTAGGAACGAGTTTTTTGTTTAAAAAGTTTGACAAAATCTCAGATAAGTGGCCTGGCAGTGGCTGTATTCTACCGCAGAAAATGCACAACATGCTCGCTATCGCAAATCTCAATCATATTGGAACTGTTCTGAATTAAATTTCACGGATATAAAAGTATTGTATCTCCTCACCTAGTTCTTAGCTTTTCCGTATTGTATTTTATTGTGTTGTATCACGGGCTGGTGTCCGCAACTCCACGTCCAAAGCGAGTATTTTTCCCGTAACTACTTATGCAAATTTTTCCGAAAATCCGTTAGATGAGAGAAAATAACAGACAATCAGACAGAGTTACTTTAGCATTTATAATATTAGTATATAGTAAGATTATGTATACTATCGGTAAAATAATGATTAAAAAATAAACAAAATAGTGTCTGATGATTAAAAACCACGAAATATAATTCCAATTGAGATCCAAGAAGGAATAATTTCATATTAAAAGGCCTTTGGTACAACTTACCAACTTAAGGTCCGGTCATACCGATACGGACATATCGCGGACATTGCTCCGGATACCGAACAGATACTGACCGAACACTGACAGATACTGTACTGAAGTATGTGTCAATGTCCTTTGTCCACAACCTGTCCGCAACGGTTCACCATGTCTAACCAAAATCGCTAACCTATAATGTTTTAAACTGATTGACCAATGAAGTAAGAAAGGGTAGGCTAGGTACTCGCCGTCAATATAGGTAAACTCATATATGTACTTCACAAGAAGCCCCAAGTTATAAAGACGCCCGCCTAGTACATTAACCAACCATGCGTGCAGCCTCAGAGCTATTACTATAGGTAACCCTTCTGTTGAAGCCTGTATCTTTAGACTCAAAACTTTATTTACTTTGTTCATTACCCGCGTACGAAGAAGATGGCAAACTTACCAATATAATTCTATGAGCATGTGTTTTTTATGATATTGCAAGTTACTAATCGGACATCGGTTGATGGCAATATGCTCGACCCCAAAATATTCATTACATTAGGGTTATAAAGGGACTTCCACATTTAGCAAATAACGGGCAAAATGGTGTTGTACCGGGTAAAGTATGGGTACACCTCTGCTCAACCTTTCGGAGATAAGAGGCGTGTTGTTATGCTATGTAGATGATCCCAGATGTCTGATTGGACATCTTGAAGAAATTGTATGGAAAATAAAAAATAAATGTTTTAAGATACTCGACAAAAGACAAGGATTTGTATCATCAACCGGTGCGTTTATATCAAAAGCAGACAAAGCCGAAGCCAAAACCTAGCTTATCCATGAAAATATGAATTAGAGGCTCAAGCCAGAAGTAGGGCTTCTAATACATGCCGCTCCTAATTCAATCGGAACCAATCGACCTAGCTTCGAGTTTAGCACTAATAGTAGCACATAGGCACAAACAGACACTTCCAGGTCACCGCTCGACGTACAGACAGCAAAAGAGTTCGGTATATAGGCAATTTCTGACGAACCAACCGACTCCACGACATTTCAAAAGTGCCTGGAAATGGTTTAAGTGAAATAAATGCATTATTTAATTCAAATTTATTTTAAGAATCTGAATAAGCTTTCAATGGTGTAGATTCTGTTTGACTGTAGCTATCTATTTCTCTGACCACCGTCTTCCTATTGGGTATTATTATCTAGTAAATAGGCCAAATTGGTTTTCGCTCTGATATACAGCTGTATCCGGTCAGGCTGGAAGCTAATCCTAATGTAGTTTAGTAAAAGCTAGGCAGGTGATGACGATGCCATCTTTTTTCCTGTAACAAAACAAGAAAGAGAAATCTATGAAAACAATACTATTTATTAAATACACTGCACTGCGAATGAACCACGATAAGAGATTAGTTACTTTAGGTTATTTTAATATATAAATGTATATAATAATGTTATTAAATATTCTATCGTATTGTTTATAATTTTTTTTTAAACTTAACACACACTTAGAAAAGTGGTTTCCGAAACTCGATAACTTAGCATAATAGGTATTATTTGACAGCAATGCAACTGCCTGTACACTAATTTCTTTTACTGACTGTACCACCTAGCTATTTCGAACTAGCGTGTCGCGAATACTGAGTACATTGACTTCTAACTATTAATGGTAACTAAAATAACTATAAACTATTATTTAATTGGAAACTATGGGTAAGTATTGTTTTCAACACCGTGAGTGTATTTTGCATTAATACTGGTTTTGGGAATGAAAATGGTTAAGAGTTTGAGGCTCGGCAAGATTAGTATTAAAATCTGTCAATTCTATAACATATCATCACGCTTGTATTTTCCAGGGTACAACAGACGTGTTGTTCTTCTAGAACATTTGCATTTTGCCAATTATGTTTAAGCCCCATGTAATAGGTTCAATTCCATAATGAGATTTATTAGTTTATTACTGAGCATCGTTCAATAATACGGGCTTAGGAGTGACATAATGCGAAGTGTTAATTTTATATACGACTAACTAAGTATGTAGGTATGCACTAGTTAATTGTAATATATGCTACCCACAAGGTGTAAACGGACCCTTCATGCTTGTTCATTACACAAACTAAGTAACTCTACCCAAAAATGATTGCTGAAAAATTACTTTTTATGTGAAAAATCACGTTTTGCGGTAGGACTCAATGTAACGCACTCAAAGACATTGTGCTCATGAATGCATTGGATAGTACGGGGGTCATGGAGGTATTTAAAATAAAGTTCTAACATACAAACTTGTATTTAAAAAAAAAAACATGTGAAAACGTTGGAATTTTGGAATCTCGACACCGTTAAGGGTATTTAAACAGCTCTTTTCAAATACTGAAAAAACAAGCATAGACGCAAAAACACACAGCATAGTATGTGTTTGTTTCTTATTGTATGTGTGTGTGTTTTTTATTTCAAACAATTGCCTAGTTCCAGTTTTCCTCACCAAGTATCTTCTCTCTCCTTAAAACTGTCTTACAGAAAAGCTAAGGTTATTCAACCCAAGCAAAAATCAATTCAAGAAGTTCGAAAACATCTCGTTTTTAACATAAAATCATGCCGACTTTCACTCTTTCCATTATACATCAGATAAGTCTATCTTTTAACTTTACCAAAGTAGATTAAAATTCTTGTCAGTTCTCGTTACTCCAGCATCCCAATGCGGCAGCGACTTGTGAAAATTTACAAGTACTTGTCACAAAGCCGCTGAAACGAAGACATCTCGAATCTTATTAACGTCACTGAAATCTAGAAACGAGGTAGGCAGTTATTAGATGTGGGGAGGTGTCCCAGTTCAAGGATGTAAGGTAGTTTCGTTAGTATGCGCGTTGGTGAAGATATGCGAGTCTTTAAACGTCAAAAAATAATATGATGTAAAAGTAAATATTTTAATTATAATGGACATACCTATTTACACCTGGTAAAGTTTCATTTCGTGTCCAGAACTTATGTTATAGTTATGTGTCACTTCATGATTACCTTTACTGCTTACTATTTTTCAAGAATCCTTAAAAATTCTTGAGGTTATGTTAAATGCTAATTGGTATTCTGTGAGAGCGGTGGTTCGGTTAATTGATGGTTTAAAAAATAAAAATAAGAAATGAACTGCGATTTTTGTGCGACCAAACATCATACACAAATAATTAATACTTGTTTATAGTGAATACTTTCAACCAGACGAGACTCCCGCACTTTGCAATTTTACCAACGCAGACTGTTAAAACATTAAAATTACGAACACTTTACGCACACGTATAGAAAATAATTGACCCATTTCCATTCACCTCCAATCAACATTCAACTGCATTCCTGATCACCATTAATTTAAATATTGGAAAAAGTCAATTTAAATCTGTTTGATACTACTCCCGCGCTGTCATCCGAATAATGAACGACCATAGATAGCAGATCGTATATTTTCATCGGATTTACTCATAGACAGATAATGGTATAGACAAGGCACTAAAATTAATAACAATGAGACAATGATATACAGGTGCGGTCAAACCGACCGGACTGAACTCCAAAAGATAAAGTACTAAACACATAATTATATATGTACATAACATGACATCACGCCTGTAATACCCCGCCGTAGGGTTAGGCAGAGGTGTACCTAATAGTACACCCACAGTTCGCCAGTTATGTTTAAGTCTCATGTAACAGGGGACGAGCCTATTACCATCAACTTGGCACAAATTTGCCCGACCTGGGAGTCGAACCCTGGACTTCATACTCAGCAGTCGCGAGTGCTTCCACTAGCTAGACCAACGAGACAGTCTGCCTGGAAAATATACTGAAGTATCTATCACAGTCCGTTGTCCGCAACCAGTCCGCAGTCAGGATTAGATTTTTTTGTACGAACTTTATAATAATATTATCCAGTCCAGTTATACAGATAAGAGTAAACGAGACTTAATATAATTTGTCTCGATCTCCTTCGCGTATCCAAAAGGATGTTGATGTTCGATTCGATATTCCGCAAACATAATGACTGTCTCGGTACGATTTCTATGGAAAGTATTACACAACCCTAGTTTAGATAGTACCAGATTACAATACAGTCTAAGACCATCGCTATAGTTGAACATGGCTTTTTAGGCGCGTGGCTTAAATGGAACATGCATGCATTCAAGGACTAAAAGAATCATGCAGCACTATATCTCCTTTATTTATATCGTATACACGAACGGCGAATCTATAGCATCGTCAATCTACGGCTTAATTATTTTTCTTTTTAATCTGTGGGTGCCACAGATAATTAAACACGCGTCACAGCTGAGCGAGCGAGGCGAATATGGAAATCTGCGCCAGTGAGTGTAATGGTGCCTCTACAAGTTTGCCTAACGAGGTTGGTATTGCGGTAGGCCCTCAGTTGGTAGGGTTGGGTTAGAGGGAGACAAATTGATTTCTTTTTTTCCGTTCACCGTTTTTTCTGGAAGGAAAAGGTCCTTTCCACCCCAGAGGGTTTTATAAGGCGGTACAAAACCACATTTTGAAGTAAAATTGTTTTTAGTAACCAAGGGATTTCCTTTTCAACTTATAGGCAAGACATTTTTTTTTCTGGCCTTTTCATTTGCTGCCATAAAGTAGTGTGAAGGATGCGTTATAATTAGTAAGCAAGCTGAAGTTTTTTAGAAAATGGATAGAGTATGTTATCAGTTGAATATCATCGAATGGCGTGTTGCGGATTATTGCTATTTTGTTGCTAGTTTTACGTAGGAGAAAATATTTTAGTGAAAGTGCCTACATAGATTCACAAATCTACACTAAATTATAGATGCGAGAGTAGCTCCGTTTTTCGGTTACCTTTTAGCACCTTGTCGGGAGTTCAGTAATGTTGATAATCAGGTAGATAGAAAAGTATCCTATGACCTAACTCGTAGTACTTTACCGTGTGATAGGTTTTGTTCCTCAACTCTGGTGAAGCCGCGGGGAAAAGTAGTAGATAATACATTAAAATATGTAGTGAATATAATAATAAAATAAAAACGTTAATTCATGTGCGAAATAAATTATTTGAGCCCCACCTCAGTCAAAAACTAAGATCAAACATGGAGCCACCATTGAATGGAGTGTTGGGGTTGCACCCCATCTAGTAGCAAGGAATCGAACTTCTCCATGCTGCCAGATGTGGTTCAACCCTTAGACAGTTGGTCACGAGTAGGTACACTGTACGTGTTACGTGGTCAAACACCAATCTTGTGAGGTTAATTTATGGTCGGTGGTTAATGTCTGTTGGTGGCTTACGAACAGTCTGCGGTTATTGGTGTGGTTATTGGAACCGCGCTGGTTGTTGACTATCTAATATCTGACATGTTCGTGTAGTGAGGTTAATTCAATATACACTTACAAGTCATTCATTTTATTGTAAACAATACAAGGTGTAGTTTTGCAACCTCCGCAAAATTCAGGAGGTTTGTCATAGAAGACGTACATAATCAATATAAATTACGGTACCTGGTCAATAATAATAAACGCTGCTTATTTAGTTGTTGTAATTTGACACTATTTCAGAATGAAGCCCTTTTCAAAAGAGGAGAATCGCCCGTTTATCGAATAAACGTCTGCGTTTGTTTGTGTGTGTGAAAGCGCAGTTATAGGGCTAGTATTAAACGGGCCGCGTTTTAACACTTATCGATTTCCGAAAAAAAAAAAAAAAAATTACCTACCCACTTTATTATTGATTCGGGTCGAGAATCATTAAGTTACCTCCTTGAATTTAACGAGGATGAAAAGCAACACCTTGTATATTCAGCCAAAGTCATGGAACTGCTTATTATTTCTCCACTAATTAATGCAAGTTGTATTAAATCGTGCTTTCATCTCACGAAAATATATTACCTTATGTATGTATGTATTTGCAAGGCTTTTTAGTTATTCACTAATACCATAGATTGTGCCAACAAAACACTTCAGCATCATCTGTCTAGCCTTTTCCCAACTGTGTTGGGGTCGATTTCCAGTCTAACCGGATGCAGCTGAATACCAGTTTTTTACATAGAGCGACTGCCTATCTGACTTCCACAACCCAGTTAGCGCTGGATAATACGATACCCCTTGGTAAGACTGGTTGTCAGACTTTCGAGCCACTGACTACCTGTAACGACTGTCAAAGATCTACAAATGACTGCCGTTACAGCTGTGTCAACGTCAACAAACCACTTATAGTGTAAAGATTCTGCAACAACCAATCAACAAGCCTGACTACACCAAACATGTGCCCAATTTCTAAATGATGTGGCTACTGACCATCCAATACACATTCATACACATCCATACACACCCATGCGTAAACATTCAACAATCAAGTTACTGCTTCCATTTGATTTCGCCTCATCATCCCTAGTGAGCTCAATTCGATATGTATAATATTATACTCGAATACTCATTTGAAAATTCACGCCTCTTGCATTGCATTGGATATGAATTAATTATTATCGATGTGAACGCTTTATTGGGGTGAGAATATATTTGTCACTGTTTGTTTTGGTCGTTTTATAAAAAGCAGTTTTGTTTTAAGGGGATTGTCACTGTTTTATTATTTAAATGCATTTTATGAGTTAATACCACTGAGTAAACAAAGTTTCGGGTATTAGTGTGGAAAAAAAAAATATTGTCAATTCTGTCGTTGTAGAGACACGAAAAATTCTGAAAGCGATTGCCTCTTGACTGTCTTCTATCCTGATAGTCTTTTATTTATTTTATAAAGTAGGCTACAAAAGAGCGGTGGGTTATGACAGGAGTAGGTTTATGCATAGCAACTCTAACCTATACCCTTGCGTAACAGAACAATACATTTGTCTAGCTAGGAGACACATAATCCAAGATGTTCTCCTAAAAACATTGAAAAATTGGCTAGTAAAAATATCCCACTGCCGCAGTTTTTATCTACATCAATTCAGATTCTACTTAAAATACGCGTCACTCCAAGCAACACAAATGCAATTTGTGTACCAGGGTTACATAACCCTCTTGAAGTAAAACCATTTCATACATTTCACTTTTTACATTTTCAGTAACTATGTTGAGTTTATTTCCTCGGGGGCACTCCCCGTTTATTCATTTTGTGTGAAAAGTACTTTGTATTGTCAAGCGAAGGGTTATTTTGACATTTGTAGGTTAAGGGTCAACTATCTGTAATTTTTTGCTGTTTATCTTTTGTAAAATAGCTTGTCTGCTAGTGAAGTAATTATTCTTCCTTGTACCTACTGTTTCCATGAAGTGTTGTTTCTCTGTTTTGAGGGTTGTGTTCACAGTTAAAATTTAAGGTAAATGAGACGTCTCGAACTCGTGGCGAAGAAAGTTGTAGCAGGCATCTTTAACTTTACCACTGCTGAAGATACAGGCTTCTCAAGCTCTTTGTGAGAGGGATTGGACCAATATCGGACCAATTGTGGTGGATCCACATGGGCCCAGTGTGGGTTGGTGGATGTCATATTAGCGAGTGAGACGGACTTATTTTATTGTTCTCTGAGTGAATTCACAAGGAATGCATTGTTTATCATTAGTTATAGATATTAGTTAGTATAGGTATTAATTGTAAATATCAATTAAGTTATTATTAATTAAGGCGCATTTATCGCATTGGGTTACCCTGTAATGGTAAATGTAAGTAGATAAATAAATAAATAATATTCCTTCAAACTTTTCTCTTCCTTTTATCGGGTTAGTCCCTGAGTACCCCGATCCCCGAGGCACCCGTACCGGAGTACCCCGATTTATTTTTATCTTGAGAAAGTCAATCAAAAGTCAGTTTAGCTTAAAAGTACCGTCAGCAGATGAAATGTTAAATAAAATTTTATTACGTAAGTCTTGCTTGGTTAAGGTAAATATTATAATTAGAGAATACAATATAGAGTCTCGTAGAGCAATCACAGGTTTTTATTATTATCACAATAGTTGCATTTTCAATATCGAAAATCAAAATGACTACCCTACATGGAACGTTAACTTGTTCCAATAATAACATAATTTAAAAAATTCGCAAAAACAGAAGTGCCGCACTATAGGTCCCACTATAGGTGCCGGACCCAATTCTCGAAAATGGCAATTTAACACTGTACTGGGATCAATCCTTCATCACTGACAGGACTATTGTAGCTAATAAGCCTGATATAGTGGTTTGATCAGATTAATCAGAGCGGCGCGCAGTGATTGTTGACATAACAGTCCCGCATGACGAGAACCTCGTGAAAGCCAAGATAGATAAGCAATACTTAAATATCTTGATTTGGCTCGCGAGGTTGTCGACATGGGTGGGATGTGAACTCAGTGATCATTGCCAATGGCTTAATTGCCAAGAGCCTCGACCAATACCTGAGGAGGCTCTCGTTAGACAGCTGGATCAAAAGCTTGATTAAGAAAGCGGTACTCCTGGACACGGCTCGTATTGTTAGGAGGTTCCTCTCTCCAAAAAAAAAAACGTTACGTTCGTACTTTACATTTTTAATAACAGCAGGTAATAATTTATTTAATAACATGATTATTTAGTACATGAAACACGTTACGAATCGACCAAGAGGCTGACTTAGAATCAAAGAACTCTTGGGCTTCCAAAGATAGGAGGAGTCTTATCGCAAATGGCTTAGATTTGATGGGACGTCACTATTTTTACGTTTTGATGTTGCAAATGACTTCGTTTAGATGTTCAGCTTAAGCAAAATATTTGTTTTTTCTTTTTTTACTTTGTGCAGCTTGTGTTAAAAAAAAAAATATTATATGGAAAGAAAAGCCCCGTGATTGCTTCATATAATGTACATACTTTCATTGAAGAACGCTTTTGAAATTAAAAGTGCCCGAAAATTCCGATCTTCTTTCAAATAAATTACTTTCTTCTTAAGTATTGCAAACACATACATTTAAGCAGTTTTTATGTCGACCGTACAAGTTGAAAACAATAGAAAAAACAAAAGAAAGAAATGTAATCATATTTGGCTGCTTCTGCGAAATTCTTTATGGTGAAACCCAATAACTCATTGTACGACCCGCGCATCGATCCCAGGACCTCATACTCGGCAGTCGCGCCTGCGACCACAAGACCAAAAAAGCAGTATATTTGAACATCACATCTTATTACTTTGACCACAATTCTTACGTTATCAATCGATCATTCAATTGCCGTTTCTTACGAAGCCATCGTTATGACACCACAGTTCAAGGTAGGACAACACGGCAGACCGTAAAATTGCTGACAAAAACTACCTGCCGAAGTGCCGACCGAAAACAAATTGAAATCGGTCCCTTTTGAAGAAGGCATTTAATAAAGGAACCTTCCCTGCCTGGTGTTCTTACAACTTTATAGGAAAATAGGTTTCGCCCGCGGATTAGTGCGTCGGAAATTATCCCATGGGAAGGTTTTACCGGGGTCAAATGTGTTAAATGTTACCTAGGTCATGGTGAACTTTTGTGTGGTCAAACTGTGTTACGAGCGTAAAATGGTAACAGACTGACATACCGAAATACAGAAATTGTTACTTTCGCGTTTAAAATAAGTACCTATTAGCATTTATAAGAACAATGTTTAAAAGAAAAAAGGTAAAACTGTGCGTTGATTGATCCGATAGACCGCAAGTAAATAAAATGTCACTTCTATACTAAAACATCGGTCAATGTAAACGTGCTTGGCAATCAAAACTCAAAATAAAAGCCACCAACATTACCTATATTAATTTCAGAAAATCATAGTTCCTCTGTCATAATAACTCCGACCTCTACCGCCCTTAGAAACAAGAAACAAAAACAATGAGAGAAATATAAATTACAACCAAAAACAAACTAGAAACAATCGTTCCCATATAAAGAGCCCAATTAACTTCCACCGCGCCAAGTCGCCATTCCGAGCGCCTTCCAAATTTGAATTTGTATGAACCATAGATTATAAAATAAAACAGATAGTCTTTTCACAGATGTTTACCGGTAGCTATTAAGTTGGCTAACCTGACGTTTGAAAAAAAGAAAAAATATTCATTTGTCTCACACAGGACAAAACAAAATGATAAAATGAACAATAAAACAAACAAAAGAAGAAAAAGAAAGGTTTCCCTTAAGAATATATTTTTTACACAAATCTCAGGTAAGGTAACTTAAGTGCTAGAGATAATTAATACACTTTGAAAGGACAGTACCTCTGACATCAACATTCCAAGTGCGACCTTATTTCAACAAAAATAAAGACCACTGTTAAGTGTCAACATCCCAAACAACAAACTTATTGCAAAGAAAATATATGTTATGGTAAAAAAAACCGTGAATGGACTGTATGTTGAAACCGGTTGTTTGGCAGTTTCATACAGGAAGAACTTCGGGTGACAACGGAAAGCGGAAACAACTATGGGCTCGAATATGCGAGTGTACGATACAAAGGAAGCCATTTTTGACATTTTTCGGTCGCGAATAATAATAATATGTTTGTGGTTTGTACAAAAGGTTTTGGAAAAATATGTTACTAGCACGGGCTTTTGAATATCATAAAAGCAAATAAATTGTTTATTTATAATATAGTAATGTGTAGTATTCATTCAATTATAATGTAAACCTAAACACTGATTGATAACACACAATGAAAAAAAAAACAATTAAAATTAACCATCAAGCAAAACTAACATCAATTTTCATGTACAAAAATCAAAGCTCCGTCAGATCTCTTCAGTTCGTTATCTAAGACACATAACCCGACCGATTTACGGAGGTAGCCGTATTCCTCCGGCCGTAATGGGCAGTGCGTGCTAGCGACCGCGGTCGCGATCGATCGCCCGTCGCAGTGCGGCAACACGCGATTTCCTCAACAGCTGATTTCCAAACACGCTCATTGGCCGGCTTATGGCCCACCGCCATTATAATGCAATTTGTGGTGTGTTCTTTTTTTAAATTTTTCAGCGCGCGGATTTGACGTGTTCGATTTTAGAATTTAACGTTTTTTTTTACGTATCACATTTTATCAAGGAGAGTACTAGTAATGCATACTATACTCGTAGTAAGCGCCAGATAAACGTGGAATAAAGTTCAATGCCCTTTCCTTAATTTCTCTGCGTAGGTACGCGGACAATAAATTATGAATCCTTTTTCATTACTAAAAAAACACCAGGATCACGATAGCTGTCGATTCAGGACAGCTTAATGTCATTATTATTGTTTTCGGAATTAAGTGTCAATAAATGTATGTGGGTCAATGACTGTTAAAACACGTTTATCTGGCGCTTACTATAGTTCCATGCATTTTACGTTAAATGCAGTTAAACCGAGCGGACTGAAAAAGAGATCGGACTGCGGACACCGGACTTGGACAGATAATGTACTGAAAAACGGATAATCTGTCAAAGTTCAAACCCAGTCCGCTGTCTCTCCGCTCCGTTTGACCGCACCTTTAACCATAGAACTAATATGTACTAAGTACAACATACAATTGTAACTTTAAGCGGATTCTTCCTAACCCTATTTGCGAAATATATCTTAGCAAGCTCGGTGACCAACTAAATGCGCTAAGGCAGATGAATGCTTGCACTTAGTAAATTCTGCTGCCCATTTAACTTTACTTAATCCACATGACACTTAAGTATAAAAATAGTTACAACATCCATGATTCAAGCAGTCTTCACCCTCGGCCAGTAATATAAAAAATGAGTTGTCCAAACTATGTATAAAATTCTGACAGGTATATTGCATTTGAAAAAACCTTCGTTCGCACTGCTAACTGCGATTTAAAAATAGATGAAAAGAGTGAAAATGCGTTTTTCATCAAAACTCGCTTGCAACGGAATTCTAAAGAAATGAAATGTGTGTTTTTCAACGTGGTTTTATTTCAATGCGTCGCTCACAATTTTTCCTTTACAAACACTTTCATTTTTGCACACTAGAATTCTGTTTCACTTGTGTTTTTAGTCACACTAATCATGGATAGAAACATTCTTCATCGTTATGTACATCGTTTTATTAACCCGTTTTGCAATGTCATTTTTCTTTGATTTAAATATCAGCTATTTGTAGAGACATCTTTACAAATGAGCTATGTAGATTAACAAAAAAAATACATTTATTCAGGTCATTGACCCATATTAGATACAGAGCAATTAACAATTTTATCAATTTAACATGCGTCTCTATTCGTGCAATAATTAAGTGATAACTAATTTGACGACGTAAAATTATGAGAGAGAAAAAATGTCAGAAAAATTAATGTTAAAGGCACAAAGCAAAATAATATAAAAATTAAATATGACAATGAATTAAATTAAGTAATGTCAGAAGTTTTTTTTTATTTATTCCACATTGTATATCAAGAATAGCAATACGATCTTCTTTGAAAACGATTGTATCTTATCTACGCCCTCTTGTCTATATCATTCCACACTATGCCAGAATAATAACCCTAACCTACCAAAAGACCTACATACATGTCTCCTACATTACAAGCCTATAACTTTTTCAGCTCAAAGACAGATGTAGTGCTTAGCAGGTAATGTCGTGAGAGTAAAGTAAATGCAATCAATGGCGTGAAAAGGTTAATGGGTCTCGCTAATTTATAGTTGGATAAAATATATTTTTTAGCAGTAGTACTTTTGTGGCAAGCAAGCTGGAAAACCTACTGATGTTGTCTCCGATAGTAACAACGGTATTGGAGCAAAAAAAGTTGTCCTACCAGCTAACTTTTTTAATACTAAATATGCTTACGTTTGGCCACGCGCATGGTGGAGCACGCGCCTAGAAGAAACCGATTCACCTTAACTTTGAAGAGATCCAGATAATAACGATCAGGAAACAGAGAAGCCGACAGTGAATTTCACAGACTGGCGGTTTGCACAATAAATGTGGAAGCATAGCGCTTTGTTCGCAGCCGTGGAACTTCAACCATAAAACATACACTCCAAAGCAGAACCCAGCTGTTTGCCAGCAGAAACTGCTGTAAGTGTTGTTTAATCGCGCACCATCATCATCTCCCTAGTGTTTCCCAACTCCATCAATAGTGCATCTAAGCAAAAGCAGCTGAATATCAGCATTTACACGGAGTGACTACCTATCTGACCTCCACAACCCTAACTCGGTAATACAATACCTGTTTATAGGTTTTTCACCATAGTTACTATTTTTCTTTATAAAAAATATCACAAAACCTATAAGTTTGTGATCATGTCTGAAATGATTTCGTGTCAGCGTCGTTTTCTTTTTTAAATGACGAACATAAGAATAGTCCGTGAGTTCAGCAGGCAAACACCCCTATCTATTTTTTACCAATAACTGCTCCAGTTTGAACCCCTATCCAGGGAAACCTAACCCTAAAACACTAATGACATCAACCACTAGAGAGCTACCTACTTCACACAACCGCGCCACTTTTTATCCCCTCAGGCAAAGTCCCCCAGAATAAATGATAACGCTTCCTATTCAACTTAACGACTACCAGTAAGTGTATGGAACATTAAGGATTATTTACAGGACTTTGACTTCACACATTTTCACGAAAATCTCGAAGTAAGAGCTTTTGGAACTAATGTTGTGGCTTTGATTATGGACCACATAATCAGCATTCTGTCGGTCCTGATAAACGCAACTGGCTTTCTGCTTTCCTATCATCGACATTAGTTCATGTAAATGAAAACCCTACTTCGGCTGAACTTATCATCTGCCTAGCCTTTTCCAAACTATGTCGGGGTCGGCTTCCAGTCTAACCAGTTCCAGTCGAATACCAGTAGTTTACATGGAGCGACTGCTCCTCAACCCACGACTAGTTGTCTGACTACATGTAACGACTTCTTCGACTGAACTACTGAACATTTTTTACTATAGGAACGAGGATTTTTCGAAATTAACAAGTGGTTCTTGAAGAAACCGACAATATAAAAATCTTCGACATTTTAAACAGCAGCCATATTACCGTCCGGATTTTTGAAAATAGGTATTACACAGTAATGTGATACCTCTTGGTAAGACTGGTTGTCAGATTTTCAGGCGTCTGACAATCCGTTACAACTATAGTCTACAAAATATAACAGCCGAGACCAATGGTTTAACAAATTTTCAACAACGAGCACAGAGGGATCTCGGTATGTGATGAGTGGTCACCCAATCCACGGACAGGAATCTGTAATGCTGCTTTCTTACACCACTAAGAGGTATTGGTGTAAGAAACTTGCTAACGTGATAATAAAGCCGAAAAGTTTAAAGCAAACTAACGATGAGATAAACGCTGCTAAGTCGATACGTACGCACCATTAGCCAGCCGTCTCCCTCCATTGAGCTTCGTAGCGTGAGGAACAGGCTTTCTTGTAATAATGGGCTTAAAATCGTTGATGTGTGGTACTTAAAATGAAAATATTAAACGATTATGTTTAGTATAAAAAACCGTGAATGGAGCCATTGTGAGGATACAAGTATGTCCGAGAACTAAAAATTATAACGAAAAATGAGAACTTTCAGGCCGAGGACTATATTATTAATTGTAAATCGATCACATTTTCGAAATTACTGAAAAGGTAGTTCATGCTTAAGACCTAATTAATATTCCTAACAAAATTGGCTTTCCACCTCAATTTAGAACGCTGAATTGGAACTTTTATCGTTTTTACAAATATGAGGTAATATACTCATACCTAAAACAAACTGTTTGCGTCAGGTTGTTACCCTGAAAATTACTGAGCTTGCCATCCCTGATCTAGGTTATCGATCTGATAGAAGTGAAATAATACAATACAATCAACTTGTCATACCCATACATAGAGATTACGTTTAATAATTTCACCGAGGTCGCTGGTGTTTGCAGATTGCAATATTTGGTAAACCGCAATCGGATGACTATTGTTTTACATTTTCGAAACCAAATGCAATAATTTAAATTACAATTCAAACCTAACTGTTACACCGAAACTTCACAGGCTGGAGATGTTTTTTTTTTAATTAGCAGTGGCACTTCACATCCTGGAGGAGCTCGTGGCTAAATAATTACAGCCGCTCGGGTCGATGTTCAGGTTAAGCCGCGCTTGCCTAGGTTGGTCCGTGGATGGGTGACTCATTAGGTAGTCAGTGGCCCGAAAGACTGACAACTAGTATTACCATCACCATTATTAACGTTACCAATATTATTATTTTTAGTAGTAGACTTTAGAACCACTGACTACGACTACTGATACACGTATTACCCATTACTGACTGGATTGTACAGGTCAGATAGGTAGTCGCTCCATTTCAAATACTGATATTCAGCTGCATCCGGTTAGACTGGAAGCCGACCCCAACATAATTGGGATAAGGTTAGACAGTTGATGACTTCACATCCTGGCTTCCTACGTACATAAATTCACGCCTTTTACCCACAGGGGACGACAGAAACTACCGAATGCTACGATCCTTACATATCCTTTCGCCTCATCGACGTTCATACGTCTAGTCATATACGCTCGATAATTGCCAGTACTACGCGCCTGACCTTCCTGAAGAACATCACCAATAAGGTCAGTGTATATCCTTCTAGCTTAATTAAAAATAAATCAGTTATTCAAGGCACCAAAACCATAAAACATGTTCCCTCTGTCACTCACTATTTTAAGATGAATACATTCAATTAGGGAGCGACCTAAAAACAAGCTCCCTAAATCATAATTAACTGGACCATCCCTACGAACCGACGACATTTTCCTTTTGCGAATTACTTAGTTGCGCCTAGCCTCTTCTATCGGTCCAAGTTACAAGCGGAAGGCCCGTGACGTTTATTTTATGAATAGTTTCATGTTCAAGTTGATAATTACTGCTCGGCGTTTTTTATCTTATAATTACCTAAAAATAATGTACTTAGTTTTTCATTATTTTGCAGATATTAATATTGATGTCGTAACTATCTCTTCTGCGCTCACTATTCCTTACTTCGCGTATAAGAAAGGTCGGGAATGACGAATTCTTTAAAAAACGTAAGCTTTTACATACATAACATCATGCCTGTTTCCCCAGAAGTATTAGGTAGAGGTGTACACATAACACACACTCACATATCGCTAGTAATACAGAGTGCACATCAATCTTCTGGGCTGCTGTTGAGGAATTCCTGATTACTCCTGAATTCTCTAGATCAACGAGGGTGTCTACTTATAAATAAAATTAAAGGCTTAAGTAGTTTATGTCTTATGCTTCTGTCATGGACCACGCCACTTAGCCCGAGGAAAATTTTGCACTCAAGAAGACTAGAGAGCGTATGTACGGCAGGCAAGCAGAACATTATCATATTAAATATTAATAGAACCATTTTCAGATACCTTACACAAACCTAGCCTAGCCAACTGGTTATGACTTCATACTGTACTTCAATCTTTGACTTTTTACCGGAAAAGTTTTAAAACTTTTGCTTATTTTTGCGAGGAACGGGGCGATTTTCATTCAGTATGTTGGTTGGAATATGTGAATTTGAGGAGGTTATTTTAAGTTCTTTGGCAGCTTTGTAATAAAAATTTATTTATTGGTCTGTTTATTTATACTGCTCTCAGTGTGGTTAAGGGTAATAATACCGCTTTATTTCAAGGCAGCGATTTGAAAGCTCCATTACCACTATATTATACTGGTATTTTCTGTCATTTGAGGTCTGAGCTATCTTTTAATTACGTAGTGTAACGAGACGCTTGAAGACTCCTTGGTGGGATACAGTGGCGGAACAAGACATATTTGTCAAAATGTCATTATTAGACGATATTTTTTAGCGTTACACTGAAGCCCATGGGGCTTCAATACTAATGTAAACAGTATTTTCTGACGTTAAAACACAGTTATTAAAGGTTACAAGAAAATCACATGATAAAACGTAAAATAACTATTCTCTAATAATGACATTCTCTCACATTTCATGTATTGTGTATTCACTGTGGTTTTATGGCATACAGGCCACGAACCACTAAGCAGTCTTTTAGCGTCTCGTTACAGTAGTCAATATTTTACGGGGTAAATTCTTTAGGTCCAATTCCATTGAATAGCATAGACTTCCAAATCTTGGCACATTCTATACTGTTACCTTTTTTAAACATTTAATGGCTCTCAAGGACTGTCTCTCTCGCTTCTTCAATTTAGACGAAATTACGACCGGCAAACTGACACCTACCTTTTTTCACGCTTAAAATATTCATGCATAAAGCGCTGACTAAGGATGGAGCAAATTTACACTTCATTTCATTAGTTTACAGCGTAATATCCCAACAATTTCGTATCCCTAGATACAGCTTGTAAAACAGGCTGTTGGCTGTCGAGGGTCCGCTAAACTTTTAACCCCGCTTGTTTTACGAGCTCGTCCGGAATCGGTTGGGATAAGTACTTACAATTTGTCAATATTTACGTTAATATATAAGGTAGACTTGTTTTCGATGAGAATATAACATGGAGAGTTATTTCACGGTGAGTGAACAAAGATAAATTGGAATATTTATGCTTCTTCTTAGCGTGTCGATGGCCATCTAAATTGTGTCGGCCCAGAATTGAGCCACTAGTTTGGTGCCTTCAGTAGCGTCCACCACGATGGCAGTCCAAAGTCCATATTTGTGCTTATTTGCATTTTGATGTAGGTCAGCAGGTTGGATCTATAGATAAAGGACCTCCTTACGTAACCCCAGGACTTTGGTCGACTCACCAAAAAAATCGGTTTACCAAAATAAGATACGTTTTGCTTTTATGCGACCTGCTAAGTTTTAAGTATACTTTTTAAAGCTACATAGGGAAGTTACTTGACATCTTGATATAACCAACTACCACCGATTTGTAAAATAACAAACAAATTTTTATAACAATTGATTTAGTATTTTTACAGAACTGCTACCATATATTTCAGTTAGCTGAGACAGCTAGACTTGGTCGCAGCAGACCGTAAAAAAGATGGCGGGACTAGGATGGCTTTCTCGTTAACTGGCGTGAAGAGGCGCAACATTGAGAGAAGTGGAAGGAATGGGGGGAGGCCTTTGCCCAGCAGTGGAACAGATCAGGCTAACAAAAAAAGAATCTCCTTATTGAAAGAAAATCTAAAAACTTAGACTTTACCCTCGATCCAAAACCCTCGTAGATATCGATTTGAAACTTAATTTAATCAAAAATGTATGTTTACCCAACTAACATGGAATACAGGTACTTCTACGACATTCGTATGTTACAAAATAGTCCTTGGAAATGACGTTAAAGTCTAGACTAAACTGTAACCTAGGCACGTCTAGGTGCTAGGGTCTTCAGATCATATCAGCGGGATTAATTAATTTGAATTCAAAATGGCCGCCGGTCTCACGCCTTACAGGGTCATAATGTAACCTCAATATAGACTCATAATGTGCCTAAATTTTAGAACTTTACTGACCTTGTGTAAGAAGCTTTAAAGTCATATAAAAAGTATATTATTTAGCCATTTGTGTACTTAGACAACACCGCAGTTTCTAAGCCTGGCAATGATCAGAATGTTCTTCTTCGTCGTTTCGATGATTCCCATAATATAACATCACGCCTGTAATTAATCCCAAAAGGGTTAGACAGAGGTGTACCTAATTGTAGGTACACCCACATTCAGCCAGTTATGTTTATGTCCCATGTAATAGGAGTCGAGCCTATTGCCATCAACCAGGCACAAATCCAGACTCCGTGGCTGCTACGGAGAAATTCTTGATGAAAAACCCAATAACACTTTGCCCGACCTGGGAATCGAACCCAGGACATACTCGGCAGTCGCGCTTACGACCACTAGACCCACGATGCAGATGATTCCCATAATTTTCCAATAAAATTAGTTTCACCGAGAACTCTGCCACAGAGACGGCGTTGATAGTAGCTATGGACTGGTTGAAAGACACCGAAACACAACTTAAAAAACAAGAAACTACTCATTGTCAAAAAGCAGGAATTAGTACTTCTGATCAAGACCTCGAATTTGCGCGGAAAATGACAATAGACTTTGCTTCTATTACTTTGGCATGAGATGTTGTGCATAAATAATACTGTCATTCTTCCGATTGGAATATCAACATAAAATAACATCAAGCATGTACGTATTCCCCAAAGGGTAAAGCGGAGCTATATTTGTCATTTACTTGAATTGAAGTTAAGAAACAGAATAGTTCTAATTCGAAAACTCTAACTAATACAAAGTTCTTCAATATATTCAATTGAATATTATTCTATTGATATTCCAATCTAAGCTACAGCTACAAGTGTACGCAAAGTTCTCAGCTCTAAGTACTAAATAGGTTAATCTAAGTTAAGCGATGAATAGCGATGGCGCGCTTGCTGGGAGATTGCATCAGGGACTTGCAACTATGCAGATTTTTGTACTTAATCAGTCCTTGTGAGTTGATTGGTCTTTGTGAGAGCAAAAGGAGAGATACTTCTCATAGTTTCTTCATTTTCACATTCTTGAGATATTAATTTTCTAAGGCAGTTATAGAAGGAAGGAACTAATCAAAATCTAAATTCGTCAAGGATCATTTAAGGTTTAAATTATCTTCAAATTCATTTCCAGATATTGGTGTTGTTAGTTTTGTAGCTGCTGCAATGCTTTACTGCACCGTTATTTACCGTAGTTTACCGTTTTGTTTATAAAGTTAATGTCATAATGTCTACTAGGAGGGGATGATCACTTCTTCTTATTAAGAATAGAAAGACAATAAGGAGCCAATCCCGGATTTATCCGAAAAAAAAAATAAATAAATAAAAAAAAAATATAAAAAAAAAACATTTTCACATTATAATGTGAAAATGTTTTTTTTTATAATTACCTATTTCAAGTTTACGTGCGTTTCCATTTACATACAACTCAACAAATTGCGGGCGTTTTGAGGGACTGTCTTGTGTAGTTAGACGTTCAAAAAGTGCTGATCAGCCTAGTTTGAAGAAATGACTTTTGATTGATTGATTTGATCTGAGTTACCAATTTATGCTAAAATATTAATCAAACCATGTTAACAATAATACACGAGCGGAAAGCGGATTTTATGATTCGAGTGAGATTGAACAAAATACAAAATAAACACTAAATTTGGATTCATCTCATAAAAAACGAACAAATTATCTAACAATAAAAGCGTATAAAAAGTAGATCCCATCATGAAAAAGTCAGACAGGGCAAACGAAAACCCCCAAATGACAGCCCACACCGAAATTACACGACAGTAATATTACCATGTAGCTGTGTCACTCAGCTAATTACGAATTGTCTGGACTAAAAAATTAGGTACCACTTGAGACCCTGGTTTTAGATCTAGGAACATATTTCTGAAAGTCTGAAAGGTAGTTAGATGACGCTAATTACATTAAACTTCAGGTTTTTAAAGATATTTCTTTGAGTAAAACGAGCTCCTGCTGAATTTGTTCTTATCGCTTGAAATTGTGTTCTAATTTACGCCATACTGCAACTTTCAATCTATTTTCTCAGCAATGTGTCAAACGATCACATCTATTCTTAATTAATAAAAGAGGAATCGAATATGACACAGCACATATTATAAAATTAGATCCCCACCTACAGATTTATTGAAGAGATCGACAATAGGTACTAACTGGGTTGTGGAGGTCAGAGAGGAAGTCGCTCCATGAAAAATACTGGTATTCAGCTGCATCCGGTTAGACAGGAAGCCAACCCTAACATAGTTGAGAAAAGGCTAGGCAGATGACGAGGATTAGTAGGTCCAGATAAACGAGACAAATGTCATATTATCCAACTTTCCAATCACTTGAACCAATAACTCCACTTCAAGTTCACACTCAAAATCAACTCAAACTTAATTAAGAACTCGTAACCTACATACTAAATCAAGATAACTCTAAGTTACTCGACATGTTAAGTTTAACAGTTTATGTCGTAATATACTAGGTTTAGCGACTGATGTGATTAATTTGTGCGGTAGTTGCGTACATCCCTTGATAAGTAGGTCACGGGAAGTTAAAGGGAAATTGATTTGACATTAATAATTATTTTAGTTACGGTGTGAGTGACGATATTTACGGATATCCGTTGTACTGAGTTGGTTTTCTATTTATAACGGTATGAGATTTTATTTTAGATTATATTATTTCTCGTCACACGATGAGAAAAAGTAGGACTCATCATCATCGTCATTCTCCAACCCTAACCCCAATTTATTTGGGGTCGGCGCAGCATGTCTTCTTCTTACGTACTTCTCTATTACTTGTCATTTCATCAGACACGTCCTTTCTTGTCATATCAGCCTAAAAAATGTAAACTATCTTAAGATAAATAAATCCTTTCCCACACCCTATACCTAAAAGTCAGATTTAGACTCTGATCAGTCTCCCTAGTCCCCTAGTCTGGTCAGTGGCCCTAATTTTTCATATAACATAGCACAAAACCGCCAAAAGTGAAGAGATTTGGAAGAGACTTACCCTCAGCATAGAGTGGCCAAAGGTTGAAAATGGAGAAGAAGAAGAATATAATCCTCTTTATTATATAGATACATACACATATCATTTTATAAAAAGAAAACTAATTCACATAAGGTGAAAGAAGGTTAATTATTATGAATAAACTTCACATTCATTGAAAAAAAAAACAAAGTTAAGATTCTAGTTATTTTTGTTATGAGTGATTCTGATTGCCCAAAACAACAATAGTGAATTCACCTGGTAAGAATAAGCTGCTTCTTCAAAATCAAGGGTAATCTATCTTATCTATTATTGAATGATGGACGGCATCAAGATCTCAGCTGCTATGTTTCTACTTAGAATGTCAAACAGTGGAAGCTCCGTTGGGTTAAATTTAATTTCCATGAATAAACCCTTTTATCATTTCCAACAAGCAACAAATAAAATACACGGTGATGTTTTTTACAATCCGTACTCTTTGTTAGCTCAATATTTGTGTGCCGACGGTACCGTTGAAGTAAATATCAACATTTTTTATGTAAACTGTACCTTTTTGCCGTGCACTTTATTAAATTAATTTTTCTTTGAGCTTTTTATAGAACGTTGAAGAAACTTCACTTGTTTTACACGGTTTTAAAACTGTATTATATTCTCCAGAAACGAGCTCAGTAAAAATGAGGTTATAAAGCGTAATTACGGTTGCATCGTTAAATATACTTAGTTAGCTGAAGTTCCTCTCGACTCAGCTTGATCATAACACTGCGACCGAATAAAAACTTTTTTGCAAAAAAAAACCGACTTCCAAAAAAAACACTAAAAAAGTGGGAAATAACTTTACTTTCGGAAGTCGGTGACTATTGTTTGTTTCATTGACTTTTTTGCCACCGACTTCCGAAAGTAAAGTTATTTCCCACTTTTTAACCGACTTCAAAAAAAGGAGGAGGTTCTCAATTCGGTTGTATGTTTTTTTTTTGTTTTTTTTTTTTTTTGTGTTTGTTACCTCATATCTCCGTCATTTATGAACCGATTTGAAAAATTCTTCTTTTATCTGAATGGATTTACTTCCCGATTGGTCCCATAGAAATTTCATCAAAATCGGTTCAGCAGTTTGGTTTTGAAATCAAAATAACTGGAAAAAATGTCATCCAAGTAAAAGAAATTGTGAAATTGGTACTTGACAAGGATTTGTGTGTGATACGATAACTAAAAAAAGGGTAAAATAAAAACTTTTTTGCAAAAAAAAACCGACTTCCAAAAAAAACACTAAAAAAGTGGAAAATAACTTTACTTTCGGAAGTCGGTGGCAAAAAAGTCAATGAAACAAACAATAGTCACCGACTTCCGAAAGTAAAGTTATTTTCCACTTTTTTAGTGTTTTTTTTGGAAGTCGGTTTTTTTTTGCAAAAAAGTTTTTTAGTGTTTTTTTTGGAAGTCGGTTTTTTTTTGCAAAAAAGTTTTTATTTTACCCTTTTTAGTTCAAATTTCATCACACACAAATCCTTGTCAAGTATCAATTTCGCAATTTCTTTTACTTGGATGACATATTGTTTCCAGCTATTTTGATTTCAAAACCAAACTGCTGAACCGATTTTGATGAAATTTCTATGGGACCAATCGAGAAGTAGATCCATTCAGATAAAAGAAGATTTTTTCAAATCGGTTCATAAATGACGGAGATATGAGGTAACAAACACAAAAAAAAAAACATACAACCGAATTGAGAACCTCCTCCTTTTTTAGAAGTCGGTTAAAAAGCCAAAGGAATCGGTCGTGTGGTTTCATACGTCACTCATTTGTTCGTAAAACCGGAAGTTCCCTCGGTAGGCAACTAGGCACGCCCACGCCTTAGAATAAAAATCACATTATGATCACGTGTTCACATGATCCCTTTGGTTAGCATGCTGCTCAACTGTCTCGTTGAAACAAATTGCAATATGATGACCATCTTTATCGAGGAGCTCGTGGCTAAATAATAACAACCGTTCGGGTCGATCTTTGGGTTAAGCCGTGCTTGCTTAGTTTTGTCTTTGGATGGGTTACCACCACATTCCGTGTTTTTTCCGTGCCTCGGAAAGCACGTTAAGCTGTTGGTCCCGGCTGTCATTTGTAGATCTTTGACAGTACTTATAGGTAGTCAGTGGCCTGAGAGTCCGACGTCCAGTCTTCAAGTCTTTCAGTCTGAGGTGTGGAGGTCAGATAAGCAGTCGCTCTCTGTAAAATACTGGTATTCAGCTGCATCCGGTTAGACTGGAACTGGAACGGCTTCTCCTGTGCTTATCACATTCAACGGATTCCTCCGGTCCGGCCACCAGTACAACCATACTCACTTTAACCGGCGTATATTTCACGTAGCTGTCCCCACCCTAACCTCACCTGAAGTAAATAACCGGCCCAGCCACACACCCGGTCGCTACTGCGGTTAACCGTTTACCATTGCGGGTTCCCGCGCCTCCTTGTTGCATACCAATGAGTTTATTATCCAAAGACGTGCTTTACTTATTGTACAGAGATGCTTTTAAATAAATAGAGCCGGTTTAACCGCATTGTTAGTCATGCGGTTAAGAGAACCTTTTGGTTAGGCAATAGAAAAGCCATTTAATTGTTTGTACTCACATACCTTAATTATTTATTGTATTTCCTTCCGAAAATGATAAATTCTCAGACCTCCAGATTCTAGTTTGTTACCCGGTTCTGTGTATGCCGTTTCTTTCCTACCCATAAACTACAATGTAGACGATAGCATTAGTAGCAGAAATAAACTCAAACTCAAAGCATTTATTTCAATAAGACCAGTACAGGCACTTTTGAATGTCAAAACACAAAAAAAAAACTAAGCTACAGTCCCAGTCACAGGGCATAATAACCTGTGTAAGTACTGTAGTTGCCCATTCGAAAGCGTAGATCCTATGGAGAAGAATAATAATTGCTCTGGATTAGTTCCGGGAAACTGGTCTTTCAGATACTTCACTGAATTTAGTAAAAAGTACATCATTATCAGCCTACTGCAGTCCACTGTTGACGATAGGCCTGTTTTTACTCGATTGAGGCGAAGCCTAAAAGGAGTGCTATGTTTTTGACCTGTAAGTATGTTTGTATGTCCCTTTCTTTTTTCCCTCATAAAAATTATGTATTTGGAGTGTCATATTGTGAAGAACGATTTTTTTTATATTATTACCATCGAGTGGGGTATCAAAATGAAGGGTTTTTAAAGGTGACTACAATAATATATGCAACATATATGTTTAAATGTAATTATTAGTTGACTTTATGGGTCAGTTAGTAATTAATACATAAGCTCCACGCGGTGAAGGCGGTAACAATTTTTTTGGCTAAAACTCCCATTTATATAAAATTCAGTAGATGCCTTCGGGCTTATGTTATAATCGTCCTTATTATATTTTATTAGAGACTTTTAGACTGTTATTTGGCACAGTAGCCTTTTATTCACCAAAGGTCAAGCCTATGTTGCTTTGAGCAGAGTTAGGACGCTCGAAGGCTTGGCTATTCGTGCACTTGATCCAAAAAAGCTTTTAAATAACCCTCACGACCAAAACTTTGTGAAAGAATTAAATCATTTGTAAACTAAAAAGCTGGAAATAAAAAAGTAATTAAAAAACTAAAAAACCCGACTGCGGTATAAAAACTTAAGTTAAAAAAAACTGTTATACACTGAAAAGCTAAGAACAAGCACATTTTATATTTTCAAACTCAAATGGGTACCCGCCTGCTTGCAACTTTTAATTATTTTTCTTTTTCATGCATTAGCAGCAGGCAGTCCACTGGTGACGATAGGCCTGTTTTTCAAAAATTCTCATCCAGCTGCTACGAACCACCGAACCGAAAAGTAGTATGTATTTTAGTGTCATTGTTAAATCGTGAAAAAGTCATTGCGCTGGAACATAAACTGCTTTACGCGTGAAAACAAAATACCCATTTTTTATGCTGATTGAAGTAGTTATGACAATGTATTCTCCAGAAGTCAATGTTTCTACAGTCCGCTTTGCTTTTATTCCTTTCGGCAAGAATGTGTCGTTTGGGGCTTGTAAATTGCAGTACTTTGGTACCTGCTGTGGTTTCATTGTTCTCCTGTGAATATTATGCCACGTAACAGGTCCTAACCTACATAATGGCTTATGTTAGTCATTGTTACATCAAAATAGTATGTGGTATAAAGGGATTTCATTTTGGAAAACATGGATGACAGTCATAGACATGCCTATTATGAAAATTATATGTTGATTGGCATGTGCTTGGATCCCTAAGTGGCAGATTTCAAATATATTTGTTTTGTTCACATATGTAGTTGTAAATAATAGAGGTACTAATTCTGTATATTCTCTAAAGTTAAATTTATGTAATCTCTATGGTATAATGTAGTTAAACTACAGTTCATAATCGCATGCTAAACGATAACCCACATCCCGGTATATCCAGCCCATTATACTGAAACCAACACTATTCCTGCATATAAACTATGTCCATAATCCTCATATTATTCTAGTGCTTACCTGCTAGCTGTGATGTATGAAGGCTGTAGCAACCTGAGCCCGCTACGAGCTACGGCGTAGTGGAGCTACGGCGTAGCGGGGCTACGCGCTACGAGGTTGACGTAGCACTCTCTAGGAATAATTGCGAGCCATTGCAAGCGCTCGTTTTACGTTATTATGAGATTTTATGAAATTTTAGCTTTGCTGGGGTTTGCAATATAAACAGTTATGAAGAGATTCATTTTAGTAGAAGATTTTGAGATAAATTATAAGTTAAAACTTTTCTCTTTTAAGAAAAAAGTCTGTAGGAACATAGATAATGTTTTAGTGTCAAATACCACCTTGTCTTCATTTGTTGAAGATATCCGCTACTAGCACCTACTTATTTGATGTCAGTACTTTTAAATAAAACAACTGATGTACTGCAAACATCGGCCACATTTGCAAGCCTAACTAGAACATCAAGCATGATAAGGGTCCTTCAAATTGGCAATCAGAAAGCCTATTCACAATCCGTAAACAACCGTCTATTATTGATCGAAAATAACTTCAACAAAGCCCAGGCAAGTTAACATCAAAATACACAATTCGCCTTTCCTACTTCAAATAACCGTACAAATTTTATTCAGATTTCAAGTCTGCGAACTTGAATGGTTTCACAATCAAATACTGGGAGTATTGGCGAGAGTTTGCAAGCCAGTGGACTGTGTTCCTTTTGACGGTTACTCTCGAGTTTATATGGAAAATGTTTGTATTTGAAGAAGAAGAAGTAACCTTTATATTTTTTAAATGTGTTGCTTTGTAACAAATACTATTACTTTACTTCTGAACGCTTCATTTTTTTCATTTTTAATGGATAACCTAATTATTAATCAATCATTGACTAGGGTAGCTTCTTACTTAAGTGTACGATCCCTCGGCCAAATAATTTGAACAATGGATTCCCCTAAGTAATCCTTGATTGAATAACCCTCTCCTAATCAAGGACTACTCACTATTAATTGAGTTCCGATAGGTGCGAAATGGTCAAGTGAACTTCCTAGTTTAGACGTTAGGTATGTATAAAACTGGCATGGGAAGCCGTCACCTTCTTCTGCGAAGCAGTAATGCTCGCGAATGAGGAGGCGGAACGCGTGAGGGAGAGGCAAACTCTGCGCCCTCACGCCCCTAGCCGCCGCAGGAGACGCCCCGGGCGTCGGGAATCCCAAGCAGATTCCGGGATTGCGGACGGCGAGCAATGGGTAACTCGCCGTCCGGTAAGGACCAGGCCCGGGTCGATGGCGCGTTGTGTTCCACGCGCGCCTCAAAGAGATGTCAGCACAAACTGACGGGGTCCATTAGGACCGATGCCTGCCAGGGTTGCGGATTTGTTCGAAAGAGTTACCGTGGCCCTTGGCACCTTGGCACAGGCAAGTGAAGGAACACGGGTGGATTTTAGTCAGTAAGCGTCTGACACGGCCTCCCGCTCCACCCAGAGCGGGATAGGTCATTTGATGATTTCCCACCCCAAAAAAAAAAGGTTGTTTAAAGCTAATATACTCTCGTGTGATGTCTCCGACCTTGAAACTGGACAACTGATGTTCTATGACTTTCGGAAACTCATAATTTGTTTTTTAGTTTTACCGTTGATCATCTACATACATCTATATCATTTAGTTTCTATATGTATTAAGTTCATTTTTTTTTTGCGAATTTCAAGAAGTCGTAGAGCAAAAGTTGTCCAAGGGATCTAGCGATTATTATGTTACATCTTGTATACTAACAAGCTTTTACACAAATACACTCGAGATGGGACATTATCCCACGGGAACGTAGGTAGGTACTGCCGGAATAAAGAGTATATTTCGTGCTAATACAGGCCATCGGATACCTATTCGCTAAACTTAATTCAAATCCGTTCACCAGTGAAAAGGTAACAGACAGACTGGCAGACAGACTGGCAGACAGACCGACAGACAAACAGAACACAGTCAGACTGATTTACTTTCGCCTCTGCTCAATTTGTGAAGAAAAACAATATCTCTTGTAACCGGTATTTCTTATTACCAAACCAGCCTCAACATTTCGCCCTTGAAATATCATACTTTTAATACGCCCGCAACTACTCCGGTACACTTGTTCCGTCAGTGTGGAGTGTCTCTAATGTGTTTGCCGCGGTCGGGTGTCGCCGGCTGCCGGCTCCCACGTCTGACAGGGGCCTTACTTCGTGAAGCTCTCGGGTAATATTGTAAGCTTTGATTTTTGCTTCAAGTACGTCTGGGCTGGGATTTCAAGTCGTTTACCTTACCTAACAAACATCGAAAGATTGTAGTATGAAGGTAAGCAGCCATCTCAGTTATTCTAGAGGTGTATATACTATTAATTGCCTCGTTGGTCTAGTGGTGAGGTCCTGGATTCGATTCCCTGGTCGGGCAAAATGTTATTTGATTTTTCCATCAGCAATTTCTCAGTAGCAGCCACGGGGTCTGAATTTGTGCCCGGTTGATGGCAATAGGCTCGCCCTCTAGTACATGGGACTTAAACATAACTGGCGAAATGTGGGTGTATTATTAGAGGTGTACCTAATAGTACACCCACATTGCCTAACCCTTCGGGGATTGCAGGCGCGATGTTATGTGTTATATAAAATTATTGAGTACCGGCAAAGGATCTTAATAAACTTCATGGGTCTACTGGGAATAGATTTATTATATTTTTGCGAGATTCTTTTTTTGATGAGCTAAGAAATTCTTGATTTTCTTTTGTTTTTCGTTCAGAACTCCGCTATCCGGAAAACTTGTAAGAAGTTTGTTTGGCGATATTATGTTACGAGTAACGTAATAAAGTTAAAACTTTACCATATTTGCATTGCTAAAGTCTATCAAGACAACTCCCATCGGTACTGTAGGAGACTAAGGGTAAATTCGATAAAACAAAATTACAATTTACTGTTTAAAAAGCGATTTAATCGCCGAATAACACATACATAGGTACTCATGTTGGTCGAATCCGCAACAGTTAGTAGATTATAGGGGTTACAATATTTTTGTATGAAGCCTGACCTGCCTAACTTCCGCCATGTTATTTTATTTTCAGAATAACAGCCACGCAGGTTTTATAACCTGTGTTAATTAATAGCTGGTATCAATACTTACAAGTATTATTAATATAAACTGTTATATTATAACTTTGATGGTTTAAATCACAGAAATTTTACTTAACTTTGTTTGTATTGATGCCAGCTATTGATTAATACAAGTCTTATGCATAGTTTTTTTGTAAATAAAATAGCGGAAGATAGGCGGACCAAAAGATCCGTTTATGATCGAAATGGTTTTAACCAGCTACACAAAGACCATAAACACATCATGATCGATATAACATCAACCTAAATCCATAATTCTCCGATGTATGCGTGGCCACGACACTCGACGTAAAACCGTTGGTTTGCGAAAATTCCTTCGTGCGCCGTTATTGGGCGTCTATCATGGCGCTGGCAGATTTATGGCAACCCTTCCAAATGGCCGGAGATAGGTAACGCGAAGGTGCTTACGAGCGTCGATACGTCTGGTTTAAGTGCTCAAATATTGGTCTAATTTTCCAAGAAAATCTGATATACCCCAGGTATATGCTGACCAGAGGGCCTGAACAAGTAACAATCGTTTTCGTTGAATTTTGTATTTCTACAATAACTTTGGACAAATTAATTGTAATTCTTTTTCCATTTTAATACTTGTATATATTTTTATTACTAATATCTTGCATGCTCTATTTGTGTGTAAGCGCATGTTTTTAGCAAACAAAATAGCATTATCTTTTATTATTATCTTTATACATATTAAATTCAAAGTCCTGACTGACTGACATATTAACGCACAGCCCAAATCGCTGGTCCTAGAGACATGGAATTTGGAGGGTGTATTCTTTGTAAAGAGTAGGTCTCCACTAAGAAAAGGTTTTTCAAAATTCCACCACCAAGAGGGTGAAATGGGGGGTTGAATATTCTGTGAAACTTTATATTCTCTGGGTCGATTGACTCGAAACTCTTCAATTAAAATTATGAAACATGTGTATCATACTTTTTTCCAAAATCATCTGCCAACAGAGTCAAATAGGGCTTTGAAATCACGATGACGGGTGCACGTGGCGTAGGGCTTGCGTGGTGCGCCAGTATTTACCTATTAGTAAGTAGGTAGGATTTTTCTGAGGTAGATAGAGTGCAACAGAGGGGTACTCTGCAATATTTCCAAACAAAGCAATATGGCCGAAGTACTTCGTAAAACTAAATTAATTGTTTAGGATGAGAGTATTACGATTAAACTAGCAGGTGATTTCCGGCACACATTACCTGTAGTGCCTAGGGGAACGCGAGCAAATGAAGTCAAAGCGTGTGTGAAACCATCTATTTTGTGGCCATCAATGACTAAACTTAGTCTTACAAAAAATGTGATAGTCCCCCTGAGGGGAGATGTTTCCGCTGGACAGTTTTCAGATCTTTTAATCAAAATAGAAAATGGTGATTACCCAGAAGTGTATAATAAAATAATCCCTTTTGATATCGTTCGAAGCAGTTGAAAATCTTTTTAAATCAGTGATAAACAACGATGACGCCATACATTACCCGGTTGAATATCTTAACACATTGAAGCCTCCCGGTCTGCCAACTCACATATTAAAATTGAGAGTTGGCGCCCCAGCAATTTTGCTGCATAAGTTAAACCCGCCAAAATTATGCAATGGCACCAGGTTGCGAGTGAAAAAATTGCAACGAAATGTTATCGAGGTAACTATACTGGCCGGTTGTTCCCGAAGGGAGTCTGTGTTTATTCCTCCAACTCCATCGAACTCCCCCTTCGGATACAAAGGAGTACAGATTTCCCTCAAAGTCTGCTTTCCCATTGACCATAAATAAACCTTTTTTTTTAATGGGTTTGCTCTTGACTCTAGTCTAGGTCAGAGGTGACAGAAACAGTCGACGATGGAGCGAGCTTACCCAGAAAAAGCCTGTTTACTCTAACTTTGAAAAGATTAGGGTTAAATGCGTTCGGAAACACAGACGCAGGCAGAGAGTTCCACTCCTTTGCTGTGCGCATAATAAAAGACGTTTGACAACGCTTAGTGCGAATTGGCGGAATATAAACAAGGTAGGTATGGTAACCTACGGTGTGTGTGTGTAAATCTCAAGGCCAAACTCTTAATTTAGCAGGGGTAGACTTAAGGGAGAACTGCTTTTCTCACGGCTAGTTATATCATACGTGGCCTGCTCTAGAGTAAGCTTCCGGAGCAGCCTGGTGATTTTAGCACCTGAAGGAAAAACAAAAAATATTGTTTACAAAGAAATACTTGCGGTAGGTAAAGTATTTCGTTGTAAACAATATTAATTATTTATTATCCACTTGAGGTTGTATCTTAATTAGATCTTTTCGTCCATATTGTTTTTTTGGGATATTTTCAGTTCGTATGTTTAACGAGATGAAGTGACAGCGCTTTTAATGTTTGTATCCGAAAAAAAATATTGTTTCATGTAGGCCACGCGGGCGAAGCCGCGGGCAGAAGCTATAAAATATATAGAAGAACAGAATAAATTAATATCTTGGTTTTAAATTGAAATAAAGGTAGTTACTTAAGACAAGATTGAGAATTATGAACTTTTCGTTGGCTTATGTCATTCCGATACATTAAACTTTTCTATCATGGTCGTCGGTTTGAAATGATACTTTGTCTAGTTTCTTAGGTTATAGCAAGATGATTATAGATTTTCACTTCAGTTTACTGCGATTTCTATGAATATTTTAGAGAATTAATAGTCGTAAAATCAACTACGGCACCAGTTTGTTAGTTGGTCAATGATTTTCTTTCCTTACTCATTTTTTAAACATCGACTAGACAATTATTCCTTTGAAACCAAAATTCAGTAATCATCTATATAAACATGCATCGACACAAACTGTCTTACGAAAAAGTTTATATTACCAAAATGAAAATATATAGGCCATAAAGAAAATCTAGTTCCAAATTGAAAACTATCTGAAGCTATGTTCCAATGAAAAAAAAAGGAAAACCCATTAAGTCATAGAGTTTTAAGCGTAAACTTTTTTTGTTGGTTTTTCGTTAGTTCTGCAGAAATGTGTAAATCTCGTGTTGCCGTGCAATTAAAAGTTTAGGATTTTGTAAAAACACTAAGAGATTACTTTTTCATACTGTGTTGCGACGGATTTGGCAGTTTTCCAGGCAACATAGTCGAGTTTAAGTTAGTTCAATCAATACGTGGGAAGCTCTGAGTAGCATTTTGACAAAAAGTTGTGCCTAATTTTGACTCGGTATTCTATGAAAATATAATCAATCATATTATTCATGTGGAACAGAAGTAGTCATCATTCTTATTTTTATCAGATATCTTTAAAAGGAGCGTTATCAAATGTAGTTAAACTTATAAAGACTAAACTCAGAATCGATACTCGTAAATCCATACCAACCAAGTACAAACCACTTTATGTGTGTGCTCTGGATCAGCCATAGCACAGGGCAATACTGAAAGTACAGCTAGGTCTACGCTCCTAGGTATTGTGGCCGGCGTGTGGCCGCACTGTAAAAAAGGGACTACACTTTACCGACGTGGAATTGGCTTCGAACTATCACCAATCAGCACATTAATTATCGCGTTAAGTTCCGCGCAGCGTCGTCCGAACCGAACGAGGCAAATGACGTCTTTTTCGCATTAATTGCATATGATCATGAAACTCCCTAACAATTCGGGAAGTGACGCATATTGTTTTTTTTTGTTATATTACAAACACAACTATCTCCTAGTCATATGCCACATTACCGAAAACCCCTCATCTCTCCACCACATGGGGGTGAAGTTGGCTTTCTGCCGCGCCACGGAGTCTAGCCGTACCGACGTCTATGCGTCTCTTGTGCAACTCTTCCTGCATGAAAATGTTTACACTAAATAAGGGACTATGTGGGTGTGTGTGTGTGTTAGGGAGTTTATGTCTTGTAGGGGGCAGAGGGTGAGGGGTCAAAGTACGTAGGCAGTGATAGACAAAAGTTATCGGTAAATACAACAGCCAAAGTGTTGCTAGCTTGCTATTACTTACTAGCCTCAGCCTATGGCACTCTGCAACAGTGCAGCTTTCTTGCAGTGAAAGATTTTTTGAAATTGGAAAAATAGTTTCGGAGATTACCTTCTACATCCAAACTTACATACTCCTCTTTATAATTACAGTGGAAACACAACTCCACTCCACGACTAACAAGGAAACTAGTTTTCCGAAAGCAACAAGTGACAAATTAATCATCACCGTCATCATATCAACCGCAAGACGTGCACTGCTGGGGATAGGCCTCCCCCAAGCGTCGCCACATTGACAGGTCCTGTGCTACATACGGGGTGGACGGGACACCCACGCAAAAACGGAAACCACATACTCAGTACAGTAAAAAAAGGGGGTTCAGAATGATGAACTGAGTATGTGGTTTCCTTTTTCGCGTCGGTGTCCCTTCCACCCCGTATGACAAACAAAATCACAAATTCCCAACTGAAACAATAAAAGCGTTACTAGTTTTTCTAAAGAATTCATCATTCCAAACCTTTGTATACGTGGATCTCCGAATAATGACGTATAAGTGAGCGCAGAGGAGATGGTTACGACACCAACATAAATATTTGCAAAATAACGACTAACTAGATACACTATTTTTCACATAAAAAATAAAAAACGATAAAAAAGATAATACGAACAAAATATCCGTTTCTCCAGTCTAACAAGATTTCAAAACCACGGTCCTTCAACATTGATAGAGAAAATAATGGTGTTTCTACTAAACTCATCACTTAAACTAATCAAACTACACAATCTTGTAGCAATCTACTTACTTTGAAAGTTAAGGACACTAGCCAGAGGCTGCTTGGCATTCTCTTCGAATTCCTATAAAGAGAGCATCGGACAACACGAAAATTTACAGATGCGTACTTACAACAGTTGGCAGAAGCTTCGTTTTAGCATGAAATAGGGTCAATAAAAGCTTGGCATTATGTATGAGTATACTGAACTTATGCTTGTTTATATAAACAACATATTCCTTCGAAAACTAAAATAAAAGTTTGATGAACGCAGTTTGATGAGCCTGAAAATATGAATTATTTACAAATTCTTATGAAACAGCTCTACCGAAAAAAAAATTATCATCAAGTAGTTTTCCGACTAAGGACCTTTACTAATGAATAGAATAGAATTTTACCAATGAAACTGAACATGATCAGCGATATCTACATTATGACAATGTCAGCTCTTGTCCCTCTCAAGAGGAGACCTGTGCCTCAGCAGTGTGGTATGATAGACAGAGTGGGCATAGATTAGGCAGCTCTTGAAAGCATTACTGCAGTCTTACATCGGGCTCTGACGAGCTAATGTATAGGCTATGTGCATGTAGTAGTTAAAATATTGTTAAATGAAATGAAATGTTAAACGTAATGAAATGTTAAATGTTTTTTTTTCATTGTAAAGTATGTAATGTTAAGTGAAATTTATTTTAAGAAATGTAATATAAAGGCAAATAAAGGCTAAATAATAAAATGTGCTTATAGTTAATTTTAACAGATTACTTTCCAACAGAACCTAGCTTGTAACTTCGAAATCGCTTGACCTAGTCCCTTGTTGTTGTATAAGTCAATCAGTTGTACATATGTATATACATAACATCACGCAGAGGCATACCTTATAGTACACCCATATTTCGCCAGCTATATTTAAGTCTCATGTAATAGGGGGTGAACCTATTGTCATCAACCGGGCACAAACCCAAACTCCGTGGCTGTTACTCAGAAGTTCCTGATGGAACAACCCAATAACACTTTGCGCGACCAACAAATGTCCTTTCTTTGGTATTATTCGTCGTTTCGTTAAGCTCCTTGAGTTATGAGTCGGGCTTCACGGTAACTGACAAATGTTTGCACAGGCTGGACAGGTCCGCTCAAATCTGTGTGGTTTTTTCTTCAAAAGACCATCTCAGACATTCATCTACATAGTCCTCATGTGAGTTTATCAAGATTATGTCTCGACCTTAAAAGAGACGATGACCTCTGAATTTGTTTCGCCTGTTTCTTCTCAGAGTAGTCAGGTACGAAACACCGGCCTAATCTAGTTTTAAAACAGAAGACGTGTAAAAGTGTTTGTAAAAACCTCATTTATGATTTAATATAACCATCCACAATCAACCAGCTGTCCCAACTGTAAGTAATGAATAAGTAAAGATGGCGGTTCGGTTCAAGGCCCGTTCGCTGCAGTGAACTACACACCACTAACATATTCCTAGTGTGTGGGTTCAAAGCACTGCCTTGCGGTGTGGTTACGTCATAAATATATGAGGGGAACTACATATTAACGTAGGACTGAAAAAGACGAAGTTGTTAGTTTCCATGCCGTTTCTTGATTGTCAAAGGGTGTATAAGCTTTGGTACCAGATGACTAGGTTTTTTTTATTCGCCAATCCATAAATGTAGATATGTGTGTCGACTTTACAAACATAGCACTTGCAATATTTAGAGTTACAGCTATTTTGGTGACAGCTTGTGTACTTTAAAAGTTGGCAAAGACAAGAATAGCAATTTAACTTATAGCATAAAACATTTAAAGTTCAGGTTAAGCCTGGGTTGGTCCGTGGATGGGTGAGCACCCATTGCTTACTTCTAATTCTACTTCGTGTTTCCACCGTGCCTCGGAAAGCACGTTAGGGTTGCAGTTGGTCCCGAAAGTCTGACTACCAGTCTTACCAAGGGGTACCTTATTATGGAGGTCAGATAGGCAGTCGCTCCATGTAAAATACTAGTATTCCGCTGCATCCAGTTACACTTTAAACCGACTCCAATATAGTTGGTAAAAGGCTAGGCAGATGATGATGAAATATTGAAATATCGCTCTGTTTCGCAGCAAACTATTGTTGAATTGAGTTGCGTTGAATTTAAAATATTGCAATTCATAATCAACATTTAGCTACGAGTATATGCGACGTTGTCAACTTTTAGAAGACATATTTTTTGTATCGGCAAGACTTGCTTTGACAAGAGATTGTGGCTTTATAACTGGTTTGTTAAGGCGCCCTCATAATAAACAACCACCTCACGTCATGTCAAGCGATGGTCGACGATAGTTCACATTACGCTACGAACATTTGCGATGGCCCTCAATACTGTGTAACTTATTCTTCTCCCAAGTTATTGCTATCGAAAACACAGTCCTGGAGCTTCCCCCGTAAGTTATATTTTTGTATACATATGTCAATACACTACCAAAACAGCTATACTATAACTATATCCACTCCACTTCCACTTTGTTTTGTCAAGTGCGAAACTAATAAATACTTTTTCTTTCTTTCTTTCTTTATATCCCTCACAGCGAACAGTGCGGTAACATGTAACTGCATCAACTATCAAGTAAACCAACAAATTGTTCGGTCAACTATACGCTGGGAACGTTTACAAATTATTGCCGCTTCGTTAAATTCAACTGCAAGAGTATAACTGGGTTCTAACGGCCCTGTGTCTTGGTTGCAGTCAAGTGATCACATTTTTCTCGAGTCATTTGTTTTGTTGCGTAAGAAGAAACTGCTAGGAAGAGCTATGAATCTGAAACGGGGTAGGTAGGTAAGTAGGTAAGTTCTAAGCTTCGATTTTATAGCCTACTGTACGGAGAATAAAGGTTGCATACTTACGACAGATATTTGATTTTTTTAATAGTAAAGGATAGCGTGACGGACGTGAAACGTGTTGCGCCGACCCCGAGTAACATGGGACAAGGGCAGGAGATTATTATTATTATTTTTTTAAAAACGTTGCCCCACACTAGGAATTTCTCCTGTATCGTGGGTGCGTTTACAAACATTTAAAGTCACATACACAAACAACCAGACCCGGAACAACTATCTGTAGGCCATACAAATATTTGTTCCGTGCGGGGATCGAACCCGCGACACGCAGCGCAGCAGTCAATTGCTCAGCCACTGCGCCAACCGTGCCGTCAAGAATGATGATGACTTACAATTTTTTGATGGCTGTAAACAGTGTTCATAAGGTAAATGACGCGTAACATTTTTTGTTTGTAAAAACCACCGGTTCCGGGAGTTACCACGTTGCAGTTCGAACCTCATCAAACCAAGCGGTCCTATCAAAAAATGAATTGTACTTTTCGATATAACTTTGTGTTAGATATTACAAAAATGAATGTTCTTATATCCATCCTTGACAAGACCTATGGCAAAAAGACAATAAAAGTGGAGAAATTAGATCAACAATCATAGCACGGAATATTGCCAATTCTATTCCTATAAAGTTATAGGCAACAATACAATTAAATTCACACAGTAATATAATTCTACTTACCCATTTAAGCAACAAGCTTCATTACACACTAATCCCGCAGCCCAGATAAGCCTAGTCCATACAAATTCGCATCATAGCCCTAGATAATGCTGTCCACAACGCGCTGGTCACGATCGGGCCAGTGCCGCGCTTACCGCTTGGCCACAACCTACACGTTCAAGCGTCACACGTATAGCAACAGTGATTGCGGCGAAAATAAATGAAAGATCATTCTTAGAGCATGCTACGAGTTACAGCGAAAGGTGACACACGCGCGTGTCTCTTGCCGTTGATGATTTATCGTAAAACCTGAGGTCGTGAGCGACGCGTTAACGAACCAGTTATGAAATGTAAACAAATACAGATAGGTCTACTGTGTGTTTTGTTAAATGTATTGATACAAATTGCAGGCGAGATTGGAATTACGACCTAGACCCAGTGTTCTAAATGGAATTAAAAAAACAAATCTTCAATTAGCGATCCTCGCGATCATTGTCAAAGTGGCGGTATTTTCATGCGATCCTAAATAATAAATGATGTTTATTTTGCAAATAGGTTTTTAAAAACACTTTTACACGACTTCTTTTTTAAAACTAGATGAAGCCAGTGTTTCGTACCTAACTACTCTGTGAAGAAACAGCCGAAACAAACTTCAAGGTCATCGTTTCTTTTAAGGTCCAGACATACTTAATCTTGGTCAACTCACATGAGGACTATGCAGATGAGTGTCTGAGATGGTCTTTTGAAGAAGGAACCACACATATTTGAGTGGACCTGTCCAGCCTGTGGAAGCATTTGTCAGTTACCATGTAGTTCGACTCATAATTTAAGGAGCTCAATTTAAAATCTTGGCTTGCCCTTATAACCAACTACTCTTCATGACGTTAGGGTTTCTGAACAGTCTGCTCACCTTATGGGCTTACCGATTGTTGGCCCCTATGCACGCTACGTCAGTCATTTGTTCGGCGCGACGATGCGTTCGTATTCGCCGAATAAAATACAAGGATCGCGTATTTGACGGACGATCACTTACAAGTTAAAGGTCCGAATTAAGACAATGTCTGATGTAATGTGTGCTGTAATGAAAAACATATAACAAAAATATTCTAGGTCAGTCCCATTTGATCGTCTTCTTTTCTGATATCAATGTAATTAGAAGGGGCTTATTTGTAGTTAATTGAGGCGGCTATCGAGTGCTATAGACAACGTTAGTAATATTCTAAAAATATACCGATTAGTGTAATTGTTTGCCATCGGTCGATTGTTTTTCAGAAATACCGTTACATTGATTTTTCTAGCTATTTATTCTTCCTTGAAGCGTCTCCGGACTCAAGTGGGAAGATGTAACTCCAACCTCGTTAAGTTGGGCTACCTCAATGAAACAGCAGCGGGGTGTGGTTGTGGAGCTGTGCTGCAAACTATGCTCCAGCTCCTATCCTGCCCTCTTAGCCCAAAGATATGCAGCCGAAGTGACCTCTGCGCTGCCACCGACTACGCGGTGGAAGTGGCGAACTTCTGGGCTAACAAAATATAAAAAAAATGTCGTGCCAGCGACACGAAGAAGAAGATAATAGTCACGCTTTACCTGACAGCAGAAAAGGCAGCAACTACTGCAAATCATACAAACATAACACGACGCCTGTAATCCCAGAGGGAAGGGTTAAGCAGAGGTGTAGGTACTATGGTTCACCCACATTTCACCGCGTTTGTTTAAACACCACAAAATATGTTAATTTACTACCGCAAATCTTCATGCAGAAATCTACAAAGTAAAGTAAGCTATTACAATTTAAATAATACAAAAGACACACTTACAACGCCGTCGCATAAAGTAAATTCTCTGTAAAAATTAAATAAGCAATTCTACGACGTCAAAATATTAATCAGAGCGAAGAACTTATGTTCTTCGCTAGATTACCGGGCTACTACATTTTAACGTGTAGCAGAAAATACTGAACTAATCCTGGTTTGTATATCTCTGTTGTATACTCATAAATGGTAGTTCAAGAAAAAGCTGGCTGTTTTCTTATAAGAAGTTTAATGTTCGTTATTTCTTTGTTTTACGCGACTGCGGTGTTCTTCTTCGTGTCGTTGGCACGATTTTTTTAAATATTTTTAACCGACTTCTAAAAAAGGAGGAGGTTCTCAATTCGGTTGTGTTTTTTTTTTGTGTTTGTTACCTCATATCTCCGTCATTTATGAACCGATTTGAAAACATTTTCTTTTATCTGAATGGATTTACTTCCCGATTGGTCCCATAGAAATTTCATCAAAATCGGTTCAGCAGTTTGGTTTTGAAATAAAAATAACTGGAAAAAATGTCATCCAAGTAACAGAAATTGCGAAATTGATAGTTGACAAGGCTTTGTGTGTGATACGATAATTAACAAAAAAAAACCGACTTCCAAAAAAAAACACAAAAAAAATGGAAAATAACTTTACTTTCGGAAGTCGGTGACTATTGTTTGTTTCATTGACTTTTTTGCCACCGACTTCCGAAAGTAAAGTTATTTTCCACTTTTTTAGTGTTTTTTTTGGAAGTCGGTTTTTTTTTGCAAAAAAGGTTTTATGTTACCCCCAACTTCGCCACTTCCACCGCGTCGTCGGTGGCAGCGCAGAGGTCACTTCGGCTGCATATCTTTGGGCTAAGAGGGCAGGATAAGCGCTGGAGCATAGTTTACGACACAGCTCCACAACTACTACTACAAATACACTTAATTTCACCAATGACATTAAAATTAACAAAATGTATCTTATAAAATCGACTTAAAGCGAAGATGCCTGAATTGCCGATAGCCTCGACTTGCGATTGAGCAAGGCAGCAGCGGACACTGATCAAGGTGCACACATCTAATCGATTTTGATGCAAAACATGATTCGAAGATTATTCAAAAGATATCGGAAAGACCGAATGACAGACGTCCATTAGGTCGAACATTCTGCAAATCAGACTTTTTATTTCTTAACGTTTTGTCAATCGGGCGTTCTGCATCAAGACCATAGATTGCCACTTTTAAAGGCCAATGCCCCCAGAGATGAACCTTTCCATTACCGAAATTCTTGAGCTGCATACGCTAAAGTTTTAGCTGAAACTCGTCGCGGCGTCGCTTGGCAGGTTGGCAATGAGGCATCCATGTCGCCTTCATTTACCGCTAAATAAACTGCGTCGGTGCCAAAAGGTACAACTGAAACTATGCCGCAGTATACCACATACTATGTAGAACGTAACTTTGTCTGTGGGGTAATGTATTAATGTTTTTATGGCTAACTTTGTAGTGTCGATCAACTCGTTGCGGTTATTTTTGCTGCATTGCTTTCAAATATTAACTTTTATGACTTTAAACTCTGTTATAAGCTTTCATGGTTTATAACTAATCTTACACTGTCACTTACGGGATATCTTCCGTGACTTTCAATTATTGTAAGTTCCCGATATTTCGACGCTGCTGTTGCAAGCGCCATGATCGCAGAATGACATTTATGACTTTTTCGCCAGTCCGCAGTGGGTTCGCGTTATGAATTACGGCTCACTTCCTCTCTCGTAGAAGGGACTTGCGTTCCAGAAGTGGGACCATTAACATAACATCACGCCTGTAATCCCCGAAGGGTTAAGTTGGTTAGGTACCTAATGGTACACCCACATTTTGCCAGTTATGTAGAAGTCCCATGTTATAAATAGGGGGCAGGCCTCTTGCCATCCACCGGGCACGGAGACGACCGTCTTCAGATACCCCCTGTGTGACAATTCTGGCCCATATGTCCTGACCTAACCTGGAAATGTGACCCGCCCAGTCCCATTTTAACCTCGCAGACTTATCGCCAACGTCGGCGATGCCTGTCTTGGAGAGTATTTTGTGGTTGCGCACTCGATCGGTGATTTTGATTTTAAACATTTTAAACATCAAAATCGCCTATCCTGTCCCTCTGCTGGGCAAAGGCTGCAGGATAGGCTAATAAAAATAATTGAAAAAAATAGTAACTCTACCCTAGAAACGCCTGTCACGTTAATTTTGAACTCAAACATTTTACAAACCTATTTTAGACGAAGCGTGAACCCAGGTGACAATTATAGTGAAATAGATGAGCAGTACAAATAGCAGGCTTGTCTGACACCTAATAACCTAAATATTGCGTCCCAGGCGAGCGGTGTGGTGCTGGCTTTATACGGCGCTCGCGTGACACGACGCCATATCAAATCAAATACTGTTGTGGGGCTAGGAGAAAGTCAGAAGAAAACGATATAGGCGTCAGCGAATGGCTGGAAAGAGAAAAGGGATTTTACCCTACGAAACTTTTTTAAGCCTTAGAAGCTCTGCGAATGGTGGTGACAATTTTAGCTGGATGCTAACGTTGAGTAGTTGAAGTGGCTAGTCACTGCGTTATTTGCCAAGTTAAGTTAATTATCAAAAAGAAAACACCAGTGATATATTCTTGTACGACCAAACGAAAGAAAAAAATGAGTTAGAATTTGCAAAATAGTTGGTTCTAGCAAAATTGGGACTCTAATCGCTTTCTTCTTCCTTCTTCTAGTCTTAATTTTTTATTATTATTTTACTTCTATTTGTAGTTTGTATATAATGTGAATAATAAATATTGACTTTTAACTCACCTAAGTCTACAATCATGTCTTTTCCGCTGACTTCATGGCCCCACACTCTAGCGTCCACTAGCTATACGACCAGCAGCGTCCGTTACCATGAACTCTGACCTTATGGCCAAAACCTGCCAGTATTCGCCACATCACCCCAGTTATAATGAATTACGTAATCACATCGATTTGTTACTCAAAACGTGTAATTTACTTTACTTTTTTGGGTTATTTTTATGTGGGGCACTCGATCAATTTCTTAGGGCGTGAAGTTCCTGACGTTTCGTTAAATAATAACTGTAGAGTGTGTGTCCCGGCAGTCTGAAAATTATTTGAATACTGTTTATTATCTCTGTACCACTGTAAGGTAGACTGGTAGATAATGCCCCAGGCTAATATCTTGTGCATAAAGTTTTATGAATAAATGTTATATGTAACAATAATACACATTTTAACAAACCTTTATAATATTTACCTTAATAACTCATTTAAGACTTGTACAAAGAAAAGTTAATCCATTAAAGCCGTTATTATTTCAATGAAAACAGTACGGTGAAGTCTGGGGTTGCCAGAGGCTTTAAAAAGGATTTATAAAAGTTTTATTACCCACAATACGACAGGAAAGGCTTTTAAAGTGAGCTGGAAGTTGTATTTGCTGGAGAAATGAGGTTTTCTTCACCTTGAGTGCATTTTATATTTGTGATACCGACAGTATTAAATTATATTTGCCTCTTATTTTCTCACTGCAGAGAAAGTAGGTACTTTATATAATAATAAATAGTACTATCTCAGGTCCAGTTGAAAACCAGCGTCGGGCAGTAGCTGCTTGGCATTTTGCTGAACTGGGCTAATTTGGTGCAGCCGTGAGACACAATAATTATCTTTTTTTGTGTTTAGATTTAAGTTTTCTTGTTATTTTTTTGCTCAATGTTGTGTCCAGTTGTGGCATGTGTCAAATAAACCTATTTTATTTCTTTTTATTTTAATGAAAACGATGAACGAGCATTCGGTATTATTCTGTAGTTTTATTCTGTACAATTTTATTTGAAATTAATGTTAATATTTTGTGTATGCTATGGATTATTATTATCTGAAAATAAATGAATTAATAATAATTATGCTTATTTATCAAAACAGTCATACTTCTTTCTGGTGTTATCATCGCAGAAACTGACGCTTTATTTAAGTCATGACAATCATTTAATTTATTCAGTTTACGTTTTAGCAACAACAAAATATCGGAAAGCCATTTCTATCCCCGATATCGGTGCCTGCCCATTAGCAACCCACAAGCGTCATATAATGAGTTATAGCCGTTCGCCGAGCCACCATTTTTTCGCAAACCATAAATTTACTTAATCGCGATTTTAGGGTTTGGGATACAAGTTTTTTCGGCGATTAATTAATATTAAGCGGTTTGGCAGGGCGATAAAGAAAGTTGGGAAAATGGGGGTTATTTTAAAGATAATTAAGCCAAAGCCACCTTGGTCTATACTTCATTACAGTCACCCTTAACACCGGGGATTTGTAGAGCCTGACATTGAACTTGTGTAACTGACACTAAAGCAAGATTGTGTGTTTGGAAAAACCTATGTTTTGGACACGCGTGGTCAATAACAGCCCACTCCCTCTGACAAGAGAGGCCTGTATGATGTATCCTCACAATTGAAGAACACACATCACATCATGACACGCTCAAAATGCTTCTAAATTAGTAGACTTAATTTTGAATCTATAAATGAATATACATAAATGTTGATGGATGGAGAGGGAGAGGAAGACCAAGGAAATGATGGATGGATTGTCTGAGTGAGGTTATGAAAGAAAATGGAGTAAATGATAGCGTGACGGTTGACAGAAGAGAATGGAAGACTAAAACGTGTTGCGCCGACCCCAAGTTACTTGGGACAAAGGCAGGAAGATGATGGTGAGTCGTTGAATCTGAGACTACCAGGTACTCTTTCTCAAGCTAGATATTTCATACAGCCAGGTGCTGAATCTGACTGACAAACATGAAGATACCAGCAACTTACGCTGCACAGACGCAATTTCAATCGCTAGCCTTCCTCTCAAAGAAATGATAAAGTTATAGAAAAAATATACTTCGAACTCTTATCAGTATCAATTCTGTTCCTGAATGCACAGTTAATTTGAGAGGCTTAACGAACGCGACCTACTTTTCACTTGTTAAATATTTAACGCCTTTAAATATCGCTATTGTTATCTCTTATCGAGTTTTTCTGTTTCAAAAGAAGACAGAGTTGAAAGTTTGTTAACAATCTGTTGTTCATGGGGATCTTACGATTAAAGATTTGAATAACTGTGACGTTAGCCCATCTTTGCTGTCACTCAGTTAGGTAAAAAGGTTTTTTTCTGTGATAGACACTGCAGGATACCAATGGACTGTGTGAAAGATGATATGACTAGAAAGGAGGTGACTGCTGAGATGACGAGTAATAGAGAAGTATGGAAGAAGAAAACATGCTGCGCAGAACCCAAATAAATTTGGATAAGGGCAGGAGAATGATGAGATCTGAATCGAAGAGCTAGAGCTAGCAGATGATTAGTAATCGATTCAGATTTCGTACTATATTAAGTAAAGTTCCATAATTTCGTAGTATGTTTATACTACTAAACGTAAATTATGAGGATCTTTTTCAATCAAGTTTATTAATGATAGAACCATAGATACCAAGATGACAGCTTATATAGATGTATTCCAAACGAATGAGACATGCCGCACCGGCTCCAATCAATCCTCTCAGCCTATCAGAGCTCACAGCAACACCCTGTCGTCCAACACTCCACCATTATAAGACCGTAGGTCCATCTAAGTGGGGGGTGTCCGAAACTAAACTTGTAAATCAGGCTGGCAGGAATCGGCTGGTGAATTATCAACACCTTTAGCCAAGGCATTATAAAGAGCAAAAGTGATTAAAAATAATCTCTGGAATCTAACCAAACTAACTTTACATAACGAACCCTATTTCACAAAGTTACATATGTACATATAAATAGCTACGAGTAGAACCTTCTGCATCATTTATAATTTTGACAATAAACTACAAATTACACACACATTGTAAGTCGCGTCTTATTTCTATGATTTACGACCGAAAGCCCGGTTTATTTCATTTTGTACGGGTCCTTTCTCACCCAAGTTGTACAGGCCATCTGTTGACAACAATTGTTGTTGTTGTTTAGAACAAAAAAAAACGTTAATATTGTGCTGTCTAACTTTTGAATTGTTTTCTAGCTTGAATTGGAGAAATTCAGAAGTTTTGTAGGTGTACTTACAGCTTTTATTGACACTTTTAGAACAAGTTTGTATCGCTGCAAACAAGTGCATCTTGTACAGGACAAACGTAGGTACGATGCAAAATTGTTTAAATTGTAGTTCTCAGGAAAGTCATACATTGCAGAGACCAATTTTACCGTACTCTAGTCATTGACGAAACAAAAAAAGACAAAAATAAAATCAAACCGAAGTGGGCTGGCACCAAGCACGAATGAGAAGTTTCGGAGGAGAAAGATAAGAAAAGAAAATTTAGATTTGTCCAAAACATGAGTATACTCACATGGCATGCAAGATGTAACTTCAAATTCATCCGTTATACAAAGCAATTAATAACACAAATAGGAACTAACATTTTAAAATTTTATATTTAAATTTAAAAAAAAAAACAATAACAAATTATCAAATTCGCCCAGCAGTGGGTCAAGACATGGGCAAACACAAAAAAACTACTTCATTTTATACTGTTTATAACCACTCCGTAGTTCCGTACTCTAAAATGTACCTTCAGACTCCATGATGTAAATAATGAATTATGAGTATACCAGTATCGAACTCCTTGCCCGCTCGTTACTAAGCAAATATCTGGAAGTACAACCCTGAAGTATGGCCGACAAGTTTATTACGAGCTCAACTTTGACGTCAAAACACCCGTAACGTGACCTTGTTATATTATATTGATAAAGAAATGGAGAAAGACAAATCATCTCTACATACCTACATCTACATCGAATGTTGAAGACAAGTAATGCTGTAAAGTCTGCTACCGAATAGCTCTTCTGTATTAGTCTGATCGGAATTGGTGACGACGTAATTATTTATTTATTTATTTTATGATAGGTAGGTGGCGATGGTATTGGTAATGTATATTTTTTATAAATAAAATTCTTTATTTTAATACAGTGACAGGTAAAGAAATGAAGAATTAACAAAAATAAATTTCTTGAATAGATTAATTAGTAATTACCAAATCACAATCATTAGATGCATGAAGTACATGATGATATGCATGTGTTGTGAAAGGGTATGTGTGTATGTTTGTGTTTGTATCTGTGTGTCTCGTGTGTGTGTATATGGTGATGGAGTGTAAAGTGCATGTGAAATGTTTGTTTTGGGCTCTTTATATTTACACATTTCTGCTTCGTCACTAGGGTGGCAAATGTGACAACGCACCTGAGATGCCTCCGATAGGTATTGCAGATGGCTTAGATGGCACTGACCATTTAAAACCTAGTTCAACAATGGAAATTTTTCATCGGTATGTTTTTTTAAATCAGCTGTTCCATAGATTTTGGCCTTGTAGGTATTGCACTTTTGTAGGAAACAGCAGTTTTTTTTATATTTCAAATTTGCGGTGTTCAGAATGATGTGGGTACTCAATACGTGGTAACCGTTTGTGAGTCGGTGTCCCTTACACCCTGTAATAGTCCTCCTGGCCGAATTTCTGTCATGGCGGTTTACATAATTATACATGTTGTAGCCCACAAGCATATACGGAAACGCAGGTAAATCACTTACTATCGCGTAAACTAAAACTTGTATCTATCCATATTATCCAGCGACGATAATACATTAATCTTAGTTTCAAAACTATTTTAAATCTACAAACGGACCTACACTACACAGTCCTTACATCATGAACGCCTGGTACTCCCAGATCTATAAAATAAAACTATGAAAGTACATAAAGCGAGAGTAGATAGTGGAAACCTGCTGAATACTTGATGTGACATCTCAAGAGACCTGGCGAGAGCTCGGCTTACATTCCCAGAAATATTACTGAGTAAATACAGGAAGATACATTACAATATTATTCATTGCAGCTCGCTTCCTGGAACAAGTTCAAAGTGGACTTTGTTAAGTGCGACTTCTTAAACTTTTAAGTGTCCGGTTATTGAGGGTTATAAAAGTAAACTATGGTTGAGATTACAACTGGGTATCGGGGTATTATCAAGGTAATTTTGAAATTACAGGGGTAGGCAGTATGGCATTAAGAAAGTCACATTAAGGTATACCAAACTGACTGTTATGTATCATATTTTACACACATAAAGTGTGCTTTATGTCTCTAAATCTATAGAACTGAAAATACAGCACTTGCCACGGTTCAGGAGAACCCCTACATGCCAACACCAGGCACATTTCTTAATGGGATTACCTATTAAACGTAATAATTATTCAAGTAGTCGCTCCACAAACAACATCAAATGGTTTCAAGAAACAACGTCACACAAGATTATTACTTGCGCACAGAATGAATTAATTGCTTATTAAATACTTGTGGGAATGACGACAAGATTCCAGAAAATTCTTACAAGACCAGTCTAGTCTTTAATGTTATTTTCTGAGAATGAAATGTCGTATTTTGCTCACAGTCAAGTGCATACTTAATTTCCACTCAAGTTTAGAGTTTGTATACAAATGAGATGAAAATATATCAATAATATAGGTATTTATAATACTTAAGACCAAAGGATACAAGTTTAGTGTCATACCGACAGATAGTTTTGATCCATCCCACTGCCAGACGCAGTTGAAGGTCACCTGAAGGTGCGAGCGAAAGGTAAGGGAAATGCATACATCATCAAAACGGTCTGGTGGCTTGGCAAACCGCTTAAAATAGTTGGGTTAAAGCAACATATACAAAATTTAGATTTTGTAAAATGACGTAATTTCACTTATTTCACATTTCACAATTTAACATACTTTAAAGGTGTGTGGCGGGAGTTTTCCACCACATAAAGTGTCTGGCAGTGGAGGAGGTAAAACGTAATACTAGCCCTTGTGTAATATGAAAAAATCACGCTTTATAGTATGACGTAACTTAGCACCTATTTAGCACACCTCTGTTACCTGATATCCGCCAAAGCCACCACAACCGACTTTTCATTAAATCCAATTGATCTTCCTATAGTAGGGTGCTTCCACAGAAAATCTTCAGCTTTTATAAAATGACGTAGGTCTGGCGTTCATCGGATCTTGGTGCATTAGCATAGTTATTTACAAATCAGTCGTGTCAGTGTTGTCAATCAAAGAGATTTACTGCTGCGGTTTGTTGTTGCGGCCGCCTTCGTAATTTTAACATATAAACACAGCATCACGCCTGTAATCCCCGAAATGATAGGCAGAGGTGTACCTAATAATACACACACATTTCGCCAGTTATGTTTAAGTCCCATGTAATAGGGGACGAGCCTATTGTCATCGACCGGGCACAAATCCAGACTACATGATGCTACTGAGAAATTCCTGATGGAAAAACCTAATAACAACTTAAACCGACCCAGCGATCGAACTGAGGACCTCAAACTCAGGACCACTGTACCAACGAGTCGGTTAATTGTATCATAATTGCATTGCGTTAAGAAATAAGGAATCATGCGACAGTGTTATAAAAATGGAAATTGAGCTTTAAAATTATGCGACTAGCATCCAAAACTCCATTTTAAGTTGTCCTCTTGATTCGTTGTTTCTTAACGCCGTTCAATTAAACATTATTAATATATGAGATAATCAACCAACTTAGCAGATGAAATGGTAATCTATGTGTGTGTTTTTTTTTTTTTATTCAAAGTCTCCCTTACAACTATCATTACAGGTAACACTTAAACCTAATGCGATAGTGCGGCTTTTGTTGAAATCTACATCTAGACATACATTACTAACAATAAAAAATAAAAATATAGATTTAGGAACACAATACATTAAATAAAAAGTTACACAAAACTCATACCAATTTTTGAGATGATAAGACTGAATTCTCAATAGTTATTAAATAAGAACTGACTCCCAACAAAACTCAAAGCACTATAACTATAAAGAGCAGCATTTCTAATCTCATCCAGCTGTAAACCTCAGCAGTAAGTGTGCTAGCAGCGAGAGCGCTTCCAGACCATTACTTGCGAAGTAACGGAGTACTGACTGCAAGTACACTGTTGTAATGTGGCTCAGAGCACTACGCGCGTGTATTGTCGATATGTGCTCGCTTTATACCCTTTGTCGATTGGGTGCGAATTGTATCTTGGAGTTGTTAGACATCTGCAGGTTTACAATAATAATTACATTCCGCTATTGCCTAGTACGTGGTTACCGTTTCTACGTCGGTGTCCCTTCCACCCCGTATAAGATTGGGATACAAAATTTTTACGCATACAAATAAACTCTAATCTCATTTTTGTTTCATCGTGTATTAATAATTATTTTTCAAAACACTTCCTCGAAAACTGGCTCTTATCGCACTACGATTAGGTTCAACATGCTATGGATTTCACCCTCGTGCTTTTACTTGATTAAACCTCTCGACCTCTTCAGGGATTACCTACAAAACAGAAGGATGACTGTTAAAATCGACTCATGCCTAAGTGACGAAGAAACTGTGACATACGGCGTCCCGCAGGGCAGCGTGCTAGGACCTACACTTTTCCAAATCTACATAAATGACTTATGCACGCTGTCCCTGCATAAGTCGCAGATCTTTACATACGCTGATGACACTGCGATTGTCGTTTTTGGTGACACGTGGAGCGACGTCAAGTGTGCTGCGGAAAAGTCCTTGAGGACTGTTGGGGGGTGGCTACGACAAAACCTTCTCACACTCAACGTGGCTAAAACAAACTTTATTCCGTTTTTTATTAATTATAAGAATAAAGCACCTCCGGATTTTGATATTACCGCACATACATGTCTCGATCACACCCACTGCACATGCGCAACGCTTACTCGCGTCAGCCAAACGAAGTACCTGGGTGTAGTGATTGATGACGGACTGAAATGGTACAACCAAATAGAACATATAACATCAAAAGTCAGAAGACTTATTTATATTTTCAAATCTCTGAGACTCTGTGCAGACAAACATATTCTGAAAATGGTTTACCTAGCACTTTGTCAGTCCGTTATCACTTACTGCATCCCAGTTTGGGGAGGGGCTGCTAAAACCAAGTTTATCGAAGTGGAAAGGGCCCAGAGAGCTGTGCTCAAGGTTATGCTTGGTAAACCATACAGATTTCCCACTGTAAAACTATATGCGGACTGTAAACTACTTACGGTGAGACAGCTCTTTGTCCTCCGAGCCACGCTTAGGAAGCATAGACTAATTCCCCCACCAGATAACACTAAGCGAAAAGCAAAAATGATATTCCCAACTATAAGCCACAAGACCGCATTCGCCAGGCGCCAGTTCTATGTTGTGAGCTCCTTCATTTACAGGAACATAGCTAAAACCACTCAATTAACTGGGCTAAGTCACAATGAAGTCAAGGTTAAGGTACAAAGTTGGCTTCAGGATCAGGACTACGTCCGGACGGAAGAACTACTTCACCTCTAGCAGTAGCCATCCAATTTTTATTCTACCCATAGTTCAGCAAGATACATAAAAATACTAACACTACATCACATATACACACAAATATATACTATCTCAATCACACACACCCTTTCGCACACTTACCCCCCCCCCCCATATACACACGCTCACCTTCACATACACACCTACACATACAATTGCCTACACATGCACACTCGTAATACAACTCCGTATAATAAATTCCTTCACCCCTAGTTTAATCTTTGTTATAATAATTCTGGTGTACCTACTTTCAAATCTGTTTCTTTTTGCCAAGATTTTTGTTAACACACTTTTAGAATAAGGTTTTTGTATCATAGTGACAGCAGAACACTGACTCCTAAGTCACAGGATCTCCTAGTTTGGGAGTCAGGGTTACTCTATCTGTACGACCTTTAATTCATTGAATTTCATGTGACCTAGACTTTGAGCAATGTTGAAGGTTTTTGTATAAATAAAGATTTTTATTTTTTTATTATTATTATTATTTTCTTCTTATGCGCCTTTGCGCTTTGCGCCTTTACGGCGTAAATGTTTTTTGAATATTTAAATTTTCTTTTCTTAATATTTTTTCACTTTAGGTTGTTTAGAGGCTTCATACCTTTGCTTCTCCTTCATACTGCAAAAGAAAAGCTCGGGAAAAAAAGCTAATTAAATCATAGTTTCCCAGTAATTCATGACAAAAACACTTTTCGTTCTATTGTTTTACTTCTTTGAAAGTGTATTGAAGAACGTCGTTTTATACACTTGGGCATTTGTTACTGCAGTTCTCGGCTCCATAACACATTCGCCTGCGGGTACAATAACAATAACAAAGTTTCCCCACTTGTATCAAAATGTACAAAATTACCTCTCCAGAGACATCATCATCTGCCTAGCCTTTTCGACCCCAACATGTTGGGGTCGGCTTCCAGTCTAACCGGATGCAGCTGAATACCAGTATTTTACATGGAGCGACTGTCTATCAGACCTCCACAACCCAGTTCGTACTGGGTAATACGATACCCCTTGGTAAAACTGAAATTTAAAAAAAAAATACCTCTCTAGAGTATCAGGAATACAAAATGAATCTACCTACATAATAACACTCCTTTTGACGCAATTGAATTGATAGAAGTCAAGCTTGGGCTTGACTTTATTACAGGAGCACTTCCCTTTTTCAAAGTTTCGAAGGGAAATTTTATTTGACACTACGCCATCTAAATAGTGCTACGCCGTAGACACACCGTAGCACGGTGCGTAGCATAGCGAGCCGTACCCAGCTACGGCGCGCAGATTCCTTGTGTTGCTTGTGTTGTCAAAGGATAAGTGAAACCGCTACAAAGTACGGTCGGATCGCAATCGATCTGCAATTTGTCCTCCGGTAGGTTTGCCACGGGGAAGAAATCTACATAAAAGCTAAAAATTCAAATATGTTTTTGTGTGTGTGTGTGTGTAGTAGGACTCTTAGTAAAAAGTCTAGACAGATGCATGCGAAGTTCAAATCCTACAAGTAACATATTTTCGTCGAATGAAGAATGTCGAAATAAATCGTAGGTTTTGTAAACTAAGTTGTACGCAGCAGTTTTCCTTTTTGATCAAAGTCGGGATCTCGTGCACATATAAGTTTTCACATAAATCTTTAGAATAGTTCCTAGTTCGTACCCATAGAACGAATGCGGTACGTCTCATACGATGCCTTGCAAGTTTTGACTTCAAAAACTCATTAAGAAATCTAACGAGGTTCTCTATATTGGTTTTCTATGTGTTTGTGTGTGCAGATTTATCTCCTAAATGAAAGATGGAGTAATTGTAAATGCCATTATGTATGCAGACGTTTTATGATTGGGTACTGATTGCAACTGCCAATAGTTTTGCATAATTATATAATTTAAATTCGTTCCAGTTTGATGAATGTAGCATTTAATTTATAAACCTCAAACTTTTTTTAAATGTATTTAGTGACTCAAGATCTCCAGCCTTCTCTCACCTAATTGACATCAAAATAACAAGAGCAGATTTTAGAAATAACCCTTTTCAGATGTTAAGCTTTTATTGTTAAAATTCTGTATATTTTGTTGCTGGGCGGTACTGCTGAGCATGAAGCATTTGATTCGATTCCCAGATCAGTCAAAGTGATTTTGGTATTTTCAGCTGGAGTTTGACAGAAGCATCACGGAGCCTGGGTTCGTGCGCCGCTGATGGTAATAAGCTTGTCCCCTATTACATGGAACATTAACGTACATTTTGAAATGCCTGTCTTCGGAGTTTACATACGTTATTAGAGTTAAGGACATTTTATAAGGTATTAATAGGAATTTAAGACATTTTGTAATTTAATTGATAATTTTGCATGCCTGAATTGGTGCAACACGGTGGACTGCGCATTCACTTGACATCTGGAAATTATATTATGTACGGTTTTGAGCAATAAACATTTGAATTTGATGATTTGAATTTTATGTTATGTGATTCTGTACTTTTCCATTCAAAACACTATCATCGACACACATTAAATCGACGTCGCCCTATCATTTTTCTCTCTAATGAACCGAGGTCCGGTAAATCCGCAAGCAGACACCTTGGCAAAAGGATCCGTTGCTGACACACGTGTTATCTATTACCCCTCAAAGGTCAGCCGCCATGGAGGGAGAGGGGAGAAACAAAAGACATCGATTCTTTGTACTGGTGGTGACAGAAGTCTAAAGTGTATTCTAGGAAATAGTGTTGGAGCTAATGTTCCGTGTAAGTTTCCCTAAAGTTACTTTGTCAGTTCATACGTCTTCTTATTATTCTGATAAGGGATAAACTTGTTAATTTGATGAATACTAAAGTGCTTTCTGTGCGTCATCATCTGGCAATACGTGTGGGTAATAAATTCAGGATAGAAGCATCGTTTTCGAGAAATAATTAAATATTGCCACATTAGTGGCCTATTTAATCGTAATTCAATAGTGAAGCATGCATATTATTAATATTAAATGTAATTAATATTGCATGCCTATTATACATATGGCCATGAAGAATTTCATATGGAATAGAATTACCTACTATTCCGTAGTGGATCTTTACCTTTCAATATAATACTGTCCACATAAACCTACACAATATGGTTTAAAAATTAAAGTGAGTTGTGTTACCGAAGGTACCACGCCATGGTGCGGGTGCGGCCATTGTGGTTTGTATAGTTTCAACCTTCAGCCTGGGGTAAAATAACATTCGTGAGACAAGTAGATATAAATAGAGGTAGCTTTTTTAAATATATTCGTGTAATATTGTGCAATGATTTACGTAATGTGAAAAGGACGTTATTTGTTTTTGGGTTGTGGGATTCTGAGTGAGGATTGGAGGAAGGAAGATAAATAAAGAAGAAATATAGAAAACTTCTCGGAAAATAACTATTTAGTTTACATTACCCAAAAGACAATGAAAATTTAATAAAGTGGTGTGTCAACCCTTACGTTAGGATCTTTAAATTAAACTAGTGTTATTAACATTTAATTAGGTATTTATTTCCACAAATTACATTAAACATAATAAACCTTCCTTTACAAAAGCTACAGAAATAAACAACGTTATATACACAAAACGGGCCTTTACTTTACCATAAGAAATACAGACAATTAACCCCCTTTCAGAGGTCATATCCAAAACAAAATCCCTGCACTTCCTTCCCGAAGAAAAGGTTGCCTTACGTCCGTGCCCTTTACCACCTCTACCCTACGACCCAGTTCAGCGGCCGTTCACCCCGCAAGGTCGCCAGCTGATCGATGACGGCATACCGCCACCCTTCATGCATAGTGCTACCTAGCTATACAGTCCTTTTACAGTAATTTCACCACTGAAAATAGCAAGCCAACAGCAACCTTATTCTTATAACAATAAAGATCAAATCTTTTATAATTGTTGTGTTCTCAACTTTTTAATGTTATTTTGACAGACTTGGCAGAAACAACAACTCGTGCAGCTCATACGACTTTGTCAGGAGGGTGCTGTTGTTTTACATTTGTGAAATTATCCTTGGTTTTATTGGAAAAAAAAAATAATGTGGCGGCGTTCGTTTCGATTTACCAACCATACAGCACTATTCTTTACCTCTGACGGCAGCAACCTTAACAGCACAAGAATAAAGTTCACTGTGATTTTAACAGAAGTGTCAATAGCAGTAAATAACCGAACACCAACCTTATTTAAGAAATAGAATAAAGTTTACCTACTATGGTTTTGACATTGAAAAAAAATTGTATGATGCAAAATCAGTAGCAAACTATAAAAGGACTGTATTTACCTACAACACCTTCGTAGATTTGGAATGGTTATCAAAATGGTGGAATTGTAATACTTTAATGAAGGTTATGTAATAGGTGGACTGGTTTTGAAGGTGGTCTAATATTGGGTGCTGCCAAGCGAAATGTTCTAAATCGAAATAATTTGTCACGAAAGTGGGGTGTGCCTATTTTGGAAATGTGAGTGTTAAATGGATATTTCCCTTAGGTGATCTAGTTTAACTCGACTAATGATGTGTCATTTTTCAATTTTCTAGTTTAGTCTGGTTTAAAAGTAGGGACTTTAACATTTACTGTTACTGTGACTGTTATAATTAAATATTTAGGTATTGTAGATTAGCTACCCACGAAGATATCGACCCTAAGTTATTTAAGTTTTAAACGTGTGTGATTGGTGTTTCGAAATGCATGGATAAATGTGACGAGCTTAAAATATTAGGATGGGACAAGTAATACAAACAAAAATAACAATCCACTAAAACAAATATGGACGAAAATCGTTCGAAATTTAAACTTTATCCGCGAATCGTGACAATTAATTCGAACCCGGCCCAACGACAAACAAACAAGCATTAACATTGCGATAACCGTAAAATTCCGATAAAACCGTTCTTTACTCTTTATTACGCAACCAAACGGTTTGTATTCCAGTGTTGCTAGTATTAACGAATTACATTCTATCTAATGTTCGAGGTTCGGCGCTATTAGGTTGTATTGTAATGACTCGCTTCCTTGTTTTGAGTGTTAAAATATCAAAGGGAGGAAAACTACACATTTGAAATGTTTGTCAAATTACTAAATATAAAAAAACCTAAATAAAATACTAGAAAATTCAATTAGGTACTTATGTAAATTATTTATAAGATTTCCTTGCTGCTAACTAAACGGAATCTACGTCTGTCTTGTAGAAAATTTTCGACAGACTTTACTCTATCAGGGTGCAATTAAACAATTCTCTCAAGACTTATCCTAACTTTACTGAAAATAAACCGTTAGAATTATAAAACTTCACAAAGTATAAGAAGAAAGATAATGTTGATAATACAACTCTACTCTCAACTATGTTTAATTGAAACTTGAACTCCGTGGGTAGTGAACTGTAAATAAAACGCGAAGTTTCTGACTGCTTATCATTATACGTCTCACTGTCACGTTTCTTCTGCAGGAAAAGGAACGATTTTAAAACTCTTTTTAGGACTTTTCCGGATTTTATCTTTAAGCATTGAGTCTTTATTTGAATGGAATTAGAAGTATTTAAATGAGGAGACAGTGTGCAGTTGAAAAACGCACTTTGCTACCTTGTGGAATTTGTGACTTTCTGATCTCAGAAAAGAAATAGAAATAAGTAGTCATGATTATGACTATCTTATATCTTATTGGAATCTTTATGTCATAATCATGACTATTTAGAGTGAGATTCAAGAAGACGAAAAAGTTATCGCTATATTATTGGACCTTTTGCTTTGAACCGTTATGTTAACCGTACAGTTCAAGTATAGCCGTAATTCTCGTTAACACCACTTATACTGTATAAGTGGTGTTTTGGCCCAGGGTTCCAAATGAATAAAATCTGACTCCAAATAATGCGTATATTCTTGATTTATAACAATTTTATTAGTTCTACACAAGTTGGTGCTATGAAAGATGGCGAGGTAACACCGTGAATGAATGAAACGTACGTAAGACCGTACGAAGGAGTGAAGCAACCGGTGCGAGATCAGTTTGGTGCACGAACATCCTCCGGGGCCTTGGAATCTCCTGACTCCAATGAAGCATCCTCTGCAGCATCCAGCAGGGGACACAGATATTTCACACCTCTCCGGTAAGTGCCGGAAGCTGTCTTGACGTCGGCAACTCGAGCCACTCCGTCTTTTCCTGGGAACAGAGATTGAACACGGCCCAATTTCCAAGACATGGGTGGAGTGTTGTCCTCCTTTAACAACACCAAATCGCCAGCTTGAAGCGGTCGAGTTGGAACCTTCCACTTCCGCCTCTGCTGCAGCTCAGCAAAGTATTCTAGTTTCCAGCGTCTCCAAAAATCTTGGCGCAGCCGTTCCAGCCGCTGAAAGCGATCTAGCTTGTTGAAATTTAAGTGTTCCAGGTCAGGTGACGGCATTGAAGTGAGCGGTCGCCCGATCAGGAAGTGACCTGGCGTTAAGGACTGAAGGTCATTTGGACAGGAGGATAAGGGATATAAAGGGCGGCTGTTGAGGATAGCCTCAATTTGACTGAACAATGTGGCTAACTCTTCAAATGTCAAATGTGAGTTTCCTAAAACTCTTTTCAGATGAAACTTGGCGGATTTCACGCCAGCCTCCCATAAGCCTCCGAAATGGGGTGCGTACGCTGGTTGAAATTTAAACTTGATACCCTCCCCCGAAGCAAAGCTTGCAACATCATCAGCATGCCTTGAAATCAAGTCCTGAATTTCCCTGTTCGCTGCAACAAAATTGCGGCCATTGTCGCAGAATATTTCTGTAGGTTTTCCTCTGCGAGAGATAAAACGTCGCAGGGAAAGTATAAAAGCCTCTTTCGAAAGCTCACTCACAGCTTCGAGATGTACACATTTAAATCTTAGACAGATAAAAATGCAAAGGTAACATTTTGTAATTTTACATCCTCTCCCCTTCCTATCTGTTATCAAAAATGGTCCAGCGAAGTCGACACCAGCACTAGCAAATGGAAAGTCGGGATTTACACGCTGCTCAGGTAAGGAACCCATCATGGGAGTTAACGTATTCCCACTAGCTTTCCTACAAACAATGCACTGCCTCGCAGTAGTCCGCGCGAGATCCCTTCTAGCAATGGGCCAGACGAATTCACGAATGGATGCAAGAAGTAGCTGTGGACCAGCATGGAGAAGACGTAAGTGTTCATGCTGAAATAATAATTTCACAAGTCTATGCTTAGCATGCAACACCATCGGATGACGCTTTTCGAACGAATAACAAGAATGTTTCAGACGTCCTCCAACTCTCATAATATTGTGACTGTTCCTAAATTACCCTAGGCTGATAAAATTTTCGTTTTTCCTAATTCATGGTAATATTAGTATGAAAGTCGGTTTCCCTGAGGGGGAAAGGGACGCGCCCCGCCTTCCGCGCGCCCCTGTGAGGTTCGTCCGCCTGACTGGATTTCCTCCCCACCGGTATAAGAAAGTGGACTGAATTCCCAATTTGGGGCTGCCCTGTCCCGACTTTGAAAGCTAAGGGACAGGGAGGGGACACAAGGTGAAGTTAGTATTGGGAATTCACTGTTAAGACACATACATGAATAATATCAAATCATATAATACCTAACAATAATAAAATGTGACTCTAATAAGACGAGAGGGCGCAAAATATGATATATTGTAGTAGAGGTGGTAATAGGAACGTTGCGCTTGTGCTTTAGAAAATATTTATTTGTCCTTTACGTTACTTTATTTGATTCCAATGTACTAGATGCCGCTTTGCAAACGCAAACGGTTCCATGTCACAACATGGAACCATTTTACAACGTTTGCCCGGCCTACGTGTGCTGTTAGACCTAGGTACATAGTCCTACTAAGGACGCTGCTATGAACTCTAACAGACCACGCTCCCTAAGCACTACTTACATGTCTTTCCCAATCCTAAGGCAGTGGGTTGTGAGGCCACTGCCATTGAGGAAGACACGTTTTCAGTGTTTATAATTACACGCGAACTCATGTTAACAACACCCTTACGGCAGGCTTACCCCTTTTAAACTCAACTTGCACAAGAGCACCGTAGGCTCAGTCTGTAGCAGAACATATTGCGATTGTTATTGTTGGACGCCGAAGTGGTAATACTTTCGTCACTTCACATTTCCTTACTCTGCCCCATGTCGAGGTTGCGTGTCTCGCTAAATAGTGTCGATTCAGTATTTGGCGTACCATATGCCAGGGTTTATTTTAACAAGACACAGTCCCTAGCGTTCCTTAGAACGTAGCTATCAATTTAGGCTGGAATACTTGGTGAAGCCTAACCCCGCTCCCGGAAATGTGCGCCATCAATCTCAACGCAATGTTTCTGAGCTAGACCTTTATAGGAAGCAGTATTCATCAGCAGCGTTTGGTTGTTTTGTACTCCAAGTACAAGTCGGAATAACAACATTATCTGTTTTAATCAACTATGAATATTACGGTGTTGTATACACCATTGAACAATTATATTTGTTCTAATCGTAATGCGAATATTACGGTTCGGCCTCCCTTTTGTGGTGCGTCAGGTAAAAGTCTCATCGTCAATAGTCGGGTGTATTATTGTACAGTGTAATGGCGTATGTATTAAGGTGAATGTAGAGTAATGGGGCTTTCGCCGTCTCCCTATTACCAAACGCAAATGATGGATATTTGCCAAGGGTACGGAAAGTGGATATATGTATAACACATGAGATAATAGTATACATTGTGATACAATATAGAAGCTGCTCCGTCAGCTGGAATGAATGATTATTAACAGTTCTTCTACACTACCGCCAGACTGCTACTATGAGCTATTAGTTAATTACAGTTAACACTTACCATGTGTTCATTGAAACTAGTCACAATTCACTTACAGAATACTGCACACATTACCAGTTTTGCCTCCGCCACACCTTATCTCCTTCCACTTCATACACTGATTTTAGCTAGATTTATTACTACTACTTATATTTACTTATAAAATATTAATCGCTCTCTTACAACAGTCCACTGGGACATGTGCATCTTGGTACCAAGACTACGCTAATTTCACTAGCCTAACCTAGGACGTCCTAGAACTTCGTGGTCTTAAATTCACCACCTTGACTTATTTCGACTACTCTAAGGTCTGACCCCCTCCGTGATCTCAAACTAACTTAACTTTATTCGCTTATTTCGACCGAACCCTGTAGTGGTCTCAGACCGACTGCCACGAGCTCCCTTTCTTCATCCCCAAACCTTCTAAAAATACCACGCTCGCCTAACGCTCTTTTTTGCCATTGTTTTAAAGGTTCACTTCGGTCCAGCCCATAACGTGGTACCCAGATGTGCACTAATATTGAAGAATGCACTTACAAACCGAATATTTTTTATCGTTTCTTAGGAATTTGTGGAAATATTAGTTTTGACCTGTCAGCCCGGCATTCATCCCTAACTCGCTTCCCATTAAATAGAGAATTTATGCGCTTACGAGTGGCTAATATTATTTTACAATTCTAAGAAGGGACGGAACGTTTTGTTAATAATTACGGTAACTTGTCAGGCCGTCAAGCCAAATGTGTTTGTAAGTGTCCCGATAAGGTGTGATGATGTTGAAATAAATATGGATATTTGCTTAATAATTAAGAGAACGTGACAGACAGTCACATTCCCCCCTCTGAAAATCAGACGCGTGACGCAGTACAGCGGATGAGCTTTCACAATAGGATAATCTGTGCCTTTCCATGACATTACTAGAGAGTTTGAATGTTCATATATTTGTTATGTTCACCCAATAAGAACATTATAACCGTTCTAACTGGACCATTAATCTAATAAGATGCATCATCTGCTTATAATTTTGCTTAGTTTCGCAGAAGTATCTTCAATCGTTATATAATTGCTCTATTTGAACTTATTCTCCTTCAAAATATTTTTGTCATTTACAATGTTTCAGGTAATTTCAGAAGACCTGTGCATGCTTATAATTTTAGTTTTACATACCAGAGTCTCTTCTAAGAGTATATGTGCTATCGAGCGATGCTACCTACGCTGCTCCATCGTTCTTAACTCAGCCTACCGCATCTGCCGCTGGACAGAGGCCTTTCCCATTGCACCTCAACGCTGAGTTAGCTGCTCGCAGCTGTATTCAGGAACAGCTGAAATAGTCGGCATATAGACATATTAGACTTTATTCCAATTAGTTGCCCCCCTCCGATTCGAAGAGGAGAGAGCAGTTCTGAAATCCAACTATAGTTGGAAAGCTGTATAATGTTATGTAATTTGAGATAACGCTCACTTGTACATTTATATATAGAATAAGAGCTTATCCAACATTAAAATCACAAAGTATCTTGTGAACCTTCATTGAGCAAATATAATCTTGACCTCGGTCTTTACTTTGAAATGTAGACACCCTAGATTATCCAAACAATTATTAGCTTATATTAGGACAAGGGGTTATAACTTTCTCACTTGGAAATTAAAATATTGGTAAGAATTTAACCTTACGTTGAATATTGGAACTGGTTAGGTAGATTTATATAGCTCAAAACAAAATATAATTATTGTTGAGTCAACAAAGTCATTCCACGTGACTACGGGAAACAATAAATAGAGTTCAATAAGAGTGGAACTTAGCTTCGTTACTGTAACAGCGTTACGGCTGCCGCAGAAGTCAGCCCATATCAGCTGAATTTGATGGAACTTTGACCCAAGCGCCACGCACAACCCAAAGGTTTAGACAGCCAAGCGAAGTTTGAAATATCCTGGAATTCGAAATAAGGCCACACGAGTATTTGTCCAATTATTTTATGTCATACACTATGGAGTCGAAAAGTTTTAGGTTAACTTCCTTCGATGATAGTTTAATGTACCTCTTAGTAAACTAATCGACTAAGATCTAAGTACTAATAATATAAAGTTTACCCATAGTTGAGGGCGTGTCTTATTTCTATGTTCACTCTCTCACGCACTCATACTCGTACAAATACAAACCGTGCAATTGCAAACATATGTCAAAATCTTGCTGTGTACTATCAAACACGAAACTTTCATCTATAGGGAATCGAACCCATAATTTTAGGTGCACTGAAACACAAGCAACCATCTTACAACCTGTTATTCACTAAAGAGCATCTACCTATACGTATAACGTACGGGAATCGAACCCACTTTTACTAGTATCGGAACCAAAGCGTATTAAACCATTAAAACACGCGGGAATCGAACCCAAAATCCATGATAATGACAAACGCATCAACTGATAAATTATACGGGACTTGAACCCGCTACCAGTGTTTGAAGAATTCAATCTCGATAACCCAACCGTTATCTTATAACAATATGCTATTATAGCCGTCATAACTCTAGCAGACTCTCACAAACTCTAAACCCATTAAATTACGTTGTGTTGTTATTGTAGTAACCCATAAATTGTCCTTTCTCGTTGCACTGAAGTGAATCAGTACATTTAATGACGAGAATCCTGGTCACGGCACCACATGTGACTGTTCCTAAATTACCCTAGGCTGATAAAATTTTCGTTTTTCCTAATTCATGGTAATATTAGTATGAAAGTCGGTTTCCCTGAGGGGGAAAGGGACGCGCCCCGCCTTCCGCGCGCCCCTGTGAGGTTCGTCCGCCTGACTGGATTTCCTCCCCACCGGTATAAGAAAGTGGACTGAATTCCCAATTTGGGGCTGCCCTGTCCCGACTTTGAAAGCTAAGGGACAGGGAGGGGACACAAGGTGAAGTTAGTATTGGGAATTCACTGTTAAGACACATACATGAATAATATCAAATCATATAATACCTAACAATAATAAAATGTGACTCTAATAAGACGAGAGGGCGCAAAATATGATATATTGTAGTAGAGGTGGTAATAGGAACGTTGCGCTTGTGCTTTAGAAAATATTTATTTGTCCTTTACGTTACTTTATTTGATTCCAATGTACTAGATGCCGCTTTGCAAACGCAAACGGTTCCATGTCACAACATGGAACCATTTTACAACGTTTGCCCGGCCTACGTGTGCTGTTAGACCTAGGTACATAGTCCTACTAAGGACGCTGCTATGAACTCTAACAGACCACGCTCCCTAAGCACTACTTACATGTCTTTCCCAATCCTAAGGCAGTGGGTTGTGAGGCCACTGCCATTGAGGAAGACACGTTTTCAGTGTTTATAATTACACGCGAACTCATGTTAACAACACCCTTACGGCAGGCTTACCCCTTTTAAACTCAACTTGCACAAGAGCACCGTAGGCTCAGTCTGTAGCAGAACATATTGCGATTGTTATTGTTGGACGCCGAAGTGGTAATACTTTCGTCACTTCACATTTCCTTACTCTGCCCCATGTCGAGGTTGCGTGTCTCGCTAAATAGTGTCGATTCAGTATTTGGCGTACCATATGCCAGGGTTTATTTTAACAAGACACAGTCCCTAGCGTTCCTTAGAACGTAGCTATCAATTTAGGCTGGAATACTTGGTGAAGCCTAACCCCGCTCCCGGAAATGTGCGCCATCAATCTCAACGCAATGTTTCTGAGCTAGACCTTTATAGGAAGCAGTATTCATCAGCAGCGTTTGGTTGTTTTGTACTCCAAGTACAAGTCGGAATAACAACATTATCTGTTTTAATCAACTATGAATATTACGGTGTTGTATACACCATTGAACAATTATATTTGTTCTAATCGTAATGCGAATATTACGGTTCGGCCTCCCTTTTGTGGTGCGTCAGGTAAAAGTCTCATCGTCAATAGTCGGGTGTATTATTGTACAGTGTAATGGCGTATGTATTAAGGTGAATGTAGAGTAATGGGGCTTTCGCCGTCTCCCTATTACCAAACGCAAATGATGGATATTTGCCAAGGGTACGGAAAGTGGATATATGTATAACACATGAGATAATAGTATACATTGTGATACAATATAGAAGCTGCTCCGTCAGCTGGAATGAATGATTATTAACAGTTCTTCTACACTACCGCCAGACTGCTACTATGAGCTATTAGTTAATTACAGTTAACACTTACCATGTGTTCATTGAAACTAGTCACAATTCACTTACAGAATACTGCACACATTACCAGTTTTGCCTCCGCCACACCTTATCTCCTTCCACTTCATACACTGATTTTAGCTAGATTTATTACTACTACTTATATTTACTTATAAAATATTAATCGCTCTCTTACAACAGTCCATTGGGACATGTGCATCTTGGTACCAAGACTACGCTAATTTCACTAGCCTAACCTAGGACGTCCTAGAACTTCGTGGTCTTAAATTCACCACCTTGACTTATTTCGACTACTCTAAGGTCTGACCCCCTCCGTGATCTCAAACTAACTTAACTTTATTCGCTTATTTCGACCGAACCCTGTAGTGGTCTCAGACCGACTGCCACGAGCTCCCTTTCTTCATCCCCAAACCTTCTAAAAATACCACGCTCGCCTAACGCTCTTTTTTGCCATTGTTTTAAAGGTTCACTTCGGTCCAGCCCATAACGTGGTACCCAGATGTGCACTAATATTGAAGAATGCACTTACAAACCGAATATTTTTTATCGTTTCTTAGGAATTTGTGGAAATATTAGTTTTGACCTGTCAGCCCGGCATTCATCCCTAACTCGCTTCCCATTAAATAGAGAATTTATGCGCTTACGAGTGGCTAATATTATTTTACAATTCTAAGAAGGGACGGAACGTTTTGTTAATAATTACGGTAACTTGTCAGGCCGTCAAGCCAAATGTGTTTGTAAGTGTCCCGATAAGGTGTGATGATGTTGAAATAAATATGGATATTTGCTTAATAATTAAGAGAACGTGACAGACAGTCACAATATGTTTACTATCTAAGAAAGGACTTAAAGCTAACAATGGATTTTTAGGACCTAGTGTCTTTTGAGAACTAAGCATTTTCAATTCTGAACTATAAAGTTCCTCTTGACACAGACGCACTAGCGCTTCTAAAGAAGCTTTAAGTTCATCAGGCTGTAAAACACCCGTAATTTTATTATTTGTATACTTGCAATTATGCACGAATCGAAGTACATAAGCAAAAGAGCGTTGCAATCTAGAAAACTTAGAATATTTATCGAAATTAATTAATTTGTTTTTAACATTATCTTCATTTGTACATACGTTTGATTTTACCTCAGGTAATTCACTAACATCGGTTGTTATTTTATTATTCGCAGGCCAAAACGTTTCCGACATAAGTAAATACGAAGGACCGTTCCACCATAAGCCCAAGTTATTTGTTTTGTTTGCATCTACTCCTCGCGATGCTAGGTCTGCCGGGTTGAGTGTGGTAGGCACATGACGCCATTCCGAGCCTTCAGTAAGCTCTAAAATACTGCACACTCTGTTAGCAACAAACGTTTTTAATTTATCGTACCTAGTCCCTAACCATGCTAGCGCGATGGATGAGTCAGACCAAAATATCTTTCGAGTGATAACGCATCGCAGTGCGCGACATGCGGCCGCGGCGAGCTGAGCTCCCAATAGACACGCACACAACTCAAGCCTGGGCACCGTAGTCGGCTTTACCGGCGCAACACGAGCCTTAGCACACAGCAATCGCACTGTGACGTCACCTTGACTATTTACCGATCTCAAGTAAACACATGCGGCATAGGCGGTCGTAGACGCATCACAAAAACAATGCAATTCTATTGAAACCGGATTTTTACATAACACATGACGGGGAATGAATAGATTGCGAATATTAGACATATTATTTATGAAAGATAGCCACGATTTAAGTATATCGTTGGGCACTGGTTTATCCCAATCGATTTTTTGTACCCATAATTGTTGAATTAATATTTTAGGTTTAATAGTAAATAAGCTTAATAGACCAAGAGGATCGAAAACTTTACATGAATCAGATAATATAGATCTTTTAGTAGGGTTTTCAATTTTATTTTCATAATTTGTGGGAAAGTGAATGTAATCCTCATTAGGATTCCAGCCCACTCCTAGCGTGTGTGACGATGAGCTGATTATCAGGTTGCGTTGAACATTTTGGGATTCAGAAATTAAAGAGCGTGAATTTGACCTATATTTACGTAGTGTAAAACAACCAGCTGACAAAGCATTTTCTATCGCGATCCTAATTAGAATCAATTCAGCTTCACTATCGCAACCTGTCAACAAATCATCCACAAGAAAGTCATTTTGGATTATGGCCCTTATTTTAGGGTCACTGCATTCCTCGCCTAATTGCCATAAACAACGAGTACTTAAAAAACTTGAACTAGTATACCCGTACGTAACTGTGTTCAATCTGAGTGATTTTAATGGTTCAGTATCACAATTACGCCATAAAATTAATTGCAAGTTACGACGATCTTCGTGAATCAGTACCTGCCTGTACATTTTTTCTACATCGCCCGATAAAACATAAGCGTATTGGCGAAATCTGAGTAGAATATTTAATAATGAATCTTGTATGGTTGGACCGGTTAACTGTAGATCATTTATAGAATATCCTGACGTTGTAGGTGCACTACCATTGAATACGACACGTAATTTTGTCGACTCGCTGGTTGGTCTTAACACTGCATGATGCGGAATAAAGTAAGACTGCTTGGGAATTAAAATACTGGATTCCGATAAATGCCCTAGGTCAAAATACTCCTGAATAAATTTGGAATACATATCCTTTAGTTCCGGTTTTTTATTAAAACGTTTTTCTAACGCAAAAAATTGCCTTTTAGCCATTATGAATGAATTGCCCAGACAGTCGGGTTCCGTATGAAGGGGCAACTTAACAATGAACCTGCCTTCATCATTTCGGGTGGTATTAGTAACAAAATGACTCTCACATTCAATCTCCTCCTCAGTTTCAAAATTGGTTGAGTGAGGGATTTGTTCCAACTCCCAGAACTTGGATAACCTTTTGTCCAATAACTCATTTGACACACAACTATCTGAACAATTGACAGCAGCATGATTACAATTTATAGATTTATCTCGCGACTTACAGATATCTCGAACATACAGTGGGCCTGCCAAAATCCAACCTAACTTTGACCGATGCATGATGGGTTGGTTGGGACCAAGAGATATCTGTTCACCCTCTATAACCGACCAAAATAAGTCAGCTCCTATCAACATATCAACCTTAGCAGATTGGTTGAACGTGGGATCGGCTAATTTAATATTAGGAGGCAATTTAACTTGCGAAATATCAAATTCTGACGGCACGGTTGGCGCAGTGGCTGAGCGATTGACTGCTGCGCTGCGTGTCGCGGGTTCGATCCCCGCACGGAACAAATATTTGTATGGCCTACAGATAGTTGTTCCGGGTCTGGTTGTTTGTGTATGTGAGTTTAAATGTTTGTAAACGCACCCACGATACAGGAGAAATTCCTAGTGTGGGGCAACGTTTTTTAAAAAAAACAAAACAAAAAATGTTTTCTTAGGCAAATTACCTGTTAATTGAGGCAATACTAAACATGACACATTTGCTTTAAAATCATTGTGTTTTGATTTAACTTGCACTACACATCTTTGTAGTGAATGAGACGTAGATACATTTCCAATACCTACAATATCGACCTGGATTGACTGAGGAGTCAACTGAAGTTTATTTTTTAAACTATCAGTGATAAAAGAAGACTGACTCCCGCTGTCTAGCAGAGCTCGAATTGTTGTGAATTGATTCGTTACTGGATTAAAAACATCAACCAGAGCTGTCGAAAGCAGCACACCATGGTTGGCTTTGACCGACATGCTAACTACATTGTCAGTAGCAACATTGGCACTAGAGACATGCTCGACTGCACTCTCACTCGAGGATGCAGACGTGTGAACATTCGATGTGTTCACGGGTTGAGACGGTTCCCTATGCAACAAGGTGTTGTGACGTCTATTACAAGTAGAACATGGACCTAACCTGCATTGGCGTGATGAGTGTCCCTTACGTAAGCAATTCAGGCACAGCTTCAATCTAATCGCCTCCGAGGCTCGATCTGCTGGTGACTTGGCCAAGAAAGACGCACAATCGTACAAACGATGACTACCCTTGCACAGGAAGCACGCGTCAGTAGAAACAGCATTAGCATCAGCTGAAATTGCAAAGGACTTAGTGTGAGACTTATCACCTTTAGAAAAAGAAGAAGAATTTGTTTCACCTTTCGATTTATTACTTTGAACAGCCTCTAAAATATTAGCTCGAGTTTGGAGAAATTGGAAGAATTCCTGTAATGTAGGAGAACTTTCCATTGTATTGGTATATTCCTCCCACTTAAACATAGTGCCACTATCGAGCTTCGCCGAGGCCAAATGGACAACTAGACCGCCCCACCACTCTGTAGGCTCACCCAAAGTCTTCAAGGCACGTAAGCCTTTAGAGACATGATCTATCAAAAATCGCAGAGACTTGGCAGAATCCCGAGAGGTAGTTGGAAAATTACAGAATGAATTATAATGATTCTTTTTCAACTGTTTAACATTGTTGTATCTCTCACAGAGGAGATTCCAGGCATCTTCATAATTTACAGAACATACAGGCAAGTTGCTGATGACGTTGGAAGCATCTCCCTCAAGGTAAGAGTTCAAATAATGAAACTTGTGTATAGGTTCAATTCTGTCATTGCTGTGAATTAAAGAAATAAATGTATCACGGAATTCCATCCATTTGAAGAAATTACCATCAAATTTTGCAATTTTAATCAATGGTAATTTGAAACCCATAGGTTTATTACTACAACATTTAGAATACTCGCGTGAAGAATGTAAAGAATTAGGACTACTATTTGGTTTCGAAAGGTTAGCATCTAGAAATAATTTTGCCTCTGCAATCAAAGAACTAAAATCACCTTCTATGGCATCTCTAATGTCGAGTTCACTGTCTAACTCAGAGGAGTTTAATAATTCTATGTCGGATTGCAGATCTTCAAAATAAATAAACAATTCACGAAACCTTTCGTGCCTATTCACTAAAGTTTGCACTTGAGCATCGGTAGGTTTTTCTAAAGAAGTTACTTCGTTTAAGAATTTCTTGAACTTTGTTACGCGACCTTTAACCGAACTACGCTTGATAATTAAATCCTTAAAATCATTTCTTGGATGACTAGCTGTAGGAACTTGAAGTTTGACACTTTCAACAGGTGATCTTGAACGCACATCACTTGTACTTGTATGCGACATAATTAAAATTCAGCAATACACAATTGAACACACAAAGATAATGAAATAATAAAAATACTTAAATGCAATCCAGCGTACGCGTCGATAATTCACGATCGCAGGTAACGGGACAATCGGCTGATGGTCCGGCTGGCGATAGATAACGCGCCGAAGGAAACAGTGAGCGTCAGCCGGTCCGCGCGCATCGAGGTACTTCACTCACAAACAATATGCACTGGAATGCGTTATTAAATAAACATTAATTACTTATAGGAAATTTAGCTGGGTTCAGGTGAAACTAAGAGGAATGAAATGGATTAGTGATTAGGTAATGCACTAACCTATAAACTTATGACATGATTTTAAGCAAGATTATTGAATATTTCTTATTATTGAACGGAAACTACGTGCTTATGGAATGAAGTTCTTTAGAAATAGGCGCGATTAAGCTATGGATTGACAATTTGCGCATGCGCACGTGGCTGTGAAGAACAATGAGCTGCACGGCTTGCGACTTATGACTGACTTTAGATAATACTTTAAAGTATTATAATGATGAATAGCGATTTAACTTGTGTAAAATACTGACTTGACATTCGCTTAATGATTAAGCAAATTAGCACATTGTTCAGGCAAATAGAGGACAGCAAATATGGAAAATAATAGAGGAAATAAAGGATGGATCACTTCCCTGGCTTAACCGCGGCTGCGGTGCTTCTAGTTCACAAATTAGCTGACCGGCGGGCTACAAGCTGTGTCTGGGATGATCTCCTGGCGATGGTATTTGGCTCCAATCGTATTTCCTTGGCTACGTTCACTGTCCATACAATTGAGATGTTCAATCGGTTTCTCCTCAGGTTAAAGAAACCAATCTCTCTTCAAGTTTGTAGAAAATCAACGGCTGGGCAACGTATTTCAAATCGACGCGTGCGTCGGGTCCAAAGTCCGCTTCAGGCAAATGACGAAGCAATTTGAAGTGGTGTTAATGAGAATAACTCTCAAGTCTTTTGAACGAGATAAAATGAAAACAAAAAGGTCCTCATGTCAGAAAAATGGCTAACTTAGGCACAAAAACACTTTACCACACTCACATTTTTACGACAAAAGCGCTTACAAAAGTGTATTTACCTCCAATACTGAAGTTTATATTGTATTCTTACGCCATCTCAGGTGGGTTGCTGTTCAATACTCCTGAAAATGCGCATAAAACTTTATGATAAGGTTCAGGACACAATGAATACTTATTCTGTGATTATGTATTGCTTCGGTAAAAAGTTTGTGTACATTTTTTCAACAAATTATTTGGTCAATGTATCTTACAACTTTCGAGTTTGAATTGTGTCGGCATCCAAAAGCCACATACGAACTACGCAATATACCTGAAGTTACTAAAAAAAAAGTCCGGCATCATGGCAAGTAGATTGCGAGACTAACAGATATACAGAAACCCGATAACACTGACGAGTGCTATCGGGTTTTTTAGGATCCTCTCTTGTCTATGGAGGACGAGGAACCTTCACCCTGTTCCTCATACCTCTATATTTTTTTATTAAAATCTTGCGATACTCTGAATGAGTTTCCGGTACCTACGTCCACCTGCAACCCGTAAGATATGGCTAATACGTTGCTGACCCCGTACGCAAAATACGCGCTTCGGACGTGGAGTTGCGGACACCAGCCCGTGATACAATACAATACGTTGCTGACCTTAGTTGGGAAGCGACATGTGTCAGAGATTTCCCTTGCAAGTCTGCAATATCTTTCAAACCGGGACAAAAGAGCTCTACTTTGGAATGTTTAATCAAAACTATACCGTAACCGCTTGGCCACAAGCTACACCCATCTCGCGACAGCGACTGTGGAGTAAACCATTGCGTAGAGCATGCCACAAGTCACCGCAACTTGACGGTAAGCACACGAAAGAAACAAAAGACACCTGACACACACGCGTGGCGTTTGGCGCTCATGACGATATTCGCATCACCTTAGTTTCGTCAACGAGGCATAAAAGGTAAGCTCTATAAACGTAGTGCAAAGAAAAGGTAGGAAAACTTCTCCCAGATTCAAAACCACACAACAGAAGATAGGGTTAGAACCGCAAGTTTATATACACACATCAAAAGTGTCTAGGGATCAAGCATTTTTATGCGGATTTCTTGAGATTGAGATGTGGCTTTGTAATAAATTTATGATTTTATAAATTTATATGGATCCTTTTTGGTGCATTTCATAATTTGAATCAGGAACTCTCAATCAAATTCGAGTAAAAGATGAAAATAAGCTGTCAATATTTTCCCTATAAAAACATACAACGCATTGAAGACATTATTAGTGCTACTGTTTCCCTACTACTGATTAAAACCAACGTTATTATGGAGCGGCGACGTCATTTAAGCAGGGAAGAAATGCTCAGAGCCGTGGGAATGATAGAAGCTGGTTCCCGGCAACGTACTGTGGCTTTAGCTCTGAATACAAGTCAGAGTGTTATCAGTCGACTTTGGACACGTTACCGAAGCACTGGTACCGTGGCTGAGCGCCATGGAGGACGGTATCGCTGCACCACACGGAGACAAGACCGATACATTCAAATCTTAACTCGAAGAGCTCCAACAATAACCGCCATGATGTTAGCCGTGAGGCTTCATCACTCTTCAGGGAACTTAATTAGCGACCAAACAGTCAGAAACCGCTTGCATGAAGTGAACCTTCATTCCCGAAGACCGCTACGGGTACCACCTATAGCAATGCACAATCGTAGGATTCGATATCAATGGGCTCTTGAACACAGAAATTGGGCAGAAGAACAATAGCGTTTCGTGTGCTTTTCTGATGAGTCTCGTTTTGGTATGAGACCGGATACAAGACGTATACGACACTGGAGAACCCCTGGACGCCAACAGCGATTAAAATCCTGCCAGGAAGTCCATCCTTATAGTGGTGGAACCATCATGGTATGGGCGGGTATTTGGATCTGCGGAAGAACTGAGTTGATTTGGATCAGAGGCAACCTCAACGCTCAAATTTATGCTGAGACGATTGTATCAGACGTCATCGTTCCTCTACAAGTGCAAATCGGTCCCTTATTTCAGTTAATGCATGATAATGCACGACCGCACACCGCAAGAGTTGTAAGACAGACTCTCGCCGCAGCTAACATCAATGTCCTGCCCTGGCCTGCTCAGTCGCCAGACTTGAACCCGATTGAGCATGCATGGGATATGCTACAGAGAAGAGCTCTGCCGAATATGGAGGGTATCCAGTCGCAAGAAGACCTTTTTTTGTTGTTGCAACGAACATGGGCGGCCATTCCACAGCGTGATTTGGATGAACTCATTTTGAGTATGCCAAACCGATGTTCTTGTGTTGTTAGTGTTCGCGGTAGAAACACGGATTATTAATTGTTTAAGTTACCCAATAAAATTTTAAAGAAAACTGTTATTTCAGTCTTTTTTTCGAACTTTAATGTTAGTGGTTCAAATGTCAAAAATCCCTTTATTAGGAAAATGGCAAATTTCTTTATTAATGCAAAGGTGACTTGGTTTATCGTTACTGTGACAAACGAAAACACTTTATTTGATGAATCCTTAAAGAAAATTTTAATTAATATCAATCAGGAGAAAAGTTATTGCAAAAATATATGTTGATCCCTAGATACTTTTGATGTGTGTATTTAAACGTCACAATCCCCAGCGGTTCAAGCTCCGATATACAAGGTATATATTTGAACGGTGGCAAGCTTCGACGAGTTTATTTTATACATATCTGATTCTGAACGGAAATCTTGGGAGGTACGTACTTACGTACCTATTCCTTTTTTATTGTTTCCTACTGAATACAAATACCGCGGTGGAGCTTGTTCGGGACCAAATTTTATCTGTATGTTTAGGTAAAACATTATTTTTCCATCGGGAATGTGAGGGATGCTTTGGTAGTGTTACCTAGTCAATGATTAGATAAGTCTTAGATTAAGCTGACTGAAACATCTAAAAACCGAGTCATGCATTTCCTAACGTAAATCTTCTGCGCTAATAACAGTCTTAAACGGCGATCAATTGATGCTTCTGGACGACGATCGTTAGCTACCGGAAGATGATCGCAAGAGCAAACAGCAGCGGCAAAACGATACCAATTATGACAGACACCGTGAAACGACTCATAGGGACATTGGCCCCTATGAGTCATGATGGCCGTATTATTGAATAAGGCAAGCCCATAAGGCTAGTAGACTGTTCTAAAACCCTATCATGTGATTAGTGTATAAGGGCAAGCCAAGCTCTTAGGCTTGTATAAAAGTACCGCCACCAACACGACTGCTTCCCACATTTCCATATATGCTTATATGAAAACGCTTTCGGAGATGGTAATATTGTAGAGTGGAGCAAACCAGTAGTTCTGTCACTAGCAGAATGACCCCACGTATTTTTTTGTTTGGTCAATTCGCAAAAATCATTTCGAAGATTGGAATTAGGTTATTGTCAGTCGCAACGCCGTTGCAGTTTGCCGTCTGCTGTTAGCCCGTTGCTTCCAGAAGTGTACCTTTAGGTAACTCGTGACTTTAATTAGAACAGTACATTAAAAAAAAGTCTAAGTATATTTAGTAATACATTATTATGACCAAAATAGAGCAGTATAATAATAAAAGAAAATCAGCCAGTTCCATTCATAGCCGCAAATAGAAGTAATGTGGGTGTAGCACGGGAATCGCTTTGTGGATTAATGACCGCTGGGCACCGTACGATATTATGATTTAATTTACATTATCTAAAATTAGATTTTGTTATTAGATCACTGACCTTTTCAGCAGTCCAACTTATTTGCAGGGTGGAAAAAATATAGTATTTCTTTTTTAAGCTAGTAATAAAAGTCCATAAGTTCCCATGTTTTTTTTTAACCGACTTCAAAAAAGGAGGAGGTTCTCAATTCTGTTGATTTTTTTTTGTGTTTGTTACCTCATATCTTCGTCATTTATGAACCGTTTTGAAAAATTATTCTTTTGTCTGAAAGGATATACTTCTCGATTGGTCCCCTAGAAATTTTATCAAAATCGCTTTAGTAGTTTGGTTTTTAAAATCAAAATATCTGGTAAAAATATGTTATCCAAGTAAAAGAAATTGGAAAATTGATAGTTGACAAGGCTCTGTGTGTGATACGATAATTAAAAAAGGTAAAAAACCTTTTTTGCAAAAAAATAAGCGACTCCCAAAAAAACACAAAAAAAAATTGAAAATAACTTTAGTTTCAGAAGTCGGTGGCAAAACAGTCAATGAAAGAAACAATAGTCACCGACCTCCGAAAGTAAAGTTATTTTCCACTTTTTTTGTGCTTTTTTTCCGTGTCGATTCACTATCACTAAAATTTTGTCCGACAACTAAGGCTGGACCGCTCAGTCATTTGCCTCGTTTAAATCCTGGAATTTGCAAGTGGTTCTGCTAATCGGCATAAAAGAAGATGAGGCATGTGCTGTGACCTGATGCCGCCCTATGAGGTGCCAAGGCGCGATAGATCGGGGAGTCTATCGTCGACGCAATGCACGGCCCTCATGAGTGGTGGCGATGTCTCAGGTGAGCCCGGACATCGCCAAAGGAGTTTGGAGCCCGGAGGCGGGCTGCGATGGATGGGTCGCGAACGTCATGCATAGCAGTTCTCGCGGCCCATCCGGCAAGGCGACAGTAGGCTTACGACGGTGTTTTTTCGTGGGTGCAAGTCCCACATAACCAAACCGTCTCCCCAGACGGTGCGGTATGCGTTAGGCATTTTTCAACGTTGCAAAAACAAAAAAGGAGAAGACATCTTCTCCCTTGCCACTAACATATATAACCAATAACGCACTACATACATACACACGTTATGTACCCATACCATAAAGTATTGACTGACGGTTAATTGTTAACGAGGCTTATTAGTAGAAGCTCACTTGCTAAAAGCCTATTACCCGATTTCACTAACACTAAGCGAGACCTAGTTATGTATGCGTAAATATTTTTTTACTATTGGAATTGCTGAATGTTGAAAATCTAACAGTGCATTTGACGTAAGTAGGCAGTGACGTAGGATGGCTGCTAGAGTTATAAAAACGCATACATTTTCTATAGAATTGCTGTAGCCGTAGCCAATGAAGTTCCGAGACCAACCCTTTGTTTCAAAAAAATTTCCCGTCACATACCAAGAGAAAAACAAGAAATCTCAAGAGATACATGTACATATCTCAAGTGATACACTATCAGAATCTGTCTATTTGCTTAGGTACAAGGACACATTATTATTCGTATGGACCTGTTTTCTCGATAAACGAAACATGAATTTATTTCTTCTTTCATAATATAAATATGGCAAGGCTGTTTGAAGTCATAGAGCACGGAGACACAAAGGCGACCGGTGCTATAGTGCTACATGGTTATTTTTGCCCGTGGCCATAGTCGGAACTCACACTGCCATCTTACATACATAAACTCACGCCTATTCCCATGGGGTAGGCAGAAACCACAAACCTTCTGAGAACTACTGACAGTGATGACACTCGGGAGTTCGCAGGAGGTCTGTGGTTTGTCAATTGTTCTTTTGGCGTGTGAATGATCACTCGTCAAAAGAACAATTCCGCGCTATAGAGAGAGACATTGTTAATATTTTCCATACAAAGACCAAGCTGGTGACAACAGTCCAAACGCACTAGGACACAAATGTCGTAAAGGAACTGACGGTTTTGAAAATACTTGGTCCGTGAAAGAAGTTGTACACTCAATTTACTTACGACGGCACGAATTATATCAGTACGGCCGCCTCTAGTTGCTGTTAGCGCAGCGTGCTCTGTGGTTTGAAGTCAACCGTAAAGATTTCATAGCAATTGTATAGCTGAGATATGTTTCGACTACAAAGACTTGTTTTGTTTTATTTACATTAATATAAAATCGTGCTTAAGTCGCTCGGAAAAAAAAACAATATTATTTATTTTAAAACACCTACCCACGTCATTTTTCAAAAAGCTCAAACGTGTGAAACCTGTGATCATTGATCATATTGTCTGGTTTAACTTATTTTCCATTTTAAACATAGACACAAAAACAGATAGGTACCCTACTGCCACCCACACACTTGAAGAGGCAGACCTAAGCTAAGACGGATGAGTATCGTTTGCGAATACTTGAAACGTTGCCAACTGACTGGCGAAGGTGTGTCAGGTGCCAGAACAGGTCAAATTGGAAGAAATAAAGTCTGAAGAGAACCTCTTTGCAGGCGGAATGGTTAAAAAAGAAAGTTCCACAACTTCCAGCGTATGCTAATCGTGCAATTTTTTTGCTGGTTTTACTGCAGGTACGAAATGAAAAGGTCAGAAAATAATTCCGAGTCTCGAGACTCGGAATTGTTATTATCATTTAGAAACCACATTACTGTTTGTCTGCACCCAGCAACGAACACTTCCAAGTTTTACTAAGAAAACTGCAAGAAATTGTTAATTTTAAACTGATGCCTTAACCACACTGAAACTTTGGTAAATGCCCATTTCAGTGAGGTACAATTTCCATGAAATATTCCCGTTGAAATGTTCTAATTATGTAGGTATTGGCGGTCCTGAAAATAATTTGAATAATTTTCCCATTATGAAACTTTAGGCAGGTCCACTTAACATAAAACCTACATCAATATCTAACGTAAACATAATTAAAGTGATTTCCTTTTTCCAATTACACAAAAGGCCAAAGTTTACTGCTCAACTATATTCTCTATTATAACTTTCATACGTTTTCATTTAGCATCCGAAACGAATGTCCTTTTTGGAGCATCGCCAAAGCACTGACGCCGCGGTGTCCCGATCCCGATTATAATACAAAACACACAGAAACTGGGCAGAATTAAGTTATAATCGACGCACTAAACAAATGTTTATGTATGAAATTTGTATGAAAGAAAGGATGGTTAGAAAGCTACAGTTCATATTTTGTTCAAGCATCAGACTCGTTTTTTTGTGAAATAGTAGAATATGGTAACGAAATCTTTTTAATTCCAATATTATTATAAACCAATCACGTAATTGTAGGTATGGTTATAATTTCATGAAGGTACTTTGAACTGTAATGATAAAGGGACAGAATAAACTACGGCTTATTAAAATAATGGCTTTGAAAAATATAAAATGCCTATGAAAATCTATTAAAATCTGATAAGATTTTTATTGGCGAGCAAAAATACATGACAAAGCTGGCATAACAGGTGATATCATGTGAAAAAAATATGCAAGAAAAGTTAAAATAATGTTGCCAGCATTACAAAACTTATAAAAAAAAAAAAAAAAATTAAAGCAATAGATAAAAAATCGATATTTACCAATAAAATAATACTGGTCGAACAAAATGTAGGCAAGTTGAAACCTTAGGTTGAGTCAGCAAATTGTATACTTTTCGCGATCGTCTGGCTAGCTTCCAATGACAAGAGCTAGCGGCTAGAGAGATGTAGCCAATATTTTGAGCGCCTACGAGATATACTTTAAAATTAAAGTGGAAGAGGTCAACGTGAAGTTGTACAACATTTTTGCCAGCGAAAAGAATTTCTAGCTATATTATTTATTATTTTAGGTCGGAGATCACAATCAGGCTCACCTTGTGTTTGAGGTTTATCTAAGTAGGTATAAAATAATAGCTCTTGTAAGCACTTGTAACTGACTTATACTGGTGGCTTTAGTTCGCCAAAGTTTCCTTAAGCACACATTAGTTGCGTGACCAGTGGAAGGTCAGTTTACCACAATAATCTAATTGTTTGAATAATCACGTTTAATGTTTTGGGTAAGTACAAGGTAGTAACTGTCCTAAAGTAACCGTTAAGTCGCTTGAGAGAAGAAGGTCTATAGAAAGACGGACGATTGAAATAATATTCAACTTACTGGCAAGAATGTTGGACAAGAAGCAGTAACAGGCAGTAACTGGCTCTGAGGAATGTTTCTTTTTCTAAGTATGTACAGAGCCCTGCATTTCTTGAGCCATCTTCCTCTCTTCGGGTTTGTAAGATGGGTCAGGTTATGCAGGGTAGACTGTACTATGAGCAAGCCTTTTCAGAAATATCATAAGCATACTTTCAGCACTACAATACGACAGTCTTAACCGCAATTAAGTAGGCTTGGGCATTTCATGAATACGAAAGAATCCAAATAATGCCATATTCTGCAAAATTAAAGCAGACGTGCCATTAGCGCCAAACAATCAGTATTAACGAAGATTCCAACTTTCGCTGCAATTAAAAACTAATCAGTCAATTTCCAAGAACTTGGAATGCCGACACAAATTCATATCAGTAGCGCAATTTATGAATCAACGCTGGAGTTGCACTGTTTACTTTGTTAAATGGGGCAATTTTCGAATGAAAGTACCCAGTTGTAGTTTTCCGGAAACCTTTTGCCTACATAATAAATTCAGGGAAAATTCGAATATTATATTATTATTATTTTGCTCGACAACAATTGTATTATATTTCGGAAAAACTATATTTCTGTCTTGGCAGATATCTACCTCCTACTACCAATCAGAAATCTGATACATGTCGCTTTCTTATCAATTAAAAAATATTAATTAATACCTTCCCAGAAAAAATTGCCTCTCGCTACACGGGAGTACTCAAAAGCAATCAATACAATTTATGCCCGCCGCAAAAGTTTTCCATTCGTTATCATTGTATCAACTTGAATAAATATCTACGAAAAAGAAGTAGGTATTGAATGTTCGCAGTGCGCAGGTCTTAAAGCCACATTAGTGTTCTGTCAGGTGCGAACCATCTCTAGTTCATCACTGGCAACTATTTTTAGATTTCTAATTAAAAGGGAAGTTTTGGAAGCACTCGGCTGAAACTGCGTAGGTATGACACTTTAGTCCGGTATGTAGATTCTTAATTCAATTTATTTAGGTGGATGCTTAAACTTCATAGGTGAGTAGTTCCAAAGCCGACAAAATATGTATTTGAGAAAAAAATATGCTAAGTTGGTTACTAAGATGCTGATGGTGTATGTTGCAGATCCAGTTTAGGTACTCTTCCTCAAATCGAAAAGGCATTTTCTTTAGAGTTATGCTTAAAAACCCCCAGTATAAAAAGTGTTTTACTATAGTTTTGCATTGCTGTAAGGTGCATTTACGTGCTTTTTTCCCGTTTGAAAGAAAAAGACAGTTTCAAAAGCGCTGTTGAAAATAGTTTTGTGAAACTGTCCGTGGAAATTGTATTGAAAAAAGAATATGACGGCGTTAGTTCCGCCACTTGCTAAAACATCCAAGTACAACAATAGTATTTGGTAGAGCAATCTCTTTCTTAACCAATCATGCAATAAGTAGTTTTTAACAGTTCCAAATACAAAATATTTTAATTCCTTCGCGTTCTATGCAGAGGTGGTATAGAATACCTTCCTATTTCGCGTTAAAACATTTTATTCGAGGAACTAGTCGGTTTTGTTGGGTACAGTGGTTACCAACCGCATAGCAGTAAGCCAATGACCTCATGAAAATACCTACAGCATGGTGGGCGGCATGCAGTTGCAATAAAATTTATTGTTCCACCGCATTACCGACAAATACGAGTAATACCTAGCAATTATCGAGCATCACTTTCAATAATGCAGTGTTATTTAAAGCCAGGTCAGAATTCTACTTTCCGTACGTTTTTTATTCAGTATAGGTAAGGTTGTTTAAAAATCAACTTATGATTTACTACTTAAATTTATATACACACAATGAATGACCATTTCATTAAATCAAGACTAACAATAAGCGATTTTTTCGGGCTAACCTGGCGCTTCCCCTTTACCTAACAGTAAAATTTGTCATGTATTAATAAAGTTATTTATACAGCTGAACTCATTGTGCAATAGAAATGACATGGTTCTGGCAATAACCCCCTCGCAATTTAAACAATACTTTAAGTGCTTGTGGTTGCTTATTTACTGCAGTAGTCAGTACCTAACTAAAATGTCAGGCAAACCGTCATAATACTGATAGTTTTGAAACGGCAGGTTCTTGTTTTCAGGGCACAAACCTCGTGAAATAGAACTATGGGGTCGTGAGCTTGAGTTTCCTCGGTGCATGAAATCTTTCCCTTCATCGATTTTTGGATAACTAGCAAATAATATATATACAATCGTCTTCTAGATGGACTACGTAAAACATACTTTACACATTTTCATTTTTATAATTTATTAGCTTTTATTTATTAACATTTTTAACTTTCCTTGTTAGTTAGTTAGTGAGTAGGTACTTATTGGTCAAATCTTGCAACTGAATTTGAAACCAGTTCCCCACAACCGATTGAGCTGAAATTTTGCACACACCCTTGGGTCTGGTGACAATACATTTTTATGATAGACATGGCTTGATCTTGCAGCCAGAATTGCCTCCTCACGATTGAACTCCTCAACGGGTAATAGTACGGACGCAAAACTTTGTTAACGCGTAAAATGTTAATAGATAAACCTAATTTTCATCTTTGCTTTTTTTTAATGGTTAACAATTAATAGCTTCTCTAACAATGAACAGTAGGCAAAATCGCCCAGTATCTGAAATCGTAATATGTCTAGCCCGTAACAAAGTTTTCCATTTCTCTTATTCACAATAGATATTTCCTGCATCACGTACAAAAGATTGTTGCACCTGAGCCGGTGTAACTGTGCCGGCTTACACTTAGAGCTCGAGGCTGATGTTCTCACTGAACAATTGGTTTAAAGATTTCTCCCGATACTCTGTAGTTTCCTCTGGGAGTGGGATGACAACAGTTTAAGTGGTCATTACATTAAGTGCATTTAGGGTTGCCCTGCGTCCGGATTTCTTTGGACTTTTCCGGCCCTTTGGCTCGCTGTCCATACTTTTCCGGCATCGTCGAGGTGCGGACTGGAGAACAGACCGCACTGCGAACAGCAGACTTTGACGGATATTTCAGTATCTGTCACAGTCCGCTGTTCGCTTCGTGTCCGCTGTCAGTGATGTGTCCGTACTTTTCGAGTGAAGGGGATATCAAAGGGAAAATAAATATTGAAAAGTAAAATATCTGTACCTACTTTTTTTGGAAAATGTCCGACTTTTTGTCAAGACTTTTCAATTTTGAAATGGTAACCCTAAGTGCACTGTTCTTGGCGAGTCGGAGCTTCTATTAGCGCAATGTTGATAGTTAAACTGAAAAGCTTCGTGAATAAGAACGTTTCTGAGAGCCTGTAAGGGATTAAACTGTTTTTCAAGTGCTGTATTTTACTTCAAACCCATTACCACAACGTAGAAACTCCTAAGCTGTCAGCTTCAATGATTGTTTCGCAGAACATTGCAGACGCAGTCTTGTTATTTTCAGCAATCAATCAATTTATCCTACCGCAGTCCACTGCTGAATATAATAGGCCTCACCCAAACTGCACCATAACACCCGGTCCCCCGGCTTCCGGACCTAGTTAGACCCAGATCCCAGACTTGTCATCAGTCCAGCTAGCTGGGATGCGTACTTAGTACCTAAAAAAATCACTCAGTTTCAGAAAAAACTAAAAACTATTCACACAGCGCACACCATGGAAGCTCTCAAGATGCAAGACTTTTTGTCGACGTTGTTGACGAATATCATCATAACTCTAGCTTATTCATATTCATGATATACATGTATATAGCCTATGAACATCCTGAATAATTTACCTTTCAAATGGTGAAATATTTTTAAAAATAGATGACGTGGTTCCGGAGTTACTTTCCGCATTATTACATACAAACTCACCAAAATCGCCCTCTCTCTTTATATTGTTAGTAAAGATTAGATTGGCCGTTAACACAGTCAGCCATCACGGTCGTTTACAAACCGACTTAAGTTTCTGAAAAACCCATTTTTCCAAAACCTGAAACCAAAACCATTAATTATTACCTATGTTATACAACATATCCTTATGTAATAATGCATCCTGATCTATAGATAGTGGAAGCCCAACGCCCGATACAAACCCACCACTTATGCTAAGAAGCCTTCCTTGAAACGTCAAGATTGCGCGTTCACTTCTCGAATGTCAGATTATGTAAATGGCGACATAGCGAAATGCATTCTCATGATAACATTATATTCTGATTTTGTAAGCACTTCCACAATAATACTGCTGAATATTTATTTACCTACTAACAGTATTTCAGTTAAGTTAGCATTCAACTAAAGCGAACTGATTTAAACGGAGATATTTTATTTTTATTTATTGTGGTGCCGTGAGGTCTCTGGTCACGAATACAAAATAACTTGCACAAATATTAATAAAACTATATAATTATTAGTATATAATTTGAGGATACTGTTTATTTCCGTTGCTATTTTGTCCAAATTATAGACAAGTATATTGTATACTAATAATGAAAAATACAACGAGTAGAACATGGCTATCACAAAATGTGATGTGATTTTGCTAAAAAGAGTAGAATACTTAAAGCTATTGCTCTGCTACTACATCAGAATTTATCAATCTAAAAATGAGCTATATATTTCATTGAGCTATATAAACTAATTCGGATCAAACGCGATCTATTGGCATATCATTAAAAGAAATTCGGTACTAACTTTTCAATAAATTGTAAATTGGTCTAAACTTCTGCCATTTTCAGCAATTATATAGTAATGGATTGAATTTATCTTGGTTATAAATATCAATAATACACAATATGAAATGGGGAATATTTCTTAGAGAGCATAATGGCATACGTTTATGCATGTATGTATTTCCGCATGTATGTACGTATCGGCTGTTCAATTACGAAATTAATTCTTCGTCTAATATATTTAGGTAATTACCTCTACTTTTTTAAATTGTATACTAATTATTAAGTTCACCCTATGGCATAAGGCCATCAACTTTTTGTACGCCATTCCTAAATGCCAAAACATGGAGCTACATTTCATTTATTTAAAAGACCTGTATACACCACCTACCTAGTCGACCTGTATACTGTGTTTAGAAGACGTGTAAAAGTGTTTGTAAAAACCTATTTGCAAAATAAACATAATTTATCATTTACATACTACCTACACGTCATGTTTTTACAAAATAAATATGTCCGTATGGATTGAGGAGCCACTTTTCGTATCTTAATAAAATTAATATAGTTATTAAGTAGTAAGTTTAAAAATTTTGTAGACTCGACCCTCGATTTTGTAGTATAATACTTCATAACTTATAGGTGGCTCCTCAATCTAAATGTTTGCATTGAGGAGCCACGTCAGAACTAGGAACTTCATGGATTAATATATATCATAATTTGGTATGATTTTGTAGTATTTGAGAGTTAGTTAGTTAGTGGACAAAATCTGAGCTCGGTAGTATTCAAATTAAAAAAATTACCATATATTATAATGTGACTCCTCAGACCAAACATACGACTCTTCATTTTTCAAAGAAGCTGTAGTTCAATTAATGCTCAATTTCTTCATCATTTAGTAGTAAGTAAGTATATTAGATTTGTAGGACAAGAGTCGGTAATTAAAAATTAGTGAATTGGGAGATATGGCACATTTAATAACTGGCTCCTCAATAGAGATGCTTCGGTAAACAGATTTGCCTCTAAACTACTATACTTGTGACGAAATTTGAAACAAAAAAAAACATATTATTTTGTATAAATTTATACTAATTGTATGCATAATCCTGCCATAAAAAAGTAAACATCTACGAAGTTAACAGCTAACACTAATTAATTTCCTAACAAATCGTTTTGTAGGGTGTCCACGAATAAATTATGATAGTTTTCACTTTGCTATTGCGGCCGAGGCGGAATTCATGCACGAGTCGCAAGCGTAGGTGTTATGGAGCGGAGAATTGCAGTAACAAATACCCAAACAAGTGTATCAAACGACGGTTTTCAATACACTTTCGAAGAAATATAATAATAGAACTAAAAGTATTTTTGTCATGAACTATTAGGAAATTAAATGATTTGCTTTTTTTCCGCGCTTTGCGTCCGCCAGGTTGAAGGAGAGGCAAAGGTATGTAGCCGCTAAACAGCCTAATATGAAAAATAGAAAATTCAAATACGTTTTAATTTAGAACCCAAATAATTGTAAAGTTGATGTTATAAGCAAATTATTTTATAAATAAAATAATAATGTTTGTTAATGACATTCTGTTCATAGCACAATTTAAATTTTCATTAAATATGAAGGCCTTAAAAACATGCGCCTCTTTGCTGTGAAAATAAAGCAATTACCGCCGACTATAGAATAGTTGGTTAATTTTATCTGTGGCAAAATCAGGTCAAAAAAAAATCTTTTCGTGGCTTAAAACACAAATGTATTTTCAAATACACTTAAAATTTAAAAAACTAGTCATACTGGTTTCATTCACATATATAACATGGTCACCCTTAATAGCGTATCCTCAAGGATTACTGAAAAGTAATTTGTTTTTCAGATACCGAAAATATACAATGTTGATTTGTACATAATTATGTATGTATTTAGTAGACAGTTTATACTAAATGTTAGTGTCTCTGGTTTCTGACTCCGTTATGATCTCAGGTAATTGAAGTCCATACGGACATAGGTTCAGTAATGTCAGGATTGAGGAGCCAAATAAATTGCGTTTATATGCTAAATTCAGTCAGTTTTACTACTTTGTCCATATGCTACAAATTCGAACACATTTACTGCTAAATGTTTTTGGAGTGGAATATATAAATTGACAAATTACTTTCATAGAAATTCACGCTCTTATGTATAGATTGAGGAGCCACATTAAAAGTACTCTATATTCTTGAATATCAATCGTACCGGACTCAGATTTTAGTAGGCACTAAACACAATAATCACTACTAAATCATACAACATTTTCAAAAACATTCATTTAATACTTTCCGTGTTCCAGATGGCTCCTTAATTCAGAATTTCAGATGTTTAGATTGAGTTGCCACCTATAAGTTCATATAACCTTTGAAGTATTATACATACTACAAAATCGAGGATCGAGTCTACAAATTTTTTAAACTTACTACTAAATATCTATATTAATTTCATTAAGATACGAAAAGTGGCTCCTCAATCCTTACGGATATAAATAAATATATCTGTACCTTCCGATAAAACTGAATTACTGTATTTTAAAGAAGGAATCATACAGTTATAAAATATGGATCTTTTAAACATTCGCTTCATCAATAATTTTATTTCATATAACATCTTAATAACCGGTTTTTCAAAAACCGATAGAACCTACCTTAAATATTGATGTTTAGAAACCTGTGGTTAAACCTGGCAACACCAATGACAGCCAGCTTTCCGTCAGCGGAGTATAATATTTTCTAAAACTTATCGAAAATAAAGAGTTATTATTGTTAATTATTATATTTTTAGAGTTTATACATAGGTTATTTTTATATTAAAACTATAAATAACATGTTGAGTTTGTGTACAAAGCGTTAACGTGTCAATAAAAGTGGATGTGAATGTCTGAACTCCATACTACAATGAAAGATGTCTTATTATTGGTGTGTGTACAGTCGAACAAAACGAAAGTGACTAGTTGACCGTGTGTTAAACGGTTGAAACACTCGATTGGCATAAAAATGGCGCAGACGGTAAGACGAGCGATTGAGGGGAGATACCCGTCCTGCTACATCCCCAGTAGGATAAAAGAGAGGAGAGCAAAAGCTAGAGCATTAAGGTAAATATTGCTTTTCTCAGGGCAATGGCACTACGCAGCCACGCCAGGTGCTTTGCTTTTTTGTTTTCGTGTTATTTTTCAATCGATTTTGCGAGGATAGCAATGTAAACATGCATTCAAGATCACAGAGGGGAATTAATTAATTGGTCTGAGAGTGCACTATTAAACTTTGATAGTTGTGTTATTGATCGTTATTTCTTCATTGTTTTTCTTGATATTAGCAGGATGTAATCTAATGTGAGAATTGAGTGTTACCTTTGAATATTCATGTAATTGAATGATTATAATCTTTCAATCTCATCATTGAAAAACATACATTATGTCATGAACAAAAAAAAAGTATAGTTGCAATTTTTTTTAGCACATACTATCTAATTTTATCACAATAACAATATTAACCGCATTCCTTGGCCACTTGGCTATTGTGTTTTCAGGTTAGAACAGCAAAGGAAACCGGACAAGCCAGAAGATTTTGTGTGCTACTCGGACAGTGATAGTGAGGAAGAAACACCTACGCAACAACATAAGATATTGTCAACCTCTTACAACTTTGTTGATTATGTACGGTCAAGGGAGATGCAGACCGCTGAGGTATTAAACTCGAGTTTTTTTTTTCGTTTATGCATAGTAGGACTTTTTTGATGTATAAGGTTAAATAAAGTAATTAAATTATACCCCTACTATATTAAAGTGATAGTCATCCACCACATCATCTCGCCTGTAATCTCCAAAGGGTTAGGCTGAGGTCTACCTACACTCACATTTCCACAGTTGTATGACAACCATGAGAGTATAATATATACATATATTTGTGGGAAGTTATTTTTTTTATGATTAATTTAAATCAATTCTAGTGTATGGGCTAATTTATTAAGTGTATTAGGTATGACACTGGAATTTCCTGTGTTGTGGGATCTATAATAATATAATTGGCTCACATGTTGTAACTACAAAATTTTTAAGTTTTCCTTCATATTGTGGATGCTGTACCCATTAACACAGCATTTGCTGCCAATCAATCTTCCTTAATGACATACTTTGCACAAACAATGGGTCATTTAACAACCTTTCCATGAGTGCTAATGCACATTACAAGATCCCACTAACACTGTTTAAACCTGGGCTGAAATAACTATTTAATTCACTATCAATATGCTGAGCACATCTATATATAGCTACTGCTAGCACAATATCTAATATAGTAGAGACAGCAATGAATATGCCATGAAGACGTAGCCACGTGCACCAACATCGCAAAAAAAAATACTGGGCGGAAGGGACACTGACACACAAATAGTTACCACTTATTCAGTACATCGTTTTGAACCACATACAAATTTTTAATTGGTAATTTAAAACAATCTGCTGTTTCCTACAAAAGTGCACTACCTACATGGCCAAAATGTATGGAACAGCCTGTATCTCCTAATATTCTGCATAAGCATGGATTAGTCTGATGGAAAGTGTAATTTAGTTAAATGAAATACATAATCTCAAGTAAAACAAGAATGATAACGGTCCTTCCTCAATGGTTATTACATGTTTACTTAACTTGTAATCATCATGACAGTGTCAAAAACATTTTCATCATCCATCCATACATATAAATGCAAATGCAACTATGTCGTTCTATTACCATTTCTCGCCTTATCGGCTGAATGGATTTTAATGAAATTTGGCAAATGGGTAGACCTGGGTTAGAACATGGGATACTTTTTATCCTGCTTATATGTTCCGACAAATATGTAGGTGAAGCCACAGTCAAAATCTAGTGTGCTATTATCTTATCTTGCTGCATTTGGCTCCGATGCCCTTGACTCTTTGCTGGATAACTGGTATTTTTAATGTTAATAATACTAGATCATACTGGATTTTAAAAGTTTTTTGTGCTTACGAAGAAATGGTAGTCTAAAATAAATAAAAAATGGAGTTAAGTCAGTGAATCAGCACTTAAAATTTTATTTTAAGCTGTCTATAATAACAATTGCAAAACAACACTCCATATGACACACTTTATAACTCACATATTTTAGAGATTGATTCCTGTTTAGTATTAAAAATGAAATTGAAATGCAGTCCCCAGAGGATCATACATAAAATAATTAATAAATAATAAATCTTTATTTGGAATGTCAAAAGGTAAAATACAATAAGAATCTGAAATTAACAATGTAGGTATAATAATGTTAGATGCCTGTATTAGGATAATCCTGTAAGATAACAATAGCTTGCTTTTTAACCGACTTCAAAAAAAGGTGGAGGTTCTCAATTTGGTTGTATTTTTTTTGTGTTTGTTACCTCATATCTTCGTCATTTATGAACCGATTTGAAAAATTGTTCTTTTATCTAAATGGATCTACTTCCCGATTGGTCCCATAGAAATTTCATCGAAATCGGTTCAGCAGTTTGGTTTTGAAATCAAAATAAAATATAACAAATACAAATACACGCAATTTCTTTTACTTAGATGACATATTTTATGACATATAATAAAATATGTCATCTAAGTAAAAGAAATTGCGAAATTGATACTTGACAAGGATTTGTGTGTGATGCGATAGCTAAAAAGGGTAAAATAAAAACTTTTGCAAAAAAAAAAACCGACTTCCAAAAAAAACACTAAAAAAGTGAAAAATAACTTTACTTTCGGAAGTCGGTGGCAAAAAAGTCAATGAAACAAACAATAGTCACCGACTTCCAAAAGTAAAGTTATTTTCCACTTTTTTGGTGTTTTTTTTTTACATTTTTCAATGGCGATGAAGTCCATTCCTGGGAAGTCAACTTTACAACATTCAGTTAGTGTTTACTATATAAAATATTTCTTGCACAGTGTTATCTAATCCTTATAAAATTAATTTGAATAGTTAAACTTTTAATATAAAAACAAATCTTTCTATCCCTATCCATTATCAAATAAACTTCTATCAAGGATAATCTAATGCAAAATCCTCCATTTTTTTTTCCAGCCTCGCTCAGTGGAACCATCCTACGCCACGCGACACATGCTCACCCACGATATGTTCCGAGAGACCCCCATAAACCTGGGCAACATGAACAAAGTGTTCTGTTCTCAGTGGCTCTCCGACAGACAAGTCGTGTTCGGCACTAAGTGTAACAAGGTATGAGACCAAGAACCTAGTTCACTTAATGATGGTAAAATGCGAGTTAACAGAAGACGCCTAGATCTTGTCGACTAGCTCAATCAATTGCAAATGATATAATGTAGTAATTTAATTCAATTCTTCTGAGCCTTTGCAACATTGCTTTTCAACCAGTCTTGTTGGCCTAAAAGTTGTTGTTCTCCTGTTTTTCCACCTCTCAACTTTGGGAGCAGATAATTTCCTGCTACTTCTGTTCCATGTTGACACAATGACAGCGAAAAATTTCTAACATAACATAAATTATCATAACCTGTGCCATCAAATAATGTCTAGGTCTGGTCTCCGTTGAGATTGGCCGCCATGGTCAAAATTCTGCCTGGAGGAGTATTCATCTTCAATTGATTTCATTAAGGCCCTATAATAATGATATAATGTTGTCGCAGTTGATGGTGTACGACGTCCGGCGGCGCACGCTGGACGCGATCCCGACGCTGCGGCCGCGCGCGCCCTGGCCCGGCGCCGACCATCAGACCGGGATACACGCGCTGCAGATCAACCCTTCTAGGTACATTTCATAAATATCCTTCTTCTCTTCTTTCTTAAAGTATTTTGAGTGACTAAATATCCCATTTCCTAACAAATATCACTTATATCGAGTTTCGTAAACTAACGTAATTTAACCTTATATTTAATTAATCTGATGTTATTTTGATTATGATAACATGAGAATTTGATTAGGATTTATATGTATTTTTCGTGGCCCTAGATAATAAAGACTTTAATGACAGTGTGATTTCTTTTTGCAGAACATTACTAGCGACTGGCGCACGTAACTCGTGCGAACTGGCCATATACAGTCTACCTACCCTAGACCCCGTGTGTGTGGGTGAGGCGCATAAAGACTGGGTGAGAACTTTACTTTCCTGCTTGCACCACGAATCACTAAATACAAGCAATCAGCACTCATCTACATCAGTCTAGCTTTTTTCCCAACGATGTTGGGGTCGGCTTACCGGATTTAGCTGAATACCAGTATTTTACATTTAGTGACTGCCTATCTAACCTCCACAACCCAGTTAGTATTGGGTAATACAATACCCCTTGGTAAGACTGTCAGACTTTCGGGCCATTCTGACTACCTGTAACGACTGCCAAAGATCTATAAATGATAGCCGGGACCAACGGCTAATCGTGCTTTCCAAGGCACGCAGGAAACTCGGTATGTAATGGGTGGCAATGGATGGTCACCCATTCACGGACCAACATAGGCAAGCGCGGCTTAACCTGAAGATTGACTTGAGCGGCTGTTATTATTTAGCTACGAGCTCCTCACAGGCAATCAACACTAAACATGTTTAAAGCATCACTCTGCTTCAGCTTTCAAAATCACAATGATGTTTTAAATAATGTCATGTGTGTTTACTGATTTTTAGTAGTAAGTAAGTAAGTAGTAAGTAAATCATTTATTTGCGTAAAACATGGTATACATTGATGTTAATATTATTACAGTAGCTCAACATGTTTCGCTAAGATATAACATAGCATGCAAAAATTTATATTTTGACAAAAGGAATCAACATCTCACATCCATAAAATCTTTTAAACTGTAAAAATTACATTCAATAAGCCACTTGGTGCAAGGCTATTGTCATCTAGAACATTCGCTTTCTTAATTCATACAAATTCATTTCGCTTTGTGAAAATCGGCTATTAACGCAACAAAAGTCAGGCAACTAGTAGACAACTCTGGTTTTCAACTGGACCTGAAGTTAGTCAGTTTAGAAGGTCCACTCCATCCAATCCTTCAATAATGGTTTTGTGTCACAGATCCTGGACATGTGCTGGCTGGACGACGAGTTCGTGGTGACCGGGTCGCGCGACTCCAAGCTGGCGCTGTGGCGCGCGCCGGCCGCGCCGCCCTCGCAGGCCACGCAGCACTACGTGGCGCCCGTCTGCGTCAAGGAGTGCCGCTCAGGTGGGCACTTCGGAGTTTTCATTCTATAAAAGAAGTAGATAGGTATCTCAGATTGATTAAACAGTGATAAACAAAAAAAAACACTGCACAACACAGTACAGCAACTTTAGGCCAATCGCGGCCTTTACAACGTAATCGAAGAAGCTTGATCAACAACAGGCTAACAAAATATGCAGAAGAATTCAATATATTTTTATGGTTTTAGAGAAGGCCGTTTTACAGATAACACAGAGCTTAATCTCATTTAATTTAATCAGTGGATAGTAAAAATAAATGTTTGACTGTATCTCTTTATCTTGTAAAACCCTTTGATACCAACTCCGTTCTCTGCCTTGTGCAAAAACTTGAAGACCGGGATATTAAAGGCGTTCCACTAGCACTACCCGACGGATTACCTAAAAAACAGAAAAGAATCTGTAAAAATTAGAGAACACGTCATTAGTGTCGAACTAATATTTGGATTTGGGGTGCCACAGGGCAGTATACTGGGTCCCACTCTTTTTCTCTGCTATAACAATTTTCTATCTGCAAAGTTATCTATATATTATTCGCCAGAAAGATAACTTAGAGAAAAGATATCCCGTTTAATAAGTAATAGCATTAATTTCCAGTTTTAGTTTTTAAATAATTAAAATTTTGCAGTTTAGTATCTAAACACGTAAACAATATACTTAAAATGCAAAAAAAAAGAAAAAAGCTCGCCGCTGCACTTTTTAGTCCTGTGAGATCTAAAAAAATAAAAATATCTTGCATGATTTAAACTATTTTCAAAAACGCGTACTCAGGTCAGAAAGTCCGCGCGCTGACATTCAACCAGCGCTGGCGCGAGATAGCCGCGCTCACACTGAACGGCTACATCCACGTGTTCAACGCGGAGACCTTCCGCCAGACGCTCTCCCGCAAGCTGCCCTCGTGCCAGGACCTCGTGTGTTTAGCTACCCAGGTGCGTACAGTTAAACTAGCAAGAGTTTGCGGTTTGGGTAAACTTCGTGTTTTCAAAATAGCACGAACGTCGCGCCGCAGTGTAACCCCGACAAACGCAAAATTACAGGTATTTGCGTACTTTATAATAATGCACCTTATCTTTGAGCAAAAGTAGTGATTGTGACATAGTATTGGATCAAGAGAAACTAAAATTCGTCGATGAAACTGTTTTCTTAGGGATCACGCTCGACTCAAGGCTACAATGGGGTCCTCATTTAACATCTCTTGCAGGACGGCTGAGTTCAGCAGCATATGCTGTTAGAAAAATCCGTCAATTTACTGATGTAGATACCGCGAGGCTAGTCTATTTTAGTTATTTTCATAGTATTATGTCATACGGTATTTTACTATGGGGACGGGCTGCAGACATCGAGTCTATATTTATTCTGCAGAAAAGAGCCATCAGAGCCATATATTATAATCTACGTAGGCGCGATTCTCTAAGAGAACTGTTTAAGGAAATTAACATTATGACAGTACCTTGCCAATACATCTATGAAAACATAATGTACGTTAGAAAAAATCTGCATTTATTTAGTAAAAGAGGCGACAGACACCACTATAATACTAGAACCAGGGACCAACTAGTTCAGCCAGGTTTCAGGCTTGCTAAAGTAGACTCATCTTTCATGGGGTACTGTTTAAAATGTTACAATAAAATACCTCCCCGCATTCTACAACTGAATGAGACGAAGTTTAAATCTTGTATAAAACGCACACTATGTAGGCAAGCATACTATAAGTTGGGAGATTACATTGATGATAAAAATGCTTGGCTGAATGCTGGTCCTGCTCCACAACCATAGGGGCAAACTAATTGATTACTTTGTGAAGTTATTGTGGAAGCTGCAGAAGATTGTAAACATATCTTTGCATTGTATAGATTCAGTCTCTTAGTATTATATAATTGCATAGCACATGTGTGAGTTCTATGTACGATAAAGCTACCATTTACATCTTTTACTGACTCGAATTTGCCCTGGCGGTTGAGAGAATGTCATGCTCACTCAAATGTCTCGCTGATGGTGGCGCGTGTGTCGGGTCGTTTAGTTCCCTCCAAAATGGTTGAGTTGAATGATGGCTGATCCATGCGTCATGTTCGTGAACGGGCGCTGACAGTTGTGACTGGTCATCTTGCAGCTGCCATGGATTATTGTATTTTTAATTGTTAATTTTATCTTTTTATTCTGGACGCTCTTACTCGCACGTCTTTCTACATCGTTCTCACATGTATGTTTAATCTCGACATGAATGATGTAACCGAGACTTTGTAACAACAATGATTTAAAAGAGTGTCCATGGAGTTTCTTGCCCATTCTTCTCCATAGAGATCTACGCTTTCGAATGGGCAACTACAGTACTTTCACAAGTTATTATGCCCTGTGACTGGGACTGTAGCTTAGTTTGTTTTTTGTGTTTTGACATTCAAAAGTGCCTGTAATGGTCTAATTGAAATAAATGCTTTGAGTTTGAGCGTTTGTGTGCCGTTACCTCTCGGTCGGGTTACCAACTTTGGCCGCATCTCGTCATCTGTTTTTTTTTTAATAATCGCCTGGCTTTGTTACTTTATTATTTTCTAAACGTAGTAACTACTAAGTACTGTTATGATAATCACGCGTTTTTACTTCGATAGATTGCCGAAATGCATGGTTTTCCTATTTCCCAAAATTAAAAATTGATAAACGTTAAATGGATGTATACTTAAAAAGCAATATCTGTCTCCAGTTTCTTTCAGTCCAAATCCAAAAACTCACAAAGCTATAAATGAATCCTCAGGAAAGCGGCGTGTACGCAATAGGCTGCAAGTCCTACACGCTCCTGCTAGACTGTCGCACGCTGCAGTCGGTCAAGAAGGTGACCTCGCGGTACAACGGCTGCGGCATCCGCTCCGCCAGCTTCCGCGGCAACATGCTCACCATCGGCACTGGCCTGGGTGAGTAGCTCCCGCTGACAAGTGTACACTACGTCGCAACTATTACTCTGTTGTTATGAGATCACATCGCGGTACAACGACCCTGGGTAAGTACAAGCTTGCAGGAATATTCAAATTCTTGTAGCGACATCTATACGGCCAACTGACGTCACAGAAATTCGACATCCCGCAAGGTGAATTATTCGCTCGCTTAACATAATTATGTATATTTTATTATCAGCCTACTCTGTCCCACTGCTGGGCAAAGGTCTCCCCCGTGGCTTTCCAAGTTTGTTTGTAATTTGTCTAACATATTAGTATACAGAAAAAAGAAAATACACAGTAACCGCCAGGCCCGCCACACGCAACTTCCATCTGGCCGGAGGGTCCTCCCTTTTCAAAAGAGGATATGGAAGTTTTTGTCCTGTCCCTCATTCCTATTATCTGATGAACCAAGTCCCAACTATCACCCAATTTACCCAAGAAACCTTCAACATCTATAATGTAGAGTACAAAATGCTTAATGCCTAATTTTACCATGTGTTCTTTTTCTTGACCAGGTCTACTGATGTTCTACGACCTGCGTGCGGGCAAATACTTAGAGAGCAATATTCATTCTACCAAAACGGTCACGCTCAAGGCTTCCAGAGGCTACGTGGTGAGTTCGACAAGGTTCTTTTGTTTTATCATCTTATCTATAAATAAACTTAGCAGCATTTATAAATAATCTGATTGTTGTGTGGTAATTGGTTGTTATGGTACATACATGTGATGCGCAGGATTGAGGCTAATTTCGTTAAGTGAGTTTTGAGTATGAATGTGGATGGCTATAAGAGTAGGCGAAGACCAAAGAAACGAGGGATAGACTGTGGTAAAGATGATATGTCTAGAAAAGGGATGACTCATGATGACGAGTAATAGACAAGTATGGAAGAAGGAGACATGCTGCCCGAGCCCAAGTAAATTAGAATAAGGGCAGAAGAACGATGTTGATGGTTATCGTTCTTTAATTAGTAGAATTTGCAGCATGCACAGTCAAGGAATTACAACTGTGTAACATTACAGCAACTTGTAAAAGAAAGACAAGTTGATAGACAATTTGTTAAACAATGCTGGCCCCAGACTGTACAGCCGTCCTCAGATCATTTCAATGAACCTTCGTTCCTTCGCAGTTTCCCGACGAAGAGGCCGACGGCTTCAACCAAGTGAAGCACGTGCCCGCGATATACACCCACTGCTACGACGACAGCGGGACGCGGATCTTCACGGCCGGCGGCCCGCTGCCCGCTCCGCTCATAGGGAACTACGCCGGCCTGTGGCAATAGCCACGCGTCTAGGAAACTTCATCATTATCGTCAGGGGCTAAAAATGAACGAGTCTGTGGCAGTAGTCAATAAAGGGCTACATAGGGGTCATTTCTGGCTTGACAGATGTCGCTCGTTTCCGACAAGGATGACATAACTCAAAAATTTAGATTTTTCGATGTTGTTTGTAGTTGAATATAAAATTAAGGAAAGCAAGTATTCAATTAAGTAACGAAATACGTAAAATAAACCTTGTCTTTTGATAAAAAGTTTCTCTATGCAAAAAAATATTGGCAATATACTGAAAATATTTTGAGAACTTACAAAAAAACTGTCCTGTATTTCTTAATTTTCGAGTTGTGTCATTATTGTTGCAAACAAACGATGTGGATCATTGCTTGAATGTCTATGTCAATCAACTCGGTATATCTCAGCCCACAGCTCGCGTCGCATCCTGTCTGCCTACCTTTTTAAGGTCGCTGGTCTGTCTGCGACCTGCATTGAATGGGGAAATAATATTAGGAACATTTTTTTCAATAACTTTGACTGCCACGTTGTTCTAGTGGTCGCAAGCGCAACTGCTGAGCATGAGGTCCCGGGTTCGATGCCCAGGTTGGGCAGTGTTATTGGTGTTTTTCCATCAAGAATTCCTTAGTAGCTGCCATGGAGTCTGGATTTGTGCCCAGTTAATGGCAATAGGCTCTCCTCTAGTACATGAGACTTAAACATAACTGGCGAAATGTGGGTGTACTATTAGGTACACTTCTGCCTAACAATTCGGGGATGCCAAACGTGATGTGTTACGTATATGATTTCAATAATTCAAAAGACGTAAAAAACAACTGTCCTTGTAGCAATGCCACCGTTGAAAACCCGAACATAGAATGATCCACTTGGATGCTTTTAAGAGGTTTTAACATGAAGTGAATTATTGCAATTATTTTGGTAACAATAATTATTCGTGCTCATTTGTATCAATAATAAAGATACTTAGTTATTTTTCTACTTTAGTCTACAATATTTTCGGGTTATATCGTGTATGGACACATAACTGACGAAATGTGAGTGAGATAAACACCTCTGCCAACCGTTTCGGGGATAACTAGCGTGTTGTTATGTTTATATAAAGAGGGAAATGGTTACCAATTGAGGGCCGGCTATAAACTTACTTGGTTAATAAATTGACGCGCGATTTATTATTATAGCTATCTGTGGTCAATTCAATGAAGTTTTAAGTAATGTTCCTGAAGACAGTTGATTCTAGAAGTCTTCGAGGAAAACCATGTAAGGAGTTCCCATGTAAATTTAATGCTTTATAAGTCAACCAGTTAGACAACTGGGTGAAATGCGGTCTAAATGATGTCCAGTTGCCTAATTCATTTGGTTGGGTTAGTAACTATTAGTGAAAAAATCTTCAGGCTAGTTTAGTATTTATAGTAAAATTAATGGTGTATCGTATAAAAGTGTACGGAATTGTGTAATTGACATAGAATTGATAAAAGGAAAGGAAAGTGCAAAATTATAAGTTTTGTATAAATTGACGGGTTCTAGAGTGCAATAGAAAAGATCAACCACGAAGATTACAGAGGGTTTAAAAAGAAATGTCCATACTTTGACAATTTGTGTTCCATGATTGTGATCCAAAATGGCATTACTTCTTTTTAAACGCTCTGTGGGTAGGTTTTAAAATATGTAGATCTATTTGAGATCCCTGCTAAGGGTGAATTTCACCATTGAAAGTGAACGCGGTCAGCAAAGCTAATCATCATACCATTGCAATGATGCAACTCTAGACAGCAGTTTAGTAGCGCTGATCGCGTTCAATTTTAATGGCGAAATTGGCCCTAAATGAAAGATTTTCCGCGGTAAATGCTTTGAAAATTCTCAAGTTTATCGTCTACAATGGTCACAAAAAAAATTCAAAAGTGTATGCTTTAAAATTAATTTACCGTGGTAAGTCTAATAACTGGATATGTCACACAGTGATTGATTTTGCTTTTGTTGCCAAGAAAATAAATAATAAACAGAAATAACTAAAAGTCAACTAAGAGTAAGACAGCCAATACCATAACTATAATGCCCGTTGTTACCAACAGGAAGGGACACCTAAATTAGTGCCTAAATATTATTACACAGTTTAAGAAAAAGTTCAACCGTCGACGCCCGAACGTTGAAAATACAACCATGTCCTTATAAGTAGGCATTCATGTTAGGACACCTCAATCCGTCTCTTGTTAAATAAAACGGGCTAAAGTATTCCATTCAAAAAAAGCAAGTTAATTGTTTATTTTCTTGGCTATAAATCAGAATCGTTTGCAGATTGGTCTAGGTTCGACTCGGTTCTGGTAATGCCTTGTAATGTAAACTTACCTTCAAACAAAACGAACTACTATAATAATGTTGTCACTTCGCGATTCAATACCGCATTTACCTCAGTAATGTTGTAGACGGAACGGGACGCTTATGTCTAAAACTGTATATAATTTAGATTTATACTTTATTACTTCATTCATTTATACATAATTTTCATAAAAAAAATGTAAATTAGGTTTAAGTCTGAACAACTTTGTTCAAAATTAGGTCGTCACAGTCTTTACTTTTTAACTAAATGTTTCAGTTTGCTTTAGGGGGCTTTATTTAAATTATTAAGTCGTCCCGTTTTCACGGATACATAGTTACAAACTATTCATAGTATGTCTTAGAATGGGCCCCACACTGCCGCACTTATTTCTTGAAAACATGTAAAAGAATATGCGGCGTCAGTGCAATCGATGCGGTGCAAATTCGAAAAGCCGTGAGAAACATTGAGCTGCTGCTGGATTTTCAACTTTTGGCGTTAAACCAAACGTTTCAAATACAACATCGCGCTCAATTTTCCTACCGCAGAATTTTCTACCGTCACAATTTTAATGTGGGGCCTGAAGACCTAAGTACTGGGCATAGAATAATTAGTTAATTACTAATATGATAGTTACACTATAGGTCGATAGTCAACATATTAGTGTATAATTGATGGACTGTGTGTCCATGTGTTTTTACATAATATAATTTCTTACTAAATAATCCATAAAAATGGAAATTGTGACGAGTAAAAGACTTGAGTAAGCTGATTATTGTGTTTTATTGAATCTATGATACATCCCTATCTAAAAAGGTTCCGCCTCTACTTCGCACAATTTTTCGAATTCATAAAACATGGAGATTTCATTACTATTTGTATGTTTACATACACACGCACTCCGGAATGAATCCTCAGCATGTTGGTGAAACCGCATCAAAATCAGTGGCGTAGCTTAGAACCACCCAGCCACACAAACACAAGAAAAGCGGCTTAAATTTGTAAAATGTGGATAAACGTTTGACTTCGCACAGGAGGGTGTCGACATGGTAGACATATTCCGCACTCGGCTATCGTTGCCGATAGGTCGTTACGGCCAATGACTTGATGGCCTCGAGGCTCTCGCTTGGTGGTTCGATCAAGAGCCTGATTCAGAAGGCAGTACAGTTACTACTCGATACGGCTCACATTGTGAGGTTCCTGTCTCTGGAGCCCTAGAACACTGATAGCTTGGACCCTGCTCCCGAGACCGCCGGACCACCATATTTTTGCATATTTACAAATGTCTAAAATGTGTCTGTAAAATGAATAAAGGGAATAAATAATACCAGTGTTCATCGTAAATGCATACTTTATAAAGAAGCATTGTAATTAATGCCACATACACAAAATGCAAATAAATATTAGATTACGTTTATACTCCAAATACTGGTATTTAAAAAGCACATTCATTCAAGCAGGTTGTTTGTCAGTCCATGGGGCTGGAGGAAGCCATCCTATGGGCAGGCCAGTTCCTTCGCTGCTTATGTAGCAGTCCCACTGTGATCTGGAAAGAACAAAAATAGTTAGTCAAACTTGGTTGTTAGTCTTGTTTAAAACTTTTGACCGAGTGGTTTTTGTCCATTACAGGGCCAGGTTCGTAGTTAGGAAATAAAGATTATTGGTGTCTATGGTTTTAACAAGTCAATTATCCTTAAAATAATCTTTACCCTCGTTAAACACGCCACGTGGGTAAATGGCATTACATAATGTCATTGTTTTACCTTAGAAAAAAAACTTTATACCTGGGCCGCCACATACAACCATCAATTATAATTATTTATCGCGTATTTATTGAATTGAGTACGTAGCTTATTCAACCACACTGAAAAACTTTGCGATAAGCTTATCAGTCTTAACATACGCATCATTACCAGTAATGTTGAGCTGATTACTTATCTCGGATTATCACTTGCTTCAGTGAAGGAAAACACCGTGAGGAAACCAGTATGCCTGAGGGATATTTCTCGACGGCATGTAAAGCCAAGTCAGAGACCCATGGGCGGCATAAAAACTGACACCAGTTTGGGCACTAACCACACGATGAAGAAATAATTACCTGACAACAACGAATCTCGCGACATCGCCTCCAAAGTCAACTTGCGGCAGTGGTCCGCCGAACAGAGTTTCACGCCACTTGGCCAGGTTGGAAGCTACATTCTGCTCCGTCTGAGCTTGCTGAGTACTCAGCTGCCAGTCCTCCTTCAGTTGTAATCGAAGTTCCACTTCTTCCTTCTCGTAGAGAATTAGTTTGCGTGCCCACAGGGATTTAAGTTTGTCTGAAAATTAGAAAGGTAGAGGTATTATTATATAATGGCATGGTAAAGGACAAACTGTCAAATCCATTAACACAACTAAAGAAGGAATGAAATAAACCCACTGTAAAATTTCATGCCATATTTGAAAACTGATAAAAAAATTATTATGGATGAAAAAGTAACAGCCTCTTATTCTTAACACACTAATTCTTCTGCCAAGCGGTGTTTAGGCCCGGACTTCACCAAAGCACACATAAGCAGCGGGGAGAGGAGACTTGTGGAAACCGACCAATACCATTGATTGAAATATACATCTCGTCTCTCCTGTAATTTGTTGAATCTTACTCATCTCTCTGCTCATCTCCGCTTTGGTGGAGTCCAGACCTTTTGCCATTTTATATTCAATTGTTTCATGGTGTTCGCAGTAAGGATTCCCACGTTCAACTAAGTGCTTACCAATATGAGAGTTAAAAGCTGTAGCTTCAGTATCAGAAACACACTCCCCTCGGCCTGTGGCTGTGTTCTGTCGAGCTTTGCGTAGTTTCATCACTGCATCGAGTTTTGTTAGACATTTCTTTGCATCGCTTTTCTTGCGTAGAACTTCTTTCAGCACTACATCAGCTTGGAGTGTTTCTTCAGCTTCCTGAAATATTGAAAAGTTCAGTTAATATGACATTCATCATTTTTAAGGCAAAATAAATAAAATACAATACTAAAATGTGCTCTGTGCTTTATTAAACTTAAACTAGTATCAAAATGAAATTAACACTCAAGGATGAAAAACAAATCCTAATTTTGTACAAAGGATAGTTTTAAAGCGAAAGTTCTATTTACCTGTTTTGCTTTATTAATATCATCTTTTATCTTCTGCAAGTTTTCATCAATCTTCCTAGACCTCTCCTTCAACTCTTTAATTCTCTCCTCTTTCTCTCTTTTCCTATCCAAGCGAAGTCTTTTTAAACGCAACCTCTTGGCTGACCTTTTCGCTAAAAGCTTCCGCTGCATGTCCATACATGGACCACTGATAAGAGACAGTGCTTTATTAATGAGAGCTTTATTTTCTTCCACTTGCTTCATGTGGGAACTCCATTCTTCTTCAGTCAGTGTATTTATGTTTTCTGTTAAGTGCTTCTCTTTATCGTACAAGTCAGTAAAATGTAAAAGCATATTATATATTTCTTCACGGACTCCTGATATTGTTGGACGATTGACACTGTGTGCCAGTTGTTTCACATCTATTTTGCTGTCAAAGGTTGAAAGGAAGTCTTGATCTGCCTTTTCTCTTTTAGCTGTAGGGGTGGCAGAAGGAATGAAGAATGGGGGAGGCTGTGGTGGAGGTGGGACCATGTGACGGGTAAGCTGTGGTGGGGGTGGGACAAAGTAACGGGGAGTCAGTGGTTTATCGGAATAGGGAAGTCTTGGTACAAAAGGTGGTGGGGGAGGCAGATGAGGCCGTACTAAATATTTAGGCGAATGTTGGAATGTAGAATTATTTCCGCGAAAATTATTATAAAAATTAGGATTATAAGACATGATTGTTGTAATTTAAAATTAATAGAAAAATATTGTATTAAATTATAAAGCTACAGTGGTGTCGGGGAGCTGAATCTCAGCGTCTTTAAGTACTTGTTCTGCGGCGATGTAATCCGCGTTCTCTTTGAGGTCTTGTTCAGATTCCAAGGTAGATTTGAGATCGCCAAATGCCTTCACCAGTCTGTGAAAAGTAAAGATGAAAAGAGTAATATTCTTGGTCTCTTTTGCAATTCACAGACTCACAAGAAAGAACACAATAAGAATATGTGTGGTGTGAACATTATTTTAGAATCAAACATGCAAGTGTCTGTTAATATGGGTCACATATTATAACACCATTATTATACTTATCATAATATAATCGCAATATCTGGTAAGAAATTAGCAGAATTTTTCAAAAAATCCTCAGGAATAATTATAAGGCCAGCCAAACTAAAAATGATTCATACTTGAAGGTAAAAAAATTACAAAGATATAAGTAGTATCTAGTGACGCATGTAACAAAAAATCAAACATGAATCATCACGCTTCAATGAGTAAGGACGCCAACAGTGAACAGATGTCGCGCGCAACGGACCCTAACCTCCATGAACACCTGTGGTTTTACATTAAAAATGTGATGCAACTACACCAAGAAAGTCTTCGAAATACCAATCTGTGAGAATTTATAGGTGTCAACAGTAATTTTAGAGCTCAACTCACCGTCTTTGACAATCTGGGACCATCATCAGCGACTCCTGCAACACTTCCTCTTGCTTTCGGATATCATGCTCGTCTTTACCCTCGTCCTTGAACCTCTGTACTCTATTCTTCTGCAGTTCTGCTTCCTTTTCGTACACAACTTTCTCCTTGGCTATGCGTTTCACAACGCCCGTCTTTATTTTTATTTGACGAATTCTGGGATCTGCCATGTTCGAAGCTCGCCTATTGTTTTTTATGTCAAACTCAAATGACATCTGCGTGAAGGCAACTCGTTTGCATTGCGCATGAACACGGCAATGAAAGGTTGCGTTCCAATGAAATAATTGTTAAAATCTTTAACATCATGAAATGTTAACCTACCCGCACAGGAAATCTGTTTGAATTTGAGTGAGTGAGTGCTAGCTGTCCAGGGTGCGCCGGGCGTTTAGAATCGCAGTGCGATATTTTTAACGCCGCTCGGGGAGGCTTCGTGAGACATACGATTTCCTCAGAAGACAGTGCGTCAGATGAAAGATGTGAATTGTGGAGGAACAAACATCCCACCCCTCCCCACTTCATCAATCCAACAGAACACGGAAGGTGTTCTGCACTGGCCAATGTGAAAATCTCTTAACCGGTTGCGGACCCAGGTTGGCGGCTGTAGAAATGATCTGGCCAAATGGGGTATCATCGACCCGTCCCAAGTACAATGCCAGTGTAGAACCCCTTTGCAAGATATGCCCCTCCTCCTTTCTTGCCCATCCTGCACAGCCACCTGCACTTTCCAGGATTTAAACGAAGCCAACGAAAGAGCTGTGCAGGTGACTAAATACTGGTCGGGTATTATTTGCGTTTGTCGACAAAAAGAAAGCAGGCAAAGAAGAAGAAGGAAATCTGTAGTTTTGTTTGCAGCAGGAAAACGCAAAAGTTTGTATGTGTGTACAATGTTTTTGTTTAACGGTAACCGATACTTTAAGGCAGGGTTGTTGCGGATGCAAAAATTTGGACATCCGCGGAAGCGGATGCGGTTTATTAGAGGTTCACATCCGGGGATGCGAATGCAGATGCAGATTTCTGTTTTTTTTTTTTAAAGATGTTCAAATTTTAAGTACATCATAAATAAAAATCGATTTATTATGTTTTATATCCGATATTCCGAACATACCTGCATCATCTTATTTTTCTTCAACTGGTTTTCATTACCGCGCGCTTTCGAACACACGAAACTCCTATGGCTTTGATTTCAAGTGATTTTTCAAAGTAGTAGTAGTACATCTCTTCCGCGAGTAACTTTTATAACATATTTTACACTCGGAATACTCCGGATAATTTTTGTCTAATTTAAAGTAAGTCCAGAATTCCAGATGCTGCTTTTTTATGGGTGGCGACATTATCACTTAATATTTACATCGAGATATTCATTAACCACGCAAAAAAACTTTGATAAACACAGAAAACAAACACTGTAATTAATTCACAATGGGAATCAACTCGATAGCTAAAACAAAACCTGTAGGATCACCAATGTGTGCCTTCCTATTGGTAAGGCAACTAGCAAATACGCCTCGCCCGCTTTCTTTACATATCGTTACTTGTTGCAAATATGAATCCGCATCCGTAAATGCTCCGCATTAACTGATGCGGATGCGGATGCAGATGTCTGAATTATTGCGGATGTTCCGCATTTGCAGATGTGGATGCGAATATCCGTAACACCCCTGCTTTCAGGGCATATTATATACTCACTAGCTTATGCCCGCGGCTTCGCCTCCGTGGTGTACGAGTTGGTACCGGGATAAAAAGTAACCTATGTGTTAATCCAGAGATACCGCGGCCTCGGAACGCAAAGGGCGATGAAGGAACATGGTTGGGTTTTGATTTCCAATCCGAAAGAAAAAAAAAAAAGTTATGAACTATCTGTATGCCAAGTTTTATCCAAATCCGTTCAGTAGTTTTTGCTTGAAAGAGTAACAAACATCCATACATACAAACTTTCTCGTTTATATAATATTATATTTATGTTTATACATAGTAAGATTTCTATCGACAAATACACATTTATAATTAATATTCCTACCCCAACACCCCGCGAATGGCAGCCATCTTGTTTTTTTATTCGGCTGATCTAGGGTATGTTCAATGAAATGCTAATTGATATCTTTGAATTTAAGAGACTTAGACGTGCAAATGATTTTATTGCAAGGGTAAACGCCCACTCGTAAATTTGATGCCATAATGACCTGCTCAAGCAAAGAACGCGGTACCTTGGACATTGTGGAGTCTATGTGTTGGGGCAGGGCTATGTTCAAAGTTCAAATGACCATAACTCTTAAAATAATATTGACGTTGACTCAATATTTTGATATAATTTTGTAGATTGACTCAAAAACTCCTAATTAAACATTAAAACATTTTTAGGCTCTTTTTGCTTATTTCTCAGAAAAAAATATTTAGTGATTCGATAGACTCGGCGTTAACCCTTGCAATCAAATAATTTGCACATCTCTCACTCTGATATACTCTGATATAGGTATATCAAAGAGTAGAACACTTATACCTATAGGAATAATATTTTTTGTAATTCCATCACGCTTCTTCTTCTTCGTGTCGCGACTGTATTTAAATGTTGGCAGCCCAGAGCTATTTCTATTTATCACGCTGAAACGGTTGGATGGATTTGAACGAAATTTAGTACTCGGGTAGAAGAATACAAAAGTATTATATTATCTGTGACAAAGGCTATAACGTAACAGCGCGAAGGCGCGTTCAATGGCTAGTATTGTTTTATTATTATAATTTGGGTAGGTTTATGAGACAGGCAAATAGGTACCCAAAATACTGAGATTACCATAGACACGCAACTCTTATTTTTCAGATTCATGTGCGTAAGCACCGTGTAGAAACCAAACCAGCATGCCTGAGAGATATTTCTCGACGGCATGTAAAGCTAAGTCAGAGGCCCATGGGCAGTATAAAAACTCTGACACCAGGTTAGGCACTAACCTCACGAAAGGGAAAGAGAACTGAGGTAGAATATTACTAAACCGAAAGTCAGGAACTGAATGGAAAAGTTAGCTAGTTTACTCAAACAAAGAAGTAATAAAATAGTAAATAGGTATATTTTGGATTTGTTCATTGAACCTTGAATACATATTAATAATAATCAAATAAAATACATTACATAAATATTACCAACAAACAAGACACTTGAGTGATATTACCTTTATTTTTGCTTTGTAAGAGAGATCTGAGATAAGATTTGTCGATGAGGATGACTTGCGTCCTTGATATCAAATTCTAAGGGAAAAAAAATCGAAGATATCAGTTTCAATAAAAGAAAACGAATACAGGCTGAATTAAAAACCTATGAAAAATTTACATTATATAGATGGCGAAGAATAATCGGGACATAGTTACTTTACAGAATAAAATTGATCGTCATCATCATTTCAGACCCTAATCAGCCACTCTTCGACTGGTCGACTTTTAACGTGATCAGAAATTTGCCCAAAGAATCAACATTGCCATCCAACGTCGTGGCAATGCTGCCAGCTTTTTGGGCACTTTTCCCGTCGTCAGCAATGCGGATGAAGTTTTTGACGCCCTATAAGTATTTCTCTTATCTAATTATTTATGAGCTGAACTCTATCTTAAAGTATTGGCATACTATCGCATTAGATCGCGAAAATTGGAAGGAGGGAAGGGAGGCCATTGCCTTGCAGTAGGACAACACAGGCTTATAATAAATAATAATAATTATTATTATAAATGTATGTACCTTTAAAATTTTAAATTAATTTTGATCATCATAAACGTTTAGCAACACCCTTTATCATAAAAAATGCTGTGCAAACCATGGGTAGGGGACTTGATCTCATCGTTTATCTGACAAGCCTCTTGATCCGTCAGATTATGCCACTAGATACAGCTTGACCAGACTTTTATATATATTTCACTTTGAGATAGTTTCGTTAGTACCACTTAACAACAAGATGAAGGTGATACTCCTGTTGGCAGGTAAGACATTTTTTGTTGCTTAACCCTAATATTTAGAATTACCAGCCTATAGGTTATAACTGTCCCCCAGCAGGTCAACAAGTATTTGTTTGTAAAAGTCTTTGTTTCTTCACGATATTTATTATCCTTCACTGATGTGCAAGATAAACTTACCCCCGTATCTATAAACAAGTCAAAGTGTTTACTTGACTAAATGTAATTTTTTAAGATGCGATTTTTATTTTAAAGTTTGAATTCTTAGCTTTGCTTTCTTGGACGGTTCTTACTTCTTTTAAAATCTTGTCTGTTGCAAAAAAAATTTTGCACAAGTAATTGCTTAAGCTAAAGTAATTACTTTAACTTCACTATAGATACGGGTGTTAGAAAATAATAGTGCATTGATTACACATTGGTACTCCCCCCCAAATCAACCCCCCCGAATCCTCAACCTAATGCATGAAAGGAGCGACCTTAAACGGGGCCATTACGACATGTACCTAACATAATAATATGTTACTATGTTATATGTTCCCGCTGCAGGCCAGGCACAGGCCTCCTCTCTTTGAATTGACGTTACGAAACTTGAGTTATTGTTAAATATCCAGACGCGTGCACGTCTCCCCACAAGTAATGATCCACCTTCCATCTCCATCTTGTGCCGCATGACCCGGGCACTTGATGACCGTAGGAGTGCGTCAGCGAGTGGAGTTCGTGTAGCTAAATTTTGTGCAAAACATTGTTATTTGAACTTTTTGCTATCTACACCCACGCTAAGAAGAATAAACTACCATATCAAGGCGACTAGTTTCGTAGATTTCCATATTGGCCACTACAGTTCGTGACAGTTTATCTGCCCGATTTATGTATTAATTACTCAATCTATGATCTTATGTTCGTTTACAGGAGTGACGGTGGCGCTATGCGCTGTGCCCAACACCCAGCAAGCGCGCAGACTCCACGCCCAAAAGAATGACGACGGCAGCTTCTTCCTCATCAATGAAGGACGTAAGTTATATTTTGTGGAAAACCTGTCTTTTTTTAAGTAGGTACCGAAATGAGGTTTTTCGATCGAAGCGACCTAGATAATCTTGAGATTTTTGTACTTGTTTTTCGATTTGTAGTTGGTCGCATGCACACCGAAGTTGCTTTATGCGGAGCAACATTTTGCTAATGATAACTAATAAGTTACCTTTGTTATCTGTGGATTCTGTGGTTAGCCATCAAAGAGATTTCGCTCTTAAATATTTGAACGTCTATGTTACCCATCATAACTGCATCCTTAATGTAAATGTTGGTCCTCGAGAAGCACTTAATTTCGGTGTGGATGCACCCAAATAATCACATTCTCATCTGGATATTAATTTCAATATAAAATAATTCAGAAGTAATTTTCCATAATTAGAATTTTGCTTAAAATCAAGCTCTAATCAAAACCCCGATTGTACACTACCTTTCCATTTTACCTTTCAAACCCTGTCATGCAACTTTGGACACCAACAGCTAATGGACCCGAGTACTTGGGTCATATTGGCCGTAGTGCGGCCGTCAAAGACAGCGGGGTGAATTTCAACATGGAGGCCACCGGAGAGGTCTGGAGAGGCGGCTTCAAGGTCAGCATCACCTGGTCTGGTCCCAAAGATGTGGTGTTCCAGGACTGCATTGATTTTGGTAAGCGGCCTTAACTTTTCAGATTATTTCGTGAAGTTTTAAAACTACAGGAAACTTAAGTCAGGTGGTACTGCTCATTACTTAAACAAAACTGGCAAAAGCGAAATTGGTACCCTCCTTTCGCCAGTTTATGCAGAGGTGTACCTATGTATAAATCATACACCAGTATGCTTTATACATACGTACACCTCTGAATAAACCATGGAGAATTACGGGTGTGATATTAATTTAAGAAAAGGCAAACAAAAAAAAAGCGTTGTGTAGCAGTCTTATTTTACAAGAACATTTTTTCACTTGAGTATCGGTATCTTTCGCGTGCTACTACTCGTGTACTTATCTAGAAATATTCTATAGAATTAAACATCATGATAAGCTTAGCAGAGTTGATAAAAGTGCTCGAAAGCGAAGTACCTGTCAATGTTTGTTATCAACAGAATGTCATCGAAGTGAATTGGTAGTTCAATAAGAGAGTTAAAGAATAAAATTTTGCCCAGTACAGTTTTGGGTACTAGATTTTAAGCTGGAACTATGTCTAAGTTTACTAACAATAGCACTCTTTGCCAGGTGCTAGCCAATGGTACGCCGGCCCCGAACAAAAAGAACAATACTGGCCCATCCAAAATTCTAAACTCCAGAAGTACTCCATCGTATCAAAAGAAGAAGATAACGCAGCCGTCAGCGAGCGCTACTGGCTGAACTCCGATGGCATGTACCTCTACGTGGCTCCCGAAGTACCACTCTTCGTCGACTACCACAATGTTATGGACAATCATCTCTGTCTGATAGCTGAGGTCACCGACCCTTACAGCACACAGCGCCAAGAGAACATCCTTAAATACGAACTCTGGTTCTTTGACAACCCTAAGGTCGCTCACCAACATGCGGTTGAGACGTATCTCGGCAAACCCTCTGGCATCCCTGACTACAGAATGATCCAGTACCCTATCTGGTCCACCTGGGCGCGATACTCGAGAGAAATCGACCAGGACTCGCTCTGGGCTTTCGCCAATGAGATTAAAGACAGTGGTTTCCCCAACTCTCAATTTGAAATCGACGATCTTTGGGAAGTCTGCTACGGTTCCCTGTTTGTGGACGTGAGGAAGCTTCCTGACTTGAAGCAGTTGGTTAAGGACATCAAGGGTCTTGGCTTCAGGGTCTCTATTTGGGCGCATCCCTTCATCAATAAGGACTGTGAGCCTTGGTACTCTGAAGCTCTAGGAAAGGGGTGAGTTGAAAAACATAAAACTACTTGTTTACTTTTTAAATACTTTTATTTACATCCAGCAAGCCCTCGTCATAAATTTCCTGCCCTTACCCCAATTTATATTGGGTCGGTGCAGCTTGTCTTCTTTTCTCATACTTCTCTATGAGTCGACATCTCAGTAGTTACCTTTATTTTCTAGCTATATCATCTTTCACACATTCCATCCTTCATTTCTTTGGTCTGCCACTACTCTTATAATCGTCCTCATTCATACTATTATAAGAACTAAAACAAAAATTGTCCGATATCGTCTTTTAAAAAAATCACCCCTCCCTCTCTAGCTACCTGGTCCTGAACGAACAGGGCAGCGCCGACTCGAGCTGGTGGAACAACAACGGCTCCGTGCCCGGCTACATCGATTTCACCAACCCTGATGCAGCCAACTGGTTCTCCGAGAGACTCCAGAACGTCATTGATACTTACGACATTGACACCGTCAAGTTTGATGCTGGCGAGTCTAGCTGGTCGCCTCAGGTAATTTGATGAAGTTTTTTTTTCTTCAAAATCTCCCTTACAACTATCATTACAGGTGACACTTAAACCGCTATAGTGCGGCTTTTGTTGAAATCTACATCTAGAAATACATTACTAACAATAAAAAATAAAAATATAACTTTAGGAACACAATACATTAAAATAAAAATGAAATGTTACACAAAACTTATACAAGTTAACATAGATAAACGTGAATGGTCTACCTACACACTATAAATTATAACAATAAATAAACAACAGAATCTTTGAGAATTCACTCCAATGACATGTATATACGAGTATATCAATTTTTAAATGAAGTTCGTTAAGTACACGGATTGCTCTATAAGGTGTCTTAGCAAGTAAGTTGGTCCTAGCTGTTGGCACGGCCAGCAGTGGCGGACGCCGCCGCCTCCACACATAGCGGTCAGGTAAACACAAATTCAAGCGCTGCAACACTCCAGGATTACGCTCTATGCCACGAAGTATTTTAAGTAGGTACGCGACTAGTGCGAACTAGTCTACATCTACTCCGTTGATTGTACCCGACCATACCCAGTACAAATAGAGTGGGGTACATCAATGGGTAAAATGGATATACCCCATAAAGTTCCTTAATATTGCTGAAAGAAAAATGAACTTGCTTGTTTCTTACATGCGTTGTTACCTTCTAATTACGAAACTGACAAGGTACTGAAGAAATTAAGCAGCGTGGTTACGGTGCCCAATGACTCGGAAATTTTCATAGATAATTTTATATCAAGAGCTTATAGTCCCCATGTCTCCTCCCGTAATCAGTGTCAATATTACTTCAGAGTGGGAACGCCATACAGGACGCACAGCTCTGTCTCTTGCCCACACTGAAGTAATTATTAAAGTAAAACTGCTATAAGAGATAGTTTTAGGCTGCCAGAACTGTTTAGTAAATCCTTCCTTGAAGGATGCAAGTAACTAAATCGCCACCCTTTATTTAACACGTTCTCCCATAGATATAATAATCACTTCTTCTACAGATCCCAGTACAGAAAGGCCTAGACATCAACTTGCACCCCGGCCACATCGTGGAAGCTTACGTGCGCACCGTTGCCAAGTTCGGACCCGCCATTGAAGTTAGATCCGGAATGAGGTGAGAACTTTTGGTGTGAACTCACGGTTTAGAACGATGTATTGAATACGTGGTAAGCGTTTGTGCGTCGGTGTCCCTTCCACCCTGTGCATAGTATATGACACTCGGGAATAATGTAGCTTTCCATTAGCGAAATAATTTTCGGAATCGGATCAGTCGTTCCAAAGACTATCCCCTTCATCCCAACTTTACCTCTTTAAAATACTAGTATAGATTTCCAATTTTGCTTTTATTTCTGTCACTCATCTAACCACCCCCACTTCCAGGACACAAGACCTCCCCGTCTTCATACGCATGGTAGACAAGGACACTCTCTGGGACTTCGACAACGGCTTGGAGACTTTGATCACCACCCTCCTGTCCATGAACCTGAACGGATACACCCTGGTGCTGCCCGACATGATTGGAGGAAACGGATATAATGAGAAGCCCAGCAAGGAGCTGTTCATCAGGTGGCTCCAAGCTAACGTGTTCATGCCGTCGCTCCAGTACTCCTTCGTACCTTGGGATCATGACGATGAGGTAGGTGCTTCAAAACAGCAAGATTCTGCATGGATCTTGCATATTGGAATGATCTATAGATAGGCACCATATAGCAAGAGAATATGATTTGAAGATCCAAATGATCATAATATTATCAAGGTACATCTCATAGCTTTGAATTTAAATAGGATGTTCACCGGTCACCTGGTAATGTTAGATTAAAATATTGTGGATTAAATATAGACTGTGATCCTATGTGCTCGTGCTGTAATAAAATAAAATAGCGCAATCGGTTCGCAATGATGGATGAAAATGTGAGGTAGGCATGTCTTTCTACATCAAAAGCCTTTTGGATGACAAGGTGGCGTTCTGTCATTCTGAGGTTTCTACCTACCCTCATGGGAAAAAAGCGTGAGTGTATATAAAATAGAAATTTTACATTGTCTTTAACGTTCCACTTATTCCTCCAGACCGTAGATATCAGCCGTAAATACACCAACCTGCACGCCGAATACGCGGATGAGATCGTAGACGCTATGAAGAAGTCGGTGGAGTTCGGCGCGCCCGTCAACCCCCCCATCTGGTGGCTCGACCCTCACGACCAGGACGCGTTCCCTATTGCTGACGGTAAGATTCAGGATTAATTTGCTTCAATAAAGCTTGGCAAAAGAATTGCAAAATCTTCTTTACACATGATAAATAGACCGGTCTAAAGACTGTTCTTATTGCGTAGAGAGGAGAAGGATCGGAAACCTCTATTCCTCCAATACTACACTCCATACTTCATGCAATTAAAAAAAAATCACAACTACTACTGCATTTTACTGCACTGGTGATAATTTCTCATGGCGTTTTCAGTAAGGGAGGATTATCAAAATCTACCACGTGGGCCTAATCTGGATAGGTAGATATTCACATGTATTCGAACTATGGTTGGTTGTTAGACATCGGCATGTCTAACAACCAACCACGATTCCAGATTAGGCCGACGTGGTAGATTTTGAAAATCCTCCCTTACTGAAAACGCATGTCCCAGCTGTGGGTATATTATAGGCTTATAACGCTTATGGATCTCCTTAAATGTTATTAAGTCCTACATAACAAATTCTCTTCTCTTCTTTCAGAATTCCTTCTCGGTGAGAATATCCTAGCCGCACCAGTTGTGAAGCCAGGCGCAGTCTCCCGCAACGTGTACCTCCCCCGAGGCACCTGGAAAGATGGCAACACTGGCAACCTCATCGAGGGCCCAGTGTGGCTGAATGACTACCCCGCGCCGCTCGATGTGTTGCCATACTTCATTCGTCAAGTCGTATAAATTTTGTTTGTGTAATACTCGAATGTTGTGTTAATAAATTATCATTGTTAAGTTTTATTGAATTTTAACGGGTGTTTTTTTTTGTTTATTACCTAAAATATCATAATGGTAGAAGAACTCTTTAAGTTTGAACCTATCACCCCCTTTGAATTTCACAACCAAAAATGATAGGACCAATGTTCAGTAGATTCTACACGAATCTTTAAATCTGGAAATAAATGTCTCATGTTTTAAAAACTCTAAATATTTTTCTGCATCACTGACCGAACTAAAGGATCTAGTTCTAAGTTGCGTAATACTATACATGCATCTTACAACCGTTCAGGATCAAGTGAATTCAACGTCATGCGCTTCAAGACATTTGGATTATTTCGTTTAAACTCTCTGAACTTCAGAGACTTAGCGCTTTTCAGGTTGAATCCGATTGCCGATTCCAGCTTACAGTAGTTGAAAATAATGAAGCAAGCTGGGGAAGAAGTTTCCTGCCATGATTCATAGATGAAGACTCAGACTGTCTTTGATGCAGATTTATAGCGCTGTATCAAGATGTATGGTTCTTTTGGAGCTTGTTTTTTTTTCAATGCAATTTCCACAAACCACTTACAAATGTTTACCAACAGCGCACTCCTGACAGATTGAAAATGCTTTAATGTAAGCGCCATAAGAATCATAGCGCACTGTAATCAGCTACGTCCAGTTGTAACACACAAGCTACATAAATGCATCATCAACATCATCAGCCCACAGCAGTTCATTGCTGGACATAGGCCTCTTCAATCGCACGCCACTCAACGCGATTCTCGGCAGCTGTCATGCAGTTGCTATTCAGCTGCGTCCAGTTGTAACACACAAGCTACTGTGTAATGCATAATGTTTTATTATGATATTGGTCATTGAGAGTTGTTACTCTCACAACGAAATGACTAATATCATAACAAAACATCCTTACAATCCCCAAAGCGTTTTGTAGAAGTGCACCAATATTTCACCCACATTTCGCCAGTTATAATTTAGGAATATTGGGTAGGGGACGAGCTTATTGCCAGTAACCAAGTACCGATCCTGAGTTCTGGTGGGTTACCATGATCTGTTAGTGCAGGAATGTTTTAGTATTATTCTGAGAGTGGGTAAGAGATGGCGCTAAACGGCTGTCTAGCGCTGTCTCTTTCCCACTCTCGGATTAGTCCTAAAATATTCCTGCACTAACAGATCATGGTAACCCACCAGGCCGCTACTGAGAAATAACTAATTGAAAAACTCAATAATACATTACCGCTACCTGAAAATCGAACCTTGGAAATCTTTTTTTTCGAAAAGTAATTCTGAAAATTGCTCTACCTACATGTTCATCTCTCTTATGGTTCTACCATGGCTTTATTAAAAGAGAAGACTGACCTCAAAGCTCACGTTGGTATGACGTATTTCGTCTGAGATCATCAGACAAGAAACGGTAGCGCCGGCCGGCTGAAAGTAAAAATCTTAGAAAGTGCCTCGTAACGAAACAGTCATAAAATTCTTTATCATTACTTCCTATATAGAAGACATACTTATTTATTCCTTCAGCAGATAAAGTGATAACTAAATTCACTCTCACGCGGTGACCATGTCGAAACTCCAAAAAACCCAGCGACTAAGATTAAGACAGAACTTGAAATAAGATAAAACTGATAAGAAATTTGGCGAAAACAAATAATAACAACTAATCTCGATAAAAGATTGGGAGAAATCAGGAAACATGTAATATCAATATATCTCATCCTTACGATGGCAATGACAATATAGCACTAGCTGCGTTTGAACAAAACATCACGCCGATAGTTCCCGTAAGGTTGGGTTGAGGTGCAGAGCGTAGTTTTCACCATTAATGAGTAATGTAAAGAAGGGCGAGCTTTTTGTCATTTGCCATCAAGTAGTACAAAGCCAGACTAAGAGACCCCGGACCAAGAGAAAGAAGCTGAGGAAATTCCAGTTGGAAATACCCAATATCACTTTGCCCGATCTGGGAATCGAACGCAAGACCACTCAGCAGTAGCACAAACACTTGTGATCAACGAGACAATCAATCACTCGCAATTTAAAACTATCCAAAAATTATCAAGCAACAAAATTGTGTTCGTCCAACTAACTTAAGCTACTTTTACTGAGCAGCTCGTGGCTAAAATCATAACAGCCGCTCGGATCAATCTTCAGGTTAAGCCGCGATTGCCTAGGTTGGTCTGCGGATGGGTGACCACCCATTACATTCCGAGTTTCCTCCGTGCCTCGGAAAGCACGTTAAGCCGTTGGTCCCGGCTGTCATTTGAAGATCTTTGACAGTCGTTATAAGTAGTCAGTGGCCCGAAAGTCTGACAACCAGTCTTACCAAGGGGTATCGTATTACCCGGTACTAACTGGGTTGTGGAGTTCAGATAGGCAGTCGATCCATGTAAAATACTGGTACTCAGCTGCATCCGGTTAGACTGGAAGCCGACCCCAACATAGTTGGGAAAAGGCTATGCAGAAGATGATGTCCAACTAACTTATGCATAGTGTTTCCATAACGGTTTTACTCCTTTAGTTGTTGTCTCTGTATAGGTACCTACTAGAAAATCAGGCATAGGATGCCTCACCTTTATTAATTACTTTAGATTTAAATCAACCAACCTAATCAACATCAATCAAAGATAAAATTGACAATGTTTCAAACACACAAAGATTAAAACTTTGGTTACGGGAATAAAAAACAAGTTTAGTTTTTAAAAACAAGACCATTAAAATACAAAAAAAAAATCATCTTGTTTAATCTGAGTGATGATTTGAGCTCGCCAAGAGCAAGTGATAGTGTTGTAAGAGGTGAAGATATCAAGATATCGATGTAGATAATGTCAGGAAAACCGACAGTCGATAGCTATTGGTGGACGGCGATGGCGGCTCTGAAAGCGATTCTATGTAAGTTAAAAAAATCTTATATAATCGATAAAGTAATTTAATTATGCAGTTATCAAACCACAGAACCGCCCTAACAAAAAAACAGACACCCAAAGAATATAGAGAGATGAGAAAGCATTATCGGGTCGCAAGTCCCATGGATTTTACTCTCGCTTACTTTTCTCTTTCCCCATACAAACTTGAAGAATAATCATACATACATATGTATATATCTAAGGTATGTAATTCCCATGGTACACTCAAAACACTAGTGACACCTAAATCAACGCCACAATATTATTGCAGTCCGAATTTCGACCCTAACTACTGAGCCGAGCATTGAAAATCCAACAGTGCGATATTATTTAAGTACTAACTGTACCCGGCATGCGTTACAGTGCTCTTTTCCCTACCTAGGACTACCTCCTTGTATTTTTACTATTCGACCCACCCACCTACCACCTACCTACCTACTACCCTACCCTACTTACCTACCCTTCCTTCCTTCCCACCTACCTACCCTTCAGAAACATTCCCTTGCGTATGTAGAACAACTGTGCAAAATTTCATCAAAATCGGTTCAGTAGTTTAGGAGTCTATAGATTTCGAACAGACAAACATCCGAACAGACGAACAGACATTGAGTTTTATATAGTAAGAAGATTCATTTAGATGACGCCTATAGTGTTATTATGAACGGGCAAAGCACTTAGATGAAAGCAAAAGATATGCATTCAAGTACGTTCTTAACAATAAAGGTAGGAGAGGGAAGATAACACTGACGATGACGTCATAAGTGACGGTACTCTGCAGCTTAATTATGCAAAAACGAAAACAATTGACTGGCTCGTTGGTCTAGACGTCTCGTGTTTTTCTATTAGGATTTTTTCAGAAGCATCTCAGAATTTGGATTTTTCTCAAACCAGCTCATTAACACTGAAACACAACTTATGAAATATGGGCACACTCAGCGCTCTGCTTAAAATCACATTTCGGCAGCTATGATCCACCTTTCTCTTGTAGCTATCCTAACTATCACTTTGGCAATTACCCAGGGATGATGTAGATCTCAAAGGGCCAAGCATGGCTGTGTCTCTTCCTACCGCATCGGCGTAACCAGGAGTTAATGCGTTTGTCGTCTCCCTATTCTTGTAGAGACGTGCCTATTTGTCCATTCACCATGAGTGGGTTTAAAATAGCAGTAAACATTAAAAGCTTTCCTTTTTCCAGTGTTGCTAGCCCTCGGTGCGCGGGCGCACACGGCGGCTGTGACGGAGACGCCGAGCGTACGCGCCGATGACGTCACACTCACTCTAGTGCCTATCCTCACTGGAGGGTTCCAACTTGTGCTTATTGATGGTAAGTGCAACAACAGCAGTGCATCAGAGGGCAAGAACAAGTGGCAATCGTTTCCTACTCTACGAGGAAAGTCCTCGTAGACAACGGATGATATAAGCTTCGTTAAACCAGTACATTTTTGTCATTCCCGTCATCTTTATGTCTAATAGAATCCCTATATCTAGGCCGTCAGATCTTTCATTGGATAGAAAGAGCAGGGTCGCTTGTAACTTGCCTTTACCTAATTCATTAATTGCACATGGTACACTTACCCTTCAAACGGGAAATTTGACCTCATAACTGCGCGTACTTGGTGTAGTACCCCCCATACAATCCACTTTATGTGGAGCGCAAATCGAGCGGAAATAGAGTGTGCCATTGGATCTGCAACATACTGCTCAGAGTCAAAAGTTGAAAATTCAATAGCCCGCTCGATGTGTCCCTTGCAACTAAAGAAATATTAAAACACTTTACATACTACTGCCACTGAGGCGGTAATATGATGAAATTACAACACAGAACGTCCATGTCACGGTTCTTTCCGACATACCATGCAGTATAGGTACAGCCAAGGCTATAAACAACAAAATATATTCTAATTTACGCAAATTACAGGACTATACTAGACGGATAAGAACTAGACGTGGTGCTAAATACAATTTATTGCTCTCATCCTTACAGTAACGACACATTGTCTGTGGCTATCATGATAGCGATTAATGGTTTTATTTCTAAGATCCGCTGGACCTGGAAAATCACTGTGGAGTTAGAGGATCTGCATACAATCTAAGATTTCTGCCTAACTGAAGTTACTAATATTGTTTAGACTAAAGTCACACCATACTACCTCTATATCTGGAGTATCCGGTCGAAAACATGACGGGACTCCTCGATCAGAATTCACTACAAAGTGCGTGAGAGATTGGGCGCGATGCCGTAATGATAGTGTTATTGGGTTTTTCTATAAAGATCTAAATAGTAGCCTATATCTGGATATGAACCAGGACAGTGGCAATAGTCATAAAACAGAGGATTGCAAAATGTGAATAACTAAATATCTATTCCAGAGCATTATACTATGTTATGAAATTATGTATTATCAAGACCTTCGTAACCTGTATTAATTTTTCAGATAATGAGCGCGAAGTCCTCGGCCAGATTGGCCGCACACTGGTCTCCCCCTTCACAACTGAGGATATAGAAGGAGGGTTGCTGGTGAGGATCGGGAACGTCAATCTGACCATTCACACCCTGTATGATACGGGCGCTCAGGCTAGAGGCATCAAGTTCAGTTGGGAGGCTGATCAGAACACGAGGTTGGAGGACTGCATTGATTTTGGTATGTTCTAGATTTCAGTAAGTGATTTGAATAGGTATAATATGATTGATTGTGTGTCAATATGTTAAATCTTGAGACAGTGACACAACTTATCTGATTATTCGTGTTGCTGACAATTTTATCTTCCAATATTATGCAAACAAATACAATGAGTCATCCTATTACGTCCTGGAACGTCAACTCGTACTCATAAATGCTTACGATCTTATGTAACGAAACTGTGTTCAAGGTTCCAAACACTGGTACGCTGGCCCCATGCAAGTCGACCAACTATACCCGATAGAAACAGCCATACAAGTCTACAGACCTAGCTACATCCAAGAAGCAGACAATGGCGCGATCATGGAGAGATACTGGCTCAACTCAGGTGGAGGATACGTCATCGTACACGACAAAGTCCCACTTTTCGTGGATTACAAGAATATTCTGAACAACCATCTGTGCTTTGGAGCGCAGTTGGCAGATCCTTACACCGCAAACAGACCCCGCACACTCCTAGCTTACGATCTCTGGTTCTTGCCCAACGTGAAAGACGCCCACAAGCATGCTGTAGAGAACTATCTGGGCAAGCCGTCAGGAACCCCTGACTACCAAATGGTTAAGCACCCAATCTGGTCGACCTGGGCACAGTACTCCAGAGAAATTAACACGACAAAGCTTCTCGATTTCGCTGAGCAAATCAGAGACAACGGCTTTAACAATTCTCAGTTTGAGATCGATGATCAATGGGAGACGTGCTATGGCTCTCTAGTAGTGAATGAGGAGAAGTTACCAGATTTCAACCAAACTGTGCAGGATCTGAAGGCGATGGGATACCGCGTCACGATATGGACGCATCCGTTCATCAATAGGAACTGTGAACCATGGTATTCAGAGGCAGTAGAAAATGGGTTAGTAAACCATCTTTTTCTTTTTCATGTGGTTAATGCCTAACCTAGTGTGAGACTTTTTATGTCGCCTATGGGCCTCTGACTTGGCTTTACATGCCGCCGAGAAATATCTCGGGCGTGTTAGGTTTCCTCACGTTGTTTTCCTTAACCGAAGCAAGTGATAATTATACAATACGCACATGAATTAAAAAATCAGAGATTCATGCCTTGGGTTCGAACTCATGACCTAGACTTTGCAGTCCGACGGTCACCCCACTAGGCTATAACAAAACTGGTCGGATGCGCGGTTGTGCGATCATACGGTTTTCCTGGTTGAAGCTTCTGCGACCAAAAGTCGTTGTCATGGCCGCGTAGTGTGAGATATCCATAAAGCTCTTTTGCGACTTGTTTCACTACTTAGCAAAACATTCTTTATATTTTTGTTTTAACAACAGATACTTCTTTTCTAGGTACTTCGTAGTAGACCAGGATTACAACAGCACCACCTCATGGTGGAATAACAATGGAACGGTTGCAGGGTACATCGACTTCACCAATCCTAAGGCAGCCAACTGGTACGCCGACCGACTGAGAGCTGTGCTTGACACCTATGACATTGATAGCGTGAAGTTTGATGCGGGAGAGGCTAGCTTCGCACCTGAGGTGAGGGTTAAAAGGTCTTCAAATCATCCTTTTCCTGCTCTTATCCCAATCTACTTGGGGTCTGCGCAGCATGTCGTCTTTTCCATACTTCTCTATGAGTTGTTATTTCAGTAGTAACCCCCTATCCAGCTATATTATGTTTCACACATCCTGTCCATCGTTCCTTTGTTCTACCCTAACTCTTAGAGCACACACACCTCCACATTCATACTCGAATCTTTTCTCACAACTTTTTCTTCATTCCTCCGCACCACATGCCTATTCTATGACAACCGTCCTTGAACATTTATCGTTCAATTTGTATATCTTGCTCCTGAATCGAAATAAGGTAAACAACTCGAGACGATAATGAAAACGAGTGCGCTAAGTACCTATCACGAATTGCTACTCGTAATCATGTTTCAAAGAGCCTTCTTGCATATACATACATACATACGTGTGACGATACAAAGTAGACGATAGGTTTGTGGGTACAATAGATACTCAATTGTGAGTCACACTCACAATCCCAATGAGATTCAATTAGATAGACAGTTTAGCAACATTCATTACGTTATTTAACTTGTTAAGAAGAAGAATTCTTCAAACTTACGAAGCGATGTATTACAAAAAACTTTTTTGCAAAAAAAAACCGACTTCCAAAAAAAACACTAAAAAAGTGGGAAATAACTTTACTTTCGGAAGTCGGTGACTATTGTTTGTTTCATTGACTTTTTTGCCACCGACTTCCGAAAGTAAAGTTATTTCCCACTTTTTTAGTGTTTTTTTTGGAAGTCGGTTTTTTTTTGCAAAAAAGTTTTTATTTTACCCTTTTTAGTTATCGCATCACACACAAATCCTTGTCAAGTATCAATTTCGCAATTTCTTTTACTTGGATGACATATTGTTTCCAGCTATTTTGATTTCAAAACCAAACTACTGAACCGATTTCGATGAAATTTCTATGGGACCAATCGGGAAGTAGATCCATTCAGATAAAAGAAGAATTTTTCAAATCGGTTCATAAATGACGAAGATATGAGGTAACAAACACAAAAATTTCCAGCTATTTTGATTTCAAAACCAAACTGCTGAACCGATTTTGATGAAATTTCTATGGGACCAATCGGGAAGTAGATCCATTCAGATAAAACAAGAATTTTTCAAATCGGTTCATAAATGACGGAGATATGAGGTAACAAACACAAAAAAAAAAAAAAAAAAAAAAACATACAACCGAATTGAGAACCTCCTCCTTTTTTAGAAGTCGGTTAAAAATTCCTTCAAAAAACTTCTGATTGTGATAGACAACACACAGTCTATTGGGTGCAGGCTTCCAAACGCACTAGCTGGCTTAACATCTTCACTGAATAATTCTTGCAATAATTTATTCTTACCTCAAGTCGTATTGTTGAAGTCGTGATACGGGGTGTAAGAGCTTAATTACAATGTATTGTATTTCAGATTGCCATCCAAACTGGTGACATTGAGCTTCAGCCGCACCATCTTGTTCAACAGTATGCTAGAGTTTGCGCCGAATTCGGAGACATGGTCGAAGTCAGGGCTGGCTTCAGGTAACATGACACTACAGCTCAAAGCACACTTATAAGCACTGCCAGCACCGGGTCGGCATCACCTCTCCTCATTTTAAATAGCTGATCTACAATGACGTTACAATGCTCCGTAAAATACTCCATATTGTAACGCACCCGCGTTGTAGTATAGAGTTGCATTGAAAGAATCCTGCACGGCTGGATACGACGAGATGCTGATCCCGAGTTGTGGTCGCTTAAAACTTTGCGTTGACCTTTAGAGAATTTTTAATTGGCTTTCTGTGTCCATACAACTACACAACCACTGCTGTATCTTCTATGTGTGGATTTTCCATTCAGTAAACGAGCATCATCATCTGCTCTGAACACACAGACTACGTCACGCCAGCACCGTATCGCTATAGGGAATGTATAGATACGCTCTTTTTCACACGCTTACACCTTAAACAATACACACTTCGTCAGTTGTTAACGATACCGCTTACTCACCGCTTCCGGAACACACACACTAACCTTAGTACTTAGAGATTTCACATAAAAATTATAATCAATCGACTTTAATTGTCATATCTACAAAATAGAAATGCTTAAATTATTTTTGACGAACAGAATTAAAAATTCTGATGAACTTATGTCAAAATTTATAATTCAAATTAAACTGATAAATCAGCATTTGTTGATAGGCGAAATTTAACAAAAAAAAAAAAAAAATACTCTGAGTGTGGCAGTTAATTCTGTATCATATAATTTTTGGAAAATCAGCACGATCCCGAACCGAAACATTGGAGACATATTATATCTACCAACCTAGACTAGGCACTCCCTTCCATAGCGTGGAGGCCTGTATATCAGCAGTGGTAATATGATCATGCTTACCTTTATATAATTTTTCAGGACCCAAGACCTTCCCATCTTCGTGCGCATGGTAGACCGCGACTCTATCTGGGGCCTCAACAACGGTCTCGCCACCATCATCACGACGACCTTCCAGATGAACCTGAACGGATACCCGTTCGTGCTGCCCGATATGATCGGGGGCAACGGCTACAATCTTGACCATGAGCAGGCTGACCTGCCCACTAAGGAGCTGTTCATTCGATGGGTGCAAGCAAATACCTTCTTGCCGGTCATGCAGTATTCTTTCGCGCCTTGGAACTTTGATGATGAGGTAAGCACTTTACATACATTGGATTTTGTATTTCTGAAGTGTTAGGCCGAGGGTTTACCTTTATTTCAACCACACTTTGCCAGTCATGTTTAAATTTAACATAAGGGGCAACCCCATTGCCATAAATAGTGCACAAATCAGACTTCGGTTTGCTACCTGAAAACATCCTGATGGAAAAAACGAATAAAATTTTGCCAAACTTGGGAAATCACCTCAGATCTCACGCTTAGCAATAGCGCTTTGGGTCGCAAGAACAAAGAGGTGGTCAAATCATTAATTAGGAAGGAAGGCTATGATGACCGATGACCATACCTTACCTTCCTTTGACCTTATGATGATGATGTAACTGTGGTGACTTGTCCGTCATTCCAGTGCAGTTCATTTGCACCAGTAAAAAGCAGTACATGTTGCAACTCATTATCTACCTATCCTTTTCCTACTAAGCCGGGGTCGGCTTATAGTTTAACCAGATGCTGCTAAATACCTGTATTTTACATCCCACACAACTCAGTTACTGGGTAATATATATAATACCCCATGATAAGACTGACTGATAGGAGCTTGTGGCTAAATAATAGCGACCCATGAGCTGTTCCACGGTTCGTTCTTCAAGGTTAAGCCGCGCTTGCCAAGGTCGGTCTGTGGATGGGTAACCATCATTACATACAGGGTTTCCTCCGTGCCTCGGAAACACGCTAAGCCGTTGGTCCCGGCTGTCAATTGTAGATCTTTGACAGTCGTTAGGTACAGGTAGTCAGTAGCCCGAAAGTCTGACTACCAGTCTTACCAAGGAGTACCCAGTACTAACTGGGTTGTGGACCTCAGATAGGCAGTCGCTCTATGTAAAATACTGGTATTCGTCTGCATCCGGTAAGACTGGAAGCCGACCCTAATAAACTTGGGAAAAGGGCTAGGCAGATGATGATGGTAAGACTGACTGATTTCGGGATTTTGCCCTACAAAGAATTTAAAAAGTAACTTACTTCGTAAATTAAACTATTTGCAATAACTTTACATGCGCTGATTAACAATAGAATTGGTCCTGCGTCGGTGTCATTATGATATTATGTTGATCGCTGGTGTCGCAGCCAATCATACTGAATTATCTGCACGAAGATATCGCAGGATCAAGTTTCACAACTATCTGTTATAAACTGTTATGTGAGAACTGTCTGTTATAATGATTTATCTCTCCATTAAATCGGAAAAAAATAATTTGAAATGGTTGTAACATTGTAACAAAGTAGGAAAGTACGTAGGTGAATGGTCAGCAACAGAAGTTGGTTAACACTTGTGGGTGATTCTTCGAAACGGAGGGTTTTTGACTCATTCATATGGCTTAAATTTATATTCAACAAAAGATATAAATTTACATATTAGTTTGTCCCAGTCATTAAATGAAATAACATATATCAAACGCACTGATTTGCACCAAGTAATTTAGGATTTAGGGTGTGCTGATTAATTGATGAGCCAGATTAATGATGACAAAGGCAGAAGAATGAGAATTGGCACCATATTAATTAGAACCATGCAGATATTAATGATAATTTCATTTTATTTTCAATCAACTTTATTAAAAATAATTAACAAATAAGGAAATAATTAGTCCAAAATCTACTTTTTGGCTCACACAAGGGAATCTTAGGTATATTAAATTTTGATAATACTAAATCACTTCATTAAACCGTTGGCACATGTTGGCAATTTAAAAACTAAAGTAACATTTTTGGTCGAATTAAACATTCATTAAACTAAATAGGAAAATCACACTTTCTTTAATGCTATAATATTTTGCATGAAATAACACGCACATGGCACAAAAAATCTTCGTTTTAATCTTTTATAAAAAAAAAAAAACAATAAAAATTTTCATTTTAAACTAAGCATTTAAAAACTTTTAAGAAAAAAAAAAAACAATTTTGATGAGAGTCACACACTAATGACACACACACGACACACTAATACACAACACACACAGACACACACACACACACAGACACAACACACACACACACAGACACAACACACACACACAGACACACACACACACACACACACACACACACACATGTGTTGAGTACAGACTAATTTTGAAATATAATAGGATTTTTTAAGCTTGAGATCGTAGAACACTAAAATATTTTACCTACGTACTAAAAAATATTGAAATCCTCTTCATCATCAGAGTGTATTAAGTATGGATTTACATTTTCTAAATCGATACTAAATTCTTTATTTCCATCTCTTGAAAAAGTTATCTCTGATATACTATAGAAGTCGGCGGCATGTTGTGTTATTTCCACGCTTTGTTCAGCATTATCTTTCCTTCTTCCTTTTTCTTCATTTTCTTTTGACACAATTACTTCTTTTTCAATAGTGTTACTTATTTCTAATGTTTTACGTACATATTTATCAATTATTACTCGTTTGTGTGGTATATTGAATACAAGTTCCTCATCTTCAATTTCTTGATTTATGTTAGGTATATTCTTTGTTACTTTTCGTTTTTTTCTTGTCAAGATATTTTTTTTATTACTCTTTCGTGCATCTCTTTCATTACTAATTGTCCAGAAGGATTCACCAATTTCTCTTAGTTGTCTTGTTGAATTAGCTAGTGGTGTGACCGATAAGTTTTGCTGAACTCCGTTTTCCAAATGATAAAAGCCAAGGTGTTTCATGTGGTTGCATTTGATAGCTTGATACAAACAGTTTTGATCTGTACAGCTCAGTTTTCGAACGGCTACCATAGGACAATCGAAGTTCCAGACTATCTGATGCATTTTCATACATCCTGGAAAAGGTTTTACATTTTGTGGGAATAATAAGTCCTTTTCACTTACGTCATATTCAGACACAGTTCTCAGTTTTACCTTCTTTAAGTTTTGCTCCATAATATTTAAAAAATCATCCATATCTTTTATGTCCTGTCCTTGAGAAACAGCGCGATCCGCAGTTCTCTTCATAACAGCGCCTACTCCATCGGGGGCACCCTTTCCATGACCAGATTCACTATAGTTCCACGTAATGATTTTGATGGAGCTCAGATATATGTGCAAACAAGAAATTACGTGAAATATTTTTTTATTACGATACTGACTAGATGGGGAATCAGAAATGAAATGTATAGTATGAATGTCTGCCTTTTTTTCACCTATATATTCAAGGATTGGTACGATGTGAGCCCATACCGCTGAAATGTCATGACGAAGGCATTCACTCACTGTACAAAAAGATTGTACTTGCTGTATCTTCTCATCGTCCAGAAAATATATTACCGAAGTGTGTAAAGTTAATTGTTTACGGCTACCACCAAAATGGTAGGACTGTATTTCTTCATTACACTTGACTGCATAGTTTTCACTATAGTCAACATGGACAATACACTCACCCTCTTGAAGATGTTCTTTTAGACATTTGAAAGCCTTTTGTTGAGCAACTATATTACCACAATGCATGAAATATTCATTCAGTGTTGATTCAAATTTTTCTATACATTTCTTAGGTTCTTCTCTTTTTTTCATTTTCTCAGTAGTTCTTATTTTTCTTGCCGTACCTTCCTCTTGTTTAGTCTCCCACTGCCAGTAGGTGATTTCGATAGAATTATCAAATTCCTGATAAAAGACTACCTTATTCTTGCACGCTGAACATGTTCGATGCAAACAATCTACATCATATACGTCGCAACATAGCAAATAGAGAAGTTCTTGAGGGGTCTTAGCTGATAGTATCTTTCTCTGGTACAATCCCTTGACGATTAAATCCATGTTAGTATGCAATTTGCATAAACAAGTGTCCCGTGACTGAAAATCAGGTAGTAGCACCCAAAAAGGTCTTATTTTGCAGAATGCTGAATAGCTGATAGTAAAATTTGAGTTTTTCAAAAACTTTTTATGCAGATTGAAAAGACTGTCGCTGAGGTACCGCTTTTGTTTACGTATCTTGTTTCTTGTTATAAATTCCTTTTTTCCAGAGCAAAGTCTACTATTTTCATCGTCTTCATAAAAGATTTCGACTTCTTTTTTCAGTAGTTCAGGCAAAGAATTTAAATTATGATTTGGTGTTTCATTTGACTTTTTTACCATGCTTTTTATTTTAGGGAATATTCTTTTTTGATTGTCTAAGGTTGAAGGACTTTTATTTGTTTTTGCCGATACTAATCTTTGCAGTTGTTTCTTATAACGTTGATTTTGTCGCTTCATGTTTAGTATTATTTGTTTTAGATTATTTATCTCTTTTTCTTTTTTGTAACGGATACGTCTTACGGCAGACGATGCAGTTGAAGAACAGGAAGGAGATTTTGGATTTGGTGTATTTACTCCTAATCCTAAATCAGTAGAGAATTCATTGCTCTGTTTAGAAATGCTGCGCAAAATCCTAGCTGGTCCTGGTATAGGTGACTCCGGTTCTGTGTTTAGAAACTGGTAACGTAAAGTTGGATTAATATTGTCTTGGAAAGCTATCGGCTCAGTATCCGACAAAATGCTGGGACTTTGTGGTGGGGTGTTATGTGCAAGCAGGGCCTCTGTTCTTTTTTCTTGTTTCTTTCTTAGGTAATATGACTTATAGTTCTTTCTCCATCTCTTTCTCTTTAATCTTTGTTGTCTAGAACTCATTTCATTTATCGGTAGTTGTTTCTTTTCCTCTTTTCTACGTATGTAGTTTTGACGATTTTTTTCTTGTTTTTCTTTCCATAAGTCATCATTGTTTTTTAACCGACTTCTAAAAAAGGAGGAGGTTCTCAATTCGGTTGTATGTTTTTTTTTTTTTTTTTTTTTTTTTTTGTGTTTGTTACCTCATATCTCCGTCATTTATGAACCGATTTGAAAAATTCTTGTTTTATCTGAATGGATCTACTTCTCGATTGGTCCCATAGAAATTTCATCAAAATCGGTTCAGCAGTTTGGTTTTGAAATCAATATAGCTGGAAATTTTTGTGTTTGTTACCTCATATCTTCGTCATTTATGAACCGATTTGAAAAATTCTTCTTTTATCTGAATGGATCAACTTTCCGATTGGTCCCATAGAAATTTCATCGAAATCGGTTAAGTAGTTTGGTTTTGAAATCAAAATAGCTGGAAACAATATGTCATCCAAGTAAAAGAAATTGCGAAATTGATACTTGACAAGGATTTGTGTGTGATGGAATTTGAACTAAAAAGGGTAAAATAAAAACTTTTTTGCAAAAAAAAACCGACTTCCAAAAAAAACACTAAAAAAGTGGGAAATAACTTTACTTTCGGAAGTCGGTGGCAAAAAAGTCAATGAAACAAACAATAGTCACCGACTTCCGAAAGTAAAGTTATTTCCCACTTTTTTAGTGTTTTTTTTGGAAGTCGGTTTTTTTTTGCAAAAAAGTTTTTATTTTACCCTTTTTTTATTCTTTCATATCTCTTTTTCTCCGCGAGTCTTTTTTTTCTAAGCCTTTCTTCTCTGGTTTGTTTCTTTGGTTTGGCCATTTCGAAAATATAGATCTGAAAAAAGATAATGGGATTCAAGCGACTAGCTAGAGTAGATTTGGCTTAGTACCTATCTTTTGTAGAATACATAAATATAGTATATAATATATCGTAAGGCGGTTAAATGGGTGGTTTAGGTGGACATGTTTCTTTACGGCCAGTAAAGCAATGTTAGCAATGAATGGTTTAGAGATATTAAAAAAAAACTGTATTAGGTGTGTATGTGTAGGTATTTTTCCCGAGGTTTGCTTTAATCTTCCTTTATATTAGTTAAGTATTTTTTACCCCAAATTGAATGATAATATATAAATACGTAAAATATAAGTGAAATTTAAAATCCCTATTTCCAAGCCCTATTTCCGCGGTATTTCAACAAAAAAAAAACTAAAAAAATAAAAAATAATATATAAATAGGTATTACAAACAAACAAAAACACAAACTACAACGAAAACAAATTCATGCAATTATTTTTTCGCTAGACCTAATTCATCTGACATATAAAAATTCATCTGGACTTTTGGGATCCGCCCTAATTTGAATTAAACCTAATTCATATGCCCCGTTCAAATTTATCTGGTCTTAAGAGCCAGATGAAACCAGACAAATGGGGGCCAGACAAATTAGATATTTGAAGATAATCAAATCCTGCTCCATTATTTATAAACGTATAGAATCAAAGGTGTAATTAATATTAATAAACAACCTCATAAGAGACTTTGGTTTGGTTACAAAATATAAATGAATACACACAATCCGTAAATGAAGGCAGATTAATTATACTACTTACCTTACAAACGCCAGATCACAACATATGATCGTACTTTTTCGCCAAAATACACCGCGCACGAGCACTCCGTATTACAGATCGGCACTGACTGGCACGACCAATCGCGAGTCGATATTATTCTATCGAATATTTTTTGTTTATGTTGAAATCATGCTTGAACAAATTGTGCCAGGTGAATTATTACTTTAGTCGGGGACAATTTTGAAATTACCTTAATTATGAAAATATACCATTATTTTGGATTAAAATATTAAAATATCAAGAAACATATATTTCAATATCAGTTAAACTTACTAATTTTAGTATATTGCGACTATTGATCGCAGAAATTTAAACAATTCAACAAAAAGCGTCACTGGGACACGCCAAATTAATTAGGTTTTGCTGTTGTCTGCAGACTTAATTATTATTTGTTTTAACAAATCCCAATTAGCTGCATGAGGCCTCGATAGACATTTACCTTTACCATAAAACCTGTAATCGATATTCAAATTGGAGATTATTTCGATGTGTTCTTCAGTTAAAATCACGTATAAACTATGTTTCAAAGAATCACCCTTGTATGTTTGAACTGCTGAAATATAGAATGAAAGTTTGCAAAAAAAAAATTAAGTAGAAATTACTTTGAAGATTTTTGATGGATCATTAGTTTTTGGGCTGGCGAATAAAAAGTTGTAATTAAGACGGTTCGAACCTTATCACCCGACCCGTTGCAATTTAACGCTTGGTATAAGGGGAAGGGGATTTAAGACCCAATGATGTACATCTTAAAACGATAATAACAGAATACTTATACAAATAACTGCCTCCCATTTGCTCAGTCTACTCCAGAAAAGGCTGCTTGCCTACAGAAACCCGTATTATCTTAACCTAAAAACAAAAATACTAAACGCAACCTGCTTAATTTTCCCAGACGGTAAACATAAGCAAAAAGTACACGGACCTACACGCCGACTACGCTGACGTGATCTTCCAAGCGATGGAGAAGGCAGTTGCCGATGGTACCCCGGTCAACACCCCGCTCTGGTGGATAGATCCTACCGATGAAGAGGCTCTCGAGATTTGGGACGGTAAGACATACATAAATGTATCATAGCTAACCAGCATTGTGAGTTGTCCACCTCGTGTGGTAATTCAAAGGACATTCACAGTAGCTTTTGAAATTCTTATGTTACAAAACATTTAACGTGAACAATTGACAAACTCGACAATTTAAACGGGAGACTTACGTTCGTTACAAGCGATGTAATTGATAATGATTAATTAACAAAATAAATAATATGAGATCACAATAGAATTCGAGTTTAAAATGGTAGTGCCACAAGGGATGATCCTAGGTCCGCTCTAATTTTCACTTTTTGCTATATAGTATGGTATAAATGTCGTCTATAGTAGAATGTATTTGCTCGGGGTGTGCGTAGCCACATTTGAATGATGTTATAAGATACTCAATTGACTTGCTTTTCAGAATACCTCCTCGGTGAAACCGTGCTAGTGGCCCCAGTACTCACAGAAGGCGCAAGGTCCCGCGACATCTACCTTCCTGTTGGTACCTGGTACGAAGAAGGGGATGAAGAAAGGGTCGTCGAGGGTCCCGTCTGGCTCAGGAACTACCCGGCGCCCATAAACGTGCTGCCGTACTTCGTGCTAGACAAGACGGAGACTGCAGCTTCAAGTGTATCTCTTTACACTTCGGCCGTCCTAGTACTTTTAGGCTTGATCGCTAATGTTATTAGAGTGTTATAAGTTTTGTTGTTTTAAGTGTAAATAAATAAATGTTTTCATTGTATTTGCATGGTTTTGTTATATAATATGTTCGTACAGTCCATCCAAAGGTTGTCTGGAAGAGATCGCTATCAGCGATAAGACCGCCATTGTAACCATAAAAAAACAATTTTGAAAACCGTTCTGTATCAATTTTGGTGTACAATAAAGTATATTCTATTCTATTCTAACATTGGATGTTAAATGTGTCAAAAACATGTTATTGAAATCTAAGAGGGATAACTTACTTTTCTGCTGATAGTACTACTGAGACCCATCCTTGAAAGTTACACAAGGCCCACAACCGTAGCAACCATATAAGCCAATAAATTCATCATCATCAGCCTATTCAGCCAAATACAGTTTTGGGGAACAATTACTGAGAAATTCCCGTTGGAAAATTCCATTAAAACTCATTTAGCTAAGGATCATACCTCAAAAGTCGCACTTACAACCACTAAAAATTAAATTGAATTTTCAAGTTATTCTTCTTTATTTTTCTGCAATAGAACAGAAGCAGCTTTCCATCGGATTATCTAGCCAACTTGACCCTCTTCATATCTACTTATTTGTTCTTATCTATCTATCTTTTTTTAAAATAATTCTTCATAGCAAGGTGAAATTAGCCAAATACTAAAAAAGGTAGAATGAAGTTTATAGTGGTCGAATTTTCATGGGACTGTTTTAATGACTTCGTAGAGGTGTGTAGAAGAAAGAAAATTCGCTAGAATGAATATAACGACTAAACCAAAATTTCAACATTCCTGATTACACATCGTCATAATCATTCTCCGACCCTTATCCCAATCCCAATTAATTTGGGAATTTGCTTCCCTATTGCCTACTCGTCATCTCATCAGATACCTCCTTTCTTGCCATATCATCCTTTACACAGTCCATGCACCGTTTCTTTGGCCTTCCTTTCCGCATAACATGCCCATGCCAAGCCAACCATCCACACAACTTTTCAGTCACCGACGCCACTTTCAGACTTCACACACGACACTTTTCAACATTCTTGATTACACATTTAACAATAATGCATGACTACCAACCAATTGACTTTGTTTGTGACACTTAATCTCTTTAAGTGATTTTTATCATACGCACACAGATTACACTATTTCGACAAGCGGTGCGATCAGCGAGGGTGCAATACAAATTAACTTAAATATTAAATAAACAAAGGCAGGAGTGTAAAACTTAGGCTTTATTCAAGGAAAAACAAAATTTAAAATGCGACTGGAGGCTTTAGGTAAACATCAGGCTTTTAATAACCTTCAAATAATTCTCGATTTCGTTTCTTTTCATATATCTAGCTACTACCTTTAGTTATACGAAAGGGATCATGAGCTTGATTTCTTACTTGGGATTTTACCAGAAACATTCCTTATTTCATCATCATTCTAATGCCCTTATCTCAATTTATTTGGGGTCAGCATGCCTTCTTCCATACTTCTCTATTACTCGTCATCTTATCAGACACCACCTTTCTTGCCATATCATCCTTGACACAGTCCATTCATCGTTTCTTAGATCTTCTTCTACTCTTAATATCCATCCGCATTCATCAAAATTTTCAAAACTATCCTCACAACATTTGAAGCCACCATAAATTCCTTATTTAAGCACCCAATTTTACCAGTACGCCAATCTTTATTACTAAGTGTAAGAATTAGGCCAAAAAGCCAAAAAACCTGATGGGCGTTAAAGGATGTGTTACCTATACATTATTTTTATCTTCTTTCTTCTTTATCGTGTGGTTAGTGTCTAACCTGGTGTCAGAGTTTTTATATCGCCCATGGGCCTCTGACTTTACAATTTATTAATTTTTTGTTGTAAATGAAGATTATTTTTTAAATTACACAAAATAGGAAAAGCATCAACAAATTAATCCACAACCCTTTACTGGATACGAACTCAAAAAACGACAGCATTGCCAAATAAAATAGAGTACTAATCCGAAAAAAATGCCAACCTAAAACCAGCTATTCACATGACTTGGATCACGTGAAGAACCGGTTTTTACGGTACTGTAAATTTTAAAAGCATGCATTAACTAATGGAAATACAGCGGCTACCCATAGCCATGTTGTTTTTATTAGATAAACATGAGTGGTCTGTGAAGGGCCTCCTTCACGGCCTGGAGTGCCGTCGATAAGTTATGTTTCTACATTCATATTTAGGAGCCTTGGTCATGGGAGACAGTCGAGTTTGATCTACCGCCATGATGGGCACACGTTTCTGTAAGTGGTTTTTCTCTTTAATTTGTTCATTTATTTTAGTTATTTTAGTTTCACAACTATCAGTAACATTAGTAACGGGATATTTATTCTCAGACTACACAGTCCATAGTTTTGTTAGTATTTAAATGTTGTAGTAACAATGGTGCTTAAGTAATTAGGTTAGTATTGTTAGTGTTTACACATTTATTATTTATTCAGACTTATGACTATGACCTATGACCAGTGATTCTTCTTTATCGTGTGGTGAAAGGGCAGTCCGGTCTGGCAGCAATCACCTTCAAAATGCTGTTGTCACTACCATGCAGGCGCTGTAGTAAGGCGGCCGCTTCCTTTCGCATGATAGCGTGGAAGCCATCTGTACGAGCCTTCGCGAACATTCCCGACGCACTACAGCGCCATGGCAGTCCCAACAGCATCCTGAAGGCGTTATTAAATTGGACACGCAGGACATTGTAGGCTCGTCGCGTGTATTCTTGATCTATATTAAAATATCGTAACGTTTGTAGGAAACTACGATAGTGTCCTATTCGCCGGTGAGATTTCTGTTACGGTGCCCAATAAAATTAAAAATTCAACACATGAAAATATAATAAGCGAAGCTGTACAGTCCGTAAGAAATTGACTTGAATCTAATAACCTATGTGTTAACTTATCGAAATCAAAATTCATAAAATTGAGTACATACAAATGCAAACACTCTGATTGTATTAACATTAAAATAAACGATAAAAATATAGAAGAAACAGATAGTATTAAGTTTTTAAGTATTACTCTAGATAATTTTTGTAATCGGAAGTCACACATTTACAGCGTATGCAGTAAACTAAATAGATTCGTATATACTTTACGGAAACTTCGTATTGTATCCGACGAAAAAACTGCTCACATAGCATACAGTGAATTTATGTTGAATCCATTTTAAGATACGGACTGATAATGTGGGGCAGTTCAAATATTATGAAAAGGCGTTTATTGAAAAAAAATATGTGTTCGAGCTATTTGCAGTGTCGGTCCACTTGAATCTTGCAGGCCTTTCTTTAAAAGACTCAAACTACTGACCTTGTAGGTATTTGTTTGAGGTATCGGTATTTGTGAGGAAACATAGTGAATTTTATAGATTCAAAGGTGACAGTTACACTAAGCAGAAGCCAAGAGATCCAACAAAAAATATTAGGCCATTTTGCAATACAACATTGATTAAAAACAAGGTGTATCATATGTGTCTAGAAATATTAGAGAACTTAAATTTAAATATTTTAGTTAAACTCTTAAATACACATTATATAATAATGTTAAATTACATCTGTATGCCGTAAAAAGGCAAAATATGGTTTGTGCCTAAACCACCAATTTTAACAACTCGTGGGTTACCATGATCTGTTAATGCAGAAATGTGTTAGTATTATTTCGAGAGTGGGTAAAAGATGGCATCACTTTCTCACTCTCGGAATTGTCCTAAAACATTCCTGCACTAATAGATCATGGTAATCCCCCAGATAACACTTGTACTTTAAGCAAATAAAGTATTCTTATTCTTAATTGCGAACGCATCTTTAATAAAAATTGCTATACTGATTTTTACTCGAACAGTGGTGTTAGCCGCGGTGGTGGCGTGCTCGCTAGCCATCGACGTGACCATCCTGGACATTGGCGGCTCAAAGGCGCAGTTGGTGGACAACCCCACTGGTGCTGGATTCAACATCGTATTACAAAGAGGCTAGTATCAATATGATTTTTTGAACCTTTTAGCCTTTTCCCGCGGTTTCGCCTCCGTGGAGGGCTAAACTTATCCCACAGGAATGTATTACCGGAATAAAGGTTTCATTTATGTCTGAACCCAGGTCCTGGTCTACCTGTGATCCATTCAGCTCTAAGGCGTGCAAAGTAAACAGACACGCAGAGTTATTTTCGCATTAATAATTTTAGATATGAATTATTAGTGTGCATGTGTAGATGGGAATATGAAATAACCTTTATCTAAATCTACATTGGCTTTGGAATCAATATGGCCACTCCACTTCGCTCTAAACTTAAGTATTCTCCGTGGACTGGTTTTATATGGCTCTTAAGCAGCAGCCTTCAGCGGTAGTTGCTGATGCCTTTCAATGTTTATTTCAAGAACCAACTGCTACCGCCCCTTGGCTGATTTAGTTTTCAAACATGCCAACAATTATGTGATTTTAGAATAGTAACTCTGTCACATAGTTTAGATTGCATTACAACTTCAATATTTGTTACGACTTTTTCAATGGCACAGTCACTCTGGAATCAACTTAATTTACATAAATGTAAAGTTCATATTCAAGAAATAACGTCAGATTAAGCAAGAATTTGAGCCAAAGGCTGTAGCTGCTATAGGCCTTAACTGTGAGTTCGCACTGGCCGCGCTGGCAAACTATCAACACATAAACATTGTTGCCTGATGAGATAAGAGACTTCCACTAACATTAGAGAGAGAGACATAGAGATGTTAACATGTTTTATGTGAAGTAGTGTGAAATAAGACTGATGTCTGCAGGAACCAATGCAGCTGAGGTCATCGCCTGGATTGGTAAAACGTTGCCAGCTCCATCATCTTCTTCAACAACAGGCGGCACAACTGTCCTCCAGTTCTCAAGCTTGAACACCACACTGACTATCAGCAGTGCTGCCGCCGTCGGAGCCAGTAATGGGCAAGTTATCAGCTTAGCCTGGGACGCACCGAGAGATGTTCAGCTTATGGATTGTGTTCATTATGGTGAGATAATAAATTGATGAATTTTCATGTCAAAGGTGGAAATATATTGTACACTATGTGTACACTTTACTTGGACGTACCTACATCGCTTGAACATACTTCCATTTCTTCTTTCGATAGTTTTACGTACTTTTGTTGTTGACATACCTGCCATTTATTTATTTTCACGTCTTGTTTCCGAAAACGATTTTTTATGAGTCTACCCTTGCGCTACCCTTTCACAGGCTCACACAACTGGTACGGTGGTCCTCAGCAGAAACGGCAATACTGGCCGATCCAAAAGTTGAACTTTACTGAATATTCGTACGTCACAAAGGAAGCAGACAACTGCGGCGTCGCTGAACGATACTGGCTAAACTCTGCCGGAGTCTTCTTCTTCTTCGGCAAAAGAGTCCCCCTCTTCGTAGATGCAGGGCACATCGTCAGTAACGCTGCTTGCTTTATCGCTAAAGTCGCAGCACCATATTCAAGCGAGAGAGCAGTAAACAGTCTCTCTTACGACATTGCGATTTTAGAAGACGTCAGAAAAGCTCATGAGTATGCCATAGAAAAGTACTTGAATAGACCTACAGGATACCCAGACGAACTCATGATCAAATCTCCAATTTGGTCAACTTGGGCCAGATATAAGAGAGATGTGAATCATGAATTGGTGTTGAAGTTTGCTGACGAAATCACTAATCACGGTTTCCCGAACAGTCAATTTGAGCTGGATGATTTGTGGGAGATATGTTACGGCTCTCTGACAGTGAACACAACCAGGTTCCCGAGTATGAAGAACACAATTGCCACTTTGAGAGGGAAGGGCTTTCGGACGACGATGTGGGCTCATCCGTTCTTGAACAAAGGATGCGAGCCCTGGTATTCAAACGCTAAGGCACTAGGGTAAGTCAACATGTTTTTTTTTTAATAAGCATAGTACGCTGGCGAAATTCTTGACTAACCACTCTGTGATAATAATCAAATTTTCTCTGGCACCAGCTACCTAGTATCTGCAGAGGACGGAAACGTGGAGTCCCATTGGTGGAACGACAACGGCACTACCACCGCATACATCGACTTTACCAAGGAAGCTGTTCGAAAGTGGTACATGACAAGGCTGATCAGATTGCAGAGCGAAACTGGTGTCGACGCATATAAATTTGACGGTGGAGAGACTAGTTGGTCGCCTTCGGTAAGTTATGGTAACCTACCTGCCCTATTAGACCTACATGTGTAGGCCGCAGTAACTGGGCAGGATAGTGGATTAATATTTCCGACACTCAGTGAAAATTCGGTGTTCTCGATCGGACCATGGCACCTGCACTTTTGAGAACATCATAAAAACGCCGCTGATGCCCCGTTCAACCTGGACACTTACTGGACATTAGTAATTCGATAAGATGCGAATGGAGGATAAACTAAAAGGCATAAACTAAAAGTGAATCCGAAAGGTAAAATACCTTTCGGATTCACTTTATGATGCAAAACCCAATCTTGTTCTTCAGATTCCAGTTCTACAAGGGGACATATACGAGAAGCCGAACGTCATTACGTCAGACTATGTCAGAACTGTTGCAGCGTTTGGCAACCTCGTTGAAGTTAGAGTAGGATTTGGGTAAGTCAATATTTACATTTTTATCAGCCTATCATCGGCTGCATCGAAAGAAATCCCACGAATGACAGTATTTCAGTACGTCTGGCGCATTTTGGTCAAACTTCTCATGGGTATGGCTTTTTCTTTTAATAAAAATATAGAAAAAGAAAAAAAAATGGCTTTGGCTTGAATCATTCGTGCCAAGACGAAACTAGGTTTCACTGCATTCACGGTTTTCATTTCATGTTTAATAAAGCCAGAATTTATTCGATAAACAAAAAATGTCTTAAAAACCATCATATGTATATTCTGCAGGACTCAAGACCTCCCAATCTTCGTCCGAATGATTGACAAAGACTCCTTCTGGAACTTCGAGAATGGTCTCCCAACCCTCATCACAACTATGTTCCAAATGAACATCAACGGATACCCGCTGGTGCTGCCCGATATGATCGGAGGGAACGGATACGATGGGGCTCCAAGTTCCGAGCTCTTCATCAGATGGCTCCAAGCTAATGTCTTCATGCCCAGCCTGCAGTTCTCTTATGTCCCTTGGGATTATGACGATGACGTGAGTATTGCTTTGCATCTATATTTTAATAATCTAATTTAGCACCTGTGTTCGTCTGAAGTCAATACTTAGGTTGATGGACGATTTCAATACTCAAAACCAGAGAGCACTTCAAGCCAAGCACCATTTACTCGCACTACGCCATAAAATGATAACGGCTTAGACGCTGCTGTCGTAGCTATTCTATGATCTATGTTCAAACATTTGCTGAAAATAACACACATAGTCAAACAATAGGAAACAGCAAAATCTGCGGACTTCATAGATGAGTTAAGATATTTTTAAGGCGTTTCTTGGCACGTGTTTTGGCTTTTCATTTATATCTGTGTGTGTCGCACCACTGTCAAGTACAGGATTGGAACAAAGTTCGTGCTATTATATTGTTTAACATGTTACTACAAGGTATATATTACAAAGTATACATATATACCTTGGCCGTAGTGGATTATTTATTGACTTCCCGTTCTTGTATTTGACAGACCATAGCCATAAGCAAGACGTTCGTGACTCTCCACGAGACGTATACTCCTCAAATCATCGCAGCCTGCAAGAAGGCTGTCGCCGACGGCTCTCCGGTCAACATGCCCATCTGGTGGATCTCACCCAATGATACCACGGCTCATGGCATTTGGGATGGTAAGTCATCTATACCTCTACAGAGATATTTTAGCCCCGAAAGACGTTGAAAGAGGGTCGCTGTCGACACTCATTTGCGCAATAATTGTTTGATTTAATGTATAAAACAAGACGGCAGCGTTCGTTCTGATTTTGGCCATGCGTCTAAAGATTTTTACTTTGATTTAGAACAGATATCTGCGCTACACACTAAAAATCAATTTGACTTTGATTCTATCCTTTAGATTCAAGATTTGCACGTATATAGAACACAACAATCCTGAGCATCTAATATTTTCTATTTAAAACTTGAGTATCATAAAGATTCCGTTCTTCCAGAATATCTCCTCGGCGAGACGATCCTGGTAGCTCCTGTGGTGACAGAGGGCGCCAGGAGTCGCGACATCTACCTTCCGAAGGGCACCTGGTGGGAACAGGGGGACTCTAGCAAGGTCATCATAGGTCCCACCACGCTAACCAACTACCCTGCACCGCTAAACGTGCTGCCATTTTTCGTTAGCAGTTCTGTTGCTCCAGTGTTTTCTGTTCTGCTGGTTCTTGCGGCAGTTATTGTTAATATTCTTCATTAGAAGTCATATGGCTGCTTACTGACAGTAGAAGCCATTAGGAGCCAAAGAGCTGAAGGAGAAATAGTACCTAATTAATTTGTAATATCATCATCACCATCCCCCTGAACAATTAACTATTTGATTGGGTTCGGGATCACAGCGTTTGTCTTGTTATTCCACACTTTTTAAATTAATTTGTCATACTTATGTATGTTGTAAATAATTATTTAATAATAAAAAAGCATTTCAATTTAAAATGTCTAAATGAAGAATCGTTTGACTTATCAATAAAACTTTCATGTTCGAATTCATTGTATTTTTCATTTGTCTCTTTATTTTAGGGGTGAGCCTCAACGATTAAAAACCTTTAAAAGAATATTATGGCGACTCTCTCTCACAGAAAGGGGGCCAGCCTTTGCCCCAGTACTGGGAACCGTTATAGGCTCATAAAAACTATGCTATGAGCTCTGCTGACACGAAAGAAGAAGTAACTCCGGCTTTACAGAGATGCAGAATCTCATAGTTCTCATATCAGATGTAAAGTTTTTGCTCGTTAAACGTTTTCAATGTGTCAAAGAACAACAGTTTCCGTCGAGATCATCTATATGCATTTTATGATAATTCTACAGCGTTTAATTTATCGTTCATCACGCACTTATAGAGGAAGGTAATTGTTGTATTTACTTATGAGGAGGATGGTGTGTTATCTTAGATTATTATGTTTACACTGTGTTTAAGCTTAGTATTCAAAAAAGTTGCGCAACATGTAGGTACCTAGTACCTATGTCCAAGACACGAGTTAAAATAAATGTCAAGACTAAAATTAAAAGTAATTTAATCAACATGAAAATTATTTATTGTTTTTACCATGTTTTTCTTACAATCTAGTGATTGGAGTTTCCTATTAATCGTCTAAAGCCTGTGTTGTGTAGGCATCGAGAGTCAGCATTATTTAACGTCGACATTACATAAGACAGTGGCCCAAAACGCCTGGCTTTCGCCACTTCCAAGTGTTTTAGCTGGGGAGAAGAACTGGCGAAACACTCCCCAGCATATCCAGCAATCCCGACTACCTTGTTGGTCTAGTCGCCACATGATGCGAGACAGCTGCTGGGTCCTAGATTCGATTTCTAAGCCTGACACTTACAACACTAAGACAACCTGAAATCCCAGACTCCGGGCTACTACTGAGAAATACTCGGTAAATGGCGAAGATCTGGCCCCGAAAACATGAGACTCAGACGTAACTGGTGAGGACTATTAGTACTCCTCTACTACTTCTTACTTCTTCGGGCAATACAGGCGTGATGTTATGTAACCAAGTGTCCTCGCCAAACCAGGATCCACAACCCAAGGACCCTTATCTAAACGTGATCTTAAACGGATCTCCGAAGCTATCAGATTAAGAAAACTTAGAAACATGCAAATGCGATGGAAATGAGCGAAGATTACTGATTGTCATTGTTGGGCGATAATAGCCGTGTGGACAGTGCGACAGTGATGTGTGCCTTAATAACCGACAGCTTGACTCAAAGTACCAGTCGATCTGTGTCCTGCCGCCGAGATGGGCGTCTGCTTGTGCTGTAAGTACATATGTTCCATTCCGTTTCCAAATGGTTTTATTTCCGCTTAAATAAATATCAATGCATTTCAGAATGACTAGGAATAATGACTTGAAAAATAATCATGAAAAAATTGAAGTTGAATTTCACATTATCTGAAACTTTTAACAGTTGCGTGAATAAGTTCGCGTTACTGTATGTGTGTGTATTAACGTTTTTTGTTTCATAAAAAACGTAAGTATTTGTTTATGTGTTTGGAAGCTGAATTGCAAAAGCGATATTACAATTTTGCAATAAAGCTGGCATTACTCTCAATCAACTATAAATAAATAACTGTAAATCAACGTACAATAGTACCAATCACCTACAAGCTATTGTTTGAAATGTCTTTATTTTAATTTCTGACGTCCTTTTGCCACCCAATGTCATTTTACTTTAATTTCAAGAAAACGATTCAGTAACCGTCACTGTTGTTCCTAAGTTTCAACTCTTTATCAAGAAGAAAGTTTTACAAAATACGCTCGCATTCACTGCCAATGGTAAGATAATCAAAGACCTCGTGCACACTACAATTTCAAAATCCGAGTTTATGAAAACAAAACGATTTAGTTCCAAGAGGCAAGCGTATTACTTTAATGAGATAAAGCTTAACCGCTCTATTATAGTACATACATGGAAAAACATAATTATATTGTCATAACAATTACTAGTTGACAATGGGGCAAAAAATGAACTCATTGTAAGATCGCCTCACGCAACTATACTTTTATACTGCAAACATTATTAAAATCCACGGATTAACTTGTTTCTTATTATTTTAAAAATACTTTTCCTATTGAAATTACTAAGTGAAACCATTGTTTCAATGACTAAGCGTCACCACAACACGTGGCATTTAAGTTGTTTTTTTTCGAGCATAGAAATTACTTTTTCATCCCACCATCTCGGAAAGAGTATTTTTAATCTTCAATATCTGAGTGGAAAAGCCGTTTTTATTCTCTAGAGGATAAAGTAAATTGAATTTAGAACATCGTGTGCACTAAGTTTGTGAATTAAAAAAAAACATTAAACCTATTTACTGCTACCTCTATGGTGCCGAATATATCATACAACTTTTTTTTAATTTGTTAAAAACTCAGACTCGGAACCTTCTTGGTGTTCTTTTTTCAATTTGCTTTGTACGCGGTTCTTTACGCGGCATTTTTTCACGTCATTGTTAAACCTTATATTAAAAACAAGAAACTTGAAAACAAATGAAAAAACTAAAATGAGTGATTCTAGCGACGAGTTAGTTTGCTTGACGCCAACAGAATTGACTGAAACTGTTAATAATGCGCAAATGAGCTTTCTCCCTCAACAATCACGCGAGAAGTATTTAAAACAGTACGATATGTTCAACACGTGGCGACTAGCAAAAGGAGCCAAAACTTTCTCAGAAAACGTTTTGCTGGCATATTTTATAGAATTATCCGAGAACAAGAAAGCAAGCACTCTATGGAGTACGTATTCGATGCTAAAAGCAACAATAAAGATGAAAAAAGACAAACATATCGATACCTATCCTAAATTAGTGGCATTTTTAAAAAGAGCCTCATCTGGTCATCAACCAAAAAAATCGAAGGTTTTCACAGTATCTGATATTGAAAAGTTTCTTAACGAAGCACCCGATTCCGTATATTTGGCGGCAAAAGTAAGTCAGTTGCACATTCAGTATCTACTTAAGTATATTAATCTCAATTAAATAGTATACTTAGTAGATGTTGATAGGCATAATTATGCGTTCATATCAATTTTATTCATTTATCTACTACAATACTCTTTACGTTACAGGTTGTTCTTATTATTGGAATAAACGGAGCATGTCGAACTAATGAACTAACACAACTTAATGTCAAAAACATTGAGAAACATTCAGATGACTTACTATTAATTAATTTACCTAATACAAAGACAAAAAGAGACCGCAACTTCGTCATTCGCAAGGAATACGTAACGATTGTTGAGAAATATCAAGCCTTACGCCCGCCTAACACTCCAATCAATCGATTTTTTCTACAGTATCGCAATGGAAAGTGTGTTAGACAGCCTATGGGTACTAATAAAATTGGCAGTATCCCACGAGAAATAGCAACATTTCTTGAACTTCCAGAACCCCTGTTGTACACGGGTCATTGTTTCCGACGAACTTCAGCCACACTTTTGGCTGATTCCGGAGCTGATCTCCTGTCCCTTAAGCGCCACGGAGGCTGGAAGTCCAATGCAGTTGTAGAGGGATACATAGAGGATTCCATCCAAAATAAGTCTAAAATATGTGAAGGCATCGTAGGAGCCATTACACTGAAAGAGCCTCAATCGGATCCTTGGACTGGCCCTTCTACATCAAAAATAAGCCGTTATGAAACACCTAACCATCTCCCTCTCTCCAACATTCACGCCAAGGGAATCCGATGAATCGGTACAACTATTAAGTATGACAGATAGTTTACCGAAAAACAGTACACAAGTGACTAACACCAATATTACAGTACCAAACAAAAATATTACACTCAATTTAAATAACTGTAGCAACGTTACTTTAAAATTTTCTTAATTATACCTTAGTATTATTTTGTTATAATTTAAAGATTATTCTGTAATACTTACCTGTCATAATGTAGTAATTAATACCTAAACTGAAATAAAAGTGTACCTATCTTGTGATTGTAAACTTTTTTTTTTTGCATTTAGTCATTTCCTCGCTGAGGTGGAATGAAAAGTTACGTGTTGCACTCGAGTGCAAAGATTTTTCACCTCGTGCTCTTTTGATTCCCTCGCTAACGCTCAGGATTCTAATTTTGAATCACTCGCTGCGCTCGTGATTCAATTTTAGAATCCTTCGCTTGCTCGGTCATCAAAATTGAACACGCGGTTAAAAAGCAACTTTGCACTCTTGTATAACAAATAACTATTTCATCCCACCATCTCGGAAAGAGTATTTTTAATCTTCAATATCTGAGTGGAAAAGCCGTTTTTATTCTCTAGAGGATAAAGTAAATTGAATTTAGAACATCGTGTGCACTAAGTTTGTGAATTAAAAAAAAACATTAAACCTATTTACTGCTACCTCTATGGTGCCGAATATATCATACAACTTTTTTTTAATTTGTTAAAAACTCAGACTCGGAACCTTCTTGGTGTTCTTTTTTCAATTTGCTTTGTACGCGGTTCTTTACGCGGCATTTTTTCACGTCATTGTTAAACCTTATATTAAAAACAAGAAACTTGAAAACAAATGAAAAAACTAAAATGAGTGATTCTAGCGACGAGTTAGTTTGCTTGACGCCAACAGAATTGACTGAAACTGTTAATAATGCGCAAATGAGCTTTCTCCCTCAACAATCACGCGAGAAGTATTTAAAACAGTACGATATGTTCAACACGTGGCGACTAGCAAAAGGAGCCAAAACTTTCTCAGAAAACGTTTTGCTGGCATATTTTATAGAATTATCCGAGAACAAGAAAGCAAGCACTCTATGGAGTACGTATTCGATGCTAAAAGCAACAATAAAGATGAAAAAAGACAAACATATCGATACCTATCCTAAATTAGTGGCATTTTTAAAAAGAGCCTCATCTGGTCATCAACCAAAAAAATCGAAGGTTTTCACAGTATCTGATATTGAAAAGTTTCTTAACGAAGCACCCGATTCCGTATATTTGGCGGCAAAAGTAAGTCAGTTGCACATTCAGTATCTACTTAAGTATATTAATCTCAATTAAATAGTATACTTAGTAGATGTTGATAGGCATAATTATGCGTTCATATCAATTTTATTCATTTATCTACTACAATACTCTTTACGTTACAGGTTGTTCTTATTATTGGAATAAACGGAGCATGTCGAACTAATGAACTAACACAACTTAATGTCAAAAACATTGAGAAACATTCAGATGACTTACTATTAATTAATTTACCTAATACAAAGACAAAAAGAGACCGCAACTTCGTCATTCGCAAGGAATACGTAACGATTGTTGAGAAATATCAAGCCTTACGCCCGCCTAACACTCCAATCAATCGATTTTTTCTACAGTATCGCAATGGAAAGTGTGTTAGACAGCCTATGGGTACTAATAAAATTGGCAGTATCCCACGAGAAATAGCAACATTTCTTGAACTTCCAGAACCCCTGTTGTACACGGGTCATTGTTTCCGACGAACTTCAGCCACACTTTTGGCTGATTCCGGAGCTGATCTCCTGTCCCTTAAGCGCCACGGAGGCTGGAAGTCCAATGCAGTTGTAGAGGGATACATAGAGGATTCCATCCAAAATAAGTCTAAAATATGTGAAGGCATCGTAGGAGCCATTACACTGAAAGAGCCTCAATCGGATCCTTGGACTGGCCCTTCTACATCAAAAATAAGCCGTTATGAAACACCTAACCATCTCCCTCTCTCCAACATTCACGCCAAGGGAATCCGATGAATCGGTACAACTATTAAGTATGACAGATAGTTTACCGAAAAACAGTACACAAGTGACTAACACCAATATTACAGTACCAAACAAAAATATTACACTCAATTTAAATAACTGTAGCAACGTTACTTTAAAATTTTCTTAATTATACCTTAGTATTATTTTGTTATAATTTAAAGATTATTCTGTAATACTTACCTGTCATAATGTAGTAATTAATACCTAAACTGAAATAAAAGTGTACCTATCTTGTGATTGTAAACTTTTTTTTTTTGCATTTAGTCATTTCCTCGCTGAGGTGGAATGAAAAGTTACGTGTTGCACTCGAGTGCAAAGATTTTTCACCTCGTGCTCTTTTGATTCCCTCGCTAACGCTCAGGATTCTAATTTTGAATCACTCGCTGCGCTCGTGATTCAATTTTAGAATCCTTCGCTTGCTCGGTCATCAAAATTGAACACGCGGTTAAAAAGCAACTTTGCACTCTTGTATAACAAATAACTATTGGAGTTCAAACGTCTGCATCTATAGGTACAAAGGTTCACAGGTGCCTCCTATCTGGGACATGTGAATAACCTCTTTCTATTGTCAAAATCAGTACGGTGGTTTTAAATTGAATATGTTGAAGAATAGTTTTAATATACATCACACAGACACACTTTATTTCGCAGCTCTATCAGGTTTAGTTTTCAACGACAATATTTTGATACAATTTCACGACTACCCACAGTTGTATACGTCACGCTGCTTGCCTGTGCGCACGCCATCGACATCTGCATCCTGGACGCGCCCAACGTTAAGGCAGAGATTCAGAACAATCCCTTGGGAGGATTCAATGTTATTTTGGAGAGAAGTAAGTGTCACTTTTTGTTTCCTATACTCCTCTATCCCACTCCTGACAAAGACTCCCCTCCACTCTTTCAATTTCTCGCGTCCACTTTCCAGTTCTGACGTAACCTGTTCAGTTCGTCCCGCCACCTCCTTCGTGACCTGACGCGACAGTGTCATTGTGTCAGGCCACCAGTTTCCAAGCTTTCAAGTGTGACTCTTCTGTATTTTCGGTGATGAGAAAATGAAATCATTCGGGAAAGATATCCCAAATAAGTTAATGGTCTCCCAACCCTAGTTTACTCACACCACTTATTGTTCATCTTTGGGCATAATTTTATGGTTTTTCATTTTTATCTGACTCCGGCGAAGTCCAATAGAAGACTAATGGTAAAGCAAATCAGCACAACCTTCGGTAGTGAAGATCTATAAACGGAAATGGGTGTTAAGTATGAATGCACTGCACGTGACACAAACAAAATCTTATCATTTATTTATTGACTTTGGGCATATGAACCCAACCAATCCTGTGTTTCCCTTTCTCGTCATTGCCCATATCTTCAGAGTTACATACGAGTACATGGCAATTTAACATAATTCCTTTCTCCAGGGGGCCTATCAGAAGTGATAGCCGTGGTGGGCCGCCGCACCGGTGCCATCAAGGACGTGGTACAAGATGGTGACGTGGTGATCCAATTCGCCAACGACACTACTGTCAGGATCAGCAGCGAAGAGATTGTGGGGGACCGGAACGGTTACATCATCACCTTCACTTGGGAGGCGCCTAAGGGCGTCGGGTTGGAGGACTGTGTCAATCTTGGTAAGGAAACCACGTTTTAACTGGAAACTTTTGGAACCAAGGCAGTTGCAAACGTTTAAAATCTAATAAATTATATAATACTTCATCAATACTGTGTAGATAGGTAAAGATAAAATAAGGAAGTTAATTATGTCATAAAATCAAAAAATCACTATTCTTTAAAATTATTTGCAATAGCCATGAAACCATAGTTTATTTTCATAACTACATAAATATACTACTTGCAGGTTCAAACCACTGGTACGGCGGTCCACAGCAGAAGCGTCAGTACTGGCCAATAGAACGCCTGGTCCTCCCGAACTATTCGTACATCACAAAAGAGGCCGATAACTGCGGAGTGGCAGAGCCCTACTGGCTCAACTCCGAAGGCATCTTCTACTACTTCGACAAAAAGGTCCCCTTATTCGTAGACCAGAACGACTTAGAAAAGAACGCAGCATGCTTCATAGCGCAGATAAAATCCCCATACTCCAGCCAAAGAGCCAAAACTGACCTGATTTACGCGATAGGAATCTTTGAAGATGTAAGAAAGGCTCATGAGTATGCTGTTGAAAAGTACTTGGAGAAGCCGACAGGGATTCCTGATGAGAGAATGATTACATACCCGGTTTGGTCGACTTGGGCGAGGTATAAGAGAGATGTGAATCATAACACAGTACTGCAATTTGCTGATGAAATCAGCAGTCACGGGTTCCCTAACAGTCAGCTCGAGATAGACGACCTTTGGGAGACCTGCTACGGGTCACAGACGGTGGATCTCGATAGGTTCCCGAACATGAGGAATACGATGGATATTTTGAGGGCGAAAGGGTATAGAGTGACGTTGTGGACGCATCCGTTTATTAATAAAGGATGCGAGCCTTGGTATTCGGAAGCTAAAGCCAAAGGGTAAGTTTGAAATAAATACCAATTTTTTATCTTCTTTCTATCTTTCTCCTTATTTTATAAATTTTAGTTTATGTCGAAGTCTTCCCTCTACAATTTATTACAAGACTAGCTCTTTTTTCTTATCTAGCTACCTGGTAGCCTCAGAATACGGCTCAGTGGAAACTAGCTGGTGGAATGACAACGAGACGACCACGTCATACATCGACTTCACCAATCCTGCTGCGAGGCAGTGGTACCTGGACAGACTGCATTTCCTCAAGAACACCTCGGGAGTCGACAGTTTCAAGTTCGATGGCGGAGAGTCCAGCTGGTCGCCACAAGTAAGAGTTTCATTTTATCATTTTTGGAGTTCATTAAGGACACAACAGCTTTGACTGCCTCATCGGTCTATTGTTCCTTTGTACTGGTGATGAGCACGAGGTCTTGAGTTTCATTTCAAAGGGTTGTTGATTTTTTTCCGATTAGACGCCAAATTCACAGTAGCAGTTCGGCGTCTAAATATGTGCCCGGTTGATGGCAATAAGCTCATACCATGAAATGTGGGCGTACTATAGGTACACTGTGAGTCTGTCTAACCTTTCGGGGTTTATAGGCGTCTAGTTATGTTTTAGCTTAAAACCCCTTTTTTACGGGTTTATCGAGCAGCATTCCTATCTTTAGCGACTTTCTGTTCCTGAATAAAATTGATCTCGAAGCGGTTTCTCGTCTTGTCTTATGTTATTATTGTTGTAGATCCCAGTTTTACAAGGAGACATCAGAGACCAGCCGGGAGTGATATCAGCTGACTATGTGAGGACTGTCGCGCAATTCGGACCCCTCGTGGAAGTCAGGGTTGGATACAGGTATGATTGCCGTACAAGTTACTTCTTTTCTCGACAACGACTCGAACGGTGTGTAGAAGAATAGAGATCAGGTGATGGTAAAAATATTTGCCAGTCAGCTTCTTTTGTTCAATCCAAAAACCAGCTAATCACAAAGTTATTTTGTTTCCAGAACCCAAGATCTGCCCGTTTTTATCCGCATGATAGACAAGGACACCTACTGGACCTTCGAGAACGGTCTTCCGACCCTCATCACGACGTTGCTGCAGATGAACATGAACGGATACCCATTGGTGCTGCCCGACATGATCGGGGGCAATGGGTACAATGAGCCCCCGACCAAGGAGCTGTTCATAAGGTGGCTCCAAGCAAACACCTTTATGCCGAGCATGCAGTTCTCTTATGTGCCGTGGGAGTTTGATAATGAAGTAAATTTATTTATCTTCTTCTATGTACTGGTTGTAAAAAGACCCTTAACGAAGCCATGTTCACCCCGTCATTGCAATTTTTTTTTGGACCATACCTGGGAAAATTCTTTCAGTAATGGGAAACTATACATTATCCCTGAGAGTCACAAATTTTACACAGGACTATAACGCGAGCGAAGCCACAGGCAAAACCTTGTTTGTTTTATATTTTGAAGGACTTTTTAATAACCACACAAACCTTTTCTACAATTTAATTAATGAAACCCTCCACCTTCTCATCAACAGACGGTGGCTATAAGCAGGAAGTACGTCAACCTGCACGCTCAGTACGCGCCCGCTATCATCGCGGCGTGCAAGCGTGCGGTCACTGACGGAGCGCCAGTCAACCCGCCCGTCTGGTGGATAGCGCCCAATGATACGGAGGCGCATGATATTTCGGATGGTTAGTAGAATTTTTCATATAGGGGGGGGGGGGGGGCAGCTTTCAAGAGAATGTTACACAATTGGGTCGAAAATGCCCAGACCGCTTGCTTAGACTCTCAGGTCCAGCATGCGTGAGTTCTAATCCGTCAATCTTGGTTGTTTAATAGGAGGGAATAATAGACAATAGGCAGGGAGGAATAGGACAGCGATTCTAATATCATTATCATCATCATCGGTCTCCTGCTCTTACGCCCATTTATTTGGGGTCAGTGCAGCATGTCTTCCTCTTTTAACTTAGTCCTAAATCTTTGCGTGACGCTTATGATTAGCGGTACAATCCACCGTCGCGGCATTGTGAGTAATTATTGTAATCAACCATAATCGATCAATCATTTTTTTTTTTAACTTATTTTTTTTTAACATAAGGTCACTTTCGAGATGCGATTGCATGGTAATCTATGAATTGTTTTGTGTAAATGTTGCTTCCAGAATACCTCCTCGGCGAGAACATCGTAGTAGCCCCGGTGATAGAGCGCGGCGCTCGCGCGCGCGACGTGTACCTGCCGGCGGGCAGCTGGCTGCAGCAGGGGGACCCGGCGCGGCCGGTGCGCGGCGGGGACTGGATACGGAACTACCCCGCGCCGCTCGACACTCTGCCTTATTTTGTTAAAGTTCAATAATTCTGAAGTTGAACGAGGATCTTTTGGCTGTGGCGGAAATCGGTACTACTCGTCGATATCTTTATTTTCAATACAATTTCACGATGTTTACTAAAATCGCCTTCCTATCTAAGTTTTTTGAACGCCAAAAGATTCTTATAACATTCTATGCTTGAATTCCGAATCTAATGATTTTTTGAAAATCTAACTTAATGTCGTAAATGACACAGTTCAGTTTTCCATTACAGGGTTGTCTTATTTGTTAGTGTGTTTACATAATAATAATTGTAAAGTTAACCAAGCCTCTTTTGGCGTGTGGCCCTAATCGGAACTAATCACCACCAGTCTATTTTTCCATACAATTTCAAGAATGTTCACCAAAAGATCATTTGCACATGGCAAAGTTTAAATTCCATTGCAGGCAAAAAAAATACTTTTTGTTTCTTAAAACAACTTCGAATGCATAGAGCTAAGCTAGATAGTTGAAAAAGTGCTAATGTAAATTAATTATATGAATAGAAGTACGCACAATATTTCACACTGTATTACTATTATTTAATGTTTTCGTAGTACACTGAAACAGTACAAAGCAGAATATTATAATTATTCCTAGTAAGTAGATTTTTTAGCCTGAATATAAATAATATAGTGTAATTTATTCTAAAGTTTTATTTTATTGCTTAACCCATTGCTCTATTTAAACTTTATTTTTTTAACAACACTTAAATTTATATCTATAACAACTACAGTCGTTCGTGTTACCTGTACTTTTAAAAACATTTATTCCATTCGATATTCGTACAATTATGCACTTTATTACATTTGGCATAAAGTGTATTTAATTTCATCGTGAAAATTTCTCTTTGGCTAACTTTGACGTGTGCCGAAACCAAAGAGAAGGTTGATACTTTGGTGGTGGAGATAAATACCATCAATCTCCTACTATTTCCACATTTTTTTCTGGCCGGCGTAGCTTATCTTCTGCCATTTTTACCTATTAGTCAGCCTAAGCCATCTCATATTTCAAACAGCTCATCTATCATAACTTCTTTAATTTGCTAATAATTTAATATCATCATAAAATGGTCTGCTTTACACTCCACTTTTCTTGCACAGAGTGTAATGAGAAAACGAAAGCGGTTTATTGTGTACACAGATATAATAAATACAGGAGATATGATTTGTAAACAAATGTATTCGTGTTCAGATGTCGCCGTGTTCTCCCCACTTAATTCACTAACACAAAAGCAAAAACTATAAGAACGGCACACGAGCTCATATTTCTCCCGCACACAAAGAAACTTACAGCAACACTAATAAACTCACTAATAGAACACAGGCATACATAGGGCGGGGCTTCTACCTGTAGCTACGGACTCAGAATAAACACACATCGCAACTAGTGATGTGAAGAGGTAATCGTAGAAAAAATAGTATCGATGAAATTCAGTTATATCGTGTTATTTTTTGTGGGAAACCAGTTTGGACCTTTTCCTGTCGCATTTATCCACTTTTCTTTTATTTTTGGATACTTCGGATAGCTAAAATTTTAAAATAAAACCAAGGTGTGAATTGTGATGATGATATCAATGATACATGTGTAAGAGTACCGCAATAAATTAAAAACCCATACTTGATTCAATAAAAGATAAGTCGAGTAATCAAGAAATAGTAATGAATTGTATTTTTCAGTAATTAATTATATAATTTTTATCATTAAGTACCTCACATTAGTAAACAACAGCTATAAAGTTCCATGTAACAAAAATAGTCTAAATTTTTACCCTTGTGTAATCATTCGTACTAAGGGATCGTATAAAATATCGACAACCACAAAAGTGACATCACCTCTCTAATTATCTACCTAAAACACACCCGCTTCACGAAACTATCGTGTGAGTGAGAGTAAAAGTAAAACACTTATCCATTGCACTATTAGACCAGCCGATTCATTGATCGATGTGTATTAAGCAAACAATGGTTGTTGTTCCTAATGAAAATAATTGCTTTTGGTACTTTATCGTGTTTCTAGTATCACGAAGTAATGTTTTAGTGAATTTAATGAGAAAAACAATCATATTTTAGTACTTACGTGTGAAATGAGATGCCATCTTTCGTATAATTCACAATAGAGGTGTTATTTTTGCAAACAACCACTGTACAACGCGGCATTTTGTAAAAAATCACAAGCAGTGTCGAATGTCATCGTCGCAAGTTGACATTCGACTAATGGCCGAAACTGGCAACAAGTCTCTTTGCGGCTAGATGCGTTCGCATGCGCCACGCCTCCTTGCCATATCTCCTGTATTTATTATATCTGTGATTGTGTAGGACCATTAACAATTGAAAAATCATCCTTACTTTACTCAAAATAAATCTTTATTTCTTTAACTTAAGACATAATTTCAATTAACAGTAATATCTCTAACAAGTCCCTCGCCTAATATTCGGAAGTCCTCCACTAATGCTTCTATGTTCACTTTGTATTTCGTCTCACCGTTCGAAGTGTATGGCTTGAGTGCGTTCGCGTTTATCAACTGAAAAAGAATGAAAAAATAAAAGATATTAGATGAATGCTAATTGTTGGTCGCAGTTGCGGGTACTCGCATTTTAGGGGAATCTGGTCTATTTATAAAAACACGCCTGTTATCCCCGAAAGGCTAGGCAGAGGGGTACCTAATAGTACTCCCACATTTCGCCAGTTATGTTTAAGGTCCATTGCTATACTCTATTACTAGGGGGCGAGCCTATTGCCATCAACCGGTCAGAAATCCAGACTCCGTGGCTGCTACTAAGAAAATTTCTAATGGAAAAACCCAATAAGAAGCACTTTGCCCGACCCGGGAACTCAGGACCATGAATTTTTTTTATAATTAAGATTTAAGGCCTTAAATTCAAGTTTCCTCACGTAAACAAAAATAAGTTATACTACAATACTACATCTTACTATCATAATAAAAACTAAAAAAATAATCATTCTGTACTTGCCAGGTTTTGAACCCGCAACTTGATTGTAATACTAATCTTCCACACGACAGTACATAAAATGAACATATTTTGAGATTTGAATCCTTAAAGTGTTAAAAACTAAGTTCACTTCCCATTAAAAGGAAAATTGCAATCTAAAATCAACTTAGCTGTTATGTAATTAAAGTTAAAAATATTGCATTTAAGGTAGATTATTACATTACGAAATAAACATTTTAGCCCACAAGTGTCACTAGACAATTGATCCTTGCCTACAACAATCTACTTCCAACCAACACATACCTGAAACTCTCTGTCGTCTTTGATATCTGGTTTCCACAGCACAGCGATCACTTCTCCGCCGTACAGATCGTGGAAGAACAGGGCGAAGTCGCCGTACGCGCTCTGTAATCACAATTACGAAACTCAGCTAATGATTAAACTAATTTATTCTTACAAGTTTCAGGAATAGGATGGAAAGTTCCCCATCTTCCATAAAAACGACAAAGTGACCCGTAGACCATGTAAACGTTGTGTCGGGCAGGCTACTGCGAGACGGTTGTTGTCGGGCAGTAGTGTATGCAGTATATATGTGTGTGTGCGCGTGTGTGTGTGTGCGTGTATGTGTGTGTGTGTGTGTGTGTGTGTGTGTGTGCGTGTGTGTGTGTGTGCGTGTGTATTCGTGTGTGTGTAGTGTATGTTATCAGTCAAACCCAATGTCAGCCCAAATTAGTTTGCCCTAGGCCAAACTTACTAGTGCTTACCACAAGATATACCATAGATCATATGGCACAACAATGACATGGTTACTAAATGGTTTAGGTTAGGTTAGAACTGCGGTCCGCCACGGTAAACCAGTAAACCGGCACATCTCCATAACCCTTTTAAAAAGCATCTACTCATCATCACTCTCAGATGGAACTCAACGACAGGTATAATATCCTCGTTTGGATTGTCTGGCAGTGGCTAATTTAGTTTTAGAAGTATGAGGAACAAGAGGTAATATCTTCCCATTCTACATTGGTAAGAGTGGACCCTCCGACTTCACGGGTGTTGGGGCTACTGTTCGGTGGTTGTTGTCAGGCAGTTGAAAACTCTGCTTGCGCGATGTAGTTTTTGTATGACGTAAGGTATGATGCGTAGTTTGTAGGTGGCGTGGTAGATGTCGCCACAGAACCTAAAATACACACAAATTGCCTTATAAACCCGTTTACTCACCCTTAACTCGTCCAAGTACTTGACAACCGGATGGAACTCAACGACGGGTATGACGTCCTCGGCGGGCGCGTCGGGCAGGCGCTGCCGCCGCGCCGCGCACGCCACGCGCTCGCTCGCGTGCGGCGCGAGCGCGGCCTGCACGTGGATGAGGACGTTGTAGCCCGCGTACGACGGGATGAACATGCCCTGGAGGACGGACAAATGAGGTAAAATCTATAGAGATATTGCGTTTTGTATGAAGGTCATTCTTAGAATTAGTAGTCTGAAGAAAGAAGAAGAGACATCTTACAGTTAAACACGAAAATCATAGCAGTATAGTGGTAGTCTTAGACGTAGGCCTCTTCAATAGCACGCTATTGAATTCGATCCTTAACACTTTCGGTGCTAAGCACCACGCATATGGGCGAACAATAATTCGTTCGTGTGCACACAACCCGCCTCCCAAGTCGTCGCTATACGTAGCTAATTATAGTGATCTTTATCATGTTGACAATAAGTTCACTGTTAGACTGCACCTGTCGATGTGTAGATGACGCGCATACACTAAGTTCAAATAATCCATTTTCCTAAGAATGGATTATCTAAACTTAGCAGCGAAAGTGTTAATCAATTAAGCCTATCGGAGTAACAGCTGGACTTCTCCGAAATTGCGAGACCCCAACCATGTCTCCACCTTCCACAACCTTAGTGTCTATCATACACATACTGCCCACCTGACTAAGAGCCCTCTATCACCATAGAGCACTTTGTAGCGAAAATAAAAAAATAAAATGTTCACTGCTATACGTTTAGTTTAGATTATAATATAAAAAATACAAAAGTTCAAATGAAAATATTGTAAAAAAAAAATATATTTTTAATCGCGTTTATAATATTTAATAAATGATCCGTGTAAATATGTTGTTAAGTATTATCAAAAGAAAAACATGGTAAAATTTGGAAATTCAGAAGACCTATGATACAATTGCAACCGGTAATTTGAATTTTAAATTCGTAAAGCTAAATTAGTTGCATAAAATACACATTTAAACGTCATAATTGGTATTGTAAAATTTAGGTAAGTTGTAAAAGAAACTAAATATCTCTAACTAAGCTAACATAATAGTAAAAAACAAAACTGGCAAATCTTCCCTGTCCTGGACTCGCTCAGTGTGCTCTCTTTAGCTGTCAGATGCCAATAAAAATTAAAAAAAAATTCATTCTGACTATTAAATTTCAAAAATAAATGATTTTTTTCTTTTCTAAAGAAGACATAAGGATGCAAGCCACCAAAGAGCTAAAAAGTGCCTAGCATTGAAGCTTTCTTGCCGGGAAACACTGCAACTTGCAAAGCAGTAATAACGGCGAGAAGTAAGCTTGCATTTAAATTTAGAAGTATGTGTTTTAATGATTTCATGCCTTACCAGTATATTCTCCTTGTGTCCCACAAAGAGAGCGTCTCCCACGTACTTGAGCGCACTGTCCGCTAGTAGTCGCGCGCGCGCTAGCACGTGAGTGGACGGGCTAGTACTGCTCCACACTGAAGGCATGGGACCGTCGTACGCAGTCACTATGCGCATGCAAGGGGCAGAGTCTGGCTCGGCTGCGAACTTTTGCTCCAGTTGGGTTATTTCATCGTCTAAAATGAGAGTAAAGAAGTTTTAGTTTTTCGGTGGTGTGGTGCTAGACGTTAATATTTTAAACTGATCACAAGTTTTAGACTAGCCTCGACTAATCCCGACTAGTTTCGGAGTAATCCGGACTAGGGCCGACTAGTTTCAGAGTTGTCATGACAAGGGTCGACTAGTGTCGGTTCAGTTTCGCACTAGTCACGATTAGTTAAGACTAGTTTCGACAAATTTCGGTCGCGACTAGTTTGGACACATCATTAAAACAGGGCGAAAACCAATTTTGGGAACATAATATTCACATAACTTCAAAACAATAACACAAAACACTCACGCGACATATCCTCATTGAAATCCAGCACAATCATGTCCCTTGTCCAATCAAACTCCACCAACAACTTCAATACCCTCACAAGCCCGATGGTGGGCGATGCTGGCGGTTGCGTTGGCTCGGAGTGCATGTACACAGTGGCCACCATTAACTCTGCCACTGTGTCGGGGAAGTGAGGGGGGGACAGGAGGTGGGCAGATAACCAGCGTTTGAAGAGACAGACTGTGGGACCGAAGGATGGATGCTTTTGGTGCAGGCTGTGGAAGAAAATAAAAGATTATGAGTTAAGAACCTTGATGTGATTACGTTTTGGCAAAATGACGATCTCCTTTACAAACTTTATTTCTTTAGAGGGCGAATTCACAAAAATGTCCTAGCTAAATGAATATGTAGTTTTTTTTTTTTTTATTTAAAAAATACAAGGTGGAAGTGGAAAAGTAAAACTGCTGTATCCCACAAAAGTGCAATCCTAGGTATTGCACTTTTGTGGGAAACAGCAGTTATTTTTTCAAATTACCCATGAAAATTTTGTATAACGTACGTTGGTAACGTCCCTTCCACCCTGTATAGGTACTAAGATAATAGCAAAAAAACTGTTTGTTAAAGCACAATTCTTCCTGTATTGTTTGGAGAAACAAAATTTCATATTGCCCCTTGGTAGCACCGTACCTAATCCTGTCGCCAAACAGCGTCGCTGTGTTCCAGTCTGAGGGTATGGGTTCCTATTGAATCAAATACTTGTAAGATACTTCAGCATTGCCCCAGGCATGACACCAACGATGCATTTGAAGTTCCAGGTATGATCGCATATGGAGCTTCATATGCATTTTCGGTGCTAAGCAGCCCAGCATATGGGTCGAACAATCATTTGTTCGTGTGCGCACCAACCCGCCTCCCGAGTCGTAGCTATACTTAGCTAACTATAGTGATCTTCATTACGTTGACAATTAGGTCGCTGTTAGACTGCAGCTGTCAGTAAATGAACTTAGCAGCGAAAATGTTAACACATTAAAAACGGGACCGGTGTACAATAAATATAACTCACCCATGCAGCGCCCCCCTCAACCTTGGCATCAGCACAGTATCACACTGCAAACGAACACTTTCTTCAGTCTCCCTATACTTCACAACGCCTCTGTCTATCTCCCTCTTCAGTAGTGTTATCTCTTTCGGATGCGCGATCTCTAGCCGAAAGACCAGACCGTCCTTGAGTACGTCGATGTGGGTAGCGTAGGCTTGTGTCGGTATGGAATATTGCTTTGTTAGGCGTTCTGCTATCTGAAGGTGGAAGGCGGCTTTAAGGCATCTGAAGGCGTGGATGTCGCCTGGCCATTTGCCGCTGTATCCTGAAAGTGAACGTTAAATTTTAGACCAAAAATGTACTATGCTTATTGACTTTCAATCTAGTGATGCAAGCCAATTCTAGTTAAGTTTTATTTTTGACAGCATTAGACATTTTTAACATCGGGAAAGGGCACAATTTCCAAGCTTGTCCTACCGATGTTAGTAATGTGACTTAAGCAGGGAGATTAAAGTCCAGAGCAGTTCAAATACGTTCGCTTGACGTGTACGGGATGGTTTAAACGTATATAATGTATTCAACCATACAAAGATTAGCAGTAGTCAATTAACTTCAAATAATTTGGATTTACTCGCCACCAATCAGCTTTGCAGGCGTGAGTGGGAAGCTACTAGCCTAAAAATGTTATTTTGTCGTCAACTCACCTAGCTCCAGTATAGCTTTGCACACGGGAGTATACTCGGGCAGCGAGGCCAGCCCGTCCCTCTGCATGTCCTTCACGAGGCACGTGCTGGCGCGCTGCCAGGGGTTGTGCGGGGCCGCGCGGGGCAGCGCGGGGAGCGGGGCGCTGTAGCTGAAGATTGGGGACACGCCTGGGAACGGATCATATTATTATAATTTGTTTATTTTGTGTAAGATGTCGATACAGGCATGCCTGCAAAGTTTCGCCAAATAATTTTAAAAGTTATATCATCAAATGCCTAGCTTTTTTCCAACTATTTTGAGGAGGGCATCTTTTTTATTTTATTGTTCCGGGGTGGAAAATCCCCACAAATGTTCTTCGCCCTGGGGCTGGCGGAGGGGTCTGTCGGACTCGGAACTGACTAAAAACCACCCCGGTGTTCCCTTCCTACACTTGCACCGGGGTTCATGGGAACTAGTGCGCCTTCCAAGATCCCCGGCTAATGCCGTATGCCGGCCCGCTTTCGCGGGCCTCCTCAAGCTCACAGGGAACTCCCCCCGCGACGGTTAATAAGGGCGCGCGCAGAACACTACGCGCCACCGCCTCGGGTCCAGTTATATGGGGGGGGGGGGGGCAGACGTCCCCAAGTCCGCCGTCCCTCTGGACCCATTCAGGGGAGCTGGAAGAGGGCGTTGTCCACCCTTCGCCAACGCCCGGTGCGTCTGCTGCGGGTCGGGAGAGTGGTCTCGACCTCCCTCAACCTTTCCGCAGTCTCCTTCTATGAAATGACGGTTTCTCAGAACGAGATCACTGCATTCCACAACTCTGCGCTCCCGACCATAGCATCGAACGACGGCCGGCAGCGACAGGTCGACTCTGACTTCTGTTACGAGGGCACGGCGCGGCTCCTCCAATGCGGCACATTCTGCCAGCGTATGCCGCGCCATGTCCTCCAGACAGTGGACGCAGTGATGACACCGAGCGTCCGGCTCCCTGTATATGCGACACATGCCCCGAGAAAACCTGCGTCGCCCGAAACGACAGGGAGCCGTGCCTCCTGCCGAGCCATTCTTTGAGCGCGGGTCGGGTCGCCTCGGCGGCAGCGAGGCCGGCGGGCGGCCGTAAAAGCCTGTCCCGCCACTCCGCCACCAGAACCTCGCGGAGCTGAGACCGATGCAATTCGATCTCTCGCTGCATCGGTTCACCGCCCCTAGAGTCCAACTGCGACTACCTATCTGAACCTCCACAACCCATAGTTACTGGTTAACATATTCCACTTGGTATTATTAGTTGTCCGACTTCGGGTTTCTAACTACCCGTAACAACTGCCAAAGTAGCAAATGATTTAAAGTGCTTTCTTTCTCTGTGTGTAAACGTTGGTCACCCATCCACAGACCGACCTAGGCAAACTTTGAATAACCTAGAAGTTCGAATCGTGTGGCAGTTATTTAACCACGGGCCACTGCTACTTACCATACACTGCACTAATGTCGAGCGGCAGTTGTACCAGCTGCCTCAAGTCGCGCCGCAGTGCGTCGAACGCTTGCAGCGCGGTCACTGAACTGTCATCAACGTACAGTACTCGCTCGCTCGCCCACTGCTTGCGGGCGAGTACGCTGTCTAGTTGGTCCGATATGTGGAATAGCTCTGATGGGTTTATGTCTGTGGAAGATGAATTTTGTGAGTTGTGTTGAAGAATAAGCAGATCTGCGTATGGGAAATATAGGTATAATGTTAAAACAATCTTGCGATAAACACACAGGACTCAGGCTTAGAATTTGGTACAGTTTAGTATAAAGCCTCTAATACACTAGGGGACAAATGGAGCAACATGTTACGGAACATGTCCCTCAGGAACTAAGTGGAATGTCCCGAGACATATGTCGCGGATCATTTTGCAGGCCACACTAGTCAGTGCTTATAGAAATGTGAGCAAGCAACATGTCCTGCGACACGTAAAATGTTGCGGGACACTGTACAAAGTTGCAGCATCACGTAGATTGAGTGTTCCGCGTCACGTTGCGGGACAAAATGTCCCCTAGTGTATCTGGGGCTTAATTATGTTTTGTACACCAAGCTGGTGTCCCTCCTCGTCTAAAGCGTGTATTTTGCGTATGTAGTTTTCAATACTAGCAACTATGCTAAACGTCAACACTCCAGGCAATTATGGTCATAAGTCGAGCGAATGGAACGGTAAATATTTAGTAGGGATTTCTGTGTACCAAGTTTAGTGTTGTCCTGCTCACACGTTTCATGACCCCACCTACCACGAACTTTGGCGTTTATAGTGCCGCATGGTTCTTTTAGCGCGTGGCCAATAGAATTTCCGCAAGCAATTTCACAAATTTTCACCAACAACGCCTTTCACACAATGCCTTTGAAGGAAAGGACGTCATAGGTATTCACGACAGTTATTTTTAAAAATTAGTTCTCTTACCAAACTTCAACTTCATAAGATAGTCTATGATCTGCTTTGTAACTGTACGTCTTTCAGTCATGCTCTCTCCCTCCCACACGCACGTCTCCGTTATAGACCCGTCCTGGAAACGACGGAGCTCTGACTTGTCACCCCAGAAGGCTCTGCAAGAAAGATTACCTTGTACGTCAATATACACACATCAAAAGTGTCTAGGGATCAAGCATTTTTATGCGGATTTCTTGAGATTGAGATGTGGCTTTGTAATAAATTTATGATTTTATAAATTTATATGGATCCTTTTTGGTGCATTTCATAATTTGAATCAGGAACTCTCAATCAAATTCGAGTAAAAGATGAAAATAAGCTGTCAATATTTTCCCTATAAAAACATACAACGCATTGAAGACATTATTAGTGCTACTGTTTCCCTACTACTGATTAAAACCAACGTTATTATGGAGCGGCGACGTCATTTAAGCAGGGAAGAAATGCTCAGAGCCGTGGGAATGATAGAAGCTGGTTCCCGGCAACGTACTGTGGCTTTAGCTCTGAATACAAGTCAGAGTGTTATCAGTCGACTTTGGACACGTTACCGAAGCACTGGTACCGTGGCTGAGCGCCATGGAGGACGGTATCGCTGCACCACACGGAGACAAGACCGATACATTCAAATCTTAACTCGAAGAGCTCCAACAATAACCGCCATGATGTTAGCCGTGAGGCTTCATCACTCTTCAGGGAACTTAATTAGCGACCAAACAGTCAGAAACCGCTTGCATGAAGTGAACCTTCATTCCCGAAGACCGCTACGGGTACCACCTATAGCAATGCACAATCGTAGGATTCGATATCAATGGGCTCTTGAACACAGAAATTGGGCAGAAGAACAATGGCGTTTCGTGTGCTTTTCTGATGAGTCTCGTTTTGGTATGAGACCGGATACAAGACGTATACGACACTGGAGAACCCCTGGACGCCAACAGCGATTAAAATCCTGCCAGGAAGTCCATCCTTATAGTGGTGGAACCATCATGGTATGGGCGGGTATTTGGATCGGCGGAAGAACTGAGTTGATTTGGATCAGAGGCAACCTCAACGCTCAAATTTATGCTGAGACGATTGTATCAGACGTCATCGTTCCTCTACAAGTGCAAATCGGTCCCTTATTTCAGTTAATGCATGATAATGCACGACCGCACACCGCAAGAGTTGTAAGACAGACTCTCGCCGCAGCTAACATCAATGTCCTGCCCTGGCCTGCTCAGTCGCCAGACTTGAACCCGATTGAGCATGCATGGGATATGCTACAGAGAAGAGCTCTGCCGAATATGGAGGGTATCCAGTCGCAAGAAGACCTTTTTTTGTTGTTGCAACGAACATGGGCGGCCATTCCACAGCGTGATTTGGATGAACTCATTTTGAGTATGCCAAACCGATGTTCTTGTGTTGTTAGTATTCGCGGTAGAAACACGGATTATTAATTGTTTAAGTTACCCAATAAAATTTTAAAGAAAACTGTTATTTCAGTCTTTTTTTCGAACTTTAATGTTAGTGGTTCAAATGTCAAAAATCCCTTTATTAGGAAAATGGCAAATTTCTTTATTAATGCAAAGGTGACTTGGTTTATCGTTACTGTGACAAACGAAAACACTTTATTTGATGAATCCTTAAAGAAAATTTTAATTAATATCAATCAGGAGAAAAGTTATTGCAAAAATATATGTTGATGTCTAGATACTTTTGATGTGTGTATTTACTAAGTGTCAGGCAAGAAAGAAATTTCGCCCTTTTTGGACGAGGTCTCTGCAATTCGGACTAGAAAAACGGGGGGTACAAGAAGAAATGGTTAAAACAAACTTACCTAAATTCCTCTGCTTCTGGCAAATTGGCAGGTGGTCCCTTTTCTACTACATTTATTGAATTTTCTGGGTTCAGTACAAATCCAAAGGACAATTTTTCTTCAGACCTGCAATGTATTGGTACACTTAATATTGGCCATTGCCAAAGCAACAATACTATGTATAGAAACAATATCAGGCGTATGATACGACCCCAACGAGCATTCAGAGCAGAGGTTTTGCTCTATGAGGCAATATTAAGTTTTAGGTCTGGTCTATTTTGCATATTTTGATTCAAAACATCATCAACATTAAATATTCTCCTGCCCTAATCCCAATTTATTTGGGGTCATCAGACACCTCATCAGTCACCTCCTTTCTTGCCATATCAGCCTTCGCACACTCTATCCCTCGTTTCTTTGGTCTTCCTCTACTCTTATACCCACATTCATTCTCAAAACTTTCCTCACGATTTTGATTCAAAACATATTGATGAAATTTATTATTTTCAATATCTAGAACTTTTCACTCACCCACTCCTAGCCTTATCCAAACTCTTCTTGACCGGCCAGGAGAAGTCATTCTCCACCAACTGCTGAATCAGATCCACTCTGTTCCCCAATCCTTTAGTTAAGAGGTTGAGTAAGACGTCAGTGATAAGTGACAGCTGTTCTATGCCGTGGTTGACTTGCGACTCCCTCGGCGTTTTAGAGAGCACTGACTCTTTGACCTGTTTAAGGTTTTTGAATCTGGAAAGAGAAATATTTAATAACTTAAAAATGTTGTCTAGAGTTTGGTGCCACGGACACATTCATTTGTCACCCACAATGTTGCTATAGAAAACATCAAAAATTCACTGCACCAAATAGATAATTTTTTTTCAATGCAATTGCTGGCTCATTAATTATCAGTAACAACCTTTGAAGCATAGAACAAACACACACATTTCTATTATAATTGTTGACTTGTTTATCAACCCCACTTTTGCAAAAACTGACCAGATATTTTGCCAAACAAAAATATGTTAAACTTATTCCAACAACAAAAAAATAGGCTTTGATATAATTATAATCAATTTAAATTCTAGTAATTATGTAAAGCAAGTTACCTCAAAATATGATCAAACTGCATCAAAGGCTTCACTGGCACCATAAACAGAGGCAAAAAGCTATTAATCTTTCCATTGTCCAGCATATCAACAGCCAAAGCACACTCCCTCTTCAATGCAAGATAAGTTCCTCTACACATCTGCCAACAAATGTTGTAGTATCCAGTCTTGTCTATGAATACTACGGGGAAATGCTTGTGGAAGACCTCTAGAGACGGTGATGTTTCTGTCCCTTTATGTAGGGATATGCCTTGCTTGTCTAGATCTGATGTTTCTGTAAAGAGGTTGGATTGATCATAAACTTTAAGTATTCATTTCGAGAAAGAAAAAAAAACATTGAGATGCTTGAAAGCGGTACACAGTAGCCCATTTAATAATAATAATATAAATGGCGTAAGATTATGTCCAGTATAACTTTTAGATAAACCATACATTATTTGAATAATCAGTGTGGCAAATAATGTTTGACGGTTAAGATTGGCATAACTGTACTCTATGTTTATTAATAAGGAGAATAATTAATTGGTAGTTTCAAAACTAGGATGAAGCATGATAGATATTTAATTGCAAAAATTTATATTTAGTGAAAACTTACTGAGTGCTATCCAAATATTTCTCACAATTTGGTAACTGCTCATAATATTGTTAACCCTCTTTGTCTGCACAAAATACGCAACCAACAGAGCGACAACATGTCCGGAAACTTTCAGATTCCTTTGTCGTAACCAGATCTTTAATAATGTTACTGCTTGCTTCAAATTCTCACTGTTTTGCAAGGTTTCGTTCAGAAATTTTTGATTCACAGACGCTGTTAAGTCTGATAAGACACTGCTGTTGTAATAAGGTGTTGGAGGACCAACTTCGGTATTATTTTCAGAGTTTTCCTTGAACAACCATGCTTCTCTCAAATTGTTGCGTTCAGGACTAAAGCGATGAAGCTTGTATGCATCAGTTTCACATACCAAGTTTATACGGACTGATAAGTGGTTACCAAGCTTGCCCGTAGGCTTTAAGTCTAGAACAGGTTTAGTTTCAGACCCATTGGTGTATGAGTAATGTAATTCTTCAACCGATTCATATTTAGACAGATGTGCCGCAATATAAGCTAAATATGCTGCTCTTTTCTTATGATATCTGTAGTTTACAGAGTCATTCTTTGTGTATGTTTCACTTGGAACTGTTATTTGTAAGTCTACTCTCAGTTTCGAGTTGATTGCACACCCCAACGCATATGACCCAACAATGTCAACATCAGAGAACTTGTGAAACATAAAAACACACTTTATTTTACTTAATTGTTCACTAACAGGTAATTTTACTTTGAGTTTTTTAGAAAGTGTTTCTTCGGACAAATCGTACTCCGTACCATCTTTGGGTATAGACAGTAAGTGAGTTTTTAACTCTTTGAAAAACTGAAGGAACCTTTTCTCAGTTTTCTCTTTGATTTTCACTTCTTCGATTATTTCATCCACTTGTAAACGGAACAGATTAGAGTTGAACAAGGTTTCTGTCTCCTGTAGTCTGTTTAGTTCGTTTACTGTTGGCTGCCGGTATAAACTTTTTGTCCTTACGCGTTTTGGCCCATCTTTATTTTCGCCTTCGGCCGGGCGTTTTCCATTTTCATTGATAACTTGAGCCTCTCCATCCTTTTCAGAAATAGATGCTTTTGTGTCCTAAAACGTATAATCACAATAAATAACACTGTGTTTGTTAAAAATCGGCTGAACTTAAATCAATATGCACAGACACACATTTTTATTCAAAATGTACCAAAACTTCTACAATCTATAGTTATTTGGAAGAAATTATATTTGAGTAACTTACCCGCTTCACCATTTTCAATAATTCACTTACAATTCATAGAAGAAAAATCTAAATTATTGTTATGAAAGAGGTTAGAAAAGTATAAACAACGTGCGCAACGCAACTCGCTGTTGTCTGCTGTCAAACTCAATTTTGGCATTGACACTCGTCAGATTTGACAGCCAGTTTTTGACAGGCACAGTTCGTTTCAAGTATATCACCCTGGACATTTAAATAAATGAAAGATTCTTATTTCAATCATTATTTCTCGACCCTTAAAAACTGCTAGTATCTTTTGTATTTACTCTTGGAGGATATCAACTCCCTGACCGTTCGCATCTTAGACTGTGGGCTGGCCTCTTTCGCGGCCAAAGAATCAGCATTGCCATCCAACATAGAAATGCTGCGAGCCTTCTGGGCACTAACACTGTTGACAGCGATACGGACGAACTTCTGGAAAATAGCTTGTTATGTCGCCGTGCCAAGTACCAAACATTACTGTTAACTTACATGTTGGGCAGTAAGCCAATTCAGTCAAATAGATTGCGTTGAATGTAGATCCCGGTCCATTACGGATTTGCACATTATGGATAGTAACATTAGAAGCAATTTCCTGGCCAAGCTGCTGCTGAGAAATAACTTCAGTGTCTGGGAATCGAACCTAAGATAAGTTATAAACAGCAGCCAGGAGGGCAGATGGGCAAGTTAGTATCTAATCAGTATTTCTGTTTCCGCGAACACTAGGCGACACCTAAACGAAACGTATGAACTGAACATTATCACTCGTGGTATCATCAACTCCTCTCGGCAGTGGGCGCAGTGTTAAGTGTAAGCATTTTATCTTTATTTATTTAATCCCTTATGGCATTTAACCAAAGTAAATTCATACGTAGCTGGTGGTAACAAAATACAGATTACAATGTTTCGAGATCGACCCGAGGCATCTTATTTCCCTTCGCTAGAGGATGCCGCGGCAGGCTGCGACGGGAGTTAACGGCAAGCTGAGGGACGCCAAGGCATGCGACGGTATACGCTAGAGTCCGCTAACATACGATCGTGGGGCGAGTCTCAGTAGCTCGGGCATGCCGTGGCAAAATCCCCTTCCTGCCATGCGATAGCCCTCGGCATGCCGCGGGATGTCTCGGTAGCTGCCGGCACGACACGGTATCTAATAGGCTGCTGACATCATCAGTGTGTCCTGGCCAGCCGTTCCCGGTGTGCGCTGAATTTTACGGGCATCAGTTGTTTTACTACTACTACTTGTTGTAAAGGCAACGCAAATAGAAGTAAGAATATAAGAGCAATAGTTACAATAGACCATGTTGTACTTGGCTCCATAGGTACAATTTCGGGGGGCTGATGAACAGCACCCGAAGTTGAAAGGAGGTATGTTGATAAATAAAACCAAAGTAAAAAAATTCAAAGTTTTAATTTTTAAAAGTGGTTTTCGGTGTTTTTTACCTTTTGATGAGATTAGAGATGGCAGACGAAATTGACCTGATATAAATCGTCAAAATAAATATGTTAATGTCGTGTTGGCATCTAATCTAAGGTATCCCTGCAAGTTGAATCGGCCGGATACTTCATAATAATAAAAAATAATATTTACAATACCTATAAGTTTGGTAACATTGCTCTCAATTATAACGAAATAAATACTATGATTGCATAGCAATACTGTATGTAAAACTATTTGTTGAAATCGACTACTTATCTAAGGATACAGTAAGCTTTGGTGGCGCTCCTGTTAATTTACAAAACACAATTTCATTGTATTTGGGCCCTAATTTTTCGGGCACTTTTTTTTAAGATGGTAAAGGAACTATGTTAGTACAGCCTAGTTGAACTTAGAGATGATGGCGTTGGTGAACTCGCTGCACTTCCCGTTGCCGCCGAGGTCGCCGGTGAGGTGCTTCCCCTCGCGCAGCACCTCGTAGGCGGCGCTCTGGATGCGCTCGGCGTGCTCGTGCAGCTTCAGGTGACGTAGCATCATGATGGCTGACAGCAGCAGCGCGGTGGGGTTCGCGAGGTCCTTGCCCGCGATGTCAGGGGCTGTGCCGTGCACCTGTACGCACAAGGGGACTTGTCTAAAAAAGAGGCTTAACACGAACGTAAACTTATAGTGCAGCATGGTTCTTTTGACGCATTTGTCAAGATATCGACTATAGCCACGCCCACGCGCCAAAAGATTCTTGCAGCACTATAATGTCAATTAGAAAGATTTTTCCGAGTAAATTTAAATTTAAAGAATTCAATAAAGGTTAGTAATACTTACAACTATGTTAGTAAGGTAAACACTTATCACTGGTTCTAAACAAATAAAATAAATTACATATGCCAAGAGTGATGGCAGAGCAACAAATATAAAGGTAAATAATAATCCAATTGGTAGAGATCAACAACATTCTCAAAAATACAATAAAATTCAGTATTCCACAAAATTCTTCAGAATTTTGTAGAATACTGGCCGGTTTGCACAAAGGTAAAGAAGAAAGAGACGCAAGCTTCGACCGATCACAGACGCGACGACAGACGCGATGTGGATTTTCATGGGATTGGTCGATTCCCGCGCGTCTCGGACCTTAGTCATTCTGGATCCAACTGCAATACATAGAAAATATCTTAAAGCTAAGGGAATAAATTACTGACATGGTTTATTTCTGTTAATGCATTTATTTATTCGGCTACTTATTTACATAAATTAACTAAACAGCTAAGCTTAAAATAATACAATGATTAAATAAAATCATGTTCTCACAGCATTGTGTGTACTTGGTCTAAAACAAATCACTAGCTTAATAATTGTAATATATTGTGAAAATCCTACTTTTTAATAATAAAAGTTCATGTTCCATGGGAATCTTATGAAGCTACACCATTGTAATGCTAAGGCAGTGAATGTTGTTTTATAATGTGGTATTGATTGTGGTTACACGTAAGTATTTACCGTTACGTTCAAGTAACTTATTAAAATCTTCGTGTAAACAGTCCGTATGGATATTGTCTGGTGCTTAAAATTAGGTGAAATAATTGAAATATCACGCAACAATCTTATCTAAATATAGTTTCCCATGAACATAAGAAAGAGAACAGTTAATATTATCATCTACAATTTTGTAATTTCATTAAATTTTTCATCTAAGGACTTTATTAAACTCGTTAGCGATGTTGTACACTTTATTGTCAGATTAGATCCGACCTAGTAAAAAGATAATTTATTTTACAACACGACAAACAAAATATTTATTTATATAGCTTTTTTAATAATCTAAAGATAATTATGGCAAAGCATGAAGCCGAATCGGTTTATTTTGACTGGGATCTTACATAACATGGGGAATACAGAAATAAATATAGCTTTAAAATCTAGCAATACTTTGAACTAAGACCACTTAGGCCATGAATCACAAAACAACTGGAATAACCCATATATCTCACTCTCACTATATCAAATATTTTAATTCAATTTACATTGAATTAAAATACTGAAAATAAAACAGACGATTATATCACAACTACCTATGTTCTTGTTGCTTTAATAATCTTACTACCACAAATATATTGTCTTCACACTATCTATAATCAAATGCAAAAGAACTAAAGTTTAAAATTGATTAACACGCTACTGTGTAAAGGGTGCGATATTTGCACCCGATATTGCAGTTAAAACTACCAACAAATCGAATCAATGAAAACTGCAATACCATTGATAACTGGATTTAATATGCGTGTACTATACACCTCTGTCCACCCCTTTGGCGAATAGAAGCCGGATGTAATCTTTATAATAATAATAACACAGTGTACAAAAAAAAACTGCAATGGTAACTTATAGTTCATAAAACTAAACTAAGTGGTTATGGCCTAAAAGTTTGTTAGGACGCGAACAAGCGCGGAATTCACTCTTTCGAGATCTTTCTCGGTCCTTCGTCCATTAGAACTTGTTGATGACATCGAAATACATTTCCCAGCAAGATCTCATCTTGAAACTGTAATATTAATATTCGCAAAAATCATCAATAAAGGTACAACTAAGAAGGCGGTAGCTGTACCTCTATGAAAACGACAACATGCGGTAACGCAGCCATCAACGGAAGCGTTTTCATAGAATTATATAGAAACCACTCGCGACGCTACGGTCTGTCAATGGGTCCGTTTCCACCAAAAGACATCCTAGTGCACTTTTTTGATGTCACTGAATAAAGGACTGTATCTGTATTGACTTTAAGTATAAAATTGGGCACGCACACATCCTCGAGCTCGCGCGTGGAGACGTTTAATTTCTGCATCGAATTTTATACCTAAAGGCAATACTGATACAGTCCTTTATTCAGTGACATCAAAAAAGTGCGAGGATTTTTTTTCGCTTGCTTCTGGGGTAGCGGTTGCCCTCAGAATTGTACCTGAGAAATAAAATAATCGAGCAGATCTATGTTCTACAAAACGGAATGTTCATAAATAGTGAAAATAAATTAGAATGGTAAACTACATACTTCGGCAGTTGCGCCCGCCGCATAAGCTCACACTTGCATTGGTCATCACGAGCCGCATGCAAGCGCGCAGACATGTACATGAGCGTGGACGCACGTGTTGTGCAAAGGACCACAAACTTTTGCACGTGTATTAAGTGAAAACGTAGTCTATATCTATGCGCATCCAGCATAGCTATTCACAACCACTCGATTAGCTGTCATATCCAATCGATCGACAGTCCTATCGAAAATGTCCTCTAATCGCTATTCACAAAACCGAAACCGAGTATTCGATTCGATTGTTTCGATATAGACACATCAATCCTGCCGACAGCTATTTGCTGTCGGAAGTGCAATTGAACCAAAAATAAAAGTGCTGTTAGCTTATTTAGGCTTTGTCTGAAGTACGTATGCATATTGCAAAGTTTAAAGTTTTACTGTTGTTTTGACCGCTGCATAAATATTTACACGATTTTTCGTGGTGTTTGTAACCCTTACGAGTCTTTGATTTAAATTATTTGGGTAGATGGTGTATCGGGCTCTGCCATCCAGGGACCGTCGGCAATTTCAACAGAAGCAGGAGAAATTGTCTCTTCAACAAATACTACTCCGTGGATATGCGCGCGTGGCCATAGTCAGAACTACGACGCCATCTTGTATTATACCTTGAACAAGTCGTTGCGGATCCATTTATTAATAATATCATTGTTAATTATTTTATAAAATATATTTATAGTTACTCGACAGATATTCAGTATAATCTGCAGTGAAACTTATAGAAATACTCATTAAAGATAAAATTTATCTTCGACATTAAATTTTTTACCACAAATGTTCATTTTTTACCCTGCCGATCGATCTGTGAATAGCGTTTTGCCAGTCATTCGATTCGAAATTCAGATAATCCAACAAGTGTCTATGATCGATTCGGTTTTGATTCGATTGTTTGTGAATAGCTATGCTGGTCTGTGGTGGATTCAAAACTTAAATTGTATGGCGTCCATCTTGTTTGCTCCGCCAAGACCACTGATGTACGACTCCTGTCGGACATTTAATGGCTGCACGTTGCACACGTGTCGACCAATGTCAGTGCCACACAGTGCAGTATCGTGTGTGAGTGCGAGTGTGAGCAAGTGCGGCGGGCGTTACACCGGTCTGTGAGTTGGCTGACTGAGATAGTAAATAAAATTAGGATTATTCTAATTTGTGTCACTGGTGGGACAGTGTTTTATATGCTTGTTCATTTTAAAGATCGCGCAGATGCAAAGTTCATTATAAGCTAAAGAACCGCTTTCCTCCATTAGTTTGCTCGTCTGTGCAATAAAGCTTATTTTAGCTACTTTAATTTAGTTAGGGCAAAGTGTAGTAAGTTTCCTGAACCTAAACGAAATCATGAACGTAGTTTTTTATGTTTGAGGTGCTACTCAAATAACAGTATACTTTGCCACTATATTGATATCAGTCAACCAACTCGACGCTTACTACTAAGTAAGTCAACAATTTGATCTAATAATTGAACTAACTCCCATCTCACAACAGTGGCTTTGATCATAATTTTGATACAGGACTAGTGTAAATACTGATATAAAAAAAAACTTGCAGTAAAAAAAAGGGTAAAAGTAATAGAAAAAAAAACATTTTCAACCTGGATTACCTGTAAAAGTCGAATCTACATTGGACAGTCGAGGAAATTATTTTGTAAGGTAATTGACACACTACGTCAACTGGCCGTGTTAAACGCACATAGTTGAGTGTCGATTTGCTCAATAATTAAGTTCCCTGACGGTACCTAGTCCTTAACAAAACATGATAACTGCAGCACCTACATTCAGGGCTGGTCTAAATACTTAATAATCTCGGCGGTATACTCGGAACATTTGCTACATCCTCCTAGATCTTCGGTTAGAACCCTGCTCTCGCGGAGTACCCTGAAGCAGGCACCCTCTATCTTGTCTGCGTGCTGGTACAGCTTCAGGTGACGCAGCATCATGACCGCGGACAGCAGCAGCGCGGTCGGGTTGGCGCGGTCCTGGCCCGCGATGCTGGGCGCGGTGCCGTGCACCTACAACATATCGCACGTTATTACGGTCTTCAGGGTAATGTACAGGGTGCAACTTGATTGCTCGATTAATGATGAACGTACTACGAGTGCCTTGTTACGAAATGTTAATCGTTTTTGGATTTTAACACATTTTGGTACAATTTCGAGAGCGACCGCAACCGCAAAAGGCTGCGGCAAAAACCCCAATCGCTTTGGCAGACCGCAGATAAACGACTGGTTGCTATGGCAATGTCGTCAACTGTGGAAGCGCTTTTACCAACTTACATAGAAACCACCCATATTGCCGCTGCGGTCTGTGGTTGCAGTTGCGTTTCGAAAAGAACCGTTATTATCAATTCATGTAAAACTGATTTTCGTTTGTCTTTAAGGTTATTGCAAGTTAGTGTCATCGATCAACAGGAATCTAGTTGCACCATAATCGGGATTAGTTTCCAAAGAGATGCGTTAGTAGAAAACATAAGTTATTATAATGTTAGTAAGGTATGTTTTCAATGGGAGAAAGAAGGCGTTCTTGCGTAGCGCATTCAGCTAATGGAACAGCCAAGATTCAATAACATTAATGATCATATATCATTCAAACTAAGAAACACCCAAAAAAAGATGCTATTGTATTTTCAACGCTCAGTACAGTGCCGGGAGTTGGAATTGTGCGTTTTTATTTGGGCACAAATTTAAGTGTCAACTAGTGTTGGTGAAAACAGCCATTGGCTATCGCTGTACTGGAAACAGTACATGTGACACTTAGAATACATAATAGTATTCCGGTCTTTATCCAGAATTCAACTTTTTTATAGTTATCAAACAGATACAGATTTTCCAGCAAAAATATGCGCTTCGGCAATCATCGTTCATCTCCGGAAATACGAACACACTATGAGATTTATTATAGAAAGAAGGAGGCATTACTCTTTACTTTTTTACGTTCGTGTACTAATTACAGTCACTCGTGTATTGATAACACGAAGATTACTCAAGCGCATATTTATTCTGGTTTAACTGTAGTATAACATACTCAGGGTCTATCCAGACATTTCATGGTCAAAAACAAAAAAATGTCGAGACCCAGAAATGTGTGGACAGATTTTTTGTAATTTTGCAAACATGTCACCACTAGCCATACCATGCGTCAATCATGAATGAAATGTAGAAAAATAAATAAATCGTCATTACAGCAAAAAACTAATGATGAGTACATAGTATACACTGTAGTGGCATTCTCTGCGTAAAGTTAAGGCATTATTAAGAAATATTTGAAAGCTCTTTGCAAGTCACTGTTTTGTCTAGTACTTTCTAAAAACTCTGAGGAGTGTTACACACATATCAACATGATTCGGGTAAAGCCGGGCTGCAAAAACGAATTTATGTAGGTACATGTTAGGAAAAAAGCAGCTTGGCTTAGCACGAATTGTGCCGAATCGAGCCGAACGTGATTCAGAATATGACTGTGTAGTCAATATCATAAACACTGAAAACGGGATATTTACCATGTTTATTTTTTGTTTTGAGTTCCTGATATCATGGTGCTTGCAACAGCGCCACAATATCGTACCGTTTTCTGTTTTAATTAAGTGTTAGTGACCATGTCAGTTTAAATCTTATATTTGTAGTCAATTCTTCGAGACGGCTTTATCGTTCCGCAATTACTGCCAAATCGAACTTGCTAACTCGAGCAAGTGTGTTAGACCTTGAACATTGGTGAAAGAGCTTTCATTTTCTTTGATTTTCATACATATATTAATAAATATCAGGCATACATGCAATAATGCCAGATTCAAGTAAACATTCATATTTAGTGACAACAAAAAATTATGTATTTAAGAGTTTAGACATTTTATTAGTTTACATATAATGTTTTTTATTAGGTTAATAAAACATTTATGAATAACAGTTTATTTTTTTAAATCACCATGCGGTTATTGCCAGGCCAAAAAAATATTTTTTTTAGAACATGGAACCCACACCTGTTAGTTCAAACTCAATAATTTGAAAAAACTTATCTTTCCAAGTGTTTTTTCTAATTGATAAACCGAAATCACTTTGAATTTCATTGAATGAACTTTTATATAAAACCCGTGTCTGATACATGAAGGTTTTTGTCTGTGAAAACAGACAAAAATATTTAAAAGTAAACATATTGGGACGAAAGCCGCGTGCCCGAAACAGCAAAAAATTACAAACTTTCCTTTCATTCCCTTTAAATATCTTCTTTAGGGCATGAATTAAAAAAAAACCCGTTGATTTTACTGATTTTAGCCCGTATTAGAGTCTAGGCTGTTGTCAATCTTAAATTCATTCACTATGAATGAATTTAAGATTTTTATAAAGTAGAGATGCTTTATTTATGTCGGACAGAGATTTTATAACAGATACTTTGTCTTTGTGTTTCACTTCACTACAAAACACGGCAATATTTTAAACAATTCAAATGATTGTTTGATCAGCTACAATTGTTTGCTTTGCCAACATAAAAACAGTCTATTTGCTTCATCAAGTAAAATTTTGTATGAACTTAATTTCGACGGTTTTTTATTTTATTTTCGCTTCTGCTATTATTAACACGGCAATCGATTTTGAGGGTTATCGATCCAGGGCGTAAAATAACCTTCATTTCGGCTGCGACACTAAATTTTGTTCGTCTATACTCGTTGCAAGATTAGAAAGCTTTTTTGTTGCTAAGACGTTACGGAGTTCTTTTCTGCAATTTTTCCATAGCTTCCCGTTTTAAAAAAAAGATATATTTACAACTAAACGAAATTAAGGTACCTTCATAAAAGCGCGCTTTTATTTAGGCATTCACTTAGGTGTAAATAAGTGATGTAAAAAAAGATCTTAAGCAACAAAAAACTTGTCTATCAAACACATGAGATATCAATTGTTTTACAAAAACTGGCTTCTTGAAGATTCAAGGAGGAAGGATTTAAAACAGTGTCCATGGAGTTTCATGCCCATTCTTCTCCATAGAGATCCACGCTTTGGAATGGGCAACTACAGTACTTTCACAGTTATTATGTCTTGTGACTGGGACTATAGCTTCATTTTTTATTGCTGTCTTTGTTTCGACAATTCAAAAGTGCCTGTAATTGTCCTACTTGAAATAAATGCTTTGATTTTGATGGAACTAATCCCCGATACGTGTACAATCTTCCTTCTGTCGTAAGGCCGTATCTTTTCTCCAGTCTTTCTTCAGTTCAACATTTAACATAATACTCACGGATTCGAATAGCGCGCCGTTCTTGCCGATGTTGCCCGAAGGCGTGAGACCGAGGCCTCCGACCAGACCCGAACACAAGTCGGACATGATGTCACCGTACAAATTGGGCATCACCTGGAAAATACCATAAATTCATTGAGATTTAAGCACGCACAAAACTTTTCTAGCCCTAGGAATGAAGTAAATTGATTCTGCCCATATTAAGGTACACAATGTATGAACTACTTGTATTGTATAACGGGCTGGTGTCCGCAACTCCACGTCCAACGCGCGTATTTTGCGTACGGAACTAATTGGTACTTGAATTATTTGTTTATATCATCATCTATACATATAACAAATCTGCAATGTGGCGTTTCTGTACATTGAAAACATTTAGGAAAAAAATAGTAGGGGTGTTAAAGGATACCAAACAGAACCAATTTCTACCATTTTTAGAGTTTTTGTCTGTTTGTCTGTGTGTCTGCAGTCTGTGAGTCTACGGGTATGTTTGTTTGTTGAAGCATCACGTGAAAATTACAAAACCAATGCGGTTAACTTTAATGTGCAAATATTGTACGTAAATTAGAGAAGGTTTTAGTTTTTGTTTTATTGCAATCCATGCTCTCTATCAAAAATTATATTTGTTGTGTTGAAGATGATCTTATCGTCATCACGTAAGATACATGCAACGACATCTATTGAATCAAACTGGCACTAACGAATTAGTATGCTTACAAGATAACTTTTAAATCGACTGACCGGGTTTTTCAACAAGTTATGATAGCAAAAGGCACTTTAGTGAGATAGCGCTGCTTTAAAAATCTACATAGCCTGTGAGTGTTTGTTCGATCGCTATCCATGCATTATATTTTAGTTTAACTCCGTGCACCGATGGCGTTGTTCATTTGACGCCATTTTCTGAATCGCGGTGTTAAGATTTTCCGTGAAAGAATGACGCTCGCTTACACCGGAAGCAGCATTTTTTTTTTCTGATGGGTTATGTTGGTGGAATATACCATGACATCACGTTACCATGTACTGTTCCCTAACAATGCTAAAAGAATACGCGGTCACGTGAGCGAAGCAGCGGGCACAGCCAGTCATGAAATAAATTCAGTATGGTCAATGGCTGCGGCTTGGCAATACCTGCGATGGAAGTCGATCGTTTGAGTGCCATAAAATCTATACAATTATTTGAAACTATACCGTTAATAGATAGGTGTTTACAAGGTATATGTGTGTGGCAACACTGACAACGCCAGGACGTCCCTACGCCCTAGAAGAACATACACTGACTTTGTTGGTGAAGTTCTTGGGAATGGTCAGGTGCGTAGTACTCGCAACAGGAGTGCGTGTAAGACTAGATGTATGAATGTGGACGAGGCGAAGGGAGTATGTCAGAATCGTAGCTGGTGGCATTCTGTTGTTTCTGCCTGCATAAGTTTGTACATTTACTTATTATTAGTGAACTTACCAGCACGTCGAAGAGTGCGGGGTCCTGTACCATGTTGAGGCACACGGTGTCGAGATAGCGCTCCTCGAACTTGATGTCGGGGTATTTGTTGGCGACGTCGCGGCAACACCGCAGGAACAGACCGTCTGACATACGCCTGGAATGGAGATAGGACATTTTATACCACATACGGCGTTTAAATTAACATCAAGTTACGTGGAAGAATTGATTAAAATCTATTTTTGTTATGACCTTGTGTTGCCCCCCGCAGGGCAAAAACCTCCCTTGCCTCTTTCCACTTTTCGCGATCTAATGCGATTGTGATGGAAACCTTTAAAAAACGAGTCCAGCTCATCTCGTCATCACCTTCTGGGCCTGTCAGGTTGTCGTTTCCTGCCAGTTGTGTTCCAGTAATGCCATATTACTCTTCCTACATGCGGCAGATCGATCATTGAGATCTACTTAAAGATTATTTGTCAGTTAGTTTCACTTGAGCAGTCGTGGGCCAGTGGAAAAGGCAATGACTTACGACTTGTAGGTAGGGAAAGCAATCTGGATGTCGCACAATCTATATCTAGATATTTCGAGATCGCGAACTCGAGAGAAGTAGTCTCGTTCGAGTTCTCTCTGCCTTTCCAAAGGTTATCTTGCATATATCGATAAGACCGCCGTTTACTGTTGTAACCTGAATATTCTATCTATCTACAACTACATACATCTCGCAACATCTACGGGAGCAACGAGAACTTTAAAACAATTAAATACACTGTGCGAAAAGTAAATTGACACCGTTTGATTAGCACTGTACCTTCACGTGACACGCCAACTAAGCGTAATATTGTGTGGCACTTAAACATTCCTTTTATGGAGAGCTAGATTACGACGTTACATTATTTGTTAACTTACAATAGAAACACTATTGTTCTTTCAAGTAAACTAACCTACTTTTCTTACTTTAACGTCAACTTTCTCGTCAGGTTATTTTAAAATTACAAAAAAGTATGTCTTTGAATAATTAACATATTGTTTTCTATTTAAAAGGAACTCTGTAAGGAGGTCGTGGATGAATTCGGGGGGTTGTTTACGACAGCCGTAAAATAGCAGACACGATAGTATTAGGTAAAATAGGTTGCTAAAATTACACGTCTTATTTGTGAAACTAGTTTTCTTTTACAATTAATGTTGACATTCGCATGAATAACCTAATTTACTTGGCAAAGTAAATTCCGGGCTGGCCTTTACTTTACCAGTCGGTGAATTTGGTCCACAGTATGACTGCGGCGAGTGTATCCCAAAAAGTAATTTATTAGCAACTGAACTTGAACTTAAGGGGGCCAGGGTAGCCCGCGAAAATCAAATTTTCTTGGGTTTTTTGCAATTTTCAGGACAGTGTCAGGCTGTATTTTAAACAAAATATGATTTGCGACTGAACACGAATGTAGTTACAAAGTTATGCAATCCTCTAAGTTCTTACCACTCAATGACTTTTTCATGAAATAGTCACATTTGTAAAGTGAAGCCATATTTATTACGATCGCAATTCATATTTTAGTCAACATACAACTGACCTGCAAATAGCAAAAAAAGTGTTAAAAACTCTGACACCAGGTTAGCCACTAACCACACGATAAAGAAAGAAGCAAAAAAAAGTAAGAAAAATTGAATTTCGCAGCCTAGCCTGGCGCTTTCACCTTAAACGGCACAGATTAGCCTCCAATACTCACATAATATTAGCCTTATGTACAGCCGTGACCTTCCTCCTCTTGTTTTCCTTGGCGAACACGAAGGCGAACTCCGCGACCCTCATGGACGCGTCCTCCGTGATCAGCTTGATGGACTGCACCACGCCGTCCACGATCTCGTGCTCGATGCCGGAGTACTCGCCCTCGGTGTTCTCGCGCACTGTCACTACGTCTACATTGTCGTATAGAGTTTTGATGCTGGAACAAAATGGAAGAGAGTTTATTTTTTGTCTTAGGAGTGTCGTCAGAGTATTCTATATTGAAGGAGACCTAAAGTATAGCCGAAGGTAGAACAGATAAAGTTTTAGCGTAAGATGAGACGCCCACAGGAAGAGCGACGATCTCAGGGTGGCTGGTAGCCACTGGATGAGAGATGTCGAGGATCAAATCGACTAGCGTGTTAGTTGAAGAGGCCTATGTCCAACAGTGGACTGTTATGGGCTGATGATGAGGTGAAGTTTTGTCGATTTTGCAGCGTTTCAAAAATATTTAAGATTCTTCAACGCTCAAAATCTACCATTTGTGTAAGAGGGATATCACAAACAGAGGATAGCAATAAATAGTCCTAATAATATTTTAAGTTTTAAGATAATCCTGCAGATAAATAGTTGCAAGCAGACTTTTGTCAAAACAAAATAGGTACGTAATCGAGAGTACATAGTAGTAGTGCAAGAATAGTTCGATCCGATACGCAAGATGAGCTTCTCCGAGCTATGCGGACCTTGGCAGAAGGCCAGACGTTTAAACGCACCGATGGAGATGACAAATGAATTAAAACTTTTTAGATTGCACGTGCACAATAATATCGGAATGGGTGCCAAAGGAGATAATTCGACGACTGACGTTGTGGAAAGCTCAAGTAGCAGCCTTAATAGCGATGGCCTTAATCGGCTTGTCCACCAGTGGTGGAAAGTAAAACAATATTTTTTTAATAATTGGACAAGTGGCAAACCGGTGGTGGACATCGGGAATCATCGCTTAATAGTGCTTGAATATGTTATTCAAACAAAAATCTTTACGAATCTTTTCCTTGCTTAAACTGAATAGTTATGTAGATATCCTTGTAAATGTCTGTCATTAACAATGAGAAAATTATCCATGTGATAATGAGGTACCAACTCGCACAGAGAATTACTGTTATTTTGTTATTGCCAATTATATGACTTTGTGGTAGACAGCTTTATCTATTGTATTTAAGTGAGTGAGGCTAATCTTCAATGAGGAAAATAATACCTGTTTTTGGATATAGAGGCAAAATCACTAAAAAACTAACGTCTAGACCAAATTCGATAGTTACTTTTTGTTATATTAGATAGTTACTTTTTGTTACTCAGTGTCTGTTATCGTTTCACCCCTAACAGATGAACAGATTTGGATGAAATTTGGTATACGGATACACAATGACCCGGGTTAAGGCATAGGATAGTTATTATTCTGGTAGTACGTCCTTTAGGATAATTTCAGACCTCCATGAGCGTAAAAGCTAGTATTAGTATACCCGAACATAATTTGCATTATTATCATCTAATTAATTGCATCGATTGTTCGCAAGTTGTCAATTTATAGTTACAATGACGGGGTATTCAACTGGCATGGCGTCGAGAACACCTTTTTATCACACGGCTGACACGGCCTTGAAATTCGATTCGATTTTTTGGTTCTAGAACATGTGATAAAGGTAAAAAGGCTGTGTGGCTAACAAAACACTTTATCAAGAATATGTAATTACAGCCTCATTATACTTGCAACTGTCGCCATGTCGGTCAAAAATGAAGTACCGCTTTTTATTTCATTCCCACATTTCAGTAAGCCATTGACCGCATCAAAAAAATCTCAGCAAAAACATCTTGAACGATCTTATAACAGCTAGGTCTCCAAGCTCTGAACCTTGAACACGAATTCACTCATGAAATTCCATTGACATTGTCTGATTGCGTAGAGATAATCTTATCGGTACGTGCTAAGTGAAACATTCTTTATCTTTACGATATGTCCGTCAACCTTCCAAGCAAAAGGCAGGTGAAATGGTTTTATCTGAATAGGAACGCTTGTTTCACTGTAGATCTCTTCTATTTTTTTCCTCCAGGCTAGAGCTGAGATTTATGAGGCGGCCGTTTGATGAAACTCAATAGTTGTTTCGCCACACCGCTACCATTGATTAGTCGTCGAAATAAGGAAGTCTGGTAGGAGGAGACGGATTACTTGGTTTTCTTACATAATTTGGGACTGGAGCCATAAAGCTCTCGAAATTGTACTTCTAGAAAACCATCATATTTGTCGATTTTTTTGCGGTTATTAGATTTTCGTGAGTTATATTGATGTTTTAAATCACTTACATTTTTTAATTATAAACGAACAACAATGCCGCAATTTTTACGCAGGCTCCCGACGCATGATTATTGTTGCTGTCTCATTTCTGATTGAGATTTTTAAAGGACAACAATGGAGTTTTGCTCTACATTTGTTCAGAAAAACTATACCAACACAAAATCACATAGGTACCCAATTGATTCTAATCTAAAAAGTGCAAACATGCAATAACACCCAATCTAAACGTGTAATCAACACGCAGATTGCAATATAAACCTGATTGCATTTAAAATCCGTATCAAAACAATTACATTCAAAATATAACACAACCAAAACATTCCGGTTTCTTTGTTATCAACACGTGCTAAATGTTTTATAAATAAGCTATTAACCTTTTCATTGAAATCACTGTATTATGACCTCTCGTGTTTTTTGCAGTCGGTCACACGAATTTGATAGCAAGTTTCATCGTGTTTACGGCTTAATCTACCACCGCAGGATGAGTTCCGTTTACTTATACCTTCACAGACAACCTCATCTAGATTCCGTATAGAAGACAACTGTGCAATCTGTGCCTGGCGTATTCTGTCTTGCCTATATTGTGTTTGTTAAGCTGTTTTCAAATATTATGTAAAAACATACATAAGTATTCCTGGAAATACAACTCTAAGTCCAGTTTATGGTAAAAAATTTGGTCAGTCCGAAATCAACTTAATTTAAATCAACATAAAGTTAGTACTCGTTTGGCTGGAAATAATATAATTTAGAAGAAAAAGAATTTCAATAGACTTTACTAATAATGTTCAAATTTTAAATTGACCTAGAATATACACACACACTATATACATATATTGAACAGGACATAGAACACACACACATTATCATTGGACATTAGTATCTATATTTTAAGAAAAACAAAAAAAAATCTTAACAATAAATTCATTAGCCATAAAAGTAGTTTTATATTGATTCTAGTGGTTTTTGTAGGCGTCGCTTGCCTGACTATGCAAACATTATCATTTAGCACCTTATTGTGTTGTCATAGAGAGTATAGGTGTCAAACTAATATTTTGGCGCCTCTTCAATATTTACATAGCAAATTAACATCTAATAGTAAATAGTTACGTAAGAAACTGTAACAGCTTAAGAAAATGTAGTAAAAGTTCGTTTTGATTAGTTTTGTGTTAGTTCTATAGGTCTACCGCTCTGAGACGGCGGCAGAGGTGGGGAAGGCAGGGTTTGAGCTGAGCGACACATCACCACACCTCTCCCGTACTGCGCAGCGCAGCTACCTCAGGGGATCTACTATCTAAGCCCGTCAACGAAGATACGGGCCCGTCTGAAAGTAGCTCGAAACCTCTATCTGAATCTTACTGATTTTGGATTCATGAGTTTTGAATACACATGGGGAGTAGGGACAGTTGTCATTCATTATAAGTTATTAGTTCGGGCCCCTAATTAATTTTATCTCCGTAAGTGATACGGAGTAGGAAAAGCCCGTAACTTCGGCCGAAACTACGGGTTTCGTCCTTAGAGATTGGACCTCCAGCCACGGCTTCAGTTAAACAGTATACCTGTATCAACCTAGAGTCAAGAGCAAACCCATCTTAAATAAAATAAAAGACTTTGTTCATCATACCTGTATTCGTTTACGAAGTGAAGTTTTTATAAGATTGTATACGTAAAACATAAGTCATGTCAAGTTTATGACATACATACGATACTACCTAGATACTTAAGATATCAGTAGCTGACAGTAATTTAAACCACGATAATAATAATTATTGAGTTGCCATCTGACCTCCGTTAGATTGCAGTGACTGATATCTATAATGTCAATTACGTCTTGAAAACACAGCACGTAGTTGCCATGATCTATGTATGTATGTACTCGTACATCTCAATAGAATTGAAAGGCATTAAGACCAATCACCTGCTTAGACTTATTTTAAGTCCATACATTGGAGTCGGATGCAGCTGAATTCCAATGTTTTCTATAGAACTGCTGCCTATTGGAAACACGAGTGAGTTACTGGGTAATACAATACCCTTCGACAAAACTGATTGACAGACTTTCGGGTTTCCTGACTACCGCGCAACGAAAAAGCAAAGCTGTTTGCACTTTCAGTGTTACCGTGCTGTAGAAAAAACAGTAATCCTGACAGGTGGTGAAATGATAGCTAAAAGTAAATATATCGAATTAGGCACATTTCCCTTATCAACAAGCGGCCCTCCTGAGTTACCTACCGAGATAAATGGGCACCATTAATCAATTCAAGCCACCTGTATCAATTAAGCACCGTTATAAATTGTCGACATTTTATCGTAAAACAACTCATGTGATTGAAAACAATTTGTAACACCTAGATTAGATTTGAACACAGACTGAATTCGTAATAAGTAATCATAACGTATTCAAAAGTATCTGTCTCTTTGTCCCCTTTTCACGCTTAAATGGCAGTATGAATTTCAATGAAATTTAGCGCACAGGTGGACGATGAGACCTGGTTTAGGAAATAGGATATTTCAAATCCGAGTAGTATGTTCTTATCGGATAATTTTCGACCACCTCACCGCACGGACGAAGTCGACGGCAGAAACTACTATGTATTTATCGATGCTAATCAATTATCTTGGATTACTACAAAAACCACGTCCCATGAGGAGACTGTCAAGCACGGGGCCCTCATGGGATTTGATCACTGGAACATAATGTTACTGGGGTTTTGTTTCGAGGGCCGTCTGAGCCGAGCTCTTAATTTTTCTTACTTTCAATGTTTTGAAACATCTGTTATCGAAATCTCTATCAAATCGTCGTATCGGTGGCCTGACGCATAAAAAGCAGCACCATTCAGAATCGATTTGATTCTTTCAATACGCTTATGGTAACAGAGGATGAAGAATGTAATATGCATTGACAAGTCATAGCGCCGGTCGATTGAGGTGAACGTCTTAGGCCTTGTCTTGGCAGGAGGCCAGATTATACAATGTAAGTTAGCATTTATAATCCTACGGATACGACTAAATGGACGCTTGTGTTATATGCTCATATTCTTAAAGGATTGGCCATCAGCATGTCTTAACTGGTGAGCTTCTCGAGGTCTCGAATTAAGGCTTCCACAGGCAGGCACAGGCATATTCTATGCTTGGATATTTAATTTATGATTTCTATCCTGGGTCAGACCTAAATTTTTTAAGTGAACGCAGAATGTGTTTGAGACGCGACGCAACATATTGCGCTTGTGTGGGGAGTAGATACCAAATAATATTACATACCAAACAATACATAAACCACTAGGAAGGGTAACGATCGGGCGTTTTGAGAACTGTCTTACGTAATTTTTGACTACAAAAAGAGCTGATTGTCAGTCTAATTTGAATAAATGGCTTTTGATTTTGAATATCACTAACACTACAGTACAGAATGCCAGATGAAAACCTCTTCAAAAACGTGGCTAAGCATAATAGGAAACAACATTCCAAATAAGAATGGCTGTGGCTTAGCTAATTTACATAAACTATAAATATGAATTGCAGCAACTGCACATGTAAACCAATTCCCTCTATCATGGACCTTGAAACATCGTCGAGACTCGTTATCAGCGGCTATTATCATTGACCCAGTGTCAGGTTTAACACACGTGAGATATTACTTGTATTTTGGTTTACTGCACTTCTGTGATCCCGGAAATATCAATTAACAGATAAAATGCAAAAAAAACAATAAGCATAATCAGCCATGTCTCCTTGGACGAAGGCTTCCTTTCTACGAGCAGAGTGCTGTAATCTACCACACAGGTCCACAGTGCAGGATGGTGGGTGTCACATATCATTGACCACGTGGTTCTAGGACAAGGCGGTTTCCTCATGATATTTCCCTTAACCGTTATAAGAGTATGAATAAAGAGAATATTTTACACAAAGTGCCTGCCTAAGGCCCGGACTCTACCGGAGCGGAGGCGAGATGAGAGGGATGGAAATGTGTTGTAATTCACCAAAAGAACTTCGTTATTTACACTTCTCGTCCTAGCTAAGCTTTTGTGGAAACGGTTGAGCAGAGAGTAGAGGAGATGTCTCATATTTGTTCAACGTACAGCGGAGACGAGAAGACCCGGGCGTGAGTAGCCTGTACACAAATCTCTGCTGCGGTCTAGCCAGCACGCATCTCCGCACACACTCGGTGGATACACCCTAGCTCCTAAGCATTTCCTCTCCTCTTCGCTTCGCACATCTCCGCATGTCTCCGCTTTAGTGGAGTCCAGGCCTTAGACCTACCAATCGTAAGTAGCGCCAATTTCCACTGGGGCATCACCGCCGAGTTACACAATATGCTTTGTTCTTAAATTAAATGCTAATCTCAATGTTATCAAGTGAAGTGATGTTTATTTAATTTGTATTAGGTACACTATGCACTGTGTAATATTAGTTACATGATTGCAACATAATTTTCCTTAAAGTTAAATGATTCTTGAATGGCCTTTTTGGTTCTGCAACTGCAGATCAAGAATATTAACTGTATTTTAATCCTTTACAGTTTTTCCTGTTAACCATTATCCTTTAAGGTTTCTCAAAAACCTAAATATAAGCATTGCAGAAAACAACAAATGCAATCTCCTCTGCAGTTTTCTCACAAATTATCCTGTCCAAGTCATTCAGTAAATAATAAGAGACTGACTAAATTAACTCAGTCAATTCCATGAATTACTCTTGCTTGTAATTTTGTGTTGAAACTGGCTTTCTTTGGCCCATAGCTTTTCGCTATTTATCCCACATTCAAACAATAGTGGTCATAATGTCTAAAATCCTATCCCTTACACAGTCTATTTCTGGGTTAAATTTCATGCAAGCTTTTAAGGTGTAAAAAGGTAACAGATAGAGAAACTTTCGTATTAAATGTGAAATAAAATAAAGAATTACATACCCTTCTATACTTTTGCAAGGCCTGATGTTAGCGTACAAGTCAAACTCCTTACGCAGAGCCAAGTTAAGGGACCGGTAGCCCTTGCCAATCGGGGTCATCAAGGGACCCTTAAGACCGATCTTGTTAGCATTAACCGAGTCAATGGCTTTCTGTGGGATACCCATCTTGCCATCCGGGCCCTAGAATAGAATTGTTCAGTAAGTTTCACACAGTTAACACTTAAATTAATGCACATAGGAAAAGCTAACTTTTATTCTTACAAATCTAAAAAGATATGAGCCATGATAAACACAAATAATTTAAATTTCCGTACAAAATTACAGAAAACGAATTTAATAACACTTGTGAGACCGACCGAACGTGTCGGTCTCACGATCAATATTTACCTAATATTATTATGGCAAAATTACAAAAGAGTGTTTTATCGGTCTCAAAACCGACAGGCAGGTATAAGAAAGTTACTAGGATGATTACTTGAATTCAGAGCTAAGCTAAGCATCTTAATGGTAATATCACATAGGGTGCGGACTTCAATAATAGCAGAGCAATTATTTGTGTCACACTGTTTATTAAACACTGCTGCATACTGAAAATATCTAGCTCAACAAGGATATTAGTAACGAAACCCAAAACCTACACTTTATTAGTATGAGCCAATTCTTTCAATTAATGTTTAGATGCTTTTGTCCTGCACTAAGGCCCATATACATCACTAACGCATATTTAGCATTAAACAGATATAAAAGATTGATCTACCAATTGTTGATAGAACATATTTTGATGATATTTTTTTTTTTAATTTGTTTGTTCATTTGTGTTTTAATCATATTTAGCACTGTATTATAGAACCACACTGACCAACATTGTAGTCATTTGAAAAACCTGTAATTATTTATTACTGCTAATGTTTTGAGACAGAATATACATTGTTTATTTATTTTTATCATTGATAAAAATATAAAACATTGTTTATGTATTTTTAAAGAATTCTCTTCTTGCAAAATGTCATAGTTTTTAACACACTACTTCACACTAGCAACAAGCCAATACACTTAAATCTAATTAGATTCTAAAACAGAGACGGGGCTTACCCGAACAGCTGTGACGTCGACCTCATCCCACTCGATGGGGACTTTTGCGGCCTCGAAGATCTTCTGCACAGCGACCGTGATCTCAGGACCAATGCCGTGGCCGGGGATCAGTGTCACCTTGCGCACACCAGAGCTGTACTGCGCAGCCCCGCTCCGGCTCACAGGCACCTGAACACCACCAGCAAATACCAGTCACATAACCTCAAACACATCACCAACTAATCACAAAAAAAAAATATGTAACCTCATCTTTCCCTCCCCTAGTCACCCCAGTACCATTGCTCACTCCCGGCTCCAACCATTTCAGCAGCGAACCCAATACTTTACTCTCACGAAAAGGTTCCAAAAGCACTTTTATGTAATTCTTCGACATAACTATAATACTACGTCTATTTTTGGATGACGAGAATTGCAAACCACTTAAGCTATAAGTTACGAGGGGTCCATGCAAAAGGACTTTATGTTAGTTATTATGTAACACCTCTACAAACTTACAATTTTCCTGATAATTCTCGCTGCCATTTCTCTAATTTTTGCTAATTCGACGAGTGATAACTCCGCGGCGAAGGGCGGAGGGGGAGGAAGTTGCAGCGCGGTAACTACGCATGACCGGAAACAGCTATCAAGGACATTCCAAACGTCGCAAGACAATTTAATTTCATAAATTTAAACGTTATCATTCTTTTTATGTTCAATAATAACGAGTAAGCCATGAAATAGTATCTAAATTAAATAATCTAATATTAAAAATACACGAAAAAAAGTAAAAAAACTGAAGTAAGTATGGCAACATTCATTCCACATCTTATCTAGTTGATAAGTCTAAAATGTCATTATATTGAAGTTTACTGCTAGTCCAGTGTGCTCCGAATGTCCAAAAAGCGCATATTATGTCTCGTTCTTTGTAACACACTTTTGGTAGTTTTCTGTGCAGCATTAAAATATAATAAACAGGAAGTCTATAATTCCGGCAGCACTTAATTCCTTATGTCAATCTCTAAAAGGCACTGCATCAAAACGGGTATTATCTGTCAGTGTCATAGCAAAAGTATTTTAGTGATGTTAAAGCTTTTATTTGAATCGATTTTGGAATCCGACTTCACTGAATCGATTAAAATCCTAATCGATCAGTAAAGACACATTAAAACAAACAAGTCTTTTTCATTCTTCATTTTCTAGTTTTAAATGTGGCTTCGCCCGCGTTAAGTTTGGTAACTGTCCCACGGGATCGTACGACCAATATAAAAAGTATTTTATATGTTAATCCAGATAATGCAAAATCTGCGTGCCATACTTCATGCAAATTTGTTCTGTAGTTTTTTCCTCTAAAACTTTTGCATTTATAATATTACTAGCTGACCCGGCGAACTTCGTAATGTCTAACAGTCAAAGAATGTCTTGAAGCTATGTATTTTGCTGAATGGGGTGCACTCGGGTTGATTCTCTTCAGTGAAGCATCTGGTTATATACGTAATTTTTCGTTTTGTTATAACCTTATACTTTTTACTACTTTACCCTACCTACCTTCACACTTATCCTACCTACCTTTCTACTTACCCTACCAACCCAACCTGCCTACCCACCTATCCAACCTACCTGCCTACCTACTTACCTAACCTACATACCTACCCATCCTACACTCCTAGTACTTATAAACCTACCTATCCTACCCTCCTAGTACCCACCTACATACCTATCCTACCCTCCTAGTACCTACCTGCCTATCCTACACTCCTTGTACCCACCTACCTATCCTACCTTCCTAGTACCTACCTATCTATCCTACCGTCCTAGTACCTACCTAACCCATCCTGCTATTTTAAGTGTAATTTACTTGTCTTGAAGCATTTTTCCTGTAATTTGTTTTGTGTGTACTTTGGGTTACCTACATTATTGCAATTTTCTTAAGGATCTCTAATTTTTTTTTAATAAATCGTAGCCTATGTTACTTCTTGATAATTTCGCTTTCTATTGGTGAAATACGGTTAAAATTGGTCCAGTAGTTTCGGAGCCTTTTCGGTACAAACAAACAAACAAAAAAATCTTTCCTCTTTATAATAATTATTATAAAGAGGAAATTAATTAATATTAAATTAAATTAATTAATTAATTTAATTTAACTAATATTAATTATAATTAATATTAGTTAAATTAAATAAGAGATAGATATAGATTAGGTATTCGTATTCTAGCTATGTAGATTGTAGATTACATCTGGAAGTTGTCCCCAATAAATTAATTTCTATAACAGATTAATGCAATTAAATCGATGAAAAAAAGAATTACAGCACATTCTGTTATGCATCCCTAGCGTTGTGGTCTCTGTTTAGCGTTGACCTGTCAATATTTATTATTGTTGGTTTAGTATTGAGTGATTTTTATTTTTCGAATGAAACTGAATCAAATAGAAAGCGTAATTTATGAAAATGTTGTGGTTTTCTTTTTGATACGTCTGATATACTTAAATATTGTTATCATTAGTTGATAGGTGTGAAAGTAGGTCGATAAAATGGATCAACCCCTTTCAATGAAGTTGGCTTCAATGGGCCTTATATCTCAAAGCAAATTGAAAGAAATCCTATTTGTGTGCGGTGATAAAAAAGATCTCATTATAGATCCTACACTAATCAAACCATTAGAGAGGATTTGCGGTGTAAACTGGCTACGGTATGTTCAAGTTATTTAAAAATATTTGAATTTTCACCACTAACTTGTTTTTCAATAATTGATATCTGGAACAATTTTAATATTATTTGATCTTTATTTAATTTTTCCAGACAACATGGCATTGACAAAATATACAAAATGGACCCTCAACTTGGGAGCACAGCCAACACAAATCGAGTATACTTCATTCCAGCCTGCATTTTGAAATACAAATGTGTCCTGGACCAGATCGCGTCAGTACTCAGCCAGAACCCTTCCCTGGCAGACCTGAAATGCTTCCACATCATCATAGTACCAAAAGTACTAACAACATACAACTCCATGCTCGAAAGTAAGGGATTGTATGGTATAGTGAAGCTCCATACATTTTCATGGGAGCTCATGGCTTTGGATGAGCAGCTCCTCAGTTTAGAACTACCATTTCTCTTCAAGCAACTGTTTGTGGAACAGAACCATTCATTACTGTCAAGTATATCCATGTCTTTGTGGAGTCTGTTCCATGTTACTGGTAAGCCCAAAATAATTTTCTCTGTGGGAAAACTGTCAGCTAGTGTTCTGGACATGTTAGAGATCTACAATGAAACTTATGCCAGAGATTTTCTTGACACACATAGTTCTAAAGAAATTGGAGCTTTGATTGTTATAGACAGGAACCAAGACTATGCATCAAGTCTGCTTACCCCTGCAACTTACAGTGGCCTACTTAGTGAACTGTTCAATATAAACTGTGGACACCTAGACTTGAATGTGAAAGAGACAAAAGTAAAGAAAGGCAAACTGAACTTTGGTGTTGAAGAGGAAGGTGCAGTTTCCAAAAACACAACCATGACATTAGATAGTTCAATAGATACTTTATATGGAGAAATTAAACACAGACATTTCTCTGAAGTTTTAAGTGTATTAAGTTCTAAAGCAAAGCTTTTGAAGAATGAGGATATCAAAGCATTAGGTATACAAGAAATTAAGCACTTTGTAGCAACTAAGTTGCAACAAGTGTCTCTATTTAAACAGAATCTAGTCAACCATGTGCTTGCTTGCGAGACTATCATATCAGAAATGAGCAACAAGTTTGAAAACTTGAAGTTAGCAGAAACTGAGATGTTGAACAATAGGAACAAGAAGTCAAACTTCACTTTTCTTGATGAAAACTTTGGAACAGACATCCATATTTATAACAGTTTGCGTCTCATGTGTTTGTTAAGTTTAACTCAATCGTTAACTTACGAAGAATATAATGCTTTAGTCAGCAAATATTTACTTGCTTTCGGTTACAAATATTTGTATGTTTTCAACAACTTAGTCAATGCTGGGTTGCTAGTCCAGCCGTCAAGTCTAAAACTATCTCTGAACATCTCAAATCTAGGAAATCTCAGTGACAGGCTGCCAAAATGGCAGAATGAGTTTCAGAGTACTGCAAATAAGTTGAAACAGCTTCCATCACAACCTGACAAGGTTGGTAAGACATCACCCAGTTACGTGTTCCATGGTGGCTATGTACCTTTAGTTGCCGTAGTTTGCAATGCTATAGTAACATCGGATACATTTGCCGATGCTCTATCCAAACTATCTGCTATCACCGATTTGAGAGTAGGTGGTAATATTCTGGATAAATTCAAAGATGGAATGGAAACATTGAATGTGAAGCTATCTAATTTAAAAGCCCAGAGTGATTTAGAATTTGGATGCAAAGACGTAAGGAGTTTGGCTAAAGTTTTGAAGAGTGAACCAAATAAAGGAGGTTGTTTTCCCCTGAAACCTAAGACTGTGCTGGTGTATGTGATCGGAGGTGTGAACTATGCGGAGGTTGCGGCTTGTGATGTTGTTCAGACTAATACTGGGAGTAAAATATATGTGGCTAGTGACTGTTTATCTAGTGGGGCTGATTTGATGGCTGCTAATACTTGAGATGAGGAATATGAAATCTGGAAATTAATTTGTTTAAAGGATACAAGTTTATTGGGCTGTCGTTTTAAATCACCTGGCCTGTGTCATTTCATTGTTCATCATTCTCAGACAATCTTTTATTTATTCTGTTTTAGCTTTACAGTTTTTTTTCATAATTCCAACTATAATGTAAAATAATCATGTGTATATTGATTAACATAGCAGATGTTAAATACTATTTATTACAAATTATATAATTCTCCCTCAAAGAGGATTATATCTGAGGCAGGTTTGGATTTGCAAGTGAATTTATTTTTGTAATCCATAGTTTTAAATTTTAGCCCATTTTAAGTAACATGAGCTAAAATGGGCAAATTCTTAGGAATTGCCTAGTGGTAGTCTTATAAATGTGTCATACATAATATTGTTGTTAGTAGATATAAGGAAATGAAATCTCATTTATATTAAAATAGCTTTTTTTTATTATATTTCATGAACACTTATAATACCTATTTTATCACAGAATATTGTTCGTCTATTTCCATAGTGCGAACCAATTTTATGTAAAAAAAAAACTTGAAAATGGAAATATTTACTAGATTAAGTAGTCCAAACATAATATTTCGTCAATAAATATGATTAACACGAGAGCTGTTTTTAGTATTTTTACATCCTGGCAAGAAAAGTTTTTTGAATCTTTTATACATAAAGCGACTTTTCCAATACAAAGAATGATTAAATATTTTAAAATATTGATACAAAATTGAATAATGTCTTTGGGGCCGTCCTTTAATCACGCGAGGTTTTTTTAAGCCTCTTTTATAGCCCCCCACCGCCTTTGTGATACGCCCCTCCTGTCCCCTCCCAGTATCTCGTGTTTTTTATTATTGAAAAGACAGATAGTTTCCAAAACTATTTAAAAAAAATACAAAAAAAAAACGATTATTTTAAGAAAAATCGCTTGCTCGGGTTTTTTAATTCACTAAACATTAAATTCATACTTTTCGTCCCACGAAAAAATACACGTGATTGTCACATTATCCCCCCATCGTGATTTTTTTCTAACCCCCTCCCCCTGTTCAAACCTCACGTGATTAAAGGACGATCCCTTTCGTAAAAAGGCTAATAAGCCAATTAGTCTATAACAACCAGAAACACGCTTTGGCTACAGGGACTAAACTCATTTTGATGGTGAAGAAACCCTCAAAGATACCTTCCGAGATCTGGATAACGAAAAGTTATGACAAACCTCTACGAAATACAATCTCATTCCACACCGCGTTCCTCTAACTGTACCATAACACAGCAAATTTTGTCTGCATTTTGAACTGTAGATACTTAATGTGAATTTCATGCACCCCATATGTACTCAACTGGTATGATAACAAGCAACGAAAAGTCTACTTCAGTTCCTACACAAACAACTGCGTGTTCTTACTAATTCACAAAATTAATAGACAGTGTCATATTGTGCAAGAAGAATATTATTCTCCCTTTCAAGACCATTCCTTCTAAATCCATTGAAAAATAAACTTTACGACATAAAGTTTCTTTCTATTTTCGAATTTGAAAGAAAGTACTCGAACTGCATTTAAGCTGCTTGGTAAAAATATAATCTAATGCAAGTGTCATTACGGTTCATTTTCGCTACGAGTTTAGTCCCTAACCCCGCTATAGCGGAGTTGAGCGAGTGCATCCTATTTCCTCCAGTACTGCGCGAACTTGTGGAACTGCTCGACCAGCACGGCCATGACGGCTGTCACCGACATGTCCAGGAGATTCTGTAGGTAGTGCACTGCTTCCTCGTCGCCTAGGTCTAGCCTGGAAGAAAATAGATGGCATTACTCAAAAAATGACTTTGTAATATAAGTGAACACTTTCGCTGCTAAGTTCAAATAATCCATTTCTACTAGTATGCGCGTCATCTATAGCTACGTATGACGACGACTCGGGAGGCGGGTTGTGCGCACACGAACGAATTATTGATCGACCCATATGCGGGGTGCTTAGCACCGAAAGTGTTAAGGGTCTGTGGGTTGTCGCAGTCGATTGTCTAGATTTTTATTTCGCCTTATATTCGATACTTCTTCAGTCAATTGCAGTCTATAGAAATAATTTCTCCCTTAATTTTTCCTCTTTGTCGCAGCCAGTAAGGGAGGTTGTATTTCAAGTGTAAAGATGTGAATGAACTCCACAGAATGTTCAAATTTGGATTCTGCTATATCTTGACACATCCTTGAGCAGCAATTCGTGCAGCCGACTGCGCTTGGTCAAACTCAGAATTACATTGTCTGAATCGCTACAATATTTCGCATTCCTACGTCAAGGTTCCTTGCAGGGCCTACATACCTCAACTTGTCTTGCACTTTCTTGACAGCCTTGTCGGGTTCTAGCGCGATGTCGGGTACTGAAGCGTCCACCATCAGCGAGAACAGATTCAGCATCAAGTTTGCGTGTCTGTTAATAGAAAAAAATAAAACGTGAGATATGTGTAGCGGAAACAGACAGAGCCCTAACAACAATGCGTATTGATCGTGTTGGCTTTTAGTCAGACTGGATGCAGCTATATTTCACATAGAGCAACTGACTTCCAAAACCAGGTTATTGGGTACTGCTTGGTATGACTGGTTATCAGACTTATGGGCTTCTGACTATACGTAAAGACTCAAAGATCTACAAATGGCAGCTGGTATCAATTTCTTAACGGGATTGTTTTGCTTTGGTCTGGGTATGTAATGACCGACCGACCGAACCTACGGACAGCCCTTGAAGATCGACCCGTGAGGCATAAATTATTCAGCCACGAGCCCGTCCCACGATTAACCTTGAGCGATTATACGTGGGACACTCAGAAAGTTTTGCGACACTAAAAAAAATTGTTCTACAGGTACATATATTTTTATTAAATCTTTTCAAAGTACTCTCCACCAGCCTCTATACAAAGATTCATGCGTCTGAACCAGTTTTCAAAACACTTTTTCCAGTCCGCCGCAGACACCTCGTTTACAGCCTGCTCGAACGCAGCCAGCGCATCTTCCGGCGACGAAAATTGTATCCCCTTGAGCTGATTTTTTATTTTTGGAAATAAAAAGAAGTCACACGGTGCTAGATCAGGGCTGTAAGGAGGGTGACCTAGGAGTTTGACTGGTGTACTGTCCAGGAAGTCCCTCGTTTTGAGCGCGGTGTGTGCAGGCGCATTGTCGTGGTGGAGCAGTAGTCCGCGGAGCCCTGTGTTTGGTCGCTTGTTGCTCACAACAGAAAATACTTCTGGTAAACATTTGGTAGTATACCATTCGGCGTTGATGCTTCTTTGATCTCGTAAGGGAATTGAGGCCAAGTGGCCAGTCAAATTAAAAAAGCTGGCGATCAAAATCTTCCCCCCTCTTCGAGATCGCTTCACTTTGGTAGGCGTTGGTTCATTTTGAAACACCCAAACTGTCGACTGGCGCTTGGTTTCTGGATCGTATTGATAAATCCAGGACTCATCACCTGTTACGATGTCGTAAACACGCCGAGACGAGCCTGCTTCAAATTTGTTCAGCATATCACGGCACCATTCCACCCGGGCCTGCTTCTGAGCGTCGGTGAGGTAGTGCGGCACCCAGCGCGATACTATCCTCCTCACGCGAAGATGGGTGTAGAATCTCGTGAACGCTTCCCGATCCAATCTTTAATATGTGCTGAATCTCCTGATATGTAATTCACATATTATCTTGGATTAAATTTTTCACTGCTAGCACGTTTTCTTCCGTAATAGCCGTCAAAGGGCGACCGCTTCTTTCTTCATCCCCCAAGGTTGGTCGACCGCGCCTAAATTCGTTATACACGGTTACCTTGGATACACGGTTGCCTTGGAGGGGCCTTCATCCATAAATGTCATTTGAAGTCTATCCAACGATTCATCCGGTTTCAGGCGACACTTGAAATCGTATAGCTCTAAAATGTTCCCGGCGCAGATCCATTTTTCAGTAAGACACGATACTTTGAATTGGCTCGCAAAAAATGTGGAGGGAAATTTTGAAAATGGAACACACATATTTTTACTTACAAGTAATCATATTTTCGAAAAAGATTCTAACTGGCCAGTCTCCCATATATAAAAACTATTTATCGCAATACTTTCTGAGTGGCCTGGTACATACCTCCTCAAATGCAAGAAGGCGGTATAGCACTGCTTCCTGAACTCATGGTACAGTTCCGAGTGCACCCCGCCCATGGCCTCCACCATCTCCTTGCTGAGCTTCATGGGCGGAGGGAGAGGCTTGGGGTCACGGCCCAGGATGTAGCCGAAGTCGATGTGGAACAGTGCGCCGGACTGAGTCAGGAGGAGATTGTCCAGGTGACGGTCGCCGACGCCTGGAAAGAGGAGGGGAATTGTTAGAGATATACTTTACTTTATTGTTCACCAGAACAATACGAAAAATTAAAATTCAATAAAAAAAAAATACAAGAGAAAGGTCTCTCTTGTTAGAGAAGATTTAACATGTCTTTGACCTTCTGGGCTTTCAAGATTTAACACCCAAGAACTTAATTCGCAGACCTTGCATGATTTGGCAGATATCAGGTAACAAAAGTGTGCTAAGTAAGTTCACTTACAATTTAACATACTTAAAGGTGTTTGGCGGGGGTTTTCCACCACACAAAGTGTCTGGCAGTGGTCTCTTAATATGTAATTTCAAAAAGTCACGCTTTATGTATGACGTAATTAAGCAGTAATTTAGCACACCTTTAGACACCCAATATCTGCCAAAGCCACACGACCCACTTTTCATATAAATATGTAAAATTAAAGAAAACGGTAACAAAGTCGTACTCACCAAGTAAATAAGTAATAACACAATACCCAGCACAGCTTCTAATATACGTATCCATGGTTTCAGGCTTAATTCCATAGGGGGCGCCCTCACAAGGATTATACTTGCGGAAGAAATTCTGTATACTGCCCTCTGAAGCTAACGCTTCTGCTACCGTTACGGATTCTATAAATTGTAGGAAACCATGCTTCGAACTTGTCGCTAGGACCTTGTATGGGGTCAATTTTAAATCTAAGTTTTCTCTTCTTAATAATTTGTCCATTAAAGTTATCATTTGTAGGATAAGCTGATCTTGGCGTAGGTCGTCACCATGTTTGAATATCGCTTCGTATTCCATTCCTTCCGTTGTGAGGAAAGTCAGTTTTGAAGGCATTAAGGCTGATTTGAATAGAGATGCTTTTTTGGCGACGATTCCTGTGAGAAAGAGAGAGGAAAACGTAGTTAGTTTAATGAAAATAATTTTGCGGAAAGTTTCCAACATTTCTAAGATAGTAAAGTAACTTCTCACGGCTTTCTCCGAAGCAGTTGGCAAATGGGTATTGGCAGGATTTCGCCTGTTATATTTAACCTTTTGAACGCCAGAGCATAAACGCACGCGCGTGCCACACACGTAAAAAATACCTACAAAAAGAATAGGGACGTTAAAACTTTATCGATAAACAATTATATTAAAAAGACAAGAGAAGAGCTTAAATATTTAAGGCATACAAATTAAAACACAAAAGTAATGATTTAATTGTTTATTTCGTGTTATAGAGTTCATCGCATTTTTGTCACATATTTTAGTCGTTGGCGTACGGGGCACGCGCTTGCTTGTCACATATATGCGACAGTGGCGTTTAAAAGGTTAAGTTTAATAATTAGCCCGTTGAGGGTAAAACCAAGGAAACGATTGAAAATAACGTGTTGCGCCAACTCGACCAAGTTACATGGTACGAGGGCAGGAAGATGATGATATAAGCCTCTTGCTCTCAGTTGTTACTGAGCCGCTCTGAGTTGTTGCTGTTCTTGGTGTTATTGCCAAACTAGAGGATCGAACTCAGGATTCTATGCTCAGCAGTCATATACGCGAAGGCCAACGAGGCAAACATAGGTGGAACGCCCGCTTATTTTCCACGTTATGGCATTCATTTTGTGTAATTTGTAAGTTGTGAAACTATAACAAAACGAACCTTTAATAGTGACATTCGGGTCCAAGGGGAAGGGCATGGGCTCAAAGTTGGCAAAGTTGAACTTGAAGGCGTCGGCGTCCGCGAGCAGCTGCTGCAGCCGCTCGGCCTTCTTGTTCCGGTTGCCGCTCTCGCGCGCCACGCACTTCACGAGCCGCACCAGCTTGTCCAGGAACACTTGCTGCCGCGCCAGGAACAAGCGCGTGCGCTGCTGCGAGCTGCTGCCTGGGAACCAACACGTTTTAATAACACAAGTGTTTAGAAAAACTTCTATCAACAAGTTTCTAAGAAATGGTTGACATCGATGAACTCGTGGCTAAATAATAACAGGCACACGGATTGCTCTTCAAGGTTAAGCCGCGCGTGCCAAGGCCATCATAACACACCGAGTTTCCTCCGTGCCTCGGAAAGCACGTCAAGCCGTTGGTCCCGGCTGTCAATTGTAGATCTTTGACAGTCGTTACAGGTAGGTAGTCAGTCGCCCGAAAGTCTGACAACCAGTCTTACCAAAAGGTATCGTATTATCCAATACTAATTGGGTTGTGGAGATCAGATAGGCAGTCGCTTCATGTAAAATACTGGTATTCAGCTGCATACGGTTAGACTGAAAGCCGACCGTAATAAATTTGGGAACAGGCTAGGCAGATGAAAAAGAAATGATAAACATCGGTGAACCCCATGAGAAAAAGGCAAGAACTTATGTTTATGCAAAAGTTTTCTGGGACGAAACTACTTGAGATCAGTAGCTTACCCTTGGCCAGGCGATGGCTGAAGGTCCTCATGACGGCGAGGTACATGCCCCTCGCGGCGTGGTCGCGGCCTCCCTCCTGGTCCTCGCACTCGATGAGCAGGTACCAGTACAGGTAGTTGGCGACTACGCTGTTGTTGCACGCGCGGGAGATGAGGAACGACGCTAGGGAGAGACGCTCTTCTGTTGGGTCGGCTTCGCTGTAGAAAATAAAGAGAGAAAGAAAGATTAATATGGGAACTTGAGTAACAAGCAGCAAGTGTGTAGCAACAGTGACAGCAAAAACATGTTGCCGTGCCGGGACGCGCGGCGCGCGGGTGTCCGCACGGAGAGCGGCGCACGCGCGCTCTATCTTAGTGTAATCCGAAAAGTGTGAACATATTTTAGACGTTATGCAGACCATCAAACTAAACAACTTTCTCCATGAAACCAACATTGTAATCGCGAAAAAATGATCAATTGAGACAAATACAATCTCGCAAATAGTCGCGTAACTTCGTCTAGCACTTGTTTCGCAGCGTGTTTGTTTTGTGTGTTTTATTTGCATACCTTAAATATTTAAGCTCTCGTCTTGTCTCTTTAATAATATTGTTTATTGATAAAGTTTTGGAATCCGCGTATTCTTTTTGATGGTATTTTTTTTTGATGCGATGGTATTGTGGCTTAGCGTGGAAGGCATGCGAGTTTGTAGCTTACTGTCTTTCTCATCCCTTCAACCATACACAACACATGTATAGTTTCTTGTCTAAATAATTTACGCGCAAAAAAAAATACATCAGACGATCTGGGCGTAAAATAATACGAAATCAATGACGTCATTATGTTGTTTTTTATTGTTGTTACCTGAAGGGATTGTTGTTGTCAGCGTTACTGTCGTTGTTGTTGACACTGACGCTGTTCTCTAAGGCAGCGGGTGCTTCCTCTACCGTCGCGTCGGTAGAGCGACGACTAGTGATGGATGATGTCATCTCACTTGCTGTTATGACTAAAAAAAAGAAACAAGATTAATATAAAATCAGCTATTAAAGTCCCTAATGTTGATGCGCCATTAGGTCCATGTATAGGTAGACGCCAGTACATCAAACTACCCGAAACTGTTAAATTATCCCGATCAACTTTGAACCTAATTCTTTAAAGATAAAGTTGAAAATCTATTAAAGAAATTTGACAGATTGTTGCAGCTTGATGTGCTGATGGCGTCTGTACAAGTATATTTTGCTGTTACCGGACGCCGACAGCAGACTAGCTTGGCTGCCTCTGTGCCCACTTTGCATGAGGCGACTTTCACGAGACTCCAACTCAGCAGTACTGGAGTCCTTACCACACACGCGAGCGTATTCTGAAAACAATCAAAATAAATTGAGACTAGACTTCCTTCCAGGCTTTTCTTTTGGCTGCATATGTTTGAAGCAAATTGCCTTTACATGGACATCTTTGAATACGCATTGTTTAAACCGATATCAGACCATTTGAATATCAGAGTTTTTGTTACATCCCAAGTTCATTTGATTTTGAGGAATTTCTTAGTAGCAGCCACGGAGTCTGGATTTGTGCCCGGTTGATGGCAATAGGCTCGCCCCCTTTTACGTGGGGCTTAAACATAACTGGCGAAATGTAGGTGTACTTGTTAGGTAAACCTCTGCCAAGTCCTTCGGGGATTCCAAGGCGTGATATTATGTCGACCACCTCGAGTAAAAGATGCAAATGAAACACAACGGACAGAAAATCAAGAGTGTGAGTGTCATATTGGGTTTATAAAATCTTACCGTCATGTATCTCCATAAAATCTTCATACTTGAGTGCTTGAACTAATTGCAGAAGGTACAACAGTAAATCATCATCGGGAGCCTGCTTAAGACGGGAGATCGCGTACCTGGAACAGTTAATATTTGTTTGAATTACTGATAAAAGCTGTTAAATTGTCGTGGAACATGTTTGTTGGTATTAATAAAGGTATTCTTCCTAAAGATATAGACCAGAAACTCATCAAACCGAAGGCCGGGAGAAACCAAAGTTAAGGCGGTTGGTGAGCCATCGTGTGAAGTAATATGGAAGAAGACAGAAATTTAAAGAAAACAAGTGATGTGCCGGGCTGAAGTAATAAGTAAACAAAAACTTAGAGAAGTTATAAAGTGAACACCAATGTCCACCATGTCTTATAGAAATCATACGTACTTTCTGACAGCGGGATGTGTGAACTTGGGCGTCAACAGCTCGAGAGCATCTTCTACGTCCATCGGCGCCCATTGCTTCATCATAGACAGGGCTTGACGCACCTCGCCTGCAAAAACAATACAATATTATTAATATAACATATATACAAAATACTCACTCCTATTCCTTTAGGGTTAGGCAAAAAGTACACGACGCCACGTGCTACGATTTATTGTCTAGGTTCCACATTGGGAAGGTCTAATTGGGACTCCCTATTAACAGAGATTTTTTATTCTGTATCTTGAATCAAGGCTAACTTGGATTGTTCCATATTGTTATGGGCCGAACACTATTTTTTTATGTGCTTAATTTAACACCTACATGAATATAAGTAAAAACATAGCCAACAAAGAACTACTAAGTTAATTTGCGTTCATTGGTTTGTTTCAGATTTATTTGAATTTGTCAATGAATGTTATCGCCTGAGTAAAGAAAATATTATGATTCATTAATACCTACTTATAAGCAAATGTATTCTTGATATAGTATAAGCTCAATAAATTCAATTTAAATAAATTCAATAAAGTTTAAGGTCGGTTAAGTAAAACCATTAATTAAAGGTATTTTAAGCTGAAGCGGTAGTGGGCTGGCCATGCAAATCGAAGGACCGATGGTTGATGGAGCTAAAGACTCCTGGAGCGGAGACCGCGTATCAGTAAGCGCTAGATGGACTGAGGATCTATAATATTTTGCTAATGAATATAAATTTGAATGGTTAACTTTGTTGTGTAGTGTCTAGGTCACCACGATACAGGCTGTGCCTAGTTTTGGACCCACTGTTATACCTGTCAGTATTCTGTTGTTTATGCTAATAAATAAATAAATGGTGCAGTTTGGAAGAAACCCAGCGGATTGCAAAAGGCTGAGTTAGTAAGATTTTTTCATAACATAACATCACGCCTTGGAATCCCCGAAGGGTTTGGCAGAGGTGTACCTAACAAGTAGACCCACGTTTCGCCAGTTATGTTTAAGCCCCATGTAATAAGGGGTGAGCCTATTGCCATCAACCGGGCACAAATGCAGACTCCGTGGCTGCTACTGAGTAAATTCCTGAAGATTTTATCAAGATAATGTAATTACAAAACGCTGATAACATCATACTTAAACGCTTGCCACACATAAATTTGTTGTTTTTTGCTTGCATATGTATCTATACTTAATTCCTACATGATAATATGCGATTTTTTTTAAACCGTAACATCATCATCTGCCTAGCCTTTTCCCAACTAGGTTTGGGTCGGCTTCCAGTCTAACCGGATGCAGCTGAATACCAGTATTTTACATGGAGCGACTGCCTATCTGACCTCCACAACCCAGTAAGTACTGGGTAATACGATACCCCTTGGTAAGCGTGCTTGTCAGACTTTCGAGTCACTGACTACCTGTAACGACCGTCAAAGATCTAAATTTTTTAAACCGTAACATAATTCCAAAAACACAGACACGCTTGTGAGACATACCTTTAAATCGCATCATTCTTGCATGTTTATTGATAGCAATAGTACACATTTTTATATCACTTAATCACGTATTTATTATTTATGAATAAACATCTACTGTTTAGTCAGTGGTCTTAACGCTTAACTAATATATTTAATACTAATATGTTTATATCAATGTAACCTTGGGTTGAGCATGACAGTCGTATCTAAACTGACCGTTGCTGTGACGAAAATAAAGTACTTTTTTATGCGTAATTAGTGAAATGGTGCTTAAATAAACACACATAAAATCTCGCTTGTAATAATTGTTGGCCAGAGGTGTATCGATAGTACACCTACATTTCAAATCACATCGCTAGTCAAGTCCCATGTAATAGGGGACGAGCCTTTAGCCATCAACCGGACACAAATCCTGACTCCGAGCTAGTACTGAGAAGTTCCTGATGGACAAAACCTAATACAGCTTTGCCCGACCTGGGAATCGAACCCAGGACTTCATGCTCAAAGAAGAAACGCTTGCCACCACTAGATTAACGAGGCAGTTAAACATGTCGCATTTAAACTGATAACATAACAACATCACACCTGTAATCACCGAAGGTTTAAGCAGAGGTGTACCTAATAGTATTCGCCAGTTATGTTTTAAGTGCCATGTATTGTACCATTTCTATATATTTTGATATATGTATATTTATAGTATTTTATAAATCCTTTGTATATCTTAGTATTAAATTATTATTTTATTCAGATATACACCTACCGTTGTTTGTCTCTGCATCACCCAAAGGTTGACTGGTAGAAAATGCCTATGGCATTAAGTCCGCCTCTGTACTTTGTGCTTGAAAGTTGAAGTGTTAAATAAATAATAGGGGGCAAGCCTATTGCCATCATCCAGGCCCAAATCCAGACTCCTTGGCTGCTAGTGAGAAATTCCTGATGGAAAAACCCAATAACGCTTTGCCCGACCAAGGAATCGAACCCAGAGCTCATGCGCAGCAGCGCTTGCGACCACTCGACCAACTAGACCAGTAAGTTTATCTGCATCAGTTTACCTGTTGGTAAATAGGAAAGAAAGTACTTTGCTTGCTGAGATGACGAGTAATAGAGAAGTATGGAAGAAGAAGACATGCATAAATTGGGACAATGGCAGGAGAATGTTGACAATGAGGAAAGAATAGCACATTTTGATGTAAGTGGGGAAAGTTTGTTATTGCGGCCGAGGCGAAATACACACACGAGCCGCAGGCGAGGGTGTTATGGAGCCGAGAACTGCAGTAACAAATGCCCACGTGTATCAAACGACGTTTTTTAATACACTATTAGTTTTTTGGTTTTAGTTTTTAGTCCAAATATGTTCAAAGTCCAAATTGATTCAATGGAATAGAAAAAAAAAATGCGTGTGGGGGCGAGCCGCCTCACCACGTGTGGAACTTTTATTTCCGCACTATAGTGCGGGAATATAAGAAGAAAACCACGAGGGTGAAATCCATGGCGTGTTGAACCTAATCGTAGTGCGATAAGAGTCAGTTTTCGAAGAAGTGTACTGAAAAGTACTTTTTCAATTCTGTTTTGAGTCTACAAATTAATATTTTTGTAGACGTTTTCAGCCAATGAAACCCAAGATTATAGAAAACAAGTCTCGTGATGTGATTGGCTGTTGATAATTCATTCAACCAATGAGACTAGATAGGCACGCTTGGCAATTTGCTGGCTAATGTTTATGTTGATTTTTGAAGCAAAAACCGGGCGTTATATTATTTAAGTTGGTATCAGCATTAGTCTAAATACGAATATTAAACTGATAAGAGTTTATTTTGATAAGAACGAAAAATTTATAATAGTATTTCTGTAAGTGGGTGACCCGAAATAAATATCAGTTGGCCATACATATTTTTTACGATACGGGCCACGAAACGAAACGTACCGTACGTAACGGTACGAAAACCTAGTTCACTTTGAATGAAAAGTGAGAAGTATTTTGCGATGGTTTGCTCTTTAAAAGCATGTCTTCAAATACATTTTTAGTTACGAAAGACCGCATAGTCGATGGCCAATAAGCCGTGAGTTTCATAGTGACCATCTTTATGAATATAAAGGCAACAAAAAATAAAGAGTAAAATAAAAATAAGATCACGTGGGTGTGGGTACTCACGATCATATTTCGGTAATATCATAAGTTCAGTCCCAATTTGGTCCTTCATTTCGAACCAACACAATACTTCACAAACAGAGCACAATGTCACAAAAAATCCGGTTAATTGAGAACCGGCTCCTTTTTTAAGAAGTCGGATAAAAAGTTCTTTTAAAATAACAAAGTACGTGTATCCCCGATGCCATTTCACCACAACTAACTTACATAACGAGTTTTTCTACAAACACGTTGCGTAAATAAATACCACGTGTGTAGTTATTTCGAAGGTAAACAAGTTATAGTTGTGTTGTTAGGTATACCTATCGAAAAAAATATGTTAATTAATTCTTGCAGTAAATGCTTTTGTTACCAAAGTTCGATGACTGTTCAAGGTGATTTCGACTTTACTGTTTGTGGGTTAGGTGTGTTGTTTTAAGTAAGTATAGTTTTGTACCAATGCATTTTATTAATTTATTATCTTTTTCACAGTTGTTTTTAACCGACTTCCAAAAGGAGGAGGTTATCACTTCGGATGTTTATATGTATGTTCGGGTATAACTCGGTCATTAATCAACCTTTACACGGATTTGCAATATTCTTTTTGTTCGCAAGGGGTTTATTTCAAAATGGTCCCATTAAAATTTCGCATAGATCTGATGATGAGTTTCGGAGACAGACAACGGAACTCCTCAGAAAATGACAGCAAATCAACCGCGATTACTGCTATCGTATAAATATGCATTGTTTACGCAATCACACAATATAACATCACGCGTGTGCACTCGAAAGGGTTACGCAGATGTACGTAGTATTCAATATATCAGGGTACACCCACAAAAAAAAAACTGAATCAATCAAACAAAAGTCACCGACTTCTGAAGCTAGTTGTTTTTCACGTTTTTTTTTTTTTGTGTTTTGAAGTCTGTTTTCTTTTTTGCAAAACAGTTCTTTATGTACTGACTTTCCTTGTGTCTTGGGTGTGTTTTACCGGTTTGTTTTCATTGCTTGCGCCACAAACATATTTGGTTAAAGTGGATATCGAACTGGTGAGTTGTTGCAGAAAGATTAGCATTCGACCAATACGCTATACATTATGTCACTGATTTTTTAATAACGTATTTCTAATAATTTTGGATACTTTTTAAATGCCATTAAAAAACTTAACAAAGCAACAAAAACACTCATCGGTATTCATAAAAGGGCTTTCTTTCAAGTATGTTTGGGGTCAAAATTTGACACCATATCTAATTGTAAAAGAAAACTGTCTTTGTTCAAACTTCATATAACTAAAGTCGGTTTCTTTGTGTTGTAAAAAAAGTGTAGATTAGAAAAATGTTGACATCTTATTAAAAAGCAGCGGATGTTGGATAACGAGAATATTATCTCATAAAAACGTTACGTCACAGAGGAAGTTTATTTGGGATGATGTGGTAAAAAAAAACGTTTGACCGTTTTCACGAGTACTAAGCGGCACCTAAAGGTAAGCGCACACTTATCAGAACCGAAGGAAGCGAACGTGCCGAAGGAATCGAATTTTAGAATTACTTGTATGAAATCCTATGAAACCTCGCACACTTATCCGCGCCGAATCGGACAAATATAATTATGTATAACGTTATACGTATAATATAACGTTTTGTTCGGCGAGGACACGTGTGCGTTTAGCTTTAAGAGCGTTGTTCCAAATCTACGCGCTCGGGTTTTAGGTTTTTATCGCTCGACGCCGCTTAGTGTGCGTTTTTCCTCATGTACGGCACACAGTTGCGACGCTGCGACGACTAAACAGTCTTGATCTGTAGCTATGGCGTACCTACATTTTATTGAAGTAAAAAGCTAGAGGTTTTCGAAGAAAATAAAAAGACTGTCCACAATAGATTATTAGTGTAATTTAATTTATACAAATATGGATGAAGAAAATAACATTACGTAGCTACTTATAATAACCTACATAAGTATGTATAAGTACCTACTTAATTGAAGTTTTTAAAACTATTTGTCTAATGGGCATAGCTCGACTTTTCCTTGGATCTATAATTTCTGGGAGAACACAATCAAAATAAAATGTTGTTAATCGTGGAGGCATCTTTTGTTCCCAGAAATTATCATCTCTGAAAACTTTAACGACTTTTATGTTAAATTTACAGCCAGTCCACACAGCAAACAAACACACTGAAATATCTGTACTGAAATCACTGAAATAATAATAACAATTTTCTACCAACGATGTTTGATTATTGAAGTTATTGGTACTAGGTGTTTTTCTGGGTAAATCAAAAGTCACGTTTGGGTTTCGTCCTTCAATTAAACGAAGGTCCATGTTTTCAGTCCTACATATAAAATTGCTGATATTAAAGAAAACAAAACAAAAGTTAATCTACTAGAATAAAAACAAACTAGTTTCAACTTACGATATTTGATCATTAACATAACTGATATCAGGTTCTTCTATTATATCCGTGGATGAGTCAAAAGTTGGGAGCGAGTCGGAAGCTACATTTTTGAATGAGCCAGAAGTTAAATTTACTGGTGATACAGTAGGAAGGGAGACAGCAGTTACAGTTGACGATGCATTGGGGATTATATTATTTACCAAAGATGCTCTTAATTTTGATCTGAAAGAAAAACATAGAAAATTATTAAGTTAGTTATTAATAAGTAATTTAATTTAACTATTAGTAAGTAATTTAATCAGTAATAGTCATACATTTAAAATAATTTGTATAGTTTAAAAAAATAAAAAAACTTTTTTGCAAAAAAAAACCGACTTAGTTATAGTATCACACACAAATCCTTGCCAAGTATCAATTTCACAACTTCTTTTACTTGGATGAATTTTTTTCCAGCTATTTTGATTTCAAAACAAACTGCTGAACCGATTTTGATGAAATTTCTATGGGACCAACCGGGAAGTAGATCCATTCAGATAAAAGAAGAATTTTTCAAATCGGTTCATAAATGACGGAGATATGAGGTAACAAACACAAAAAAAAAAACATACAACCGAATTGAGAACCTCCTCCTTTTTTTGAAGTCTGTTAAAAACACACTTTAATTTTTATTTTTCGTGTTCTTCTTAGCAAAACCCTTCATTTGATACCCATATCATGGGAATGCATACAAAATAACTAGTCTGCCATCTTTGGGAGTCCGCCATATTGGATTCAGAATTACTTCACATAGCTTACCATACATTTTCATCCAAACTAAACATGTAAGTACGCAACATTTCAACTTAATAGAAAACCGAGAAGTGGGTCAAATTTTACTTCTAAGATTTGCTTTCATAGTTAGTTAGAAGTGAAGGTTATACATATACATAAGTGTGTTCAAAAGAAACGGTTACGGTTGATGGGTCACCGCTAGTGGATTTGCCATTTACCTGACTACGAGTGTTGTGTTGGTAGAAAAACAATAATTTACACAAATGTATTGACCCCCTGTTAAAAAATTAAATAGGTACTTACGCAGCTTCTCTTGGCTTCTACAAATTATTAATCATTTTACTTTTTCGTGACTTAATAGATTTCTTTGATCCAAAATAATATGTTTTGTTTATTCTACCCATGTTCTGTAAGTAAAATAATAACAAGTTTGTAGAGAAAATAGTTTTAAGTACATAGTTCCACTTTACCTACTTATTAAAATATTACTTAAATGAACAACCTCATTCAGATTCACAAATAAAATAAATAATACTTACGGATCAAAAATATTTGGTCGCACTATAATTTACGAATATATCACGCGTGGCGCTTGCGCAGCGGCGGGAGGTAAACCGACATAGGTCCTACGTCGACGAGCGCCATAGCGCGACTCATGCTGTGGTATCTTAGAACAAACGGCACGGTACGCTGTTAGCACTGCCATCTAGTGGCTGCTTCAAGAAACAAAATGCTGTTTGTAATAATTTTAACAAAAGATTGTTACTAGATGGCATTAACGTCATAACGATGACACTATAGTGATGTTGACATTTGACTTGTTTGACATTGACATTGTTTTGAATTTTTCACAAGATTTTTTTCGGTTGATGTGCATGCGCATAGCCTGTTAATTTTCTTGTATTTTCGTGATTTCTCGGTGTTATTTTCATTCAGTACGAAGTTTGAACGATACGAGTTTGAACAATTGGTGTAAAGACATGAACCAGTTAATATCTGGAAAAAACACGTTTTGGGATGAAAGTGATGAAATGAAAGTGGCAGCTCATAATTATTATGTAACTCATAAAACCCGAAATAAAAACTAATAACATAAAATATTGTTTTTTTTTCTCTTTAAAAAAATGTCATGCATTGTTTTCAAGATTTGTGTTACCCAGAAAACACAAATTTATGAAAATAATGCAATATAACAATAATATCTTTAACCCTTTATCAGGCAAAGGGAATATTTCTCCCGCCATATTTTTCAGCTGAATAATTAAATAATGTGTTCCTGTTAGTTATTCTATTGTTTTACACAAGTTATTACAAGACTTTTCAATCACTCACTAATTACTTGAAGTAAATAAAAATATGTAAAAAAAGTTGAAATTTATTATCTACCAATAATACTTATGCCTATTTAGCATTATTTTCCGATTGCTAAATTGTTACGCCTGTTAAAGGGTTAAAAGCTGGGTACCAGTACGGATGCACTATACCTATACCTATGTATGTATTTATGTAGTGCAGTAGCTTTAGTTCATGAAGCAACCACTACACGGCAGCACTTTCGCGACCTCGAGCGAAGCCGAAGTTGCCCATCTATAACAGTATATTAATCTATGGCGCGACTGATTTAGGCCGTAAGATACAACCGATTTTATACTTACTTTGAAAAATTATTTTCATAAATGATTGAAGACATATATTTTTTCTTTTTTACACATTTATGGTGCAATCTTACGTATAAAATTATTTATGTTGCCAAATGACTTTTAGATTATGAGATATGACGTGTTTTTTTGTAGTCGATTTCTCGATTTTTAATTTTTTTTGACGTGATAAAACTACAAGTTCATGAATTAAAAATCGATTTTTTCTCAATGCAATTCAAATTTCAGGGTATGCCTCTTCGAATGAATACCTTTTACCTTCTTACTTAGTAATAATATTTGGTGTAAGATTACTTCAAAGTTGTGCCCTCGCGCGTCATCTGGAAATCGCACCTTCGAAATCCGCTATTTTCATAGTTAATAATCCAATTTGAACGAGATTTTGTTAATAGATTTTAAACAAAAATCTATGATAATTACAATGTTTGAAGTCAAAAGAAGCTAAAACAATAAATTATATGACCAAAATCACTTCAAAATCTCCCAAGATCTCGATTTACGGTTGAAAAATGCTAACACGCTCTTAATGAATGCCTGAATATAATTGCACTGTTGGAATTTCAACTCTCGGCACTCTGAGCCGAGCGTGGAATATGCAACAGAGCACTATTACGCATTTAGGTTTTGCCTTATGTTATCGAAAACGGGCATTAGTGTTACATTATTGAAGTTTACCTGATATATGGCTGGAATAATTACTTAAGTACTATGGTATTGAAATCATCATCATCACTTTGATTTTTGGGCCGTGAATGAATGATCTCCTTTTACTATTTTTTCTATTTTTAACCCCCGACCAAAAAAGAGGGATTTTATAAGTTTTTAGTGTTTATCTGTATGTCTGTCTGCGGCATCATAGCTCCTGAATGGATGGACCAATTTTGATTAAGTTTTTTAACATTAAAAGAGATTTTCAAATTGTCGCAAGTAGAAAAGTTGTATGAATGAATAGTTAGACTTTGAAATGAGGTAGATTGAAAACCCTAGTTTTATTAAAGGTTGCTTGTTTCTGGATAGCGTATCTCGTTTATTCTATAAAAATACGTACCGGCAAAGGGAAGCACAGCTCAACTACATCAATACAAGTTACGCTACGATAGACAAATATTAAGTCAAGGAAGAATTACTCGATAAGGCGAAGTCCTTCGATAAGGAAAAACTGTTCAATAATAATAGTAGACTGCATAATAATTAATAGAACGAATATGCAGGTACCTGAATCTAGACCCAGATCCATTAGTATTCTTGTTCTGTCTTAGTTGTTTTTTAATTTATTTTCCTTACATGCTAAATCTCATTTTTATTATTTATTTGTTTATGTACACAGAAAACACATTACAGGAAAAATACATAAAGACAGAAGAGCACAAAGGTACCACTTATTAAAATATATTACATATTTTTTAAAACAAAAGCATATTAAAAAATAGTAGCCCACCGGTATCAGGAATAGGTTCTCAGGGCTCCAGAGAGAGGAACCTCCGAACAATACGCGCCGCGTCCAGGAGTACCGCGCACTGAATCAAGTGCTGCCTAACGAGAGCCTCCTCAGGTGTTGGTCGAGGCTCTAGGCAATTAAGCTATTGGCTGACACGACTATCGGCACAAGTGTCGCTGAGTCCACTTCCCACATGTCGACAACCTCGCGAGCCAAGTCAACATACTTGATTTACCTATCTTTTTTTTTGTGAAGTCTTATTTGTGTTGGCCGAATAATTCATGTTATTTTCTTATTCTCTAACTGTCTAGTAAGTGTAGTGGTGGCAAGCGCTATTGCTGAGCATGACGTCCAGAGGTCGATTCTCAGTTGAGACAATGTTTTATTGTAATTTTTTCTAAACCAGCCCGGAGATTGGGTTTGTGGCCGGTTGATGGCAATAGGCCCGCCCTTTTTCCATGGGACTAACCATGACACGTTTCGTCAGTTATTTTTGTCCCAATAATAGTGCCTATAGTGGACCCGTACTATAGGCAGAAAACTGCATAACTTTTCAGGGACTAAAGGCGTGATGTTCCTATGTGGTCTGTATTAACTTACTTACATCTTATTGTCTAGTCTTGAGAGTCCGGCTATCAGAAGCCGTTTCGGAATGTGTCTTTCCTCCACACTACCTGAAAGTCGTTGCGTAATAATTATTAAACAAATGAACATACCTGGCCTGTTCCAGTTGACGCATTCTAAAAACTTCGTGAGAGCTCTGCGGTGCGATGACAAATAGAATCTGAAAGAGAAAAGTGATTTTAATATTTTGGTAGATCCTAGGGTCAAAGTTTTTTTTAACCAGCCTATTTAAGGGATAGCCTGTAAACCTCCATTATTATTCCGAAATAAATATTAAATTGCCACACCATATCAATAACATTAGAAGTCGGACATTAGTTTTTTGTCGTAGAGAGGGGGGTCTGTTACACCATGCATGTGCCGGACAACAGTGATGGGTCCCTATACTATGATGTCTCTCTGACTTTGATGACTATAATTATATTGAGGACGCCTATTATCTTCAATATAGTATGACGTGTTTACCTGAATTTCCACAGTAACTCCTGGCCAGTGGAAGTGAGAGGTCGTGCAGGTGGAGCCGCTGCAAACTCGGACAGCTGACCACGTTCGGGTTCGTTCGTAAACTTACCGACTTCACACCATACCTGAACTTCCACAGCAAGTCTTGGTCTGTAGCATTGAGCGGTCGCGCAGGCGGAGCTGCTACTAACGCAGACAGCTGGTCACGCTCGGCGGCCGTCGGCTTCGCGTCGCGTCCGGAAACTCCCGAGCGGAGCGAGCGAGCGAGGCGGTGCTGTTTGCTTTCTACTAGGTTTTCCTGGTAAAAGATACACAATCAGTGTTTTGGCATTTGGAGGCCGTGGGGAAAGATTCGGTGAGTAAACCGGGGGAGTCCTATATCCCAACGGAACATCAAAGTTTGACGATTATTTTTAAAGGGGATGATTTTTACAGTGCTTCTCAACCATTAAATTTCTGTAACTCAAAATGTACTAAAAAGATACTAGTCGGCCAGCTCCGGGAATTGATTAAATCCGAAGCGAAATGAACGAGTGCCTCTTACGTTTCGTGTTTACAACGTTACATACTTGCATTTTTAGATTAGATATGTCCAAATAGATTCAGTAACGGAGCTCCTCACGCTGTGATATCTCGAGTCGAACTACGCGAGGCATACCTACATGGATACCCGAAATAATCTAAAACATTTTATTGGATTAAATGAAAAATTGATATTTGTTTAGTGATTATTGTTTTTTTTGACCCTTGAATCGAAGCAGACGGGAACTGACGTAAATAGAAAAACTTGATAAATTAACATGAGCATGAAATTGAAGCTATACCGGAAAAATAAAAATCTTATATTTTTAGAACATACTGTAGCCAGCTAGGTAGGAGGTAGTAGAGGTAAGTGATGATTGATCTAAACCCGTTGTTCGCCGTCAGATCAATTTTAACATACATAATGCAGCTGTAGCAATTTGTTAACGGATTTACAATTTAAATTTTGAGGACCAGTATCTGTGACATTTTCCTGGTCACCTACTATGTATATCTGCAAACCAGTGACATCGCATTGTGAACGCGAAGACAAAGCCAACGTGTCTCATATATCCGTTATACACCAGCAACTACACTCATTAAATCGAATCATCAACGCTGCTTGGTAGCGGAAATCAGTATATTGGTAGTATCTACGTACCCGTAAGAACTCTTAGTTAAACCAGAGCAGAGTTAAGACGGGGCTTGTACCTTGAAGGCACCCTTCATCAAATGCTTAAATAAAATTGAAGTGTCTGTTTGTAATGTTAAAATAACAGCTTTTTACTGAATGCATATGAAAGAATATACGATAATTATAAAAAAAGGTTTTTTTTTAATTTTCTCTGTTTGTTTGGTTCCGGCTAATCTCCGAAACGGCTGGGCCGTTATTGACTGGACTTTTTATGACTGATAGCTCATGTTATAAGGAGAAACTTAGGGCTACTACCATTATAATTTATTAAGTAAAATAATTAGGATTCCTTGCAAAAAAAAAAACTGATTCAAATAGGGAAGAAATATTTTTATAATAATTTCACGCGGACGATGGTCGCGGGCAACAGTTAGTGTGTGTAAATAAGGTTGACTTTTCGTAAATTCACATACCTGTAAGATCTCATAGTCAGGCACGGTGACGATCTCAGCCTGAGCTCTGAACTGGTACATCTCATCGCCGTCTTGTTCGTAGTACACTACTGCATGCTGCAACAACACAGAAGTTGAAAAACCTATTCATAAATGTTGGGAAGATATCTTGTGATTACAACAACTAAATCTCCGGGATTCATACAGTAAATATAATTATTTTGTAGAGAGGATTCCGGTCTTTCCATCATCTTGGGATATCAAGAATTTTGAAGATTTTTATTATTAGCGTGTCGATAACAATTCAAATTGAGTCAGCCCAAAATTTGGGGACGAGTTTGGCACTTTCGGCATCTCGTGATGTGCCATCGCTTGTGGGGCAGCACCACCTTTACACTCCAGGGCAGAGTCATCTATGAATCTCTACCCTAGCAGGTTTTCCTTGCTACAGCCAACCTGTGTCCGGAGTCTATTTAAAAACTTCCAGGTCAGCCATGGCCACTCGTGTCCAGGTGGGAGATTTTCAGCAAGTGGCGCAAATGGGTTGGGTAGGGAAAGGCTTTCTCGCCACAGCTTCAGTGTTTCCTCAGAGCGTTCGCCAGCGAGCGGGCACACAAGAATTTGATGATATGTGAATAAGAATCTTAGATAAGTTATACTGATTTTCGGACCCCCCATCGTGTTAGCACTTTTTCAAAGCGTTAATGACAATATTGGACTACTAATGAGCTGTCACATATTTGTAACATAATTATAGAAATAAAAAACATTAGTTTTACATTTTTCCATTTTTTTTAGTCCTTCAAAATTGATTTCTTATATTTTGTTTTTATGATAAGCGTCTACTAACCTTTGAATAAAAAATACTCGTATAGAGCGCATTGACAGGTGTAATTATGATAATATTTTTATTTTTAATAAAAATTTTAAAAGGTCAATGACAAATAGACTACGTCATAGGGGCAAGTGTTTTTTAATGTCGACAAAAACGTGTCCACAATGTCAGTAATTAGCAGCCTTGACTAGCAGGTCAGATAAGGATGTTTTAAGTGAACTTTAAAATAAAATAGTTTTTGTTTTGAACAAAGCAATGCACACTAAATAAAAAAGTAATGTACTATAAAGTCCATTAAAATTGCCTCCACTAGCAACTTGAGTATAGATAAAAAAGACTCTGAGGGTAATAAAGACCATACAAGCCGTTCGTTCAGCATGGATCGAATGGTCCCGAACTAATCGAAGCATGATGTAGCGATGAGACATGTTAATCAGGTAATCAGTGGCCTGGAAGTCTGACAAACCAGTCTTACCAAGGGATATCGTGAGTACTAACTGGGTTCTGGGTTCGCGTGGAGGTCAGATAGGCAGTCGCTCCATGTAAAATACTGATACATATTCAGCTGCATCCGGTTAGACTGAAAGCCGACCCCAAAATAGCTGGAAAAAGGCTATGCAGATGATGATGTTAATGGCACAAGCTATATGAATAGTGCCGAATGGGCGTAGTGATTGCTTCAAGTAAGCTTTGTTATTCAACAAATACTACCGAATGAATATGTCGGCCCGCACAATTGTAGAACACCCCTGACTGGCTAACATTTTCCATAGCATGAGTACATACTTGGTGGCGATACAAAAGAAGAAGCGAATGGGAAGATCATACACCTAAGCGCAGAGCAGGCAATGGGCTATTTGTCCGCCAGACAGAAATTACTGCTGTCTCTCTGACAGCTGTCAGAAATCAGCAACATACATACTCACCGCGTCGTCGTCACGTTCGCTAACAGAAATAATCATTACTTAATCAATTAATTACTTATTAATTAATTTATCAATTATTCATTAATTCAAGAATCATCCATTGATTGATATAAATTATACGCGTTCAAACTGTCTGTCTTAAGCCTGCTCAGCGCTTTGATAACAAGAGGCAAGTTGATACTTACAATAATCCCGTCAATCTGCACTGTAGGAAACTCGACCATCAAGTACATGTAGTCTGAACTACGCTTCTCCTTCTCGTTGATCATCTCTATCTCCCTGAATGTCAGCCTGTCTAGCCAGTCCACCTAATTAGGGAAATAACACTTTATTACACTATGTGAAAGTATATATTTGAATGGTCAAATAATTTATTTCGGGAAGTAATCAAGTTTATATCTATATTGTGTAAGCTCTAAAGTTGGTTTTTCTACAGCCTTGTGACGCCACATTGTTTTTTTTTTGCGTGTAAACAAGTGACGTTATTTAGGCAAATGAGGTTCCATGAATGACGAAGAGAAGTAACGTAAGCATCTGCCTTGAGAATTTTATCGCTAAGATATTATGTATGTATTATTGGTATATATAATTTTTCATACATTTTTGAATTTATATCATTTCCTATATTTAGTAGGTATAAAAAACCTGGCTAATGGAGAAAAGATGTTCTGAATTTAATTTATGTCTCCATTAGATTAACTAATCTGCAATCAAGTTTCCTATTGGCCTAAACATACCTACAGATTTTTTTGCAAACAAAGACCTGGGATTTGGAAAAATTAAAAGAATATTCCAATTATCTTGTGACATATAAATGATAACATAATGGCGGACCCACACAGCGGCCGGCGGCAGTGTCGTCGGCTTTATGTGCAGCATTCGCAACAAAGCCGGTGGCATTTTGACGGCGAGGCCGCCGCGGTCTGCTGCCGGCAGTGGCGGCAACAGTTCGATCAGGGCTTTCGATGAGAGTGGTGTCGTTTCGTATTCTTTGATGTGGAATGCGTCATCACCGATGAAATAAAGAGGCACTGGCGTATTTCTTCCTTCTAATGTTTGTAGTTGTGGTAACTTGGTAAGTGTGCAGATTCATCTTGTATCATTTGAAACAAACTAGTGTTACGTAGAAATCCACCATCAGATATGCACCCTTGGCAACCGATATCTACGTATAAAAAGTTACAATTCGCATCAACCACGACAAGCAAAACAATACTGAAATATCACTTGTACGATTCACAGCCGCGCTTGCCGTCTGCCGGCGACACTTACCCGGCGGCTTTGCTTGTGGTAAAGCCGCCGGCGGCTGTGTGGATCCACCATTACACCAGCATAGTATAAACCACAGATATAATAAATACAGGAGATATGATTTGTAAACAAATGTATTCGAGTTCAGATGTCGCCGTGTTCTCCCCACTTAATTCACTAACACAAAAGCAAAAACTATAAGTACGGCACACGAGCTCATATTTCTCCCGCACACAAAGAAACTTACAGCAACACTAATAAACTCACTAATAGAACACAGGCATACATGGGGCGGGGCTTCTACCTATAGCTACGGACTCAGAATAAACACACATCGCAACTAGTGATGTGAAGAGGTAATCGTAGAAAAAATAGTATCGATGAAATTCAGTTACCTTTAATCTGCCCTTTTTATATATAAAAATATAGTACTATTTTTGCACTTGAATTCGAGGTGGCTCAAAGTGAGACGAACATATCGTGTTATTTTTTGTGGGAAACCAGTTTGGACCTTTTCCTGTCGCATTTATCCACTTTTCTTTTATTTTTGGATACTTCGGATAGCTAAAATGTTAAAATAAGTACCTCACATTAGTAAACAACAGCTATAAAGTTCCATGTAACAAAAATAGTCTAATTTTTTACCCTTGTGTAATCATTCGTACTAAGGGATCGTATAAAATATCGACAACCACAAAAGTGACATCACCTCTCTAATTATCTACCTAAAACACACCCGCTTCACGAAACTATCGTGTGAGTGAGAGTATCAGTAAAACACTTATCCATTGCACTATTAGACCAGCCGATTCATTGATCGATTTGTATTAAGCAAGCAATGGTTGTTGTTCCTAATGAAAATAATTGCTTTTGGTACTTTATCGTGTTTCTAGTATCACGAAGTAATGTTTTAATGAATTTAATAAGAAAAACAATCATATTTTAGTATTTACGTGTGAAATGAGATGCCATCTTTCGTATAATTCACAATAGAGGTGTTATTTTTGCAAACAACCTCTGTACAACGCGGCATTTTGTAAAAAATCACAAGCAGTGAAGACGTCGCAAGTTGACATTCGACTAATGGCCGAAACTGGCAACAAGTCTCTTTGCGGCTAGATGCGTTCGCAAGCGCCACGCCTCCTTGCCATATCTCCTGTATTTATTATATCTGTGGTATAAACAATAAAAATAAATTTAGTTTCCTAAAGTTCATCTAACTTAAAATGTTGCTAGAAAGTTTTAAGTGTTAAAGTGCATTCTTTGACTTGAAAAACCTGCATCTGATCTTTAATACCTACAGATATGGTCGTGTAGAGGTCATTGTCATACCTACATAACAAATGAATGGACTTTTTCTGATGCGAATAAGAAAATAAAACAAAATATCAGTGTTTATCCTACAATGAAAAATATGCATTTATGTTTAACGATTTCGTACAATAATTTACCACACCTTATTTTAAAGCGACATGCATTGCGAAGATAATTGTAATTCTACAGACGTAAAATAACTTTTTAATCAATTGATATTTTGTACATGAATGTGAATAGCACATTCATGTTCAAAATATCAATTGGCTCCACATACAAAACATAGTATATCCACGAGCTAGCACAATATACTTATAACCGGGTATAAAGTACATACTAAATAATTAAGTGTTAATACCCAATAATTATGCCGTTCCTCTCAACTGAACATCACCCTTCGCATCGATAAACTTTTAGGTATTAAACTTTGACTTGTTGATACAGAGAAAGCATTTAGTTTGAAAATGACAACGAAATTGTCATAGGGCAATTTTTTTGCCATAAACAGATTTTCTGATAGGAAAACCTAATTTGCCCGATCCGGGAATCGAACCCATCAGAACCTCATGCATAGCAGTAGCTAGGACCACTAGATCAACAAAGCAGGTAAAGAAGTACGGGTGACTTAATTATTTGAACTAAAATTTTTTAAAGTGAAACTCAATAACAGGTTCAGCTGAAATGAGGTCTGGTCTGCATGACTTTACACAAGGAGTTAGTTCTATGAACGTCAGCATCGTTGACCATCATTGTTGACCGTATACACGATTGCGTATAAAGTTCTTATAGACAACTATAATGCATATTATAGAAATGCATCTGGCATGCCAACCAAGTCGCAGGGGGTCACAAGTAAGAGATAACATTACGTCTTGCCCCCTCTGACGTCATTTGACTCACTTTGTCATTGTCATATAACTTTCTCGAAATATGGAGCAACATAATTAAATAACGTCGTTGGTCTATAGCTAGCTATAGTGGTCGCAAACGTTTTTGCTGATCATGAGGCCTTGGGTCCGATTTCCAGGACAGAAGGAGTGTTATTGTGTTTACCGTTAGGGCTAGGTTCGTCCCACTTCATGGGCGAACACGAAACGTGGGTGTAATAGGTTTACTTTTGACTAACCATTCGGAGTTTTTAGGCGTCATGTTATGTCATTAAATAATTACGTATTTAGTCGACTTTAAAATACTTTATTCATTGGATCTTTTTAGTATGAGAGGAGGTATGTATTTTAAGGCACATTCGCATTAACGAGTATGGGAACCTATTTCATGTTCAAGTTCTCGTTTAGATAATTATGATAAGATAATTTTGGTGAAGATATGGAATTTCGTGCCTCATCTTTAAATATTTTTTTTTCTGTAGATCTTAAGATCGGATAAGATAAAAGCAACTGGTTAGTTAGCATATTAATTTGCACATTGCTGATTTAAGTGCTTTTCATTAATATTATAATTATCTTCTTAAAGTATACGAATTCAATCATTAAAATATGTAGAAACAAAATTTAAAAATTGCAAGCAACTTTTTCAACATGACTTCGATTGTGTTAAAAAATATTTTTGGACGTAATCAGGATTTATTTGGAATAGTAAAAACGTTAGTTGCGGAAGCATAATATACAAAACCGGCGGTACACCTACGGCTTGTTATTTTACGCTACCCACACATACTAGCAAACATGGCATAATACTTAATCGTCTATTTTTGGATAGCCTTAAAGTGTTTGTAAACCAATTTATCAAACAAGTATGTTATTTTTTATAAGATACCTACAAATAGGGCATGCGAAATCCGGTTTGGGTCCCTTAATAAAACCCGGTTTTTGACCGGAACCTGGTTTCGAGGTCCCAACTAAAAACAAACAATAAAATTGATAAAACAGTACCTTCGGTATATGTCCATTCCGATGTTTCTTCGCCAGTTTAGCCAGCCTCTGCATCTGTTCCTTGCCACGATCAGGAGCTTTGCCAGGGGTCTTCTCACTGCCTTCCACGCCCGGCCAGACACGGAGGTCGAACATACCCTTTTTGAATTCGAAAAACTTTTTTAATCGTTCGATTATGTTGAGGTAATATTCTTTGCAGAGTTGTAACGTGCTGTGGGACTTGCCCATGTTTAAAGAGGTCTTATTTGATTGTTCAGAAGAGGTTTAGGGGAAAAAAGGTATTGTTAAAGATTGCGTCTTCTATTAAAGATTTCTTGCATGTGTGAATGGTTGGTTACTAGAATTTGATTATTATTTTTAATAGTTAAAGAAACAATGAACTTCATTATAGGATTGTTAAAAACTTCGTCACTTTTAATCAGAACCAATTTTTTGCACACAAAATATTAGGCGGTCAATTTTTTTCGCGAAGTTAATTTATGCCAATATTTTTTGCGAGTAATTTTTTTAAAGCGCGCCTCTCTGCCTCAATGTTGCAAGCACACTGAACTGACGCCTGCGGTATTTTCCAGCCAATCGATGTTTGTGCCAATGTTTCTTTATATCAGGTCATAAACATAAATAAATATCCTATTACATCTTCTTGAGATAACATGAAAAAAAAAACAACTGTATGGCAAGCTTGGCGAGGATTGAACTTGTGCATTCTTCCAATAAAAATTTTAATAGTTTGGATAAGTGGAAACAATAATATAAATATTGACATAAATTAAGAGGTAGACATAATAAAAAAATTGGTATTCTATTGTTGCTGTTGTTTTTATTTGATTGAAAACCGGATTAAAGCTTTTAACAAAACATGTTCAATTTTCTTTTGCATTTTAAGTAGTCTGGTAAATTTACTTTAACTACCTCCATGGCCCCCGTACTATTATTTTTAATATTTATGATTAACCTATCAGCACAATGTTTTGAGTACGTTACATTGAGTCCTACCGTAAAACGTGATTTTTCACCCCAAAAAAAAATCGTTTCCCACAAATAAATTCTGCGTGGGGTTACTTAGTTTGATGTACAGAATGCTTGGTCGACGGCTTCGTGAAGGGTCCGTTTACACCTTGTATTAATTTTAAGTCCAGGTTTCAGGTGAGGCCTTAATCACTGGGCTATCAAGTCCCTACCATGGTGTTTAATATCTATTTAGCACACCGGAAATCCGTGGTAAACGTTATAGGCCCGACAAGGTAATTTGGCTAAACTGCGCATAACTCATGTTATGTGGGTTAATCATATACAAAGGTGTATAAAAACATTGATTATGTAACCTTCCTTCATTCATATTCATGTTTGTAGGTTTCGATACTGGTTTAAAGTTGGAGATTTTAATAATTAGCTAACGGGCAATTTTAACTTTCAGCATGACTGTGCTACAACTGCTATAAGAGTAGGGGAAGACTTAGGAAACGATGGATGGACTGTGCGAGAGATGTCTCGCTGATGGTGGCGCTTGTGTCGGGTCGTTTAGTTCCCTTCAAAATGGTTGAGTTGAATGATGGCCGATCCATGCGTCGTGTTCGTGAACGGGCGCTGTCAGTAGGGGCTGGTCATCTCGCAGCTGCCATGGATTATTGTATTTTTGAATTGTTAATTTTATCTTTTTACTCTGGACGCTCTTACTCGCACGTTTTTCTACATTGTTCTCACATATATGTATAATCTCGACATGAATGATGTAACCAAGACTTTTTAACAACATATTGATTTAAAAGAGTGTCCATAGAGTTTCTTGCCCATTCTTCTTCATAGAGATCTACGCTTTCGAATGGGCAACTACAGCACTTTCACAAGTTATTATGCCCTGTGACTGGGACTGCAGCTTAGTTTTTTTTTTCGTGTTTTGATATACAAAAGTGCATGTAATGGTCTAATTGAAATAAATGCTTTGAGTTTGAGTTTTTTTGAGTATGATATGGCTAAAAGAGTGTTGCTGCTGAGATGACGGCTAATAGAGAAGTATGAAAGAAGAAGATATGCTGCGCCGAGTCTAACAACAAGAAAAATTCCATGGGGCAAGAGAAGGGTGATAAATAGATAATGATGATGATGGCTGAGCTGAGATCGATAGCATAATAAGCCTACCGCTGGTACACAGGCCTCCTCTGTTTGAGAGGGAGCGGCGATGGTTAAAGAGAAAATAATATCAGCATGTAATAGTGCCCCTGTAGAATATACGCCTACTCATACTTCGTTATTTACTCAACCACCTATAAGGCCACTGTCCAACTGCCGACGATTTCTGAAAAGTGAATAGATCTAGCAACTTCTTAAGAGTATTTAGAATTTATTATACAGTTCTCGCCTATAGTGTGTACTGTCAGCTATCAACTATTAGTCGTATCTCTTTTACTGACGCAGGACCTTACGTAGTTTGGTAAAGGTTACCTGGTAGTCCATTGTACGCTTTTTGTGTGAATAAAAGCTTCAAGCCTAAAAAGCTTTTTCTTCGCTTCGCCGCAGTTTGGTAAAACCCGACTGCGGCGAAGCCCAAAAGAAGGGTTATGTGTTTGACCTGTATGTATGTACATATGTCCGTTTCTTTGGACCCTCGTAACTCCTAAATGGATGAACCCATTCGGATTAATTACACGTCGTTAGATTCTTTATAATCGCGTGATTATCACTTTCTGTAACACTAGTTTTTTTGCAGGTAACCTTTTCACTTACATTGTGGAACGCAAATAAAACTAATATGAATATGGAAATAGTCGATACTTAATCGTTTCCTCGTCTGCGATGGGACAGGTGCCTAATGGACATGCATATGGATATTAGAATTAAGTTGCAATACAACCCATTATTTTATTGTTATTATTGAAATTATTTACATAATTAAGGTGGAGAAGTCTAACCTTTTAGCTAGTTGCTATTTCAAATTTATTTTGTCTTATTACAGGTGTGTGCAAGTATATGACAATATGATTTATAAATTATTTAAAACCGGTAGTGTGCGTGTTTGGCACACGTTAATTAAGGCCTTTGAGGAAGAAGCTAGAACAATTTTGAATATTGGTCGACTTTTAGCGGCAACTTGAGGATTGAGGAGTGGTTCTGCGCTCGAAACTAATAAAGTAATCATAATCTGCCAAACCTTTTTCTTAACTAATAAATGTGTGTAATAATGTATGTAAATTCCATGTTGATCCAAAGTTTTTTTTTTACATTTAAAACAATATTTTATTTAATTTATTGAAAACTAGCGACCCGCCCCGACTTCGCACGGGTGCAATGTAGATACTAATGTTTTCTCTACTATAATAATTATGCATGTATTATACATAAAAATTATACATATAAACCTTCCTCTTGTATCACTCTATCTATTAAAAAAATCGCATCAAAATCCGTTGCGTAGTTTTAAAGATCTAAGCATACATAGGGACTGACAGCGGGAAGCGACTTTGTTTTATACTATGTAGTGAGTAGTGATAGTGATCACAAATGCCTCACTTTAATATAATAGTGGTTTATGAACATTTTACCCGTAAATTGCGATTATTAAATCTAATCGTCGCAAAAATTCTAAATCTAACAAATAACTTTAATTTCACTTCCTTTGGAATGCTTCCTGGCCGGCTAATTAATGTTTTAATTTTTTTTTAATAAATAATTAATTAATGTTAATGGGGGAGGCCTTTGCCCAGCTGTGGGACAGAATAGGCTAACTAAAAAAAATGTGTTTTGGTAATTTAAAAAAAAGATATATATTTTTTTTGGGTTAGGTAGTTTTATTTTGACAGTGTACACAGGGTATGCCGCAAAATTCTAATTTTCTTACGTTTTTTGCAATTTGCAAGACAAAGTCAGGTTATATGTTAAAGAAAATGCAAAAAAAACAAAGAAAATTTGAATTTCGCGGCTACCCTGGCGCTTCCCTCATAATAGAGCGTGCTAAATTTATGATTTTATTGCTGAATTGTAGGACATGCAGAATATTAACTTAGAGCGTTAGAAAGTAGAGTAATTATTATTCTCCAACTGACTTCTGTAAATAATGGCGAAATTATATATCGCTTAGACATAATCCTAATACGTAGTCATATGTAAAATCCTAAAAAGGTGTATATGCCAATAACAAGAGGAACTTAAAAGGGATGGAATAAACTTAACCAAACAACATACCAATGCCAACGCTTGGAAAAGTTATAAATTACAAAATAATTGATTACATCTATGTAATTGAATATAAACTGATAATGATAACCTTTTCAATTAACAGGTTCAATCAAACACATAAAGTATCAACACCTAGTGTAAATAATATTTAAATTTCCTTTGCGTATGTAATATCTAATATGCTAATATTATGTACAGATCAAAGAGTAAAGTAACTATAGAGAGAAAGAGTAACAACTCTGTGGTAAAATTTGCATGTATGGAAAGTGCTGCCCCCTTACGTTTGGTGGGTGAACTAAGAGTCTAATATTAGTAGGTATTATTTATATTACCTACATATAGTACCTACCTATCTATATAACTCTCGAATGAGCTTGTAAAATAAGGTCAATCGGGGTTTTGACATAATTAATAAAAAAACCTATTCAGTTCAGAAAAATATCCTTTTATTATCATCAAACAAATTTAATAACTTTTTAATATTTTTTCGTTTTATACTTATTATAATACATTTGAGCTGCTTTTTTAGTTACATCGTCACCTTCGTAGGTGATTTTACCATCTAGTATTTTAATAGACCTGCACCAACTATAAATAATTATATTTATGGACGTGTCAACAAAACGTTGTGTTACATTTTCTTTATGGGTTTCACAATCTAGAAAACTAAAATCGGTGAATAGTTCAATGAAGGCTTTAATTCTTTCTTTGTTGTTATTTTTGTGGCAATCATTATTTAAAAATGCAACAGTTTTCTTGTATTTCCTGAAAACAAGCTACGAGTTGACAAACAACGGCCGAAAATCCGAAGTTGCGTCAATGAATGACATTGATGTTTATTTGACACTCAGGACAAGATGGCTGCCAAGTTTTGTTATCACACCAAACTCCAGATGTCGCTGTCGTCTATGGAAATTGATGACAGTGCTAAGTGTGCCCCCCCTGGTACAGATGCCAGGCGCATCAAGCTACAACAATCTGTCAAACTTTAGTAAATTTTCAACTTTATCGTTAAAGAATTAGGTTCAAGGTTGATTGGGAAACTTTGACAGTTTCGGGTAGCTTGATGTGCTGGCGTCTGTACTACCGAGTTCACTGATGGTCCACCACTTTTCACCCTTATGGCCTAAGTTATAAGGTTGAAAAGTGGTCAACCGTCAGTGACATGTACATGACTCAGAACATTAAGTGAGATAGTAGAGTAGAAGATGAAAGAAACGATAGATAAACCGTGTAAAGCTAGAAAAGGGGTAGCTACTGAGCTGAGATGTCTATAGGGCTCTACAGACTCACGCCGAGAAACCCCGAGAACACCCGAGAAGCGTGAATGTGATTGGTTTCTTGCCATCTCGTTCACATTGAGAAGAAGTCTCCGCGAGCCTTCTCGCCGAGACTTCGCGCGTGAGTCTGTAGGGCGTATAATAGAGACATGCTGCGCCGATCACAAATAAATTGGGATAAGATCAAGAGAATGGTGACGAAAGTTGGAAGGACAATTGGAGGACTATCCAAACTGAAGATTGCACATGAATTGCGATTGCCTTGTAGAATGACTGTAGAATGAAAGTCTGGGTTATCATGCTTTATCTATTGAGAAAGGTCTCCATATAAAAACAATGACATCACTAACATGTTTACGAACTTTTTTTTTGTAATAAGAGTCGCATTATACGGCAGAAGATAAAGCTTGTAGCAAGCTAAATCTTACTATCAGGGTACTAAAGTGCAATCGGGTTAGCGTGTAGAGCATTTGAACCGGATTCCAATTTGGACCGGATTTCTGCGGTGAAATTCGTACATAACTTTGTAACACTTTAGCAGCTAATCATAAAGTATTGATTCAATGTCATCATAAAATCCTTTGAAGCGACTTTCCAACCGCAAAATTAGCGAAAAGCGATCGACAATTGATATATTATGTATGTCTTTCACGAACACGGGACCAATAATACGTTTCCTGAGCGAGCTCTCTTATCGGCAGTGATAGAACAAGTGCGTTACATTATAAAAAAATTGTTGAACTAACCTGTCTCAACATGCCATGCTTCCCGAACAGCGAGATAGTGGTCCCTCCGACAACCATGACCTTGCCTGGTCCAGCGCAGTCGTAGATCGTCATCGCTAGCGTGGCATTGCGAGGCAGGTCGCTGAAGTACACGGGCAGGGTCACCCATTCATTCCAACTGAGGAGAGAGGTAAGAGGGGGTGAGAAAATCGTGAGATAAAGCATGTTCTTTCAGTGTAATTAAGGATTAGTTACGCTTTGCCCGCATCACAGCCACTGGCTATCCCACTCTAAGTGACTTACGTAGTGTGAACATGCTTTGAAAATCTAAACGCCTTTAAAACATGACTGACGAATCATGTCAGCCAATATTTAAAGAGCTTGGTTTGCTACCGTTACCTTCATTATATGTATATGAAGCATGCATGTTCGTTCATAAAAATAAAGAATTATTTAAAACAGCAGAGGAAGTAAGCTCTCGAAGTCGGCGTGACCAATACAGACTTGTGCTGGATGTGCTGCCTCGATCAGCGAAATATAATAAAAACTCTCTGGCTATGTGTGTACGTCTGTATAATAAATTACCAAAAATGTTTAAAACATTAAATTGTAAGTTATTTAAAATTCAATTATATAAATGGCTCAATAATAATAATTTCTATTGCATTAATGATTTTTTTAATATGAATTCATAATGTATCTCTAGTAAGTAAGTTTGCATGCTTTAGTATTAAGCAAAACATGTCCGATCTAATGTTTTCTAATAACACCTTATGTATACCATGTTTTATGCAAATAAAATATCTTATCTTAAAAAGTAATTAAACAGCTAAAAAACCCGACTGCGGTAAAAAACTCAAGTTAAAAAAACTTTTATACACTGAAAAGCTAAGAACAAGCACATTTTAAATTTAAAAAAGTTGGAAGCAGGCGGGGACCCATTTGAGTTTGATTTATTATTTCCAGCTTTTTAGTTTACAATTAATGTCCTGCGCGAGTGTGGTAACGGACATACATACTTACATACCTGTATGTACTGACCTTGACCTGTCAAAAACATCCTCCTTTTGGGCTTCACCGCAGTCGGGTAAAAAAAAGGGATAAGTCACAACACTAAAAAATCCTCCCAGGAGCGAGACAACTATGTTCCGTTGTCCTATCTCTGTCATCATTACTTTTAACTGTAATTGCAGCTCAGATACAAATTCGGTGGTGATAACTTCTCAGCAGCATAATAAAATTGAAGCCATGGTATGATTTCTCCATACTGTACGGCGGCATGTCAACACTTGTACAGGGTACAGTAAATTGTATCACTAGGCCAGGAAATGATCATCTGATTGAAATAGATATATCATTAAAGCCTTACCGGTGTAAGGCTTGCAACATTGCCATTATAGCCCCTTGTACTCGTACACGTGCGCTCTTTCGTTAATGCTTATATACAATACAGAATTGCGTGCAGTCAAGTCCGTTGACTTGACTGCACGCAATCGCGTCTTTCCCTTGACCTTTAACATCTTGAGGGACTGATGATACTTGTCAATGTGGCATCAGCTTGAGCTGGTCAGACACAGCTTTATGTTCATGTAATAAAAGCAAAAGAGACTTAATTTCCCTAATATCGGTTTGGATAATGTGACTTGACACTGGTGAATTTAATGTGCCAGTGACAAAAGTGGTGATAGGTGATCTGTTGGTGTGCTCAGTACCTCAAACGTGTGCTCTTTCATGCATAATACTTGTTTGGTGAGCTATTGAGCGAGCATGTAAGCTACCTTATGTGTATACATTAACTTATAGCCATGCTGTGTGATGTAAACATTGCCTTGACAAAATGTATTGTTTCAGTAAGATGATATTAATTTGCCCAATCTGTTTTTTATTTTTTTGATGTAGACTTGCTGGGCTGTCCCCATGCAATGTTTAGGTCAGTGGTTTGTCTTAGAAACTGATTTAATAAAAAAAAGAAACTTACTTCCATCTATTACTAAAAGACTTGTAAGAAGTGGTGACCGGCAGCGCCAGAGGCTGCCCATCGCTCAGTATCTGACAGGTCACATACAAGTCTGAACATCCTTCTTGGTAGAGCCCGGAGAACTTGAGCATGGGGTCTGATAGCAGCTTGTCATATTCTGGTTTAGCACGCTTGCCTTCCAAAGTACCACTGAAAAGAGTAGGTATGATCTTGATTGCCAGGCGCATAGAAGCAAGTAATGTAGTTCCAATTCTCAGTCAGGGGTGGTCTCAGCTCCGCATGCCTTCTTTTTAGTATTTCTTTTATTTTGTTCCCCATCAGCTACTCTATTGCCTAGTGCTATTAAGAGTGCATCTAAAAGGTGGTATCTACTCCAAAAAGATGTTAAATTGCAGACCAATCCAAAGTTTTCAGTACTTTGAGTTTAAACAAAATTCTCAACCGTTTAAGTGATTATGATTAAGTACCTAAACAGAGACTCTTACCCCCGTATCTATAAAGAAGTCAAAGTATTTACTTGAGTAAATGTCAATTTTTATGATATGATTTTTATTATGTAGTTTAGTAATTGATTGAAGTTAGAACTGTAAACAGTTAGAATTCCTTACCTTTGACGGTTCTTACTTCATTTAAATTCTTGTCTATTGCATAAAAAATTTGCTTAAGCTAAAGTAATTAAGTACTTTAACTTGACTATAGATACGGGTGTAAGAAATATGGGACAAGGGCAGGAAGATGAATGCTAATGAAATTGGATTCTCTAAAGCCTTATCAAATACATTGAAGCATTTATTAGAAACCAACAGGAAATGCGTTATGCTACTTCAATAAACAATTCTCTGCATATCAGATTACAGTACAAATCATTGTTAAGTAATGATTCCATAAGATAATGTTATCTCTATAATTATGCGTATCAGTAGGTCAGTCATCATCAAGACAATGCTATTAAAAGTACCTATTTACATACTTAGTACTTGTAAGATTACTAACCTATTTGAGTTTTCTACCTCAAGATTCTATTCAGATTTGAATGCCTGTGCATTGAACCGTTTAGTATTTGAAAGTATGGAACTGGCCATTTCGCAATACAAGCAATGAAAGGACTTGTGATAAATACGTAATTGGTAATTAAATATTGCAAAACTAAATACACAATGGAATCCTACTTACATCTTTATCTCCACTTTGTGGTCCAATGAGGAACTATACACATAGTAAAATTTGTCATCTATCTCGTTCATATTGATTTTATTAAAAAATAAATCCAAGAATTAACAATAACACAGCTGTTTTCGGTATTAAAATGTTTTAGACGGTTTTAGACAATTATTGTTTTTATTTTCAGTAACGTCAGTCAAATGTCTAATCATCACCACAAATTATAAAATTATTATCTTTTGCAGGTCGGACACCAAGGTTTTTGAGCCAAGCCACCACCAAGACCTTGATAATATGTTTCAGACGTTCCCGAACGCGTTTTGTACCACTGCACACTGGCAAGTCAACAAACCGAAAAACGTCACTGTGAAAGTCGAAATTAGCTGTCAAGCACAGAGTGGTGATGTGTTTTAGATTTACCGATACAATTTCCCTTGCAAATAAATACCTTGTGTTGTACGATAATTCCTGTAAAATCAGGCAATTAAATAAATCATTGGAAGCTTGCTGATAAATATACAGGTATGTAATTGTTCTTCAAAACACCACTGCCGCAAAAAATATAGCCAAAATCTTTGTTTACTTTGTTTTTCATTTAGCATTTATTTTAATTTCAGAACGATGACGAAGTTACTGGAATGGGTTTCAGTGCTTTCAGCTTTCTTCGCCGTATGGTATTCCTTAATCGGCGGTTACGTGAAGCACCCATGGATTGAGAAAAACATGACATTGTTACTTGTGTCACCTATAGCATTCGTGATACTCTTTGGCTTGTACGCCGTCACTGTGATACTGTACCGAGTATTTACGTTCAATAACTGCGAGGAAGCAGCCAAGGAGTTACAGGAGGAAATTAAAGAGGCTAGACAAGACTTGCAAGATAAGGGACTAAAATGGTGATGTTTATCATTCCTGATTAGTAATATCTAAGTATAGAATTTTTATAAGTAATTATATTTTGTTTATTGTAATGTGTCTTTTGATTGAAGTGACCTTATGTTTACTTACACAGCTAAACGGAGACAGTCAATGTCTATAGTTGAGTCTTGTTCTGTACTTGCAACAATATATCCAAGTTAAAATTAATATCAATTTGTGAATACCTTGTCACAAACTGAATTTTATGCTTTCTTCAGGAAACTCGACATCATTCTGCTTTGCTTATCCCATTTTATTTGGGGCTGGTTTCTTCAGGAAACTATGTTTTAATAATTTGCAGGTGTTCTAAAATAGGGCTTGCAGGAAAGAAAACCAGTTCAATACTTTATGGATATCTTTATTAAGCTAATTAATTAAAATTATTTGCATACAATATTTACAATTGATATTTAGTTCTACAGTAATATCTGCCTGAAAAATTTAACAAAAATGTTAACTAAACTTATAATTTATTACATATTAGGTTAACAAAGACATCAAAAGAAATAACAATATGCATTTTTGTTTTATTAATTTTATTTATTTAAACATTCAAATTAATATTGATAAATTGCTGATGTAACAATACAAAAAAAAAACAATTATGTTTGGTAAACAATTGGGTCTTATTATCTATATTTTAAAGCTGTCATTCTTAATAATTATGTATGCAAAATATACAACCAGCAAAATATCACATACCTTTATTATTTTCATAGTTTTAACTTTTAGTTTGTTGTTGATGGTGCAAAGAAGAGAACATCTTGCTCCTTTTAAGAAATCATAAATCTGTGAAATATCTTTTTTTTTTTGTTATACAATTTGGCTTAGTGATTGATTTTTTTTTAGTAAAAAGTCAGCCCAAATCACAGCACTTACAATTTATTGTGTAAAACTTTAAATGGTGCAGAAATATTCATGCAATATTTAATATTATATTCTATTAATATGGCACACTTCTATTTTGTCGTCATTATAAGCAAGATGTGGCTCAAATATTTTTAATTATATGGACGTGGCTCAATATTCTAATAATATTAATGTGTTTTAAATAAGTTTTCAGGAAATGGGATTTAAAATAGGAATAGCGTTTAATTTACAGAAGTAAAAGTCTTGTATTTTGGCTGAAGCTTTTATAAATATGTAATAATGATATTGGAGGTATTATTGATTTACTAATCGTGAAGAATTGGGGGAATTCTCATCATGTTTTCTAAATAATATTCTAAAAGATGTTCCCCTAACTTCAATGCCATTTTTAAAATGAGGAATTACAATTAAATATATCATTTTTAATGATTTTTCTACCTACACGAAAATTATACTTAAATGAAAGTTATTAGCATTTTCAGAAATCATAAATAAGCGTGTTAATTAATGCACAATTTATTGATAATAATTACTACACTTTGTTGGACAAAATATCATTTTTTAACAGAAAAACCTAATAATCATGAATGAGGGTGATTAGTACAAGGACAATACCCATTTTAATGAGCGAAATAAATTATTATTCTACAATAGTTCCCTAGTTCTGATCCCGCACTTACGTGAACTACCCCATACTTATAATAGTACTAACTATAAATACCCTACCTACTGAATGTGTGGCTAACGTTAATAAAATAATCTCAATTCCTTTTATTTTTACAATGAATTTAATATTGAATCAGTGTCGCTTTCACTAACTTGCTATCATTCAAACAAAAAAAAAACTACGACGATATCGTATCATTTGTTTCGGAGCTACGTTGTGTTAAAGTTAAAGTGTTTGACTGTCCGTCTCTGAAGACGGACAGTCAAACACTTTAAACCCTGTAACTCAACCTTTTTTCGTAAATGGTAAAAAGCTTATGCCCATTTTCACGCTAGACGACAACCATGAAGGTAAGGTGTTTGAATTATTTGGCCTGCCTAACTTCCGCGTCACGTTTCTGAGATATAAGCTATGAAAGTTGCAATCTTTGCTATAAGTACAACTTAGATAACTTATATTTCGGAAACGTGTCCCTTTAGAATCTAAAGTCAAAATCTTCTAAAATTCTAGAATATTCTGTCTCATACAATACTTGTTTGTATTGATGCCAGTCTGTAATTGATTAATTCAGGTTTTATGCGTGGCCATTCTTTGATAATAAACTAAAATGGTGGAAGTTAGGTCAGCCTTCGTACAAAAATCTTCCAACACCTTTCCACTCTCGACGCTGAGTCGGGCGTTGAAAAAAATTTTAAATTTCACAATGAGCTTTTATTTGAGCGTTCGTTTAAGTTTTAGTGAAAATCGGCAGAAGATTTCCAGTTACTTATTTGTAACGTGAAGACGTAAGACAATGGTTTAACAAAATGTTAAAGCCGATAAGGAATAACAATAAGTACCAAATCGAGCGTTACTAAACGCACCCGATTAGCTCCGTTAAATCAAATCGATCTGAGGACATTATTAAATTATACTGCCATCTCTGCGGAACATTTCGTGTTCATTCGAGTACCTTTGAGCACCTAGGAAGGTACCTACTATAAACCTACGAGTATAAGGTAGGTACTATATATATATATATATTTATATTGCAGAGGCGACGTCGATCAGATACAAACTTTAGGTTGTTTGTAATTGTTTTTAGAGAGTTTCCCAAGAGCATATTATCATAAATCAAAAAGTTAAAAATATCTAACTTGATAATTTTTTCGTCAGTTAATAAATCAAAAGAACTTCGCTATTTTGTTATTTGAACTTGGCGATGCACTACCGTGCTTCCAGCAATAAATAATAAACTTCGTAAAAGTTTTTTACTCTTATCACTAAATTCTCTTTTGATAGATAGATAGAGGGATTATGCTAACGCAGGATACAGTTGAGCTAGATATAAAACGACTGCAAAACCTTAATAAAGCGAAACCCACTTCATGGAAATTGTATTCGTAATTAGTTGCAGTTATTCTGTTCTTATTGTCAAGGTCATATTCGGTATTTAAACGTAGTATTAAAACCATAAGCAAATGTGGTATAACTTTCTCGTGTATATAAGCGGGACACGCAAGGGACAAAAAGCTCCGTCATGCAGGTTTCATATCACGACATTCTGCCTTAAATTTGTACATATGGGTCTTTTGGCATACTACTTATCGTAGCCTGGATTTGTATTTGGAGGGGGAAGGGTACAATGCCAGCCTGGGGCTAGTTAGCTGGTCGCAAATCATGTTTTGTTGAATATACTTACCTACAGCCTGACACTGGCTTGCAAATTTCCAAAAACGTAAGAAAATTTGAATTTCACGGCCTACCTTGGTGCTTCCCTATTAATAATTTTATTTTTCAAAATAATATCCAAATATCCACAGACTTTTACACAAATGTTTATCAACAGCTGCACCATCCAGACGATGTCAGTAAGTGCCAAAAGAACCACGTTGCACTGTAGGGTGTAGGCGCTAGGCGCCCTAAGTGTTTTTTTTCTTCATATTTTTCATGTGGTGTTGCTAGCTAATTAATTGTCGTGTAGTTTATTGTTGTATAATAATGGCGCGAACTAATCGGCCCATCGATGCCCATAACAACCGTAGTGTGAATATGACGTGCCGTATTCGTTTTTCTAATATTTTAGAGTGCATTTTAGGTTTTATCGGGGCACTACACTAATGCGTTAGATTCTATCTATGGCATTTATAATACAGAAATGGATTTTGGAATATTACTTTTGCATGAAACCTACCCAACCTAAGTTAATGGAGATGATAGAACTATGTTAAACAAGTTTAAATTTATTCTTAGGTGGCTACGTTTGAATAGATGAATTAATGTTGGTAGGTTTGAGAAACAAAGTAAGTCTGTAATCTCATAAGACCGTTGTTTCCGCTTGGATGAGCACGGGGACAATTAACGTGACAATGTAGGCTGTAGTCAATCCGCAGCATTGCTACATTGTTTTTAATAGGCGTATAGACAATAAAGTCAAAGGCACTGGCAGTCTCCATTAGAAACACAAAGGTTGAAATAATAGCAAAACTGTTTGGTTTCGAAATGAAACATTCAAGAGGGGCTGTTATCAAGGCTTGAACATCACGGTAAGTGTTATAGTGATATCATCAATCATAGTATTTTGGTAATCGTATGTCGTCATACTTCTATATACATATATACTCGTATTTCTAGTTGACGAAGTTTTTCGATATAAATCGTCCACTTCATACATTAATCATGATAACTATTTTTCATCCCCTGACAGGCCTTTTTATCTGTCAACCAGATAAAAACTGACACGCATTTTTATTCCCTTGTCACTTTATGTAAAACGCTCGATAAAAGATCTTGTTTGAACAAGATGAGGATGTCCTCATTCGAGACGTGTCGCTTTTTAACGACCTACAAGGATAATATACCTAAGCCTTGAAAACGGATTTAATATAAACTTAATTGTCTTTGGGCGGTTTGTTTTTAAACTTTAGGGGTCATCAGTGGCATGGAAAGAATAGCTGGTAAACTTTGTCGAGTTTCCTCTTTCTTCATTTTAACTATCTTTCACTCAAGGCACTTCTGCCTTTGGATATTAAAAGGGCTTTCCTAAGTGTATTACTTTTGTCACTGCGTGACGTGACCCAGACATGTCAATGTTTCCCAACGAAATTTTCTTATTGTAAAGCGTAGGGCGAAGTTAGTAACGCGGGCCTGTGGACGGTGAGCTAAGGGCTAGCTCGCCGTCCCTCCGTCTTAGGACGACAGGCCGTGTCGACGGCGCGTTCGTGTTCCACGCGCGCCTCAAAGAGATGTCAGCATAGGGAAGGGGCCCGCAAGGGCCGATGCCTGCCGGGTGCTGCGGGTTGTTTGAAAAAGATACCGCGGCCCCGGAACACAAAGGGCGATGAAGGAACATGGGTGGGTTTTAGTCAGTAAAAGTCTGACACTCCCTCCCACTCAGCCCAGAGCGGGAGAAGTCATTTGATGATTTCCCATCCGGAAAAAAAAGGGCGAAGTTAGTAAATTGAATAAATTAAAAGCACTAGTTAGCATGCTAGACTGCATTAAATAGGGCACAGTTTGCTCTCATACAACTTGCTCGGAGTACAACACTAATTCAATTCCAAACGTTGGTGAACTCCTCAACTATTCACGAATACAAAGTAATGTTACATCTCTTCAATTTACTAGAATATTATGTAATAGTGAACTATTTTGTTTATACTAAATAGCTATAGTGCAATGAGGGCTATCGTTTTTGAGCTCACCAGATGGCGCCACTGTCGAGTAAGGTCCTGTCATTAGTTCTATTTTATACTTTAAAGTACCAATAACTTCATAAAAGTTTATTTAATTACGTTTAACAACATATTGTAAACTTAAAGTACACATTTACAGTATTGTCCCTAAAATTAGCAAGCATGAAACATTTAAAAATCATTCTTCCTTCAAGTACTGACAAATTAGAACTCCCAACTTGCTACCTACAATATTCAAGACATAATCAATCAAGAATGGCTCAATCTTGACCAACCTCGTGAATATTAATAAAACTACGTGATAAAAAAGCGCGCAACGCGGGAACACTCTATGACATCTGACATTTCTGAAGACCTTACTTTACACGAACGCCTCTAGCGGCGAAATCATGCGCGATAGCTCACTTTCTGTGGTTATTCTTCATAGCAGAAACTCGCGGAATAGTGTCCCTCATAATTTTAATAAGAAATCAATTTTAAACGCATTTGACTTCCGAAATAAGCCAGAAATGGGACAAATTCAAAAGTCTTAGTGTAAAATTTTAATTCATAATAAACTCTAAGCGTGTTATAAGATTTGCCTCGAGTCTCTCAAGGCACTTTGCTTTTTACTTGAAGTTTGCTGGAAAGCATTTCTTATTAAAATTACTCAAACTAGTTTTCTTCAAAGAGTTTTTCGCTATTTCATCCGGCCGGCAAATCCTTGAAGTATTCAAATTTACAGAATCGGACGCCCGATATGAGATTTAAAGCTACAATTTCGAAATGTGTCTAGCTAAGTGAAATATCTTAAGAAGTGAAGAAATACGCATGCGTACAGAATGCGTGAGTCGACTAGAACGTATCGAGATTATTATTAAAGTACTGCCTATTATTACTGATTAATGGACTTACAATTTACATATGGACCGGGGAAACAAGTATTTTTATCTGTAATGTGACACGACCTAGTTTCTTTCCTATAAATTTTCGACTAAAATGGCACCATTATTGTAAGTTGTTCATGTTCGAAAGATATTCTACTCGAATACAAATGAGGTTTTGACAAAGTTTTTCTTTAGTTTGAACTTTTCTTTTCTACCAAAACAAAGTGACATTTTGTCTAATTGTCTATGATGTAAGGATCCTACTTTTACATTTCACATTCAACATTGAAATTAAGAGACACAAAAGACAACACGACTCTACTCAGTTACATAAAATTGGTCCGAATTTATTCATTTTGTTGTAAACGGAAACAATATAACAATAATACGAAGTAGGTACCTACTCTGAATATGAAAAATCATGGTTCTAGAGAAAAAAGGTCCCGCAAGTATTAGAACAGGAAGGACATCCTTAAGGTATAGGCAGATCGAATCGAAGTACATCGAATGTGAGTTTTGGCTTTCAATACAAACTAAAACCCTCCAGTGTTGCCAGGTAAATAATTCCCTCAATTTGAAATAATCAATTGGTTATGGTCTACACGGTCCGTGTTTCATACGAATCGTGCGACGGCTACTGCTAGGAGGGATATCCCAGCCTTCAGTTTCATCGAGGGGCCCTGGTCGGGCGCGGAGGAGTTGCCGGCGAGGATGAGGGCCCGCAGACGCTCCCTCTCGCGGTACCGATGGTCCTCGCCCGGGGGGTCTAGGCACTCGAACTCGCAGCATCGCGAACCCACGCGGAAGTTCTTACAGAACTGTGGAAATATAAAATAGAAATGTGAACAGTCATGTCGTTTATACAAGTTAAGTATTTTATCCAAGCTGGCACTTTACTATTTGCGTGAAATTTATAATTTTCCGACCCACCCCTGCTTCACACAACGCCACCTATCGGGTCCAAAACTATTTTTTTTTCAAGCTTGAGCCAATCATATACATTCGCAAAAAGTATGATGAAAACGGCGAAGGAAAACATCCTGTGGAAATCGTTATGTCCCAGAACCAAGAATTCGTAGACATGTGACTTCCAACCCATACTGGGCCAGCGGGGTGAATTACGCCCACTCCCTCTCAGAGCGGAAACCTTTGTGATCCAGCAGTGTTATCGGTTGATTGTGCTTTTGCCCGGGGGAAGGGGGGGGGGGGGAATATCACCAATGACACTGAACGGAAACAGCACGTTTAATCTCTGTTTAAAAGCTGTCAGCGTCGTGATTGCTATAGACTATTGACTCACCTCTTGAACGCGGTGTGGTGTGCTGATTGCCCTCAGTTTTATTGGTGAAAGTCACCCTAATCTTTTTACCGAACCCCCACTTAGCTGGCTTATCAAATCTATAAAATATGTAGATACCAACTAGCTGGCGTATGCCGTGACAGTTGTCAATTAAAACTTGCCCATATAACAGCAGTTTGTTCCAGGTAATAGGTGGTAATACTCATCATAGGTGGTAGTTATTCGAACTAACAAGTACGGATTGCACGGCTACTTAGCTGGTGATATAAAATTTCTAATGTGGTGCTTAGTTGATTAAACGGTACATCCATTCAGCCCCTTTCGAGTTTTCTATTTATTCTGGGCATTGAATTTTTTGTTTAGGTGAAACCTTAAATCATGATTTCCGCTTCCCTTTTTCCACTTCAGTAAGCGTTTGGGCGGATAGGCTAATAGGGTGATTTCAACAATGAAACTGAACACGATTAGCCCATTTAAACAGAGTTCAAAAGCTGTCAGTGTCATGATTGTTATGAAATATTGTCACTGACAGCTTTTGAACGCGTTTAGGTGTGCTTGCCGCATTCAGTTTCACCCTTAGAAAAGAATAGAGGTATTTTTTTTCTAATTTAAAGTTTTATACTCACATAAGGTGGATCACAGTAAATAGCCTTGCACCACATGGGCTCAGAGTGGTAGCAGACGCACAGCGAGCAGACTCCTGGTCCAGGCACGTACAGCAGCCCGTGAGGGACGGACTTCCCTTCCCAGTCGATGCATTCTTCTTCTACGCATGCTGGGGACAAAAATTGTGAGTTAGATAGGTTGGGACTCGTCCGGACCAGGGATGAATAGCACAAATGGGAAGAGCCCTTTATTCAGCAGTACCCGCTGAACTGAACTGGCTGCTAATGATGATGAGGGCAGGATTTATCCGGTATGAAGAACATGATTGTAGGGAAGTAAAAAAAAAAAAACAAAAGTCATTTATTCAAATTAGTCGGTGGATATGGGATTTCCAGGAGGAGCGCACGTCGAAATAATCCGAATCACGCAGCTATTTTCTCCCAGGGGAATCAAAGGCCGCCCTTTCAATGGTGGTCTTTTATGCCTTGTGACGTAACAAAGTTTAGCGCCTTACATAATAACTTTTATTGTTAAGATGTGGTTCATAGTACTGTAATAAGGGGTAAATTAGTTTGATTCCAAATTGTCTAATTGAAAAAACAACCATGTAAATCTTATGTATACATAAGCTGACGTATTTTCCCCAAAGGGGGAAGGCTGAAACTCCAGAACGCTATCTGCCACGACCCTTACACATCTTCATTATCTTATGATATTCCCACGTCGGTTGCGAGTACTACTCACTTGACCTTTCTGAAGACATTACCAATAAGGTGACAACTAAGGAAGTATCTAACTTTATACGGGGTGGAAGAGACACCGTACCGAAAACGGGGAAACCACATACTCAACCACATAGAAATTTTTCATCGTTAATAAAAAAAAAACAGCTGTTTCATTCATTTTGACCGTGTAGGTATTACACTTTTGTAGGAAACAGCTGCTTTTTTTTTAAACCGACGGAAGATTCTTATGTGGGGGGGTTTCAGAATGATGTACTGAGTATGTGGTTTCCATTTTCGGTACGGTGTCTCTTCCAACCCGTATAGTTAATGTTATGTAATAAACCACCAACTGGAAAAAAGAATTCAGACTTCCTAACTGCTAGCTAAGAACATTGGAGAGTATTAGTGTCTGGAAAATGAATCCCACTGCAAATCGGATTGATCAGACCATTAACGTGAATTACTTAAATCGAGGGCAGGAAGGTGGTAAATTCTAACCAGTCTTCACTTCAAATGGTTTTCTATAAGCTTCGTACTTGTTTTTATTTCCTCTATTAGCAGTAAAGTTAATTTTATGTTGTGTAGCTTCTGCGACTTCACCCGCATGTATGTCGGATATTATCTCCGGGGAACGTAGGTACTATCGGAATAAAAAGATCCTAGTATGTCCTAGCGCCGTCACGACGACCCTTTGAAGACGGTGCGTCAGATGAGAGATGCGAATTGTGGAGAAACAAGTATCCCATCCTTCCACGCTTCATTAACCCGGAAGAACACCTACCGCCTACGAACTGCTGTAGCTAATCTGGAAATCTCTTAACTGGTTGTGTGCCTAAGTTGGCCTCTGGCCAATGGGGTGTCTTCGGTCCATCCCAAAAATAATTCCAGTTTGAAGCCGATTTGCGCCACCTGTCCTGCCCATCCTGCACAACCACTTGCACCTTTCAGGATTTAAACAAAGCAAATGATAGAACTGTGCAGCTGGCTACATACTGGTCTAACACAATTTGAGTTTAATCGACACGTAAAGAAGGCGAAGAAGAATTAGAAATTGCAAACGTCCTAGTAACATAAGCCTATAATAAATAAGGTATTAATAATAAATAAGTAATGTTTGCTACGGCGCGTAGGCCCGCGTAGCGAACGCGAAGAGGTCATTGCCGCTACGCTGACGTAACCGATTTATTATTCTTAAAACATGCGTCGAACGGGCGCACAATACAATCTTTTGTAGCTTTATCTTAGCTGTATCTTTTGGAAAACGGATACTTGTTACTTATTTTTAAGAAATAACAGTGATATAATCCAACTATCCAACAACTGCATACTATACACTGATATTAAAGATAAAGTTTTTATGTTTGAGTGCAGGTAATTAATTTCCGAAACAAATCCAATTTCAAAAAGCTGGTACACAATAAAGGTAACTGTATAAAACACCCCGAAAATCAAAACTTTTGAAACGAGGAGGCGTCATAACCGATTTGTTGACCGCAACATTAAACTTAATCGCTTGAAGAAATCTATTCCTACCTACAATTTTCAATTCCTCCGTCTAGTTTCATTCTAGCGTGCTGAAGACAAATGAAAAGCTGCATATTTCATTTGATATCGATCAAACAGCGTACTCGTAAAGTCACGATTTTAATGCAATTACATTGACATTGATTTGTCATTACCATTGTGTAGATTAACCTTCACGTGCTGGAACTAAAACTGGGTTATTGCTAATGTGTATTTGATTTCAAAACAACAAAAGTTTACATTTTTATCGATGACGGCACAACTGTATGGCTGTGTTTCTGCGACATTCGACATTGACATGAAATACGCTGCAAATACAATCCGCCTAACTCCGTGCCCACGAGCTTTACGCTCGATTTACACGCTTAAGGGGGTATGAAGAACAGGGTGTTAAGTTCTTCATCCTCCATATAAAAGGTAGGATCCTCCAACCAGACGGGTGTTGTATGGTGGGCTACTGCCCGACAGTTGTTGACGGGTTTTTCTATACAAGGTGTTGCTTTGCATCCTCGTCAAATTCAAGGAGGTAACTATGCTAATGATTCTCGACCCGAATCAATAATAAAATGGGTAGGTTTTTTTTATATTTTTTTCTTAATATTGGAAATCGATAAGTGTACACCACCCGTATTAAAACGCGGCCAGTCTAATACTAGCCTTATAACCGCGCTTTCACACACACAAACAAATACAGACGTTTATTCGATAAACAGGTGATTCTCCTCTTTAGAAAAGGGCTTCATTCTGAAATAGTGTCAAATTAAAACAATTAAAAAAAGCATCGTTAATTATTATTGACCAGGTACCGTAATTTTTATTGATTATTTACGTCTTCTACGACAACCTCCTGAATTTTGACGAGGTTGCAAAACAACACCTTGTATAGTAATCTTAAGTCGCCGATAACTTTTCTTGGGCGATTTAGGAATTTGATGTGTTACTTCGTCATTTTTGTCATACGTGGCGCTTTAGTACTATGCTGCTGTACGTACTTTTTGTAGTGCCGCTACTTGCGTGTTGCTACAGCCACTATAGAGAAACAAATAACAGAAGTAGACATATCATCGCGACGCGCATGTGATGGACCGGTGGCCCAATAAGGAATAACCAACCAACCTATACTTACGACTCACACCCTCATTTCCTTGGAATCGTAACCACGACGTGACTTGTGACGAGAGGGTACTCACGTGAAGGAAACAAGTGACTCTCGCGCGTGTCCCAAGTCGCATCACCTTGGGCCATGAATAAGACCTTAGCCTATGTTTCTGCGATATTTGACGTTGACATAGATATACCACAAACAAGGCTCATCTAATAAGATATGTGTCCTACTGCCGAAGATAAGCGAAAACCGAGTAGAGTTAGCAACTAGATACGAGTGGTTTGTTAGATGTGTAACACTAGTGGCGAGAGAGTTTTGGCTTGAGATGTGAACAGTCAGCGGTCATCATCATCATCATCTGCCTAGCCTTTGGGGTCAGCTTCCAGTCTAACCGGATGCAGCTGAATACTAGTATTTTATATGGAGCTGCCTATTTGACCTCCACAACCCAGTTACCCGGACTGACCAGACTGCCTCGTTGCAAGCACGACAGCTGTGTATGAGGTCCTGGGTTCGGTCCCCAGATCGGGCAGTGTTACTGGGTGTTTCCATCAGGGAGTTCTGGATCTGTGGCCGGTTGATGGCAATAGGCTCGCCTCTCGGATCTTTCATAATTAACTTAGACATAAATGGCGAAATGCGGGCATTCTATAAGGTACACCTCTGCCTAACCTTACGGGGACTAAATGAACATTTCTTGAACTAGAAAATAGTCCATAGTTAGTCGCTTCCTCGTCGGCGGTGAGACAGGTGCTCGAGACTCTTGCAATTGTCCAAGGCGTTTGCCGGTGCGTTGCTCGCCTTGAATTCAAGGAATTTATGTCTATAATTTGCCGACAGCCTTAAGGACGGAATGTGTGGCAATGCTGCTTACTAACAGGAATAGATGGTAGTACCTATTTACCCGAAAAGGAATAGGTGGTAAAAGTATTTACTGGGACGATAATATTCGTAAAAAGCCTTCCTACTCGTAATTGCTAAGGCAATGTAGCCTTCTAATATATCACTCCATGCAAAATATTGATTCAGATTCAGATTCAGATTCAGATTCAGATTCAGATTCAGATTCAGATTCAGATTTATTTATTTGTAAACATAGGTTACAGATACACGTGAGTGTGAGATGTTACATTTTTGTTGGTCCTCTATGCTTTGCCATTAGGCGTACAAATATTAACATTTATTTAATTATTTATCTTACAATATTTAAACAATCAATTACTCATATCAATTAAACTTATTAAGAAATACAATGTCAGAACAAATACCAAACCAATATTTCAAAAATGTCACCACTTAGATAAAACAGGAAAAATGTCAAACTTCAAATAATAAAATGTCAATTATTAAATTAATATAGTAATGTCACAGTAACAAATCAAATAAGAAAAATAATGACGTAAAAAACAAAACAAAAGTCAGATGGAAAAAAGAAACAATAATAATAATAACATTAAAATATTGAGCTATGTAAGCAGAAAAAGCTAATGTAATATCAAATTTACTCAATGATAAAAAAAAAAAAAAAAAAATCGAGAATGTCAGAGATATAGAGCTATACAATTATGATGGTTTAATGTACGAGTATCTTTTCTAATTATCTAAAGGAGGGATTATAGAATTATCTTCCAAGTAGTCCTTTATTGAGTAGTAACACTTATCGATTAAAAGTTTCATGAGTGTCCTTTTGAATTTGTCCAGATTTAATGCTTTTACTGTTTCAGGCAGCTTGTTAAATATTTTTGTGTCCATGCAGAATGTGCTTTTGTTCATTAGGGCAGTTCTCCCATATGTTGTTTCGAGCTCTAGCTTATTTTTGTCACGTAACTTTCTATAGTAGCTTTTGGGAGCTACTTTATATTGCGAGATGTGTGTTTTGACAAATACATTGGTTTCATAGATATACAATGAAGGAAGGGTAAGAATGTTAAGACTTTTGAACAACGGTTGACAGCTGTCGGTGCTATTTAGGCTGCACATAAATCTTATACATTTTTTTTGAGCTCTAAATACAATTTCTCTATCGACCGAGTTACCCCAGTACATTACGCCATACCTAAGTGCTGATGCAACATAGCCATGATATGCCATTAGTGCCGCTTCTAGGTTGACAATCTTTGACAGTTTGTAAAGTACATACGCGAATTTATTAATTTTTTTACAAATTTCGTCTGTCTGAGCTCTCCAGGTCAAATTTTTATCTATTATGATCCCAAGGAATTTGGTGACGGTAGCTGACTCTATTTGAGTCCCTTGATAATTAATTACAGGGATTGTACTCGGAACTCTCTGGTGGAAATGCATAATTTTTGTTTTTTCTAAATTTATAACGAGATTATTTTTTTCAAACCATGATATAATTGTTTCTAAAGTCATATTTATTTCATTTTCATACGTCATAGGGTCGTCGCATTTAACTACTACTGTGCTGTCATCAGCAAATAGTACCATAGGGTGGTTTATGTGGCTGGGAAGGTCATTTATGTACAGCAAAAAGATGGGAGGTCCTAGCACGCTACCCTGTGGTACGCCGTATTTTACTGTCCTGCATTTTGAACGATATGTTTTCTCATAACCACCATTTCGTTTTGTGCAAATTTGTGTGATTTCAACGTATTGTTTTCTACCTGTCAAGTAGGATTCTAATAGTTTAAGTATATTCCCCCTAATACCATATATTTCAAGTTTCTTTAACAAAATTGCGTAATCTACATAATCGAAAGCCTTGCTTAGGTCCATGTAGATAGCACAAACAGAATTTCTTTTGTCCACATTTGATATAATAGGAAGGAGAAGATCATGAATGGCCATATTAATAGTATTTTGTTTACGAAATCCCTTTTGTTCTTTGACTAAAATATTTGACTTCTCTAGATATGTATACAGGGATTTATAGATAACTTTCTCGAATATTTTTGATAGGACAGGTATCAAGGCAATAGGTCTGTAGTTTTCCATAAATTTCCTATCCTGTTTTTTATATAATGGTTTAATTATGGAAGTTTTTAGTCCTTCGGGAAAGATTCCATGAAATATACTCAAGTTAATGATATGACTAAGATGTGGAGCTATGTATTGAGCTACTTCTTTTAAAACTTTCGTGCAAATTCCGTCATAGCCAACACTTTTTGTATCTCTAAGTGAGTTTATATGATATATTATGTCTTGCGGTATAGTTGGTTCCATAAATAAAGAATTAGAGTTTTTTGAGGTCATATGGACTGGTAGTGCTTTATTTTTAGGTTCAGTAACTTGGTCAACATAGAAATTGTTAAAAGAATCGGCTATTTCTAATGGGTTTGTTATTTGTTTTGTGCCTGTTCGTATTTCTGTTATTGGCTCTTTAGGAAGGAAGGTTTTAGAGTTATTGATTACCGTCCATGCCGCTTTCGATTTGTTTTGGGAGGTTTGAATATAATAGTTATTTTGTGATTTTTGTGTCAATGATATAATTTTTTTAAATCTAGCAGAGTATGTTTTGAAAGTATTTTTATTGTTTGATGTAGGGTTATTTCTATATTGCCATAGCAGATGACGTTTCTTTTTACTACATTTTCTTATACCGTTCGAGATCCATTTTGCTTTTTTTGTAATAGATATTGTTCTCATCTCGTAAGGAAAACAGAGATTGTAAAAACATTGATATTCAGTGACATGCGATTAGACTGGTGTCGTCCTACCAGGAACAGACTGAGCATCAGCTTTTTCAGGGTAGAAAATTGGTGGACCCAGGTGGTTCCTCGTCATCATATATTTTGATGATGAAGATTCAACGTTTTGTCATAACGCAGATTTTATCAACAAACCTAATTGATTCGATAGCCTTGAATTTTCATAATAGTTAATTACGGTAAATGAATAAAAGTGACATACATAGTAAAATAGTTGCGAGACTTGCCAAACAGCTAGGTGAAACACTACCTTCATTGCAATGAATGGATTTTGCCAAAGACGAGAATAGATATTATTGCGTATTACGTTTATTGTTATGTGCCAAATGTATAAACAACAAATGAATAAAGTCTTACTGCATTTTGCGTCTTCTTTTACTATCTTAAAGATATCATGTGCGATGCGTTCAGCCATAAAGGAATTACGGTCAGACTAAAGTTGTTTGACAGCATGGAAAATTCACTTGACAGCGAAGACTTAAAATTATTACGCTTTTTTCTCAAAAGAATGCAATGTTTAAAACGTTATTTTGAAATCACGCTAATTTCTTTACACGAGGAAAATAAAAGCTCTATCCGTTATTAAAATTAAATACTTCACTTCCCCTCGAAGGTCTTTCCTAACACCCATTACAATAAGCGAACAAGGACACAAGATAAACAAAATATGTAGATCCGACGGCTAAAAACAGCAGACCTTAATTTCATTAAGGTCAGACCCGCTCGTCAGACCTCAACAAATAAAACCAGATTATCAAATAATTTCTACGATAAAGTCAGTGTTATTTACGTAACCTATGAGATAAGTTACAGTTTGGGGCAAAGGGCAACACTTCAATAAAAGTAATAAAAACTTTTTACTCTGGCATATTAACTTTTTGAACTGACTGATGATGGAACGAAAGAAGAAAGTCAGCTGTCAATTTTACCACGCAGGCTTTATGGATTATTTTTGTTTTTTTTTTTTTGTTTCGATACAGACCGCTTTCTTGGAGCTAAATATAAATAATAATATCTAATACCTTCAGTAAAATTGCAAACTTTAGAATCCAGAAATATCATTCGAAGCTGATATGTAATATTAAATGCAATAGAATCCATCAGTTCGGCTATTTCTGTTTACATAACAGACGCTAGCCACAAGACTATTACTGGAACGTCTGGAGCTTGCCACTGCCAGACGTCTGTTTTCTATTTGTGAGATTCACAGATGGCGGGCAAATTTTTATTTGTGCCAAAGCTTGGTTGAACTTGGCCTTCCACAATAACGAGACGACATAGACCTTGAGTTAAATCTTCTGCATAACAAAGAATAAAAACCAATGCCTAATGTAGCTGCGGCAAAAGAAATGGGAAAATCGTTAAACCACTAAACGGATGCCGTACTGTTTTGCACATAACCATAAAGTCTTCTTTTTTACAGGGAATTGTGGCGCGAAATAAAGTTAGCGATGCCAATGCAAAGGCATACAGCTATACGTCCCAGCGCACCATTTAAAGAAAACGACTTGTTCTGCAGATAAACATTGCAAACACATTCGATGTAGCTTGTAAATAACTACCAGTTTTTCCCAAATCTGTACAAACTCAACTAGTCTATCTACTAGAGTTTGTTGGAAAACGGAATAAGCTATTCCTATTCATCTCAAAATTTGAATTATAAATGTGTTCGCCGTTGAATAAAATTGTATTTTAAATCTCCCGCGGGATGTTGTTGGAAGTTCTCGGAAGCGTGTGTGCCAGAAAGGATATATGACTAAATAGGAACTAGGGAAATGAGTGGGAGTACGTTGGGGCATTGTTGACTTTATCAAAGAAGGTTCAAAAACAACATGTTTGTGCGGTAACTAGACTGTGATAAAGAGCGCACTCACTGTCACAATAGGCGTTTCCTTTGCCTGTGTGATTTTCGCGTTTGTTTCACGCGCTCTAATTTACTTCGCTTTGTTTTACATCATTGCTGCCCCAAATAAAAATAAGTTAATTTATAAATGATAAATGATGTTTATTTTGCAAATAAGTTTTACAAACACTTTTACACGTCTTCTTTTTTAAAACTAGATGAGGCCGGTGTTTCGTACCTGACTACTCTGAGAAGAAACAGCCGAAACAAACTCAGAGGCCATAGTCTCTTTTAAGGTCCAGACATAATCTTAATAAACTTACATGAGGACTATGCAGATGAGTGTCTGAGATGGTCTTTTGAAGAAAGAACGTAGCGATTATGCTTGGGGTGGGAGTTTATTATAGTCTGTGGCACTCATAATATTCAATTCGTATTAGTTATTACGACAGCCAGTGCGGCTACGAAATAGACAATATTTTGTGCGCAATTTTGTAAAATATTTCTGTGTTTATCCAAACAGCTGTTTTCATTTGTTCGGTAGTGATTTTTCGACGAATTATGATAGATTTTTCAGTAATTTCTTAGTAGTTACGAGAATAAGTCACTATAATAAGAATCGTCTACGATTCTTTGCAAATAGTAAGGAATTCTGCCGTCTGAATTATGCCACCATGTTCTCGCATAGGAATAAGTCATTAGTATACAAGTGTCATAAGCTTGTACCCTAATTAAACGCTTATCAGGCCCAAACCTTTTGCTTAACAACCATATGTGTTTATCGTGTTTTCCAGATATAAGCCTAAACATAAAGCGCAAATCTAAGACTCCGGTCTTGGAATTTCGGTTTATGGCAAAAGCTTCAACCCCTGGCTAAACCTTTATTGGGATACAGGCACGATGTTATTCGTTTCTGTTGGGCAGTTAACCGCTCTAACTTCGTCAATTATCTATAATACTGAACAGTAGGAACTGTTAGAAGTTTCGTTGTGATATCATTAAGGATCATATTATTACTCTATTTAACGAAATATTCCTCATTAAAGGGCAGAGGACGGACATGATAAAACGGACGATAAACCTAACAAATGAGGATACTGTTTGAATAATCAACTATAAGGTTAACATAATCTCTTTAAGAATGTCCCTCATCCCTGTATATTTTAGACCCGCATTGCAGTGGCAAAGCTCAGAAATTATAGTTCCTCTTCGTATAAAGATTTAGAATGTATTTAGGTATTAAACTAATGCATACATTTCGAGATTTTGGAGCACTTTTTGGCGGATAATATGTCTTCCGTAGCAATTAGGGTCAAGTTGCATTGCGACTAAAAGTCTGGTGTCGCATTTTTCCGAGCATTTGTTTGTGACGTCCAAGAGAGATTCACAACATGTAATTTGTGCTGAAAAAGCAAGTACAAACCATAGCTACTGTTTTCACAGTTATTTTATTTCTAGCTATCAATTTGGTTTACCTGCCGTTTGAATGAGTCCCCTGTAGAAACATACACGTTTTTGTTAGCTTCATTTGAAACTATGTAAAAAAATTTAGAAATTAAATTTTTCCCATTTCACGGTTTCCGATTGAGCTTAAATTAATTGATTAATTTTGCATACATGTTAAGTTTGGATGACAATGCATGGTTAGCTAAGTGTCGTCGTTCTTAGTCCAATATGGACCCCCAAAGATGGAGGACTAGTTTTTTGTATGCATTCTCATGATCAAATGAAAAGCTTTGCTTACGAGGAAGCGTGTTTTTAACTATAGTATTTATTTATTTAACACAAACCTCAGGCAACAGTCAACTTACTTATTAGCTAGTATTAAATAACCTGTGAAAGTACTATAGCTAGCCATGTCTCAGTGTGTCTTGACTTTATGCATGTCAAATACTTATCTTGACAGCATGTTTCATAAACACGGTAAGCATGTGTCAAACTGTATGCTGAAGTCTGAAGTTTGTTGTACAAAGCCAGGAAACAACAGACAATGAGCGTAGGCTAGACTTTCTTAGTTTTCACAAAGAATGAAACTTGTGTAAATTTAAAGTTAGCATGCAAAATACTTCCTGAATTACAGAATGATTAAGAGGACTAGGCTTCTAAAGTATCTATCGTATCTTAAAGCGTAGGCAAAAAACGCAGGGGCCTGAATACATAAAAGTTTAGTGTTTGTGTTCTCAATATTTTTATGACTATAAAGGTCAAAATTGCCTAGCAATAAAGACCCCGGAAACAGAGGGCGCTTGAAGAATGGAGATCGTTCCGTTAATTGCAAAGTTGAGCGTTATTGATGGCGAATTTGCCAACAATGTTTGGCTCTAGATATTCTAATATATTTGATCGTATATTAGGCGAGGTATCACTATTTAACTGTAGATATACCTAAAAATTCTTCTGCACAATAGGCTTATAATGTTCCTAATATAGGTTCAATGTTAACTGCTTGGACTATCAAAACTGCTAAAAGATCACCAATTCACCATGCATCCAAAGAGAATGTGCCATTAATTCTCTAAATAGGAAGTCATAGTTATTATGATATCCTAAGTATAAAAACACAGCTGGTAATTAAAGAAACACTTTTACAAAACATTACTACCAATAAATCCATTCATCTTCGCGCCAAAACAAAATCCCATTTTTATTTCGTCAATTAAAGCTAATGTTGTCGTTTTGCGGCGTGTGAGCCAAGAGCTAGTAAATCCAAGGTGTTCAGACGATCTGTCCGTCAGTCATGTCTTTCGATATCTTTGATACAACGTTTACTACACACGTTTTTATTGTACCTACCACTAGTTTTCGGTCGTTTCGGAAACATAAAGACAGAATGGATTGCGACGCTCGACCGTGTTCTTGTTTAATTTAAAAAAAGTTATTTTGGTTGTCTATGAAATATGTTGTTATTTTTCGCGGTATTTTTTTGTTCACAGGAAATGTTGAGTAAAATTATGTTTAATTTAAAATATTATTTTATTTTAAAAAGAGATATTTTTTTAGGATATTTCCATATTGTACTAGGTATTGTCAAATTTCCAAAGTCGATAGATGATATGCCGTTTTCCTATGGGTGTTATTAGAAACTACAGAAAGCCACCTTACATATTCCTTTCGCCTCGGCCACGTTCATGCATCTGCCTTCGTATTCACAACGCTTCGATTCGATTTCGGAAAGTCGTATGTCTATCTCGCTCGTTTTCGTTATGCCAAAAAAAGACTTTCCGAAATCGAAATCGAATCGAAGCGTTGTGAATACCTACGGGGGCTGGTCATACACGCACACCGGTTGTGTGTAGGCCTACTACGCCTTTGACAATTCTGAAGAACCTCATGAGTGTACTTATATAGAAATATATAAATGTCTATAGTGTAAATAATGTAAGTATGTATTTTAAGGAGTTAATAAAGAAATATATAATCGGTAATAACAATGATATTAGTCACCTTCTTAGGAAATCAAAATCTGTTTGTTTTAAAACAAAATAATTTAATATCGAAGAATAACGTTCTTCTTATAAGAAAAACAATCACATCTTTTGGAAGAAGACTGGATTCACAAATAGCGAGTCACACTGCGGCATAACTGGTAGATTATTTCCGTTTTGCGTCACAAATATCTATTTAATAAGCGCTTTTTATTTTTAGTACGCAAATATTATAAAGAGTGCTTCGATACGTGCCAAGAGCTGTTAAAATGATATACTGATGTGGGCCTAACAAATAACGTAGGTATACTGCGTTCGCATAAAGTTACCAAACTTGTAAACAAAAATGTGTTTTTGAACAATCAACTTTATAACCCACACCTTAGTCTAGTGTCGTAAGCGCGACTGCTGAGCATGGACCCCATGCTCCGGGGCGGATAGTGTTATTGGGTTTTTAATCAGGAATTTCTTGGTAGCAGCCACGTGAAACATAACTGTTGCAATGAGGGTACTACTATTAGGTAAATCTCTGACCAACCTATCGAGATTACGAGCTCACGCCTGTAACATCACTATTATGTTATGCCATAAAGTTCAACTTATTCTACAATTTCTCTTTTTATGACGTTTTCAAAAGTGCCAGTGCTCACTCTGCACCTAATCGACTTATGAAATGAAAAAGTGCCCAACACGCTACCGTCGGCTATAGCCGACAAGAAAACGACATTTTTCAAGTAGTTTTCATCTGTCGGCTATAGCCGACCGTGGCGGTCAAAAGGTTAAGACTACCCAAAGTTCATATTTGTTTAAGTGAAAATAGCATCAATTCGAAACAAGGATTTGAATACACTCCACGTATATTGTATGAAAATAATGTTTTTGTTACACCGTGCCTTGTTATTTTCCACAATATTAAATAGGTTTGACGCAGGTCCCATTTTATGGTTGACGTGAGATATTTTAAAGAGGAATTTCAATATTTCATGCTGAAGTTTACATAAAAACAATTCATGTGTTATACGTGTTTTATGTTTATCGATGTAGGAAAGTCTGTAGGTGTACCTCAAAAGAAAAAATAAATGTTTGCATTGAAAATATTTTATTTATACATGAGACTTCTCGTTAGTGTCAGATACACTAAAGGGATGTCTATCGAAATAATCATCATCATCATTTGCCCTGCCCTTGGGTGTAGGTAGCTGAAGACCAGTACTTTACCTCTAATCTCCACGAGGGCAATGATTCAGATGATTCACAATATTTTTACGCCATTTCCGTAAATAAAATATCTAAGACAATTAGATTAGATTTAGAAAACTAGTTCCAAATAATATTATAGGTATTTGCCAGCTATATAGTATATTCAATATAGTTATGTAACTTCAGGAATATAAAGGTATCGTAAACCTACCGTTCGTAGATTCCAATAGCTGGGGCCATTATTAAATATGGGTCAATACGAGCCACGTATTAATTTTACAAGTGCCCCGTTCTAGTTCAATATGTTAAAGTCTTTCACACACGCACTGTTATTATATTAGTCCGTTTTTTGGGGTCATGTCCTGAATCGATACTAAGGGCGAATTTCACAATTGATCAGCACATTTAAACTGCGTTCAAGACCTGTCAGTGTCAATATTTCCTAGCAATAATGCCACTGACAGCTGTTGAACGCAGTTTCGTTGTGCTGATCGCGTTCAGTTTTATTGGTAAAATTGCTTTATTTAATAGATAACTACTTAACTTTAACATAGAAGATTGTAGAGCTTTATTATCGTGCGTAGGGTGTGGAGCAGCTCCAACAGTATCCTAAGCATGATTTCAAGTCGCCTAGACTGTGTTTTCGTGGGTCGCTGTTGTGCCATCTCCCATGGGTTGCCACATCAGTGATCCACTACTATTTGTTTGTTTTTATGAAGTGTCAGTTTTTACTAATGTAGTTCGTAAGTCTTACTAATCATTTTTGAGTCATTTAATACTTGAATAAAGAAAATTCTATTCTATTGTTGAACAAGGGTTTATGTCGTAGACAGTTATAAAAATACAAGATATCGTACTGATTCATATTTACGGACGATGGTTTTAAATCTATTTTAAAAATCGTTGCCCGTTCGTGATTGTGAAATCGTGAGTACGATTACAAACATTTAAACTTATGTGAGTTTAAATACAAAACTGTCGAACACCTGTATAAAATTTCCGCGACACGCAGCGCAGCAGCCAATCGCTCAGCCGCCAAAAAAGAAACAAAAACAGAGAGCCTCGATAACAATATGACCACTATAAGTGTGCAGTTCAAGGTGGCGCTGCTTGTTAGGGAAAAATACATCGAAATGTAAAACTTGATACATTTATTTTAGTTTTGCATTTTCCCGACTGCTCAGATAAGTTGGCTAAAGTGTCATGTGGCATTCTATCAGCAATAACAATGAAGGAAAGTCAACAATGTATTGGATTGACCTATGTTACCGAAGAGCTTACGTCAATAATCCTGCCGAAAATAATTGTAGAAATTCGAATCGCTTTGAAAGTTTGTCTCTTGTATCGGTTCACAGGTACTTATTTCCTAAGCCATAACAAGTCCCAGTTCTTCCGTAGTGCAGGTTCTTAGGGTTGAGCATCATCTATAAGCATTGAATCTGAATTTTCCATGATCCTATCCTTTGCAGCACCGTCATTTGCTAGAGCGTGAAACAGCACGGGAGTGCTATCGCACGCGGTACCATCGACGGCGCTCGACTGCACGCTCTATTTCTCGTCCCCTTAATCATCCCACCTTAATACATAAGTCATGTTATCATCGATCCTAGCTAGTGGTTGAGGTTAGCAACCTATAGAAATATCGATTCAAACCAAGAGGTAAAGGAACCCTAAGGTTTTCGAAATACCGCATCGAAGTTGTGTGAACAATCTCTTACACGGGTAATCGTATCGAGGCGTCCCGCATTCGGCAGAGCCTGAATAAAACAATGGGTGCGACGTACGACTATTTAATACAACTACTAAGCCCGTTTCCACTAACATAAAGACACTCAAATATTATTGCACTGTTGGATTTTCACAGTCCATCCATAGTTTCTTTGGTCTTCCTCTACTCTTAATTATAGCCATCCACATTCATACCCAAAACTTTCCACACGACATTTACCACATTTTGATGGTCTGTAGTACCCTTAAATATGACCATACCTTTCAGATACACGCTGTATAGGCAGTATACTAGTTATCAAGCGAAATTTCTAAAAGTCCAGATAAGTTGTTTATTTAATGAATACGAAATAAACACAACAAAATCCTAACACTTATTTATATGCAAAATGGATTTTCAGCTCTAGAATTTCAAAATAAATATTATGTATTCTGTATGTAGCGGAGAGTCTAAAGTTGAACTCGTGCTCGGGAAAGTGAAGAGCGGATGAGAGGCGTCTAGTATTATCGAACTATTCATACGGAACACCTCACAGTAACACTATATTGGTACAGTCGGAAAAATTGATAAGTGGGCACACAGACAAAATAATTTAATTGTACAATGAAGCTGTTTTTTCCTGTCTGATTTTGAGACAAACACAATATCACATAACATAACGCTTGTAATCCCCGAAGGATTAGGCAAATGTGTAGCTAACATGTAGTACGACCATATTTCGGAAGTTATGTCCCATGTGATAGTAGGCGAGTCTATTGCCATCAAGCGGGTACAAATCCAGACTCCGTGGCTAGTACTGAGAAATCCCTGATCCGGGAATCAAACCCAGGGCCTCATGTTTAGCAGTCGCGCTTGTGACCACTAGACCAACAAGGCAGTATTTTGAAACAAACGAAGTACCTACAGTAAAAAAGTTACAAATAAAAATATTGCTAGAAAAAGTACCACCTACCAAATTGTTTTGCCAGGTGGCTCATATAACAATTAGCAAACATTTTAATGACCCTTATCCCCTTCGTCCCACTAATTGGATGACCATTACTTACCTGCTAAGCCAACAATTATATCGTGTGTAACTACAGTTCATAATCCGTCGCAGAGGTTAGATTAGTCAGCGGTACAGTGGACATAGTAGCAATAACATGCAGTATTTCAAATGGGAACAAATGGTCGGAATCAGCTGACATAAGCAGTGATAGCCTAGTGGTGTGACCGTTGGACTGCCAAGTCATGATGATGTAATATGGTTATGAGTTCGAACCCAAGGCACAAATCTCTCACATGAATCTGAAAAATCATTCACGCACATGAATCTGTAACTTGCTTCTCCACAAGAAATAAAGCCAAGTCAGAGGCCCATGGCCGGCATAAAAACTCTGACACCAGGTTAGGCACTAACCACACGAAAAAAACGCTCACATTCACGTGCGATGCGTTCGAATTTTTGGCATGCTTCAGGTAACAGGTTTTGGTTTAGCGTGTTTATGGCCATTTAAATTGAATCAGGCCAGAATTTGGCGACGAGTTTGTCACCTTCCGTAGTGTCAGTCAGTTCCTGTAACGTGCAGACAAACGGTCAAACAAGTCAGGGCTGTCGAAACGAGAGAACGAGGCAAGTCGTCACGTTTTGTGGTGTGTAGTGCACCATGACAAAAAGTTTACTTGACAACCGCGTTTGATTTCACAAAAAGGGCCTTTTTGGTTTACTGGGCAGTCTTACCAAAAGGTTTCATATTATCGAGTAACTGGGCTGTGGAGGTCAGATAAGCAGCAGCTCTATGTAAAATACTGGTATTCAGTTGCAGCCAGTCAGACTAGATGCATAGTTGGGGAAAAGGCTAGGCAGATGATGATGGCCTAGTTGACTTACTGGTTATTTTTATACCGTGGTGTCGGATATAATGGACCCATCCAACCGGTAACACGTGTGCTATCGTGAGGCGTTCATGTATGCTGAGGACAATATTGTGTCAAAAATAAATCTATTAGATTAACCTTGTTTGTCTGGGATCACTGATAATTTAATGCCATTTATGTTTGAATAGGATTTCCCAAAAAAAAACACTCTTTAGTTAGGTAATTTAGTCGAACAAATTGATCAGAATTTATGTATCGTGTATGCTTAAATGTTAACTTCACAGGACTGAAAAGGTGTAGGCGGCAATGGCAGAGAACAGCGTGGAAGAGGTCGAGGGAGGCCTTGCAGTGGAACATAAAAAAATGGATAAAAAGTGAAACAGTTGTCGCTATTTCTAAATATTAAAATTTAATGCTTAACAGTACGGAAAACTCCTGATCAGAATATAAAAGTGGATGAACTGGATCTATAGTACCTATATATGAAATATATTTATATTTTTTTATTAACTGGTTAATTTACATTTGCCCACATAATGTCTTGCAGCTGGTTGGTACATAAGTATATACAAGTGTATGTAGCATTAAGAAATATACGTGTATTTCGTGCCAGCTGCAAGTCGATGGGCAGTCCATTATGTGAAGGCTACTTAATATTTTATAGATTTGCTAATTACTTCCGCGAATATACTAAAGCAGAAAAAGTGACCTTTAGTTTTCAAATGTTCGATCTACGAAAAACGAAGGTGGAATAGAAAGCCTATTTTTATTTCTAGACTGGATACAAATAAGTAATATCTAGGTATAAGGATCTCTTGGCGCATGGCCCTAACCGAAACGAATGTCGCCATCTTGCTTTCTCAATAAAGGGGGCGGAAGATTTTTCAAGTATGAAGTGAGCCCTGCATGTCTTCCATCATTTTATTGTATTTTCAAAATGGCAGCCACGCATTCAACCTGTATTAATCAATAGCTGCTATCATAACAAACAAGTTTAGTACGAGACAAAATCTTCTAAAGTATCACGTGTCCGAAATAATGGTTAAATGCGTGGCCGCTATTTTGAAAATAAATTGATTGGCGAAAGTTGAGCAGACCAAATAATTCAAAGTCCTTTCTCAAAACCATTTCACAAACATTCAACAACGACCTATTTATGGCATCGAAGCGCCAAAAATCCTTGTTGCTATGTAGAGCTTAATTTTTTTTGACTTTATGTGACAAATGATTTCAAAAGTTTCAAAAAAGCATTTCGCCAAAAGCACAAAGTTTTCTTCTAGGTAATATTTTTTTTTTTAGTTTAATTTGTTTCAACAAAACCTCACATATAGATAGCTAGATGCCCTAAATACATAACCTACAAACAGTCCAATAACGATATTCAATTGGATAAAAGACAATGTCCAATTGAATAAATGATAAACACAAGATAGTTCAGACTATTGGAGACCCCACATTTTCTCCATGTATTTATAACGTAAGTGCCGTGACCTCGACACCCAAATGTCTGGAGTTTCCGTAGTTCTCTTCGTATTTTGCATATTTTAACAACACGTACATACGTGGAATATTTGCACGTAAGCCTTTGCTATTCGAGTAGTGAAAAGGTCGTGAGTTTCTTCTTGTAGTCAAGTGTCAAGTAATTCATTTAATTCATTCTCCTTTTGTAAAGGTCGATATGGCTGACAGAAAGTCTATTCGATAAGGTCATTAGGGGAGTATTTTTATGACTGTGTGATGTGTGTAAGGATTGATTTATTTATAAGGTTCTACTTGGCTTTCCTTTAAAGGTACGGCCGAGGGATCGAACCCAAGCAGACGCGTTACTTCGATCGTAACTTATTTCACCACCACTCTGCCCTCAAAAAAGTAATGGATAACATGTTCCACCAAACCAGAACCAAAAATCCACCATGTAGGCGCAGTCCGGGTTGGTGGATGACAAGTCATGTCTGCGAATATTGAATCTAACTACTTGAAAATAGTTACTTGCTTAGTTGACACTTCCTGTGGCCCAAGGGCTGGCTTTTACATTGGCCAGTGGCTAAGTGTTGCTACACAACGTGGCAACGCCGAGAGCCTCTTGGGCACATTACCATTTGACAGCGTTGAGGAGTTTTTTTATGTCTTTTATAGTTGGTTGTTAGTTTATTGATTTTGGTTTATTTAATAGAGTTACTCGTAAATTGTAATAATGTATATAGTTAGATTTCATATTTCAATAAATTAGTGCTTGAAAATGATGTTTCCTCATTTCGTTGAATACAAAAACTAATCGCCAATCGCACTAGCGCCCCTCGATATAATTTAGATAGAAAGATACCTGGACACTATATTGTGGCTCAGCTTGGGAGAGACCCATGTGAGTCCAGCTGTGATCTGGGATTGGTGGATAGATTTAAAGACAAAGCATCGTTCGAGCTCGGTTGAGTTAAATCAGCCGTAGGTACCATGATTCTATGTGACCGAACATCTGGTCAATAATCGTGCCATACGGTATATAATGTTCACATCCATTATTAGCTGAAAACCTTATAATTTTTCCTCCTTTTTCATAAGTAGGCACATTTGTTTAGCTCGGGATTTAGCAGATTTAGATCACTAGAACATACACTTGTATTTATTGGTTAACGTAGGTCCCCATTTTTTTTTATTAGTCTATTCTGTTCCACTGCTGGGTAAAGGCCTTCCTCATTCCTTTCCAAGTCTCCCGGTGTTATGCCTTCTCTGGCCAACAGGTACCCATACTTTGGAAAAAAATAGGATGGGACCAACCACAGATAACCTATCCGTGGGATCAACTAATGCACAGTCGAAATATTGAGTGAAATTTATAATAATTAAGTAGGTTTCTAAAACTCACACGCAATTCTCCTATCAGAGGGTTGTTATGTTACACTTTTAATATCTTTTTTTAGCTATCCATATCCATTGCCATTCAAAATTATACCATCCATCCAAACTTTCGCATTTATATTAAATAGTAAGTAAGTTAAGATGGATTAAGAACTTTATTGAAAATCATTCGGATTGTGATAAAACAGTGTGTCACGCAATTAGGGTGGTACCTACAGATTTATCACCGGCTTCAAACAAATGACCCACAATTAAACACATAGAGCTTGCAGTAACTCTTCATTAACAAGTCGCAGTCAATAGGAACTGCGCAATTAAATTAATTTAATGAGAAGCTTAGATAAACATGTTACTACTAAGGCAGCATCGTTCAAAGGGATGCACTTACAAACTTAGTTTTTTTTTCCGGTGGCTTTGCTCTCATCCTTGGAGATTTAAGTATCCTATTAGTTAATCCGGGGTATGGACCATTATATTATATTGAGATAAAAAGTATAAGATCTGCCTAGCCTTTTTCCAACTGTGTTGGGGTCGGCTTCCAGTCTAACCGGATGCAGCTGAATACCAGTATTTTACATGAAGCGACAGGGTAAGACTTTCGGGCCACTGACTACTTAACGACTGTCAAAGATGAACTATTGACAGCCGGGACCAACGTCTTAACGTGCTTTCCGAGGCACGGAGAAACTAGGTATGTAATGGGTGGTCACCCACAAACAATCAAACATCCACATAGTACCTACCTATTAGTAAGATCCTACGTGTACCATAAGTTTTTTGTTCAGTTGAAGAGAAGCTACAATTTAAAAATTGTGTAAGATAAAAGAAAACCCTTCGGTTTATGTTAGAAACAGCTGTCTCGTACAAAACTTCAGCACCTACACGGTCAAAATGTATATAGGAACAGCTGATTTAAAAAAAAGTACCGATGAAAAATTACTATGGGGGGGTTCAGAATGATGTACTTACTGAATACGTGGCAATCGTTTTAGCGTCGGTATCCCTTCCAGCCTGTATATATCACCGGCTTCAAAGTAATCACCCGTAATTAAACACCGACAACCTGCAGTAACTCTTCATTAACAAGTCACAGTGAATAGGAACGTCGTAATTAAGTTCATTTAACGAAGCTTAGAGATAAACTTGTCTACTAACGTAGCATCGCAACTGAAAGGGATGCACTTTACAAACTTAATATTGAAAGCAGTGCCAGGAAATTGCGTTTACTATGTTGTTGAAAATGTCGGAAGGAAGTGCAGATAAAACGATTTTATGCTAAGCTAGAGAACTTGTAGTTTCGATTTTCTCCGCCAGATTCTTAAGACGAAATAAATAGGGTTCTCAGGTCTTAGAAGTCACTTAGTCCCCGCGGCTCGTAAAGATTTGGGATTTGATATTCCTGCTTTTTAAATGACTATCTTTTTCCGCAGCTTCGCTCCCATCCTAGGAAATAAAACGTATTCTTTGTGCCAATCCAGGATATGGACTAGCTATCCTGTATTTCAAACATTCAAATGTGTCGATACTTGAATGAGTAACGGACATCACAAAATTACCTAGTGTAATAGAAAACTTGTGGTAGAGAAGCGTGTGGCGGCTGGAGAATGATGAGCCCAAGGACATTTGGACTAGTCTTGCCTCTCCGAATAAAAATAAGAAAAAATAAAATAAAGACATGAAGAAGGAAATACGAGTCTTAAGATTAGAATCTTCAGTGACCTTGACCGAACCTACAAAATCGTAATAAAATTCAAACAGACTTTCTTACGTGTGTAGTTTGGTACATTTGCTATGTAAATGTAAACAGATTACCTGTAGAACAATTGTTTCTCTGAAATTGTCCGACATACGGTGAGTTGCGCTATCTTTGTGTAGTGAAAGTTTTTAAAGCTTTTTGCCCAAGTAAAAACAGTGCACAAATTATGGTAACATACTGAGGAACCAATTAAGTTGCGTCACTTGATCACCGTAAATGATACCTGTCAGAATTCATCATGCATCATGCTTAGCAAAGATATTATACTGCATCATCATTCTCCGGCCCTTATCCCATTTTATTTGGGGTCGGCGCAGCATGTCTTCTTCTTCCATACTTCTCTATTACTCATCATCTCAGCAGTCACCTCCTTTCTTGCCATATCATCCTTCACACAGTCCATCCATCGTTTCTTTGGTCTTCCTCTACTCTTATAGCCATCTACATTCATACTCAACATTTTTCTAATTACATTTGCTTCATTCCTCCGCATATCATGTCCATACCATACCACGATAATCGATGTTCATATCATCCTGCATATCAGCCTATATTCACTCTCTGCTGGATATAGGCGTCTCTTTTCTTGTACCAATCTCCAAGTTCCTGATGGAAAATATGCGAAGTAATGCGAGGAAGTTACGGACAGTTATGCGGTTGTTTGTATGAGATATGAGTGGCGTCTTACATTATATGATATTGTCAAAGCTAATTCGTGTGTCTTCACGCTAAATGTTGTATCTGCGTGACAAGCGGCAGCTGTCACGTTCATTTCACTAACTGTGTGACAGACGTCAGTTAAGAAACACGGAGCCTTTGTTTATTTTGTTGTTAATTTCGGATGTCTGTGCCGATTTGCTTGAATGACTTACTATTGTTTTTCGCACGTTATGTGCTATTGTTGAACAGTTCGTAGCATAAATGTCACATGTCTTCGAATTTTCGGTTCTGGGACATGCTGGTTTCCCCACTATACACGATGTTTACCTTTACAATTTTGACGGCATCTTCTTTCTTTTTCGTGAGGTTAGTGCCTAGCCAGGTGTCAGAGATTATATGCCGCCCGCCCATGGGCCTCTGTCTTGGCTTTATATGGCGTTGAGAAATATCAGTCTCTCAGGCATGCTGGTTTCCTCAATATATTTTCCTTCATCGAAGCAAGTAATAATTATACAATACGCACATGAATCCGAAAAATCAGAGGTACGTGTCTTGGGTTTGAATTTTAGACCTATGACTTGGCAGTCCGACGGTCACACCACTAGTCCGTGATGAAATAATTTCAAAAAGTAAAGCACCGCCCTTAGGTTCGAACCTTTGTCCTAACATCTCGTAAGTCAAGGCTGTTTACTCTCGCCCACCAGAAACTACAGAACGCCACCTGCTACGTACGATCCCTACATACTCCTTTTGCTTTGTCTACGTTCATACATCTGGTCATACACGCACGCCGGTTGGGAGTATTCCGCATCCGACCTATTTCAAGACAATCGCCAATTAGTTCGATGTATAATATGTCTTGCGTGTGTTGCTTGGCTAATATATCTTACCGCGACCTAAGCTATTAATGAAAATTCCGTGTACACACAATACAGGGTTGAAGGGACAGCGTCGCTAAAACGGTTACCAAGTATTCAGTTTTTCGTCGGTTATTTAAAAAAAAAACAGCTGTTTCCAAAAAAAGTAGAACAGATGATTTAAAAAAAAACACCACTGAAAAATATCCATGTGGGGGGTTCAGAGTGATGTAATTTTTATTAACTACGTGGTAACCATCCACCCTGTATAAGAAGATCAGAACACCAAGAAGCCCATCTAAAATTATCCCAAGAAGTCACTAGGTATAATTAATTACCGTAAAAACCCTTATTGAAGTCATAACACGGTAAGTGGTCTGCCCCCTGACAGATAGCTTAAGCGGGGTATTACTAAGGGATGATTTACGGACGTGGGGGGCGGGAAGCAAATACCTATGTCATCTCGCTTCGCCGAGCCAGTGTTTATGGCAAAACTGTTATGGGCTTGTATGGTTTCCGGTAATTAATGTGTCAGTTTTTGGTAGCGTAATAATTATATTACAATGAGCTTTTGCCCACGGCGCCTTCAGAAAATGCCAGAAATTGTCCCTCGTATTACCGGGTTAAAAAGTATTCATGTCTTATGTCGGCCATGGTCTACGTATGTGCCAAAAATCGAAATACGTAAACGTAAAGGTAACAAATTTACTTTCGCATTTTAATAAGGATTCCAATTTTGCAAGAATATAGGCACTATCGATTCCACTAGGATTATTTTTCCTGATCAAAAGTAGGTAGGTACTACCTAAGTACCTATAGTCGACATTTAACCTTACGGTGGTAAAGCAATTACGAGGATGACTATACTTTTACATAATTCTCTATATAAAAACGTATTAAGTAAAGTGTCTCAAGAATAGCGTTTAGCCGTGAAAATACTTAATAGGCTGATTAGGAAGCCACTTAAAAGAATAGTCTCTTTACACTCTATCGGTTGGTTTAATTTCCTATAGCATACGAATTAATTAGCTGGGTTGACTTCACTCTTGGCGAACCCTATCGTTTTTTTTTTTTTATTCTTTAATTTTTAGCCCTATCGTTTATCAGCATAATTTAATTATTCATTAATTAATTGACTGATAGAAGGGACCGATTGTGTGCTCATTAGCTTGGCAATTAATTTATTAATGAGAAAATTTTGCGCCCTCAATTGGTTGCATTAAAGATCCACCCTGTGGAGTAATTGCGAAACATTTCATTTTGACAGAACCACAATCATTAATGCGTTATTTGCGTTGTCGAGAAGACGAATTTTTCAAATGTATGCAGCACTGGATTAGGAATTTCCTTCAAAATCCTTCGGATCGTTAGTGCAATTCAGGTGCTGGCCAGTCAGTCTTTATAACGCCTAGCTCGCCGGCCAATATTCTTACCATAGATAGTTACCAACTATTCTTGTACTCACTTGCCGATAAGCCAAAGAAGAACTAATGGGGCAGATACACCACAAGACTTTCAATTTGCAAAAGCATAAACAAACAAACAGAAAAATAAACAATAAAACGATTACATAATTTAACGTCTTGTCCGAACATAATGGATTCAGTGGAGCTCCTTGAATAATAATAGTCTATCGAATGAATAATTTATTAAAGTGCTTCCAAACGCGGCCATGTTTCTTTAACATGGCTGCTGAGTTGAAGACAAGTGGAATCATATCTAGTGCTCTTTGTGGAACGTCTTCGGAACTATTGTGGGAACTATCTTTGTTGTGTGCGGGAATATGGGCTTACTATTCGTATTCAACGCACTATGGTAATTTCGAAGCTGCGTGGCATTCGCACAGGTCGCCTACTATGACGTTTTAAAGCAGGAATGTTTTATTCCAGTTTGGGAAAGCGCTAGACATCCTGTATAGCTCTGTCTCTTTTCCAAACTGGAATGTCATTAAAAGATTCCTGCTTTATGGCGTCGTGATAGGCCACCTGATCCCGCGAGGTCAATGGCGGCCCAGTCCTTTTCACAGAGCGAGGGGTATAACTGTTACCCTACAGCAGTGGCGCGCTTAGGAGCCAACAATACGGCAAGCCCATAAGGCGGCCATAAGGCAAGCAAACTGTTCAGAATTCCTAACATCGTGAAGAGTAGCAGGTTATAAGGGCAAGCCAAGCTCTTAGGCTGGTTTGAAAGTACCGCCACTACTCAGCAGGGGGAACATTACTGTCTGATTATTCTACGCTTTTCCATATAGAAAGTTATTATGGCATTCGTGACTATCTTCATATGTACCAAGGAATTTTTTGGGACTGGGCTTACACCTACCATCCTTCAATGCAGTACATGGCTCTTCAAATGGGGTTATAACAGCGGATACGTAAAAGGTATTTACATAAATGTGAGTCCATCTGTTTGGAGGGCAGCTTAACCTTGTAGCTAAAAGAAATCTAAAAGTGGATCTTACAGTTTCTTAAAATGAATACCATTATCAGGACACATGAATTTCTCTTCTGATGAACCCTAAATTTCCAAGAATAAATAACATAATTTGGCCTTCCCGAAATCGGGTAAAAACACAAAGGACCTTTTAAAATCCTACAAGTTTATTACTATCCTCAATCCTTATAAAAGTGTTTAAACGGTAGAAAACCTCCATCGATCGGGAAAACTAGGACAATGGAGAAGTAGATACGCTTATAGCGATTACTCAACCAACACTGCTTCTGAAAGCCTGATCAATTCATCTTTCGTCGAACCTAATGGCAATGTATGATTGGTTGGCAATGACATGGTTGATGGTATTTACGTTAACCAATCAGAGTGGTTTATACCTAGTTGTTGTTGTCATTCACGCGTCATCTTTTTAGGAATTTACGCTGTCTGCGCATGATCGTGTGGCCGCGAGCTACACGATTATGCGTGTTCCGGCAGTGCAACCAACCTAGGCAAGCGCGGCTTAACCAATGGGCCCTACAGAGTACAGACTCACGCCGAGAATGCCCGAGATCACCCGAGAAGCGTGAATGTGATTGGTTTCTCGTCATCTCGTTCTCGCCTGTTCTACGATCGGTGTCGGTTTTTTTGCCCGCTTCAAAGGTTTTCTCGGGTGAGAAAAGAGAACGGTACCTATCACATTACTGTTCGGTCTCCGTGCGACGAGGTAAGACGTTGTTGTGCCTATTTTACAAGCTAGTCTATGGCTGAGTTACTATTTCTTAATCTGTGGTCATATATTATTTCTAGGCATTTTGCAAATTATTTCGTTCACTTTTGAGTTTTGCTACAATGTCGTCCATTCCGGATTTCGATTCGAGAACTCAAGTGAGAAGGTGGCATGAGTATAGAGACCTTCTCGGTTCTCGCGCTATTTCCTGGCGAAACTTGTCGCGTGAGTCTGTGGGGCGTATAAAGGTCGACCTGAGCGGCTGTTAGTAATTAACCACATTGTTGATATCAATAAACGCATTTTACTTTATTGTATACATATACATATATGCATAGCTTCGTATCGGGATCAGCTAGTAAAATGAGGTGAAGTGATGTCGATATAATGAGATGTTAAGACCAAATCTTGCATGAAATAAATGTCAAATTAGAATAACTAGATAACAGGACACGCCACAAAGTTATCAGCACGTAAAGGAAGAATTAATTAGTGATTATTACAGGGGTGTCGCGTAATGCCTTATCCATCCATCACTATAGTAATTAATTATTGCCAACCCTAACGACTGCGTCTAAAAGAGGGCACTTCGTCTTAAGATGGATGGCGTTGATGGGTTACTAAGCAGATTGGACGACGTCATTTGGAGTTTTTTTTTCGTGGAACGTCATAATTTCGTGAGGGTTATAGAATTTATGGGAATAATCCTTTATAATCTTGTGTTCATTGCTTAAGCTTTCCAGGAGCGGTGATGTATTGTCGGCCCTTTTAACCCATGAAATGAATAAAAGCTTCAAATTCAGTGAGCTAGGACGTTCATCAATGGAGCTGGATGCAATTTACATACAGTTGTGGTTCAGTGGTTCAGGCCTCTAGTTACGTGATGAAGATCGTGGGTTTGAATCCCATTAGAGACTTTGCTGTGTGGGAGCTCGTGGATAAATAATAACAAACGCTCGGGTCAATCTTCAGGTTAAGTATATGCTAAGCCGCGCTTGCCTAGGTTTGTTCGTGGATGGGTGACCACTTATTAAATACCGAGTTCAATCCGTGCCTCGGAAAGCATGAACCGTCGGTCCCGGCTGTCATTTGTAGATCTTTGACAGTCGTAACAGGTAGTCAGTGGCCCGAAAGTCTGAAAAATCAGTCTTACAAAGGGGTATAGTATAACTCAGTACAAACTGGGTTGCGGAGGTCAGATAGGCAGTCGCTCCATGTAAAATACTGGTATTCAGCTGCATCCGATTAGACTGGAAGCGGACACCAACACAATTAGGAAAAGGCAGGCACATGTGATGACGTTGTGTAAATAAATATTTAAAATAGGTATAAATGACTTTTTGATGATGATTACAGCCGACTCCCTCACCCAGAGAGCAGACCCAGCCTTGGGAACATTATAATGATTGTGTTGTCAAAAGTAGTACAGTACTTATACTGTCGGCAACAACTTGGTCACAGCAGTTTACTACCTCGCTCCTTGCTGACCGGACTGGCCAATAACAAACCATGTTGCCCTGTAGATTATTATCTTTATTGTTTGTGCTGAATGAAGAAGAAGAGCCTTTAGTCCATTTGAGGAAAGATCCAGTCACGGAACGTTTATACATACATAATATATCTACATATGTGGGGGGGTTCAGAATGATGTACTGAGTACGTGGGAACCGTATTCGCGTTGGTGTCCCTTCCACCCCGTATACAAATGCGAGCAGTTAAATTGCGTTTCTAGTTCTATTTCATTTCTAAATCTTATTCTAGCAATGTTCAATATAGGTCACCCGCTTACAGAAACACTTTGTTATACAATAAGGATAGTACAGACCGCATCGGGAGCGCTTAGTTTTAACTGAAAGATTGATCGCTTGGCGGAAGATCTAGTGATCGGACAGCTAGTGCTATTTGTTATAAGGATTACTGGGTTGCGTTGGATGAAGGTTTTGTGTAACATTTGAGGTTTGTAATATTTATTTATTTGACTTAAATTTTTGGGCAGGCCATATCTGCCGCATGTCGCAACAAAATTGGGCCAAAGTGGCAACAGATTGGGTTCTAAACAGCAGAACCCGGCGACACGGTAGACCCAGAAGGCGATGGCGTGACGAACTGGACTCTTACCAAAAGGATGGGGCCCAAATAGCCAAAGAGAGAGAAAAATGCAAAGAGGAAAGGGAGGCCTTTGCCCTGCAGAGGGACACATAGGCTTGTAATAATAAATCATTTTGGTCATTGGTTTTTGTACTTACTCATTATTTTCTCAACTAAGTACGTTGAGGTCGGCAGTCCGATAAATAAAGTCACCAACAATGGCGACAGTTTACTGAACCCGGAAGAAGGTTCTATTATGAAAACAGAATATAATACTTACCAAGTTACTTAATGAAAACATTTCATTAACATGCAAGTGGGTCGCTTGCATGCATGAACGAATTAATTAAATGACAGAAACTAAGATACTGGCATGGCAGACGTGGTAGGTAATTGCATTTTATGTTTTGTTTCAATTTGCTGAGCTCGGGGCTAAATAATAACCGCACGGGTCGAGTTTAAGCTGTTCTTGCTGAGGTTAGTCCGTTGACGGGTGACCACCCATTACATGCAGAGTTTTTTCCGTGCCTCGGAAGGCGCGTTAAGCCGTTGGTCCCGGCTGTCAATTCTAGGTCTTTGACAGTCGTTACAGGTAGTCAGTGACCCGAAAGATAGAAGATGATGACGTTGTTTCAATTTCAATAGCTGGTGTTACTTATTTGTGCTATGGCAGGTGGTGTGACGATGTGTTCTGTAATTCTGTTCCTTCACAATCATGGTTTAAGTGTCGGGTTTGTTAGGTGCACCTCATAGTACCTACACCCACATTTCGCCAGTTACGTTTCAGTCCCATATGATAGGGGGCGAGCCTATTGCCCAGTCCCCTGTCAACCAGTCACAAATCCAGATTCAGTGGCTGATACTGAGATATCCCTGATCGAAAAACGTATTTGCCTCTTCACCTACGACGTACCTATGCCGTGAAATTATAGTTTATACGTAGCAATATCAAGCGTGTACCCCAAGTCCCAAGTAAAATCGAAAAATTCCGTGCCACGATAAAGAAAATTGGTCGTACGCTCTAACAAAGGAAAAACTTGGAGAACACGCATTCTTTGTCAGAATTCGGGACATGGCAAGTGGCGACATCTAGCGAAACTTATTACGAAGTTCTTGCACAAGTTGTGTGATTAATGAGAGAATGACTGAGGGAGAGATATCAAATATACATCAGTTTAGTTGGAACGTTTTCGGGAAAATTACGTGTATTAAATCGCAGTAATTTCGGGATTTGTTTAACAATTGTTTATTTTTCTGTCTGAAATAGTTTTAACGCCCCATTCACGACTTCGGGGGGATATGCTATTTGCGTCAAGCGACCCATGCACGCATAACTTGTTTGCTTCGCGTTAGTACCGTTGCACCGCAAGAATAAATAGTATAGAATAGAATGCTTTATTTACAAATAATGTAAGTAAATTTACAGATCAGGTGTTACGTTGTTTAGAGAGACCGCTACCAGGGTCGTGGCATGCTCTAGATTACTTCTTTTATTTGTTTTCTCCGCAGTCGCTGTTACAAGCCGCATGTTGCTTCATCGTGTGGCTCGTGGCCATGGGGTAAGGGCTGTGTCTCGAGTAATCGTTTCTTATACCCGTATCTATAAACAAGTCAAAGTAATTACTTGAGTAAATGTTATTTTTTAAGATAAGATTTTTATTATGTAGATTAGTTATTTCCAAAAATTAAAATTGTAAAAAGTTAGAATTCTTAGCTTTGCTTTCTTCGTCGGTTCTTACTTCGTTTAAATTCTAGTCTATTAACTTAAGTAGCTCAGGTAATTACATTAAATTGACAACAGATACGGGTGTGATTTTAATGAAAGATACCACCTGACACCGAGCGCGACTTTTGGTACTGCGCGGCGCGGCGGGCAGAAACAAAAGACGCTCGAGCGTTTCTCAAGACGCATCGCCCGTGGTCTGAAGTGGGCTTATTGGCAACAGATATTTACATAAAAAGTTACAGGCTACAGCTAGTTACATCTATTGAAACGTTAATCAACCAGAATAATTAAATAAAACATCTCCAAACGGCACAACCACACCGTCAATTTGTCGCATAACGACCCCGATCCCAGCGAGGCAAACATGATTAGATTATTCATTGATTGCCCGCGTCCCAGTAGACATAATATTAGCATTAACATACAGTATTTCAACTCCTTTAAAATACTGGTTTTCAGCTGCAGCCGGATGGACTGGAAAAGGTTAGACAGATGATGATAATTTCTCACACTTTTTTTTTTGGTCACATTCTTTGAAGAAGAAAAGAAAAAGTATTTATTAGTCTCGCACTGGACAAAACAGAGTGATATTTTGACAATAAAACGAAGATTAAAAAAAAGAAAACATAAGAACAAATTAAAAGCGTTTACACGTACTCCAAGCATGCTTCAGGTAACATATTGAATAAGTTGAGACTGTCGCATCGAGACAAATATGTATCTATAACCTAACATTAAACTTCATAGTTCTTTTGAATTGAATTTTTTTTTTGCAAAAATGTTTTATTTTACCCTTTAGTTATCGTATCACACACAAAGCCTTGGCAACTATCAATTTCGCAATATTTTTTACTTCGATGACATATTTTTTCCAGCTATTTTGATTTAAAAACCAAACTACTGAATCGATTTTGATGTCATTTCTATGGGACCAATTGTGAAGTGTATATCCTTTCAGATAAAAGAAGAATTTTAGAAATCGGTTTATAAATGACGAAGATATGGGGTAACAAACAAAAACTATCCGAATTGAGAACCTGCTCCTTTTTTTGAAGTCGGTTGAAAACGAAAAGATCAAGATACGGTCCAGCCATGATAGGGGTCGTCCCTTAATCACGTGAGGTTCAAATAGGGGCGAAGGGGGTTCAGAAAAAATGAGTAAATAACCAGGATGGGGGACGGGGGTGATAACGTGAGAATCACGTGTATGTTTACGTGGGATGGAAAAAAATAATTATTGTGTTACATAACTTTTTTTTCTAATAATGAATAAGCGAATTTGTGTCGAAAAGTCTGATAAAAATATTATCAAAAAGTATTTGGTCATGAAAAAATACACGTGATGCTGGGAGGGGGAATGGGGGTAGCCTAAAACCTCACGATGTATCACCAAGGGGGAGAGGCAGGCTATAAAACTGGTCTTAAAAACCTGACGTGATGAAAGGCTGGCCCAATTGTGTAAGGTCTGTAGTTGCTCTACCGCGTTTGATTTACAAAAAAGGCCGCGTTGGTTTACTGGCTATCTTCATACTGTGCCCTCGTCGGTAATTACACAATCGGGGGTCTCTAAAGGACAATGGGGCATAAACCGACCCCAGTTTTATTTATTGATGTATGTATTTCATTAAAGGGGTTACAGATTCATCATAATTGCTATTTCAGGACTTAAATGTACGCAGTGGAATATAAGTTTTCAAGGAAAGCATTGGCTTTGTTCCTTTGTTATAAGTTATTTAGTACTATACCTGTGTTGTGTGTTCAAATATTATGTTGGATTAAACAGAAGTTTGATGAAACTCATACCAGTTTGATGGAAGTTTTCACTAACACTAGAAGTCTTCTAAATGAATGCCTAAATGAAAGGGCTTTGTTGGGGTTTTGACGTTCGGTTTTGCGCCAAGAGTTTGAAGTCCAACAGTGTATTTAATATTTAGACATTAGTTTAGGTGACGGTCTCGTTGGTCGAGTGGTGGTAAGCGCGACTGCAGAGCATGAGGCATTGGGTCCGGTTTCCAGGTCGAGCAAAATGTTATTGTGTTCTTCCATCAGGAATTTCTCGGTAGCAGCCATGGAGTCTGGATTTGTGCCCGGCTGTTGGAATACGCTCGCTCACTATTACATGGGACTTAAAACACAACTGGCGAAATGTGGGTGTACTATTTGGAACCTCTGCCTATCCCTTCGGAGATTAATTATATAGGTGTCGCTTCGTGATTGTAAAAACTAGCACGAGTAACGATTGCCGAAAGGAGCAAAGCTTATGTAATTGTGTGGAATGAATTACAGTTTTTTTTTTTCTGTCAGTTCTTTCTGTATTCGTTGAATGGAAAAATACTGCCGAATTGCGAAACGGCCTTTCTATCATTATCTAAAGGATTTCGAAAGAAATTCCTAATCCATTGCTAAGCATATGGTGAAAAAAGAATGTAGTCAAAATGAAAGGCAATGCCATTGTGAGCGTTTTTACGTAATTACGATTTTTCATAAATTACTTTCGATCAGCAAAAAATAAATAGACTCAAAACATGGAATTATTAGGTATATGTAGGTTTTTAAGAGAATGTTGAGAAAAAAATTTAGAGTTACTTTTATCTTCTTCATACTTAGTTTCCTGAAAACGCACTCGATTCTAACTTCACTTCGGTCTTAGCGTAACAGAATATGAAGTTCAAAGACTACGAGTAGAATACGTTACATAAACTAGTTCTAGGAGTTTTAAAATATGGTTTTCCTTCAACAGATTGTATAGTTTTCCATCGCGGTAATATAACTTCATCATAAAATAGTTCAAGAAAATGTTATGTAGAAAACTGACGAGAAAAGTTAATAAGATTTGATGATATGTTGCGTCTTTCGCTGTTCTGTTATGCAGGTACGTAGTAGAGAATAGAACCCACATACATGCATAAATTCACGGCTTTTCCCATGGGGATAGGCAGAAACTAAAGAATTAAACCTGCTACGATCCTATTATACTCCTTTTGCATAAATCTTCACCAGTTTTTTTATAAACTGCCCCACACTACCCCACACCCCACACACTGTTTCGTGGGTGCGTTTAAAAACATTTAATCTTACATACACAAACGGCCAGACCCGGAGTAACTATCAGCTGTAGGCCATACAAATATTTGTTCCGTGCGGGGATCGCACCCGCGCAGCAGTCAATCGCTCAGCCACTGCGCCAACCGTGTCGTCAAAATGCGAGAACCTCCTACCTCCTACGCACCGTTCTGCAGGTCATATTATTAATATTATGCAGGTCCCACATGGCTCTATTTTACTTGTTAGTTTGGTTGACCATCCAAAAGTAACATAAATAGGCGTTATCGTTTTATTACACTAACATTTCGGGAGATGTACATATTTTAGCAGGAAATTCAGTTTTAGATGGTCTACCTGCCGACTGCCACATCAAAGGACATTGGTACGTTTGCTGGGAATACACATCTCTGCTTTACTGGAATCCGTGCCTAAGGGCGTCTCGCTCACTACACGGCCACGACCACGATTTTTGGCCGCAAAAGCTCCGACCAGGAAGAACGTTTAGTCGCACAACCGGGAATCTGACCAGTTTTGTTCAAGATAGCAGCCAATCATGCGACAAGTCGTGGTCGTGGCCGCATAGTGCGCGAGGTCCTTATTCGCGGTGAGTCGTGGCGTCGCGTGCTCTAAGCTAAACATCTTTTACATCTTTAATTTGTTTTTTTTCCAAAGTAGTGAGACGCATGTCTCGTGGCCCAACTGTAACTGCTACCGCTCTATTTTATTTAATGAAAGTTTAAAATTCTCTATATTTAATGAAAATTTCAAATTGCATTGATAAAATCTGCACAAAAATCAACTGAGCTGTATTTCAATAAATAGTATTGGCATTTACGTCGGAAAATATGATTGTTTCAACTGACATGCCGGAATAAATCTGAATCAGTTTTTTATTGAAATGTGAATCATAAAATGAAAAATATAGCTCACGGGGAGGCTGTTAGCTGATCTGCCAATAAAAATAAAGTGTGATCGGTTATGCAACGTGATTTATGAATCTACAAGCCGTGTGATGTTTTGCTTGTAGCTTGGAATTTGCCATCGGCAAAAAGTACGGGATTTCTTACAAACTTTGACCCAAAATTTAACCCTTTAAGGGAAAGAATTACAAAAAATCATTAGTACTCACTTTCTATAAATAAATATTTCAAGCTTCTAGATTCAGCGGTTTTGATTATTTATTTGCATACGTACCTACTTATTGTTTTTATGCCAATTTCAATCAGTGCAATAATAAATACCGACACAATTTCCGTGTTTATCGGTTAAGCTCTTAAAGGGGATTTGGCTGTCCGCTGGCCAGATTTTTACAGTACCTTAGGGTAGGGATTAGCTTTTTAGCCGGGTAAGAATAACATTGGCGTTTTAGGAAGTAAGTACTTACTTAGTACCATACCGAAATACAATCAGCACAGATTCTCGTTATGTGTGCCATTTCATTGTGTTGTTTGTGTCTAAAATATTTAAAAGAGTATTTTTGGCGTAATTGATGATTTATACAGGATGGAAGGGTCACCGACGCTAAAACTGATACCACGAATTCAGTACATCATTCTCAACCCCCCACATATGAATTTTTCATCGGTTATAAAAAACCGCCGTTTCCTAAAAAACTGCAATACCTACACGCTCATAATGTATGGAACAGCTGTTCTTTTTTAAATAACCGATGAAAAATTTCTATGTGGGGGTTCAGAATGATGTAGTTTTTTGGGTAGTTTTTTGAGTTACCATAACCTAACTATAAGACCTACTGTAACACCAAAAATCACACTAATAAATACTTTGACTTTGTACTGAATACGTGGTAAGTAACCGTTTTAGAGTCATTGTCCCTTCCACCCTGAATATCATCATTGCAATTTTAGAAAGGTCGATTGTCGATTCTTTGACCAGTGCGTGTTGCCAGTCATAATTTTTGGCAATAAAACGTGGTTGCTCCCTGTGGGCGTCGTCAGAAGGCTTTCAATTTGTGTTACAACAATCTTCTGATACTTTCATTTCGTTTACAAATGTGTGTAGTCATGAAAAATATACCTACCCACCATACCATTATATCTAGATAGCTTAGGGTACTAAAATAAGATTAAAAACACTTAACCTTTTAAACGCCATCGTCACATATACGTGACAGCAAGCGCGTGCCCTGTACGCCAACGACACAAATATGTGACAAAAAATGCGATGCACTATAACACGAAATAAACAATTAAATCATTGCTTTTGTGTGTGTTTTATTTGTATACCGCAAATATATAAGCTCTTGTCTTTTTAATAATATTGTTTTTAGATAAAGTTTTGGAATCCCTATTCTTTTTGAAGGTATTTTTTTTGTATGCGGAGAAATTGTGGCTTGGCGTGGAGGGCACGCGCGTGCGTTTATGTTCTGGCTTTCAAAAGGTTCATGCGTATGGTTCATCCCAATTCAAACAACACACGCATAAGCTAAGAACGCGGTAAACTAAAGAAACCGGCGAATCGCGCCCTCAATAATAACTGCTTCCATAAAATGTTAACATTGGACAAAAATCAGGGCTCGTACCTAACCTGACATGATCGTAAAAACCGTGTTAAGGTTCCGTATACATTGCTAGGATCATTGTGGGGTTAGAAGGTGTCGGGTTACATTCAAAAGGGTTTTTTGTATACCTACCTTGCTGAATTTACATAACATAACATTACGACTGTTATCCCTGAAGGGGTGGACAGACGTGTGAATAGTACACCCATATTTCGACAGTTATGTTTAAATCCCATGTGTGCGAGCTTATTGCCCTCAACCGGCCATAAATCCAGACTTCGTGGCTGCTACTGAGAAATTTCTGAAGGAAAAACCCAATAACACTTTGCCCGACCTGGGAATCAAATCCAAGACCTCATGTTCAGCAGCCGCGCTTGCGACCGCTAAACCAACGCGGCAGTCAAACATGAACTTACATGATTTTTTAAATTAAGATCGCTGTCGAAAATACTGACATTGAGTGACAGTCTGTTCAAGAAATTGGCATATAAATCTGTGCCCAATAAGGCTCGTAGCATCCCTAAGCAATGCACCGGATCGACACTCCACCTTATTTTTACTATCAGCTGATCCCTATCAGTTATGGGGTTCAAAGTGATCGTTGCAGTATGGAGTTTCATTGAAATGACGGTAAATCCGATGCAGTACATGTATATGAGCTTTTAAATTGGATTAAAAAAATTGCAGAATCTGAGTATTTTTAGACAAGTGATTATGGCAGAAAACTTGGAAATCTTCCGCTGTGTTTCAAATCAATGTAACACGAAGAAAGCGTTCGGTGGAAACGTTTGCAACCGTTTTAAAAGCTAACAAAACAAACATTTTCATACAGTCGTTTGATACAGAAAGACACACGGACATAAATCAGTAAGAAAGACATAAAACCAGAACAGTATCTTGAATTCATTGCCGCAATAAATCAACGTTGCTTCTGCTGGAAAAACGAAACAAATCAAGAATACTGCACTGCAACGAAATATATCTCTATCTTCGGCACATGTTCCACAGTCAACGAGTAAGCGAATAGCTATCGACTATTTTTTGCTTAAGAAAAGTACAATAGTCCCGTGCCAGTAAAAATAGATACATACCAGGTGTAAACGGACCCTTCACGAAGCCTTCAACCAAGCATTCTGTATATCAACATAAGCAACGCTACCAAAAAGGTATTGCTGGGTAATCCCTTTTTTTTTTGGAGTGCAAAATAACTGTTCTCTACTAATCAATGTAACGCACTCAAAACATTTTGCTAATGGATGCAGGGATCATGGAGGTATTATTGTTTATTAACAATTGTGTATACCCATATTTACAAAATAAAATTCTTTTCTATTCTATTCATGGTACTCGGTACATAATTCCATTCATACATTCTTCTCCATAGAGATCTACGGTTTGTTATGGACAAGTGCAGTACTTGCACAGTTATTATGCTTGTGAATAGGACTGTAGCTTATTTTTTTTTTGTTTTTGGCAGTGCAAAACTGTCTGTAATGGTCTAATTGGAATAAATGCTTTGAGTTTGAGTTTAATAATGCATACAAGCAGGTAACTAGCTGCGAATAACCGCCCGCCGCACTTACCCGCTCATAACTGTGCAATAGCTTTGTCTGTGGATTTGTCTGTTATGCTACACATGTTTTCTTAAATAAATTGCCCAGCTACCAAACTATCCGAACCACATATTTGCTGATCGCTGACAATTTTCTAGCTCTACTCACTTTTCGCTGATCGCCGGCGGTGCGACAAGCGCCTTATGTGCTGTGTTGGATAGACCGGGACACGTGACCTCTGCCGAATAAATCTTGCTTTCCAATGGTTCGTAGCTAGTTGCAGACGATACAAAATGTATGGGGGATTGTGTTTGGAACGAAATGACGCGGAGAAGATTGGATAATTTATTGTTCATGTGATTTGTTTGGTAAAAATGGGTAGAAATGAAGAATTTTTATAATTATCAAGGGAAACCTGTGTTTTTCTTACTTACTATATTTATGTACTTTGAAAATTACCTACTGTAAGTAATGGAACGAGTATATACTAGTAAGTAATGGAACGAGTATATATTATGTACATATAGTACACTCAGCCATATTTTGTCAGTTTTGTTTAAGTCTCATGTAGATAATATCCGCAGGCGAGCCTTTGCCATCAACCGTGCACAAATCGTACTTAAGACTGCTACCGATAAGAAATTCCTGATGGGAAAACCCGATAACACTTCACTAGTTGTTGGAAATGTAACCCAGAACCTTGTAGTCAGGAGTGGCGCGGGTGGCCGCCAGATTAACTTTTATTTACATACAATTATAAGACAAGAAAGTTTCCGAGAGGTTAATACTTTTTTTTCAACAGTAATTTATTATTTTTATATTTCAATGTATTTTTATATTATTTTCTAACTGTAGTGCCTAAAATAATAATATGTACATGTATAAAAAGCGAGATAAGTAAATACCTAAAACCCAGAGGATAGCCGAATAATAAAAAAATGAAATCAGCCAATCAAATGGATGATGCCATTGAATTGACCATAGTATGATACCTCACAAAGGCTGCGTTCCCTCCATTCAAACAAGCGAATAAATCCATTGAGAGAGTGCTCCGACATTGGCACATCCGCAGACGCGGCACGCTGGCACACTGCCTACTGACACACTCGTTACAACTCACCCGCTTCCTTAACCAGATAAATCCCTTTTTCTTTTATATAAGGATAATCGAAATATTTGCATAGTTACTTCATGCGTTTTCCTCTTGGGGTTTGGCAGGATAAGAGAAAGAAGCTACAAAACGTCGGCTTATGATATTGTTCTAAATGCTTCATTTAAATTCAGGGATCTTTTCGTACAAGCCAGTTTTGTTTATTTTGGGCACAGTAATTATACTAAGTGACAGATCTGTCTCAATGTCTACATAAACGAGTAGATAACTGGTATCCTCAGTCTATGATAAATCCTAACTGCAACTTGTCGAAATCTTTAATTGCAATCCATAATGTACACTTAAAGGTGGTAAAAAAAAAAATAGAAACCATTATGGAGCCTGTCGGACACAGCTAATTTTTAAATAAGTAGAGAGTGGAAGAGCGCTTTATTAATTTTCCTTGTTAAGTTGTCAGTTCCAACGTGAAACGAGTTTGTTTCATTGCTGTGGTAACTTAAAAATACATAAGAGGTGTGCCTTTAGAACACCCACATTTTGCCAGTATGTTTAAATCCCAGAAATAGGGGCCGAACCTATTGCCACGTTACGTTATTATGTTGAAAGATATAATAGATTTAGAATTTCACCACCACGCATATTGCAAAAAAAACTTAAAGAAGTTTGAAGACAATCTCATAGTGGTAACATAGCAATGTTACTTCGCATAGGATTGCAAGGAATTAAATGCTTTTACGGCCGAACTCTCACAGCAACTAATTTGCCGTTTTAAGCAGAGCTTTAAGCAGCTTGAACTTAACTTGGCACCTTCCAGAGCTTCGTTTAGAATATTAGAAGCCTGCTTAAATTAACAGCAGTAATATAGTGGCAGACAGCAACTGCAGCTAACTGCGGCCCGGTTCACTGCCTCAGGCGATGCGACTTGTGTCCTTTACGTGAGTACTGTCGCGTCGCAGTGACTCGTGGCATGCTCCAATGGTAGCTGTACACTCTCGACCAAGAGCTCTCTCTATGTCTCTGCCGATACATTACGCCAAAAACACGAACACGGGACGGAGAGACAGCGAGGAACACTACATCTCGTGCCTACACCTAGACTAGACGAGCGCTACATCTTGCACTCGCTCTGCGTTGGAGTGTCTCGGCGAGTAAAAGTCAAAGAATCTCTCCCGATCGCACGCACTCACGAACCAGCCAGTTCTGTGCAATCGTCCACTTCCTCAGAGTTCAGTTTGTTTAGAAATTGTTTATGGTGGCGGTTTAGAATTTATTTCACTCGGGAGTGTAAAGCCACCATAGTCTACTGTTTTGATTTTCTTTCCATGCAGTCGCTGTCGGAAGAGGCAGGGTCGTGGCCAAGCGGTGTACTTGTTAAGCGTGTTAGAAGCCGGCTGAAGTTTACAGCAGTAATATAGTGGCAGACATCTATTGCAGCTAATAATGTCGGAAATAGCGCAGTGACGTAGGTTCCGCCTTTCGAATACATTTCAGTGGAGACGAATTTGTATGAGTTACATTACATGATAGGTAGGTAAAATCTTTGCTGAGATATTGGTGTAACTTCCAGTAAAGAAAACTAATTTTATGATTGTGTTTACTGTTTATGAAATTGATTTTAAAATTACATGTACATTTTGAAAAAGCCATAAAAATGTTGTTTCGCAAATTGTGGGTTTTAAAGTAATTTTTCCAAAAGCACATGTTTGTTTGGAAAATAAAATACAAACGCAAGTTATGGATTAGCGTAATTTACTATATAATATTGCTACTTGCTCGATAGGTAGTGTTTATGTCGTTAATGATGAACTGCCTTATTGGGTTATTAATGGTCGTAAATTCGGAGTTTCTCTCGAATTTGATTTTCAGCCGGGCAGTTGTGTTATTAACCGGCAAGCCTTGTGGGTATATACCTATGTAGAATACGGCCAACGTCCCAAAGGAAGGCATTAACTGCAGGAATACAGGCCGTATTCCTACAGTTGGAACATATTAGTTTGATTATGCTAGCCATACATAAAAACTAAAGAATTGAACGAAAAAGATAAATATTTTAATGGAATGATATCGAAGATGTCGGATATATCATTTTTTAAAGCTTCAAATAATAATATCAATCAATAGCTTTCAAACAATAAAATGGAGAGCAGCAAACATACCTACTACATAATAATTTATTTTATCGTAGTATCGTACATTGAAAACGTTGGCAAGTCGTAAATATACTTGCGTTTTTATTGCATAATGGAATATGGACGTCAAAGTTATAGTAAAAATCTTACATGCTGGACAAATATTGGAAGAGGTGTTTAATATAAACATTAAAGATGTGGTTAATAACTATCAAACGGAGCAATATATTGATATTTTCATAACATCACGACTGTAGCCGTCCAAGAGTTTGGCAGAGGTCTTCACCAGAGTTAGGCAGAGTGATACCGGACCGTACACCCCCATTTTGCCTGTTATGTTTAAGTCCCATACAATATCCAGGGAGTCTGTTGCCATTAAGAAATTCCTAATGGAAAACCCGATAGCACATAGCCCAAGCTGGGAATAGATTGCAGGACCCCATGTTCAGTAATATTGCTTGCAACTATCGAAGATAATAATGTATATATTTAGTTTACTCTATTTTATAAATTAATAGAACCCAAAGAAAAATATTTTTAGTATACAGTACAGGATTGAGTGTTGGAGAAGTGTGTGTGTGTGTGCTAACCAAGAAAGTCTGTTCATATTTGAAAGCCCAGAATTTCGGAATAAACGCTTACAAGGCGTTGACTATGATAAATGATTTACAACACCGAAGAATTCTCGTTACAGCGCTCATTAGAATTTATCATTTCGACGTTTGGCTACCGTTACACATTTTGGATGATTTAAGGAGAAATTTTCGCAAATGGTGGTAACCTTTTCCCAGCCGGTCATTCACCACGAAGGTCAAGGACCGCTACGGTCATATGGGTTAATGTACAAATCACCACGCTTGATTTGATGAATGGTGACAGTAGAATTTAATTATACTGCTGAGTGTGTCACCCTGAATCGCTTTTTGTGTTTGCCAGGAGTGAAAAAAGGTTATCATTTTTGTACGATCACCAATCGCATTTCGTAGTAAATGCTATTGGTTTCTGTTCCTCTTATAGCGTCATAGTGTACAAGTGATGTATTACCAACATAGTTTTAAGGTTCTATACCTTACTCTACTAACACAGATTGTATTTTATCATTTGTATGTTAGTCTGTGTATTCTCAGGAATAAATGAATGTTATGTTATACTTAGTAGAATGTGTGTATCATGGGTAGTCTATAAACAAATACCTATGGCACCTAGACTCAGAACATGCCAACCTGGTGTCAGAGTTTTAATGCCGCCCATGGGCCTCTGACTTGAATACCTTTATCTGCAGGCAAATGTTAATTTGTTCAGTGTAGGAATCTAGCCCACTACTAAGTTACTACAAAGTGCTTGCGCATTGCATTTAGGTTTCACCTAGTGTTAATGATAACAGGCATAAAGCACCCGAATGGGGCACAAATACCAATCGCTGAGCCACTACCTTATCCACCGTGCAATCAACGCAAAAAAGCGTAGATACAACCATGACACCTATATCTCTGCCTTCATCCCAAGATGCCACAACAAATCGTATCCACACCATAATCCAATTGAACAAAGAATCTTAAGCAAATTCAATTACTAACTAATGCAATACTGCTTGTAAATAAAAGGGCGAGCATTTAATGTGATTACGTCAACGTAACATAAACAGTCTGAATGTCAGGGACAAGTTTATATCTGCCAGAGAAGATGTTGGTGATGTAAGTGGTTGATAAATATATGTATAACATCAAAGGGCACATCAATATGAGGTGTCGCCTGATGAAACAAAGTTCTAATGGCTCTTTGAAATCACTGGCAGTTATTCGAATAAAAAACAGCAACGATGCTTCTGCATAGGTGTGAGGTGTGGCAGTTGCCCAAATTAGATACGTACCTATATTAATAAATCCAATGCTATTTTTTTATTCCTATACATTATGAAAGTGGGTAAAAAATACGGCGACTTATGTATATTCATCCTTTTGGAGCTACGACGCCCAAGACAGACATTCAGACGACTCATAAAACGCCTCACAGTTTTTCACCGTTTCCCTGTTATACTTGAAGGTCAGTGCAATATGTATATTCTTATATTCCCAAATTATCAATCGTCACGCTATTTCTTCCTCCTTCTTTAATAACAAACTATTCCCTTTCCACTTTTTAGAAAATTCAGTTCGCCATAACTTAGACCACACACCAATGAAGCCATGGTGCCATACTGTCTACGACTTCCACTTTCATAACATTTGTCTGAAACAACATCCAAGTTGTTTGTCATCCCATGAATGAGGACAATAGGTTACTCCATCCTGTTTGTAGGCCATGACACAGTTGATAACTTTGCCAAAATAGTGTTGGAACTTAACCTACCCTAACAACACTCCGTCTTTTCACGTTTTTCGAAGGTTGATGATCTTTTATTAAACAGAAGAAAGAGCTTGTGAAAGATGACTTAATTTCGCAATTCCATTTTGTTTTGTTGCCAAAATTATCAATTTATAAATCACTGTACTAAGATTGAAACCTCAAATTATAAAAGTTTCCAGAATCTATATTTTTTTTCTAAAGGCCTGCCTCGAGTTCCTCCAAAAATAAGAATACAAAAATAAAACGGCCATCTTTTTCGAAGAATCTCAATCATCTATCTAATACACTGTAGGAGGCAAAAGGACCCGCAAAATAAGCGAAGTACAAGGAAAAGTAATATCTAAATTAATTACATGACTCCCCAAAGATGTTTCGATGGTATTATTTTAATTAACCGAAGCACGGAACTTAGACAGAACGAATTTATTCGCATTTTATGCCGTCATCATGGAGTTTCAACAACGATCCCACTTCAGGAGTTTACTGTTTCTACTGAGAGGAATCAACTTTTAAGTGGTTTGAAGTTTCTAGCTTTGTGTTTCATGGGATGGATGGACTCCAAATTTAATATGTAATTTATTTGATTAATTCCTGGTTTTCTGCTATTAAAGTTGAAGGAATAAATGCTTTGCGTGAACTTCTGCTAAACATAGAGTTTTTATGAATTTTATGATCAAAGCAGAAACCCAAAACATAATAATATCGGCAAATCAAAACAAATAGTAAACATGGTAAATATCACGTTCTAGTGTTAATGATAAAGAAGAAACAGTTCTTTGTTATAAAGAACCTTTCATAGCAATTTAACACGCCAATTGGTAAGGAAAATGCAGTTAAGATAATGTCAGAGAATCACCTTAAACAAAAAGTCTGAATGATCTACGATTGCATCCGGATTTTATCAGCATTCATACACAAACTCACGCCTTTTTCACATGGGTATTAGCAGAAACAGTTTCAGCCATTTTAGCTGCAATACAGTGTAAATAAAAGCCACTTTACTTATCGTGGTTCTGGTCACGAAAACAAACAATACATCTAAAAGATTTACCAAGAACATTGAATAAATGAATAGCTACTGTCGGGTTGCGGACTCCTAGACCTCGGTGACCCAGTTCTGTTCGTATCTCATAGGTTGGACAAAAACTGCGGACGCACTTAATTTGTCTTTCATTGTCGCGTAACAGACAGATTGAGTGAAATAACATTAGTGGAGATAAGAGGGAAAAACTGTGAGGAGAGGCATTTTATTACTTTGGTATGTAGGTACCTCCCTTTTTAAGCAAGAAGGTGACTTGCGTGAGATTTATGTTTATTTTTATTTATGATTTTACGACGCGTTTAGGTAATCCCAAGATCTTTGGGTATCCCAATAATACTTGCAATCGCAAACGGAATGATGAACGGATGATTTTTAAGGAAATACATAATCTACTTAATGCTTCAGCAGTTTGTAAAAGTCGTCTGTTAAATAACGCGATGAGTTTCAGGATATTGACGAAATGAAAAGCATTACTAATGTGTGTTACGTAATTTGGCTGCAATTACGGTTTGTTCTTTTATTTATTTCCATAACAACAATAATAACAGTCTTACCAAGGGGTATCGTATTACCCAGTAACTGAGTGTGGAGGTCAGATAGGCAACCGCTCCATGGCAAATACTGGTATTCAGCTGCATTCACTTAGAGTGAAAGCTGACCCCTATAGTTGGGAAAAGGCTAGGCAGATTTTGATGATGATGATGATTCATTAAAAAAAATAAAGGAACCTTACCAATAAAATTATCCATAGAATTAGGCTTGAAAAATATTTTTTCTGAAGCATATTTAAAACTCGTCAGACTTCGTAATGTTTCTGCCGCAGTGTTCTTAAACTTGGCTTTATGCAAATACTGGTTGTTTTAAGCTAATTAAAATAACATTTCTCAAGAATAAAGAAACCTTTTCCACCAACAAACAACAAGGAAAATTAAAAATTAATAATTTGAAACAACGCTAAGACTTACCGAAATAATAATTTACTAAAGAATTTTAAATCAAAGACTACTTCAATTTTAGAGCTTAGCCATTAAGTTAAAAGTCTAAGCAGGTTTAGGCTTACGTAAATACTGGTTATTTTGAGCTAATTCAAATTACATTTCTCAAGTATCAACACATGAATTGGACAACGCTAAAACTTACCGAATAAATAAAATTTACTAAAGAAGTTTAAATCAAAGACTAACAGCCATTTCACAATAATTTTACCTCTCTCTTACAGCAATCCTTATACGGCAAACTTATTACAACGAAACTAGGGATTACTTAATGTTAGCAATAATTAATGCATCATTGCTCAGAGGTAAAATAATCGCGTGAAGACTGTGCCTTAATCTTAGAGGTAAGATGAAGTTGAATGTCTAAGCAGGTTTACGTTCAGAAGTTCCGCAGTACAGTAAATCCCGCCTTGGCTTGTTTGTTTACCTACAGGCAAACTCGGTAATTTGATCTACATCTAGGGAACGTTAATCAGAATCACATAATTATTTACTCTACGCTTCTTTTCGGGGAAGACGAGTTATGTTGAGAGCGATAAAAACTTTGGTTGAACATCAGCTTCTACATCTTTGAAACCGCCATAACTTGTTACCGCTTTTTTTTAAATTCTCCATTAAAAAAAGTATGGAAGCAGTTTTTACTCATAACCCATCAACTATTTATTAGTTCCATGCCTATTTGACACACCGAAGTCAAAAATAAACATGACTTTCAGGTCAATTTTAAATCAGGCACAAAATAAAGTTTTTCTGGACAATTAGGACGAAAGGACGAAGAAATGTCAAGCTACATAAATATTTGTATGATAAAATATGGTAAATATTTCATCGGTTGTTAGGTTGTTGTTTCTTTTCAGTCTGATAAACTCAGACTACGTTAGAAAGAATTTATTTTCAGGGTTGAGTAAAGAAAACCTTTAACTACCTATAACCCGTATTTTTCATAAACCGTCAAAGATTTTATGTTGTCTCAAAATCTCTCCTGTTTTCAACACTCATAGGGATAATGATCCTTTCTTTGTTGAGAAACATTAATCTAGCCTTAAAAAATCACAATTGGATCGCTGCGGTATTCGTAGCCAAACTACAGACTACAGTCTGACCCAAATAAATAAAGAAACAATAAAACCTCCTTTCGAATTCAGTGTAGAAGTGTTCCATATTCAAATGAAGTTTAGTTTTTAATGTAATCAGCCAGGACTGCATCAGAGTCGTTTAGTTTGTTCCCGGTTTCAATTTGTGAAAGTTGTATGCAGCATTTATTATGCAGATAGATTCCGTTGCGTCTAGCTGTTATTCTTTTATTAGGCCTTGTTTACTGTTGTAATAAAACCGGCTTTTTATAAAAAAGATTTTGGTTTTATGACTTTGGATATAGTTTATTTTTAATTCAACAGAATTTTTGATAAATTTTTTCAAAACAAAAAAAAAACAAATTGAAGATTTTTTCGCAGAACATTATGATTTAAAACTTAATTTTATCACTGGTAATTTATAATATTTTCTACTTACAATTTCAATTTCAAAAATCCCAATGTTTGGAATCCTTTATAGAGGTCGTTGTAAAAGTAAGTAGAGCGAAAGGTTGAGTTTATTGTCTACACGAGTATTGTACGTATTTCTACGTTTCAGAACAAAATGTTACGTACTTACGTTTAATTTTGAACCGTAAAACAGATTCCGGTTTCTGTTAGATTGGATTATATATTTAGTTTTATTGTGTTATAAATTTTCATTATGTTTAGAACAAAGCATAATAAACGATCAACAGAAGATAATAAAAATTGTATACTTCCTGTTACGCAACCAAATCCGTAAACAATAAACATTTTAATTCATAATAACCCACTGCAAATATAAAAAAAAACAACCTGTCTCAAACCGCTCTAAAAAACCAATCACTACGAGAATACCACCTTTAAAAAAATCCAAAAACACTAACTTCTAAATAAAAAATATATGTTAAAAAAAACAAATGACAGTTGACAATTCGTGATGATTTACTAAATTCGAATTGAACTCACCGACGAGTGCCGCGAGAACCGCGAGTGTGGCAGTCGCGAGCGCGGCCGTGGCGGGCGCGGCACGGGGCATGACTGCCGGGCATTGGAAAAACGCCGGCGATGTTGCCAGTACCAAGCGGAAAACTACGGCAATTTTCCGCATGGGAAAATTTTATCGTACTTATTTGTTTGTGATATGATTGTGAATCGCTAACTTTGTTATGCGCACATCATAGGTTATCTACATTTATGACGCGGATTGATACTGATAATGGGAAGACCTGAAGATTTATCGAGCCGAGTTGTGATAGTTAGGTATCTATCTATTGGTATAAACAGATCATAGGTTATCTTTGATGTGGTGCAGTTTAAATGAACCATGTTGTAATTATAGGTACCTACCTACCATTTTTTTTTGTTTTGCGTAAGACCAGCCGTCTCAAAACTATTCTTAACTAGATTGCAGTTACTTTTCATTGATGCACTGCGTCTGAATACGATACAATTTTACACGTTTCTTTAATCTTAAGCGAATAGAATAGGTAGATAGGTCACCCACTTAACATTCACAGAATTCAACAACATTAAACATCACACCAAAAAAACCGCACAACATCCACGTCTCCATACGCCTGGCAACCCCAGCGGCGTCGCACGCTCGCCGCACGCGGCCGCAGCACGCCGCGCCCCCGCCCCCGCCCTCACCCCGCGCCCCCGAATGCGGCACTGCGCTCTGTGACGACTCCACGCTTGCACTGACTCCATTGTCAAGCGGTATGCGTGAAGAAGTTGGGATGCGAGTTCGTGAATATTGGAGTGCAATGAAAAAGTCTCGAAAGGTAACGGTAAGTATTTAGGTTTTGGAACTCCCAGGGCACACAATCCCACCACCAACGTGCTGACTGACTCGGTTTTTATTGCTTCGCAGTAGAGTATGCTTCTCGGGGAAAAAAGTGTCTTCGTCTTGGTCGAACTTGAATCCACCCCAGCACTCAAAATTCTGGCCTTAACTCCCACATTTCGCTAAGGAAGACAGGAGTTAAATCAGACCTCTATCGCTGCGTTTGGGTGACTCAGTGATCTCATACGGTCTATGTTTCGAGAACTAACCAAAATTGCTCTTCGTTGAAAGGCACTTGTTTCTATGAGATTTCATTCCTGTTATAAAAAGGCAGCCCCATAATTATAATAGGCAACTTTTAAAACGACTTAAAAGACGATTGGAGCTACTTGATTTTATTCCACGATAAAATACTTACATTTATAAATTTTTTGCCAAAACCAAGTCCTACAGAAGCTTGTTCAATACCTCTGCAATCAAAACACTTCACATAAACTTACAATAATCGACAGTGGACACACGCACGCTAGTGTGTGATACAGAAACATTCATCTCACGCTAGCACCTAGTTACCACTCGCTGCTTATCACCTCACAAGTGCTAGCGATATGGTTGTATCGGGGAGATTGCTATTATTATATTGATGCTTAATGTTGCAATTAAATCGTGATTTTCTGTACTTTGTAGGAGTTAGAAAAAAGAACACTTGAACAGATTTCGCTATATTTTGCGTAGATGTTTTGTTGTTTATGTGTTATAGTGATGGTTCTCTAATCCCAATGCGTTTTCGTTTGGTTAAAAAGGTAAACAAATATAATTGAAAATTGTTTTATAAGTATACAGGTAATACATAAGCAAGTATAGCCTAGCCTTTTCCCAGTTTTTTACATGGAACGACTGCCTATCTGGCCTCCACAACCAAGTTAGTACTAAGTAATACGATACCCCTTGATAAGACTGGTTGTCACACTTTCGGGGCACTGACTACCTGTAACGACTGTTAAAGATCTACGAGTATTTACAAATAACAGCCGGACCAACAGCTTAACGTGCTTTCTGGGCCTGGAGGAAACTCGATACGTAACGGGTGGTCACCCATCCACATACCAAACTAGGCAAGCGCAGCTTCGAAGATCGACCCCAGCGGCTGATATTATTTAGCCACGATACACACAAATGAGATATTCATACTGTATTTTCATTGTTATTTTAGCACTGATTTTGCAGAACAGTTAATTTTATTGTAGTTGTTATAAGGTTTAAGTTAGAGGTAAAATTATTGTGAAAGATCTGTAGAACTAATAAGTACTAAGGAGATATGCAGTCCTAAGTGACTTAAAATGCTGAAATACTGAAATGAGGCACCATTCATATCCTCTACTCTATTCCATGTTGTACCTATGGTATTAATAATGTGGAAGACAATTATATTCAAGTTAATCTCTCTCATTAATGTTGATCCGCTTTGTGATTGGAGGCTCCATTGTTTGATCTGGCACTAATTGATTTTACAATGTCTTGGTTCACTTCCTAGAGGTTGTAATATCTCCCCAGTTTGAAAAAACATGAACACCGATTTCTGGAATTGGCTGTTGATAATTCATTCAACCAGTCATGTTTAGTTACGCTTCGGTAATTTTCGTTCCAGAAACCCGGCCTAAGAATCTTTGGTTCAATACAACCGTAATCCGTGGCATTTCGTAGACGATCTACGACCGCTTATTGCGTCTACGAAAGTCGTAGACGTAGCAGGCTACGAAGAAATCTGAATTGGTAGTTAGTGTAGCTTCACACGTGCTCTTGTGATTAAAGTTGATTCTTATTTCAAAATTGTGTGCTGCGTCAATAATAAAAAAAAATGAGTCGTGGTCTACGTTAGCTCTGGGCCTTTTTCCTGCAGCCTTGTGAAGATTGCATTGCAGGCGAACAGTAACAACCTGCTATGTCATTGTTTCTAGTGTGCCTGTTACCATAGTGCTGTCCTGTATCTTAACATAACATAACATCACGCCTAATCCCCGATGGGTTAGGCAGATTTGTAACCTAACCTAACCTAATGGTACACCTACTTTTGCCAGTTATGTTTAAGACCCATGTAATGGGAGGCGAGCCTATTGCCATCAACCAATATATAACCTATTGTCACATACACAATTCCAGATGGAAATGATGAAAAACCCAATAACACTTTGCCCGACCCGGGATTCGAACCCAGGACCTCATGCTGATCAGTCGCGCTTACTACCACTAGACCAATAAGGCAGTGTCTCCTGTATCTTAGTATGCTTTTATTGTTTAAGTTCGTATGTTCTGAACTTATACATAAACGTAAATCAGACCAGGTAGACTATACAAGTATGCGTTACCCGCAAAGACCGAACCTGCGCGATGAGTAGCCTACAGAGCCAACCGTTTAAAATAAAAAACTTTTTTGCAAAAAAAAAACCGACTTCCAAAAAAACACTAAAAAAGTGGAAAATAACTTTACTTTCGGAAGTTGGTGACTACTGTTTGTTTCATTGACTTTTTTGCTACCGACTTCCTAAAGTAACGTTATTTTCCACTTTTTTAGTGTTTTTTTTGGAAGTGGGTTTTTTTTTGCAAAAAAGTGTTTATTTTACCCTTTTAGTTATCGTATCACACACAAATACTTGTCAAGTATTAATTTCGCAATTTCTTTTACTTGGATGACATTTTTTTTCAAACTGCTGAACCGATTTTGATGGAATTTCTATGGGACCAATCGGGAAGTACATCCATTCAGATAAAAGAAGAATTTTTCAAATCGGTTCATAAATGACGGAGATATGAGATAACAAACACAAAAAAAAAACATACAACCGAATTGAGAACCTCCTCCTTTTTTTTGAAATCGGTTAAAAATAAGGTACAATAATTCCTGATCTTCGCAGGGTTAAGCAGAGGATTGTTACCTAAAGTCACATTGCACCTGTTATGTTTTAAATGAGTGCCAAGTTGATGGCAATAGAATCAATATGGCATAAATTATGACTTCAGGCTACTGAGATGTGCGTAATGGAAAAACCCAATAACACTTGGATCTCACGCTCAGCAGTCTCGTTTACGACCTCTATAATGAGGCAGATACTGAACATCCTTATAATGTTTAAAAATAGGTATGTCTTCAACCATGAGATATTAATCCAGTAATGCGGGTAACATTATGCCATAAAAACATCCACATTCCACACTCATCACCAAGACGACAGCCTAGATTGTCGGATGTTTTAATGACACCTTTTAATTACAGCCTTTTCAGCGCTGAATCCTCCACGGCTGAACTTAATGAAACACGCTCAAAGGGATGAGGCCTCTTTCAGCAGCTTTCTGACGAGCGCTTTCTTCAGCTTTTTGCTTGTTTTACACGGGATCTTTTTTTAGTCCGACGCTAAGTTTAACTTGGATGTTTTTTTTTACTCTCCTTTGTTTTAATAAGTTGGGTCTTGTTACATGGTTTTTTCAAGTGATTAGTATTGTAAGTAAAACATTATTATAGTGTTTTCATTCGTGTGGTTAGAGCCTAACCTGTGGAGTTACCATGACGCCTTAATGCAGGAATATTTTAGTTCTATTTCGAGAGAGAGATAGAGAGAGATGTCACTAGATAGCTGTATTGCGCCATCTTCCACGGTAAGCCACCTGGTGTCAGAGTTTCTATGCCGCCCATGGACCTCTGACTTGGCTTTACACGCCGACGATAAATATCTCTCAGGCATGCTGCTTTCCTCACGATGTTTTCCTTCACCGAAGCAAGTGATAATTATAATAAGATAATCATTCTTGGGTTCGAACTCGAGAACTATGACTTGGCAGTCCGACGGTCACACCACTAGGCTATCACTGCGATTATAGTGTTACAAGGGTGTTTTGGCACTTGAATGGCAATGCCAGGAGGGCGCTATTGGTGAATATTTATAAAATTTTCTACGGAAAATGGAAATTGAATTCAAGATGGCGGCGATAGTTCCAACTACGGCCACGCGCAAAAGAACAATAAAAATAAAAAAAAATAAAATTTTATTCAAAAAATATAAAGGTATAACATTAAATACGTTACAATGCAGCACTATTGTTGATATTTCTTTTGCTCCTTTCTTTAAAGTATTGCTTGTTCTAGGTGCCTATAGTCTTGGGGAAGACTCGTTGCTCTTTGAAGGGTTAGTAAGGATTTTTTGACACGTGACCGTCGAGCGAGCTGTGAAAGAACATACGCCATTATCTTTTCATGGAACAATTTCACAAGTGTTTCCCAACAACGGCCACGAAGTATTCCAATTCATATATGTACACTCTTCCCATAGGGGTAGGCAGACTACAGAACGCCGATCCTTACCTATACTCCTTTCGCTACGTCCACATTCTTCTTATATTATACTGTTGACCCTTCGAAATTATTTACTTATTCAATTTTGAAATAATATTTTTATGTACCTACCACCAGACTTTAGTCCGTAAAATCTAACTTCATTAATACTCGTATTACAGCTGCCAAACTGAAGGGACTAGTAGCTTTGCTAATATTAAAATAAACAATCACAAATGCATTTATGTAGTCAGTATTTTACGCTATGTAAATAAATAGATTAGGGCAATTAAATTAAACTATAAAAAACATAGTCTTTAGTAATTATGTACCTACATCCTAAAAGCTGTCACTTCAATCAAGTTAAATTTTAAGAATTCTAAAAGCACCCGCTTTCAGGGCTCGAAATATCACCCTTTTTATCATTTACAAAAGCAGAAAAGCTATTCTGGTACAGACATTTCAGTCCCACAATCGAACCCACGACCCTTGTCACAAAACCCGTCCAGTCCACTCCGCCATTAGGCTCCAAAAATAATCATACTAAATATTCTTAACTTCAAAAATAAGTAGAATATTTAAATCGACTAATTAAACCATTGACCTCCAAGGGTTGTTTATTGTCCGTTGCCTAGCAACGAAACTCCCCTAGCAACGGATTGAATTATTTCAATGACAAGTTTTGTAATAATTATTTAGTAGTATCAAAAGTTATTTATTCGTAAAGAGGAAGGCAAGATGGCTGGAGTTACAAGACCCATGAGTCAGATGCGAAAGCTTGAAACTGTGAGTTTATCCTTATATTTTAATAGATTTTCTATTTCACCGTCGAGGTAGACCGCGGCGAACGTGGTGTGACGATCTGATCTTGTTTACGGGTCGAACATGACCAGATATCGCTCAAGAAAGGGAGGTTTGGAAGGAGAAAGGGGGGGGGGGGGTGCTTGCCCAGCCGTGCGACACATGAGAGGATAGCAAAAAAGAAAGTGTTATTATATGTTTCCTTTGCCTCAAGACTCCACGTGATTCTCTGTGCTGTCTATAACTTAAAGCTACTTACTGGTTCTGAGCCGTTCATTGCAGAATACAGAGGTTTCATAACTATCTCAGTCATCTTTATCATTTGCCTAGTCTTTTCCCAACTATGTCCGAGTCGGCTTCCAGTCTAACCGGATGCAGCCGAATAACTACCGCAGTATTCACTCATTTCTAGCTATAAAATTGTTTTTTAAACTGAACTGTACTCATGGTAGGCTTCTCATACTTAAGGGCCGCTCATTCCCAAGAAATGCAGTAGGTTTAACTGATCGTTGATCTCCTTAAGTTCTGAGAGACAGACAAACTTTGTATCCCAACACGATAACTGCACGTGCATTGTCTGGGTAGGTCTACTCATACATGTGTGGTATTTTCCTCAAGGTACCACCTCAGTCACATTCTCGTACATTTTCCATAGTATGATGTAACCATTACAATATAAGTAATACAAAGTGTAGTTTTGCATCCTCGTCAAATTCAAGGAGGTAACTATGCTAATGATTCTCGACCCGAATCAATACGAGTAATAATATGGGTAGGTAATTTTTTATATCTTTTTCTTAATATTGAAAATCGGCAAGTGTACACCACCCGTATTAAAACGCGGTTAACACACACAAACAAACGCAGACGTTTATTCGATGAACGGGTGATTCTCCTCTTTTGAGAAGGGCTTAATCCTGAAATACATAGTATCAAATTAAAACAACTAAAAAAGCAACGTTTATTATTATCGACCAGGTACCGTAATTTATATTGATTATTTACGTCTTCCATGATGACCTCCTGAATTTTGACGAGAATGCAAAACTACACCTTAAATAGTTGGATGATCTATGACCACTTAGTTTGTTTTGGTGTTTTTTCTCAGTGTTAGTTAGCTGAAAGCACCAACCTCAACTAGTTAAAGTACAAAATTACGCGATTTTTATTTTAAACCAATTTAGAAAATAAGTATGAGAATTTATAATGATAATTGATCATTAAACAATAAAAGAAACGCATCGAATACATATCCTCCGCCTTTTTAATAGTCGGTTAATTATTCTAGTACAATAACATTCACGACTATACACACTAAATAAACATCTAGGATCAAAAATATATAGGCCATGCCATTCGTCCTGATTCTGGAATCGAAAGCGTGACCCAGAGCTCAGAAGACAAATGTCTAATCATTGTGCCAAGTGGAGCGACGAATGTTTACTATGTAGGTCGATATCGTGCCATGTGGTCGCCAACGGGTAAAATACGCTATTCCCTTCTCTTCTATGGGGGTCGAAAGAGATGGGTTTATCCTTAGTATAAAACGCTGGAATCGCTTTTGAAATTAGTGTGTGGCTTGTCAGGCTTAAGACTGATATTATAAAGCTGAAGAGTTTTTTGTTTGATCGAACTCGCTAATCTCAGGAACTACTGGTTCGAATTGAAAAATTCTTGAATAGCCCATTTATCGAGAAAGGCTATAGGCTATATAACATGACGCTGCGACAAAAAGGAGCGGAGCATTAATCAGAAATGTAACGCAGACAAAGTTGCGGTGGTCAGCTAGCGTAGTTATATTTTAACTAAAACCTATTAAAAATAACATTTTGACGTAATGCCGTGGATCAGTCACTATCTATCTCACTGACTGACTCTTACAGCCCTGCCAAAATCTTTGGGCCTAGAAAATGAAATTTTACATAGGCGGCTCGCACATGTAGGCCCCTTATCGCTCATCAATAAATTAAGCTAAGTTTATCTTATTCAAGAGCTTAGAAGTAAAGTTTTGTGTTTACAACTCAAAAACCTGGCTTAAGTAAACTAAATAATTTGATAGATGATCAAAATTCCACCCTGTGTATAACTTGTTATACAGGGTGGATTTTTATATCACGGTATACTGGCATATGAGACACATTGGAAGTTCCCCAATAAGCCGATTGGCAGAATAACTTATGAGGTCGAAGATTGTATTATGCTAACTGCGGGGTTACCCTATTATCCTAAACTTTATAGTGCTCCACAATATGTGGGTTTTCTGTCTTTGTGCGGATTTGAGTGTGTTTGATTTATAGTTAGGGCTTCGTCCGGGCAGTAATACCACCATAACTATTTTTGGTGTCAATAATCGTTGCTGTGTCCGATTTGAAGGCCAGAATTGTAGGTGCCACCATTACTCTCATGCAGGTATCGGTGCCGACATAATGTGTGGAAAGTCTTGAATTCGCAACCAGGCAGACACCCTCATCATCAGCTGCCTAGCTCAATTGTGTTGGAGTTTTCTTCGAGCATATACGGATGCAGCTGAATACCAGTATTTCACATGGAGCGACTGTCTATCTGACCTCCACAAACCATTTACTGGGTAATAATCAGAGATCGGAATAGGTACGACTATATTTGCTTAAACTTCAAGGAAGCAAGTAACATGTGGATAATACCACCAAAATCAATCAAAAATCAAAATCAAAGCATTTATTTCAAGTAGGCCAATTACAGGCACTTTTGAATTGTCGAAACAAAGACAGCAATAAAAAATGAAGCTACAGTCCCAGTCACAAGACATAATAACTGTGAAAGTACTGTAGTTCCCATTCCAAAGCGTAGATCTCTATGGAGAAGAATGGGCAAGAAACTCCATGGACACTCTTTTAAATCATAATGTTTTTACAAAAAATCTTGGATACATCATTCTTGTAGAGATGGTACATTATGTGAGAACACTCTCTAATTTAACAGCTTTATTTTGAAACATAAAAATCATTCCGCGATTTTATACGGAGTTATAATCCACCATGTTACTTACTTCCTTGAAGTTTAGACACATATGCTCTACCTATTCCGATCTCTGGTAATAATATATTGGTGCATTCAATATTCCTCTATGCATATTGTTGCAGAAAGAAGCCCTGTTCCGCGCCAGGAAGCGTATCCTCAAGTACTTGGTGCTGGGCTACCTTAAGCAGGAGGGGTTCTTCCACACGGCCGAGACCTTCACTTCGGAGGCTGCGCTGACCGGGGAGTACGAAGTCTGCGACAATATCGACCTGGATATCATTCTACAGGTAAGGTTTTGAAGACGGGTAATAAGACCTTCGGGTATTTGAATAACACAATAAAGGTTTCAGTGGTGGCCAAGCATTAACGGCCCAACTTACTCCGACGCACCCAGCCAGGCGCATTACCTTGTGAAGTTTATTTCATCACTTTTGCATTCAAAGCGGCGAAGAGAAACGTCGTGATTAAATCGAAAACTCCTAGAACCAACAATTCGAAGACATGTGACATCTTTCAACTCACTCCCTCTCTTAAAGACCGAACTTTTAGGCCTATTTCAGAGCGAGACCGGCGCCGGTTGCGTGAGCCTCTTAATTTTGCAACGACACTTGGCACTCGGCATTTTAAAACTGTTACTGTTAGCCTACTGAAAATATCTGAAGAATTCGTTACGTCCTCAAAACAAAAATTCGAAGATATTATGTGGCATCCACTATCTCACACTGGGACCGCGTGGTGGAACTCGTGGCTCAATCTCTCTTACCGAGATGAAGCATGTGATGTTTGAGATCGTTATCAGATGATTTATATACATTACATTACATTGTGATTTTGAATTAAATTTTGACATTTTAAATTAATTTTAATTTAAAACTGTTTTTTTTTTATTTTATTTCATTCTTTTGCATTGTTTGTCTAGTGCAACTAATGTTGTACGCCTTACATGGCAAAGCTACCTCATATTAATTACTAGCGACCCGCGAAACTTCGTCTGCGTAACATTTTTGATTGATGCTCTGCTCCTATTGGTCGCAGCGTGATGTTATATTGCCTATAGCCTTCCTCGATAAATGAGCTATCCAAAACTAAAAGAATATTTCAATTCCAACCAGTATAGTTTCTGAAATTAGCGCGTTCAACCAAACAAACTCAGCTTTATAATATTAGTACAGATAAAAACTTTATACTATATTTTACAAAATAAATCAATCTTAGCCTTATCTTGCAGGATGGAAGGGACATCGACGCACAAATGGTTACCACATTCAGTACAAAAAACTGAACCCCGTCACATAGAAACGTTTCATCGGTTATTATAAAAAAACAGCTTTTCCATACGTTTTGACCTTGTATGTATTGCACCCAAACAGTGTGCAAATGTACGGAGCAGCTATTTTTTTTAATAACCGTTCGAAAATTTCTTTGTGGGGGTTTAAAGTGATGTACTCAATACGTGGTAACCGTTTGTGTCCCCCTTTCAACCTGTCTGTATGTACATAAGTCAACAACTGACACCAGATAAGAATAATTTATTAAAACATTAACAGTTAACACAAGGAAACGGTCCAAATACGCCACAGGATACGCAAAAGGTAACTGACACCAAATTACCCTGTACCATACGATAACGTAAAGTAATTCTGCTATCAAACGTCAATTACATCGCTAACGGGTACGATGCAAGTTATTGTTATGTTCAAGAAATTTGATATGACTGTTGTATAAATTCCGAGGCGAAGAATCTTCCTTACAAGAAGTCTTCAGGATGGCTTTTAAGGTAAGAAGTATTTTAAATATAAATTGGTTTTGTGACATCACGCCTTTAATCCCCGAAGCATAAGGCAGAGGTGTACCTAATAATACGCTCACATTTCGCCTATTATGTTTAAGTTCCATGTACACCGTAGGTGCTACTGACAAATTCCTGATGGAAAAAACCCAAAAACAGTTGGCCCAACCTGGGAATCGAGCCCAGGACATGATGCTCAGCAGCCGTGCTTGCAACCTCCTGATCAACGAGGTGGTCATGTATTATAACAAGCCTAGCTTGCTCATTGCACCTTTGACTACCTACTTGTTTGATTGCATCGTTGAGGGGTCGCAAACCAATAACACATTCCTCCGCAACTACTGCTCAGCATGAAATCCTGCGTCGGGCAAAGGGTTTTAGGTTTTTTTCTATTTTTCTTATTTTGGCAATAGGGCCTCCTACATGGGACTCAAACATACATAACTTATGAAGTGTCGGTGTAGGTGTCCAAGTACGGTCAGTGCCTTAGAAACAAGTCTAGAGGACATGATGAATGAAATTGAAAAAAAAAGCAATGTTTCAAAAGTTACTGTACCTAAATGAAAGGGCTTAATTAACACATTTCAATTACATTACTAGCTAAACACAATTAGATTTATGTTATTTTCGTTTTGATAATGAGGAGCTCGTGGCTAACAGCCGCTCGGGTCGATCGTCAGGTTAAGCCGCGCTTGCCTGGGTTTGTCCGTGGATGGGTGACCACCCATTACATACCAGGTTTCCCCCGTGCCTCGGAAAGTACGTTAAGCCGTTGGTCCCGGCTGTCATTTGTAGATCTTTGACAGTCGTTACAATTAGTCAGTGGCCCGAAAGTCTGACAACCAGTCTTACCAATGGGTATCGTATTACCCAGTACGAAATGGGTTGTGGAAGTCAGATAGGCAGTCGCTCCATGTAAAGTACTGGTATTCAGCTGCATCCGGTTAGCCAACATAGTTGGGAAAAGGCTAGGCAGATGATGATTTTCGTTTCGATAATAAAGGTAAGTTATGTGTATGTACCTACTGTCTGTGTCGTCGTTCTTTTCAGAGCGCGATTTTTACGTAGGTCCGTTTTAGTTCTTAAACTTATACCTGTCCCCTCTCTAATCGTTTTTTTAATACGTACCTGATTGTTTTGTGTGCAACATGTTCGTAGCATATAAATTTTCTTATTTCTTTCTTTCAATTAATCCAGATGAATTTCTTCACAACCCTTCTCTTCGTCTGCCTGATCGGCTCAATTCATTCGGCGTCGTTTAGGATGAAACGAGACGATGATGACGAGGACACTACACTAGCACCTCAGCCACAATCAACGACGGCACCAGCCAGTTCTACAACCAAGTCACCATTTGATATCTCGAACTGGGGACAATTTTTCCCTGTTAGCGACTCAGATAATTGGGTGTCTACATGGATCAATAACGTGCCTAATTTGTTTGGTTCAAAAAACTAAAGTCAAGTTCGTGTAACTTAATAATGAAATAAAAAATTGATAAACAAATTGTTTCGTTTTTTTTTTATAAACTGGTTGTTTTGCTGGTTATTTCTTGTGAATGCTTTGGTATTGCAAGAAGAACGAAAGCGAAGACCTTTAAGTAAGTGTGACGTTTCGCAGCTGTGACACCTACTCATGAACATCATGATTATTCCCCGCCGCTATCCCAATTTATTTGGGCTCGGCGCAGCATGTCTTCTTCTTCCATACTTCTCTATTACTCGTCATCGTTGTTTTGCTATGCTATAGTTTTGAAAAAGCTACTAAAACACCAATTTTTTATTTAACCTGTATTTAACATACGCACCGGACACTGACAGATATTCGCTTGCAGTATATGTAAAGGTGCGGCCTAACCAAGTGGTCTGTAGAGCTAACCGCACTGCGGACAGCGCAGTTTAACAGATAAATAATTTGTACTGTCAAATCTGTCAAAGTCCGGTGTCCGCAGCCTGTCCGCATTTGTCATTGTGTTCATTTTACGTCAAAAGTCAAGCCATTTCTTTGAAGTCAAAGAGATTTAAAAGAGTTATAGAGCGGCCATTGGGAATATTGTCATACAAACATTTTGATCTCGAACGTCGGGAGCGACATTTTCGATCTTTCGATTTCTCAATGTTATTGAAATATTCTGGGATTCTGCCTGTTGGAACAGTTGGGAGTATTCCCGTGTCCCGGGACACGGGAATAAACAAAACGCGTAGTGACAAGCTCAAGTTTAATCGTAGACTAATCCTATCCTTTAAGCACAACCTACCGTCATATAATAATAATCAATTTACCCAAATAATACCATAAGTTATATATCTTGATCGATCTCGAAACTGTTCTTCTGCACTTGCGAGGTTTTCTTTATATGTATAGCTTTACTTCATATGATCGTGAAGTCTGGAACGACTCATAGAAGTTTTCTGTGGCTAGTATTTGTCTTTTCAAGCGGCGTCATAGGCATTGCAGCCGTTCTTAAAATATAACCAACCCTCTTAGTACAGCAGACAAATTAATATCCTCGTATATCTCAAGCCCAAATGAGGTGTCTCTATTGGAATTTATGTAGCACTGGAAGTCAGCAATCCCAGGGGAGACGTGAATTCGAGAAGGTGGTCCTGAGCCAAAGTAGAAAAACGGGGAGGTGGCAAGTAGGTGAAATTACATTTTTTTTTCTACTTTCAAGGCATAAATATATTCTTCTCGATCGGTCTTTACTGCTAGACTTTCATTCACTTGGAGAGATTATGTATGGTGGTCCCACGGGTTGGTTGTGTCAGGTATGAGAGAAAACTGAAAGTAATTTTTTGAACATGTGTCTAGTCTCATAGTTATGTGTGTGTTTTTTTCATGTTTAGTGTATTTAATTACTAATGATATCGTTTTTATGCCTTTACACGGGGACAGTTTAGTGACTTATAATCTTATTTGAAGCCTTTTTACCAGTCTCGCCAAGGGGCATCCGATTTCCCGGAAACTAGGTTGTGGAAGTCAGATAGGCAGTTCTATTTAAAATACTGGTATTTGGCTGCCTTCGGTAAGACTGGAAGCCGATCCTGAATAAATTGCGAAAGGGTAAGGCAGACGATGATGTCATTGTTTATGACCTTTTTTGCCTGACGCAACTTCGACCCCAGAACTTGGCAAAAAACTTGACCCTACCGGAATTTCGTTAAAAGCTATCCAAAGATACGTTCAATAGCTACTAAGCTAGAGGCTGGTTCCCTGGAGAGGTGCACTTCGCTATCATTGAGTTATGTTAGTGCGGTGTGGACTCGTGCCAGCCTCGTTAGCGGGAAGGAAGTATTTTTCACGCTTATGCGCCTCTCGGGGGTAAACAGATGTGCAAGGTCGGCAGTGAACTTTGTGTCGGGCGTAATTTGTAGTTACTGCTTCAAGGAAGTGTGCCAGTCGCATTTTTGTGTTTTTTGGTGTTTGTTAGCTATTTTTAAGTTTATTATAAATTGCAGGGTACGGCACGTTAGGGAACGTATGTAAAAAATGCAGTTTTAGATTATGATTAAATTTTTATGATTCGTTCTATATTCTTGTAATATTTTTAATAAAAATAAGAAAAGACCTACTAAGCTATGCTTTCTATAGTTATATTTGTGATTTTAATAATTCGTAGCACTTATAAAGGATATCTTTGTGTACCTATTCTTTACCTTTCGGGGAAACACAAGCGTGATGTTATATTATAATTACAAGATGTCTTTCCAAGATCATATCTCTCTCTTTTGTTAAATCTTAACACCCAGTTGAGGATTAAGGCGGCCTGCGTTACAGCAGTGGCAAAATCATAGTCTGATTATGAAATTTTAGGGCAGGTAGTTGCTATATTAAATCTGGTTTAAAATTCCACAAGTCACCTTGTTTAAAATGCACGTACACCATTGCTCATGTTCTCTCAGTACCTACATACAACAACCCACTCGTGTGGCTTTGTCCTTAGTAATTGACGTCAGTACACGTCGCTTGTTAGTGGCGACACGTAATGGTCACGTTAGCACGGCGCGCGGCGCGGCGGGCGGCGTGACACGGGCCGTGCCGTGCTTTGTGTGTAGCTGTTAGTAACAAGTCTGACACGAAAGTAACTTGTTAACACTTTAGTATTTCATATAAAGCTACATGAATCCACGCCTTTATCCCATATTGATACCACAGAAGGCCATCTGCTATAATCCTTGCATACTACTTTCGCCTCACCCACGGAGCTACATCTGGTCATACACGAACACCGGTTGCGAGTACTATTCACCTGAAACCTGACCTGTCTGAAGATCCTCACCAATAAGGTATTATGGACCTTCAGTGAATGTCCTTTTAGTTTTTAATCATTATTAAACACTATTTTATATTGCTCATTTTTTACACTAAAGATGATGAACTTTGGAAAATAGAATAAATAATGGGGTGTGACGGTTGCAACGGATTTTTAATAGCTATTGACTGCAACGTTGTAATGGTCTGCTACGATTTTCCTACGCTCTGCTTCGCTAGTGCTACGGCCTACGACGCCAGCGCTACGGCCTACGACGTCAGCGCTACGGCCTACGACGCCAGCGCTACGGCCTACGACTCCAGCGCTACGGCCTACAACGCCAGCGTTACAGCCTAAGAGTAAGAATTAAAATCAGAATAAGATTTAAAATTACGTATTCTAATTTAATAAAAATGAAGATCACATTGTATCAGATTGTAATTGGTATCCATGTCAACATTATTTATAAAATTATCGGCCTGATGCAAACATTTTTATTAATCTGAATCTTCTTCTTGACATTTCTCCAACTTGGCCTCAATTTTACTAAAAATCTAACTGTGTTACTACGTACCTGTCTGCGTCATCGTACAAGCAATCAACATACTTACACGCACGCCCCACATTCCGACGGCTCTCGTTTGTGACAAAATGGTGGATGAAAACTTTTAATTTGAACCAAATGTTCCGACTCTTTGCATAGTTCTGTTTGTTGAATACCAAATAAATTTTATACCTCATTTACGAGGACTAAGTTGTGATGTAATATATTTTTTTTAAAAGCTTTTTGATTTAGGACAAATTGTACCTACTAGAATTAGAGTTAACAATCCGTTCATGATAGATTTTTTTGTATTGTGAGACTTTTATTCACTTAAAATGTTTGATATTCTTTTGTTGGTAACGTTAGCACGAAAGTTTATTTTCCTATCATATTTGTATTCTCGTTTTCCAACTAACCTATGAAAATACACAAGCCTGATTTGTGAATTAACTAACAACCTCAGCATGTAGATATGTAGGTAAGCTTTTTTGGTAAGTTTACGGAAACATTACTCGTTATTTATTTACTCCAATAAATTCTTCCGGCGGTACGCACATACGAAAAAACCCCTAATCTCGATCAAACAGCGATTTACCCCATTTACATAAACCGTGGTCATGGTGTGTAAGAATGTAAGACTGATGAGGTATTGTGAGTTCATGACCTTATTTATGGCAGCTCGGAAATTGAGCGGATGGGAGTCAGGGCTGGCAGGCAGGGAAATATTTTTTCTTATGAATTTACGAGTGAAAGAGTGATCTGAGTTGAGCGATACACCACGTCGCCCCTTGCGAACCTCGCGGCTGCTTTTCGGATAATTGATGGGCCTATAGCTTAAATTTTATGACAATTCAAAGGTCCTATAAGGTAAATTTAAGATAAAAAAACCTTTTTGAGTTTGATTATTGATCGGAATTGCACAAAGCAGTAGCAGCTGCAGTGGAATAATAAGGGGTTAGAAGACTTTAAAGTTACATATTCAAATATCACAAGTGTGTTATCAGCAATTTGAAAAAACCGTTTTTATGAATTTGGAAATCGAAGTGTCAAAACCTTTTAAAATCGATATAGCAGAAGTCTAAAGTACCAATCCACTAGTAGTACTCAAGTGAAAGCAATTCCCTGAAACGAAAGCATTGATTGGTAGCTGCATCAGTGCGGATTGACCGGACGTTTCATTTCCACCCGCGTCTGGCGCGCCGGACAAATCACGTCATAAGGTCGGCACAGACGAGTGACTTTTGTCTGCGGAGGGCAAAAATCCTCGACGCGAAAATATTCCGGTCCAGGACTTGCCATGCACTTAATTCACCCGGTGTGCGATCGTGCCATCGTGTATAGACACGTCATTTTTGGGCAATCAACGTGGACTAAAACCCGGTGGGCATTGATGTACCTTGCTGGCTCATTCGCTTTTTTTTTTAGGAAATAGGTATATTACCTTATTTTTACGGGTTCGGTGTGGCAGTGTTGTCGGTTATTCGGAAGACATTTCGTACGTGTTACTTATGCCCTGGTCGGACGTTCTGGTGATGAAAAAAGTACGTTATTAAAAAAAGTACCTCTCTTCTAAAGTTTTTCGTTTGTGTGGGCTTATAATCGGACTGTTTCGATTGAAAACCGGACGCGTGTCAGCCCTGCCGGCGAGTGGCCGTTCACACGTGTATAATAGCGTGTTCCACTACATAAACTCAAAGCTCTTTCATGTTATAAAGATTGGCTTTTGGAATTTTTAACACTTTCGTCTGCGGAGAGGGATAGTTTTCGCAGAGTTTTACTACAGTTTATTAGAATTGTATAGTACTTCGGTCTCGACTGCATCGAAAGTTTGGCCAAAAAGTTCTCCCAATATTTGGTGACCCGGTTCCTACTTATTCCGGTGAGCTACTTACTCCAACGTGTGGCTAATTAGAAGTTCAAAGTTTGAAAAACGACCCAAGAAATTACCTGCCGTCGTGGACCCAAGAAAATTATTGTGTTGTTATGTTTTACAATCTTTGAATATACCCACCACGTCTGTGGAGTGTCGTCACCTAATATTAACCCTGTATAAATAAAATGATGTATTAACGTTAACGAGGCGAAAGATATATTATGTAAGGATCGTGGAAGGTGGCGTTCTGAAGGTTCTGCCTACAGACTTGGGAAAAAAGGCGTTAATTTATGTTTGTGTCTAAATCACTACGCTTTCGCCAACTGATAACTACACAAATCTTGGATAACCTGAAAAATCTCTTACGAGCACCTTCACAACATAACTGGAGCAGGTCATTTACTGGCTTGAAAGGGAATTCGTGTGTTATGTCAGTGACAAGGCTCAGAGACTTGGCTTAGATGGTAGTTTAATGACGAAGTGACCCCACGGAGTAGAGTGAATTATTAAGTAGAGGGCTATTTTTGGAGGTCTAATAATATAGTAGATGCTGTAAGGTTTCCGTCTTACGGTACGGGGACAAACAGAATCTGCCAATAAAAAAGTTTGTGCTGAATTTCATCTAAGTATTTATTTTCAATAGGTTGACTGTGTTCATTTCAGCGAGAACAAAACAAATCTGCATCACATCAACCAAAAAACCTACACGTTCTATAATTTTGTAAGTAGGTATTGTCGTTTGAAAGTCACGGCTAATAGATAATTTAGTTGCGGATATTTCCACTACGATTTTTAAATTACGTAGTATATTAATAAAACGGTTTCCGAGATTCTTAGTCGTAAATAATTTTAATTTGACGAAAACATTGAAGCGAGCCAAGATTATTGGTTTTATGATGTCTATGCTAACGTTATAATTATATTTTTGATGAAGATATCGAAAGAATAGTACGATAACATGTTGGTTTCAAAGAATTCAGTCAAACATGGTTTGGCCAGTAAATCAGCCAGCCCTAATGATTTTGGATTCGTCGTTTGCATAAGTACTTGTCTTCAAAATTAAATGACTCCTAGGGCTTATGTGACCAGTCAGGTACACTAGGAAATTTAATTAATTTAATTATTATTTTATTTAATTTAATTTAATTTAATTTAATTTAATTTAATTTAATTAAATAAGCGCTTCTTTTAAGATTATATCTATATTATTCGCAAGTACCCATCTATTTTTCCAATCTTGTCTCAGACAGATTACTTTACTATTGCCATCTCTTGTTCAATGTTTTTCAACTGACTGAACTTTAAAAGCGTCTTTCTTTCAATCCAAAAACACCCAGATTTTGCTTGGCATCTTGATCACCTACTCCAGTACCTATTTCTAAACTTTAAAATCCGTAAACAAGTTTCACATAACATTTATCTACAAAATGAAACTACCCACATTCTTGTTTACGTGTCGATCTCCTCGTCACTTGGACTTTTAAGGTTGTCAAAAGGTGGAAGAAATTGATGATTGATTAGGAATAATAATTTATTTTCAAAAAAGCGCGGCTTAAATACTATTTAAAATTTATGATCCAACCAATTAAAACACGTACATTAAATTCAATAAAATATTAACAAAAATAGAGCCAATAAGACTAGCGGAATTACAACCAATCGCATCACAGCGCACTGTTGTCGTGTCGTTTCCGCGAGGGGGCGCGCGCGCTCCTCGCGCGCTTTTCACGCGGCAGCATTGAAGGCATAAAAAGGGGTCGCGTAATTCTCACGCGCCATTGATGAGACAGCCGCCCATCGCCGAATGAAGATGCAGTGAGTGTGTGTTGCGAATTTGAGGTTCGTGTTGATGGAAGATAGAAGACGCCCCGAACCGAAAACTAGTGTGGCCTTGCAGCTCCTGAATCCTGATGTTCCTATTTCTCTAAGGAATCGTCAAAATGTTATTTCTTTAATAGGAGATCGTCAAAAAAGTTATTTCCTTATCAGAATCGTCAAAACGTTGTTTCTTTATCAGAATCGTCAAAACTTTGTTTCTGAATGTCAATCAGAATCAGAATGTCAATAAAACGTTGTAATCAGTGGTGGTGGCTACAGACTCATGCCTGCAACGATGCGACGCGAGACGCGCAGACGCCGCTGACGTCACAGCCGCCATGTTGCGTAACTGAAAGTTTGGTTGCATTTCTCTCTTTTGATGGCAATATAAGGGGTGTCCATGTTGTACCGATGCAATGCGGTTTTTATATTTTTTTCAAAAAAATAATTTGTTTTATTGGCTAGATATTTTTCTGAAATTCAGGAAAACCCGTCAGGAAAGTATTTTAGTTGGGCTTTAATTCTACAACTGCAGTAAATTGAATGTGAAATGTGAAGAGCACTTTGCAAAAGTCCTTTTCCGGCGATGAATGAGAGACTTACAGAGTTATTTGATGTACCTATGTATATGTATGTACATAAAAATGATCATGAATCATTGTTATATCAAAAAAATAAAACTTTCGATTTCCAAGGCAGCTCCGGCTGCTCACAGACTGGCAAGCACGGAGATATTTAATCTTATTTCAAACTACACAAAGTTTCTTGGAACAGTCACGTCGGATATTTGTCAGGCTTGAATCCGGCTGGTCCTGTAATGCCGTGATATGTGGACATAGTAACAGCTATTTATCTCGTCAGTTGGGATGAGTTCGTGTGTTATAAACGTGTACACACCCTACAAACTTTCAACAATTATAAGTGTGAGCTCAAAAATACTTTTTGTGGGTTACAATAGGATGACCTGAAAAAATTAAATGAAACATTCATTTGGTTAATTTAACGGATGAGGAAGTCTTTAGTGAAAACTTTCTGTGATACTTGGCATTTGCTAGCGAATGTTCAAAGTTGAGCGAATTTGAATAGAGTTTTTTTGACATTACAATTAGGCGACTAATAATATGACTTAAATTATGTACACTTCTGCTGCAATCCACTTTTGGGATTTAAATCTTGATAGGCTACTTGATACTTCTTAGTTCTTAAGTTTTACCCAATAATACCTATCAATGAAACGGCATCCCTGAAAACCTGTGGATAAGGCGGTGGTGGCCCGAGGCCCTGGCTAACAAGTTCTAGGTACCTACACGTGACACGTTGCTTTGTGTAACTAGGTACCTAAATTATTCCTCACCACTGCCCTCAAAATGTTGAGGAAACGTAAGACACTACGGGACATTTACCAAAACCTGTATTGGGCTCGTGATCACAGCCTGTTCACTCCCACAGAGAGGCTTTATGTCTCAGCAGTATGAACATTAATTATATTACGCTGATAATGCTATCATAATGCTTTCCTAATTACCTCGTACAAACCAAAGCCGAAAGAGTTTTTACCCTTCTCAACTCTTCTGTCTTTTCCTCAGGACTACTGCAGCTACTACCTGATCCGATTCAACAAGCAACCCCAGTTTTGCCGCAAGGTGGAGGAACAGCGAGCTCCTCGCAGACCTCAGACGAGGAAGACAAGGGAACGAACAGAGCCAGTGGTCAGCGCAGGGTGTGTCTGTGTGAAGGAAAATGCTGATCTGCCATCTACTTTCTCTGTTACCAAGTTATTGCAGGTAATACTGCGGCTGAGGGCTAATTCCACCAATGAAACTGAACACGGTTAGCACAACTAAACTGCGTTCAAGAGCCGTCAGTGTCCTCATTGTTACGGAATATTGACGCTGATAACTCAGAGATAAGCATCAGTAACGCGGTTTAAATGTGCCGATCGCTTTTAGTTTTATTGGTGGAATTAGTCCTTGGAGTAGACTTAAAACAATGAAGTGAGCTCGTTTTCACTAAGCGACACGTAACTGTATGCCTAAATACCACTATTGTTAGAATTTCTCTCTGTGCTTAGCCGAGTGTTGAAAATCCGCGTCTTTGTTTAGGCATTGATTTTAGTGAAGACTAGTGTTAAAGAACAAGCATTAAAGGCTAGCCCAATATTGGCGAGCCACACTAACTACATTGTAAAAATCCTTGCACATCACTTGAGCTATACTGAGTAGTGCAGTTAATAACTCTGATATCCATTCAAAATTAAATTCAGGTGAAGGAAATAGTTTTATTACATTATTTGGCAAGCTTCCAGCAATTTGTCACGGAGTGTCATATCCCAGGGCCATCGCGATTTTCATGGCTTAATATTTTATGAGCAATTTCATTCTGTTGGCAAATAAATATGGCTTTAGAATAATTATTTGGCGCTTCATCTTCATTGTCGGTTAGTGTAGTTGTAGGTATATTAATGGCCACTAATGGATTTAGGTAATAGTTAAATCCCTACTTCTCAATTTTGGAATGGTGTTTGATATGCACGAGTTTCACTGAAATGAAATTATTTATTCTGTAAATAGGATAATCGGAATCACTTTACAAGTCATATTCTTGAAAGTAAGATAAGTGGAGTCGAAATTTCTATCTGACTACCCTGAGAAGAAATGGCCAAACCAACTCAGGGGCTATGGTCGCTTATAAAGTCCAAACACTAAATTTGAAAAATATCTTGTTACAAAATGGTAGCGTCCGGATTTTTGAGGAAAGGACAAGATAGTATGAGCAGACTAAACCTATCCCAGCAGGCGCCACGATTGGTTCTTGTTTCTTAATTGGTCGCTCGATCCCGGCAAGGTAATAACTATGTTGCACAGTTAAATTATAGTGCCAAACTGTATTTTCCAGGATGAACAAGCTATCCAAACAATCCCAGCGACCGAAAGAAAGTCCCTCGCAGGTTTCCTGAACCATGCTACTCCAGACAAGAAGCAGCTAGTAGAACTCTTGTACCAGGACATCATCAGACCTACAGGGGTGTCGTGGGACGATGTGAAGGGACTCGCTTCTGCCAAGAGCTTGCTTATGGAGTCCGTCGTGTATCCTGTACGGTAAGATAGCGGGATCTGAGTTTTCCTTGTTTTTTTTTTTATCTTATGGTTATAATAAAGGCATGCTTGGCCTAAGTCCTAAATGCACTTATAAAAAATCTGATGTGTGATGCCGAAAACCTCAAAAATAACAGTATTTTTCATCAGGTAAATACTTACACAATTTAAACACAAACATCGTAGGCTAAAGTGGGACTGGGCTGGCCTAGTTCGCCGTATGCCCGATGAGGTGCAAGACAAAATAGCCAGTTGAATGTGGTGTGGAGCGTTGAAACAGCTAGAAGGCATTGCGGCAGACCTCGTTGAAGATGGCGGGCGACCTGGACAAAACCAGCAATCAGTGGTCCACATTGGCTCTTGATAAAAAAACTGTCAGTCATGGGGAGAGGCATTTGCCCGGCAGTAGGATCACGCAGGCTTACAGTGACAGTACTGTAGGTTCAAACAGTCTTTAAGTATCTTCCACTATTTTTATCTAGATATCCAGAAGTGTTCACTGGTCTCCTGGAGCCCTGGCGAGGGGTGTTGCTTCACGGTCCACCAGGCACCGGCAAGACGATGCTGGCGCGAGCCGTTGCTGGCGAGAGCTGCTGCACCTTCTTCAACGTATCTTGCAGCACTATTGTCAACAAGTGGCGTGGAGAGTCAGAGAAGATTGTAAAGGTAAGAGCGTGCAGGAAGTTGCGATAATCTTGGGACCCTTCAAATAAGACGGCATAACGAACTACTGGTGATAAGCACATGCCTGAACGAACGCCAGAACCGACCATCAGACCAAGGAAGATTGGGTTGTTGTTGTTGTGATTTGCATCTTGCACATGCACATTCTTGACAGCTTAGGGATCTGGCTAAGACATGGCCGGGTAGTGTCGAGGTCCCTTAATGCCTGTAGGTACCTACTTGTACGGGGTCACCTGGCTGGAAATATGGTCTTCTTTATTTGAACGATTTAAGTCCCAGTATGTACGATAAGCTAGCTAAGTATATTTTACCTTTTCCAGGTCCTCTTCGAGATGGCTTCCTACTACTCTCCCTCAATAATCTTCATAGATGAGGTTGAGACACTGGCGTCAGACCGGTCTTCCCCTGGTGAACACGAGGCATCACGACGGCTGAAAGCACAGCTCCTCACTGAACTAGATGGCATCGGGGGAAGAGACGGGATCATATTCATGTTGGCCAATTCTAACATGCCTTGGTAAGCTATCCTGTTCGTCTTTCAGTATATTTTGTTTGTATGATAACCAGCTTACAATAAGTCAAATTAAGTTAGTTGGTAAATTTTATACATTTGGTGCTTTTGGTAATCACTGAATAAATATGATCGCGGCGTTAGTTCCAATTTTTGCCACGCACCAAAGGATCCTTATACTATATATCTATGTACCTCCGGATGTGCTGTGCAAGCTTGTTTATTGTTGCTTCTGCGTATGAGAGGTGTATTAGGACAATTTCTGACGGATTAAACTTTTGTTTATTTCAAAAATTTCATCATCCTTTCAGGGAAATCGACCCAGCCATGTTACGAAGACTAGAAAAACGTATCTTCATCCCCCTCCCAGACCTCAAGACACGCGAGGAGTTGTTCCAAAACTACTTAAATTCGAAAAATGTGGAGCTGTTCCCCAAGGTGGACTTCAAAGAGCTGGCCACTAAGACTGAGGGGTATTCTGGCAGTGACATCAAGTTGGTCTGCAAGGAGGCTCTCATGTCTACTGTCAGGAAGATGCTGCCTTCTATGAGTGCAAAAGGTTAGTATTACTGTAAAAACATGTTGAAGTATTGTTTCTCTCTTCTTTTGGTTGAAATCTTTAACTCCTAATTTAGTAACTATATCGCTAATGCGAACACATGGTAATGGTAGTTATGGCTACAGACCTACGGTTTAATTGAGACGGTGCCTGGCTAAGCTATGCGTTGCGGAGCTTGTCGGCTTTCAACGGGCGAATGACAAGGGAATAACACGTGACCACACCCCACCCGCACGCTGCCCCAGGCTCAGGCATCGTCTCCTATATGCTGTAGGCTTGTACCCTAGAATAAAAATCTGTGATCCTTTAAGTAAACTGTAGCGGGTATCTAGGATTGTAGCTTAAGCAGGACTTGTGGGAGACGTCACGCAATTATAATGTTTTTATTTGATGTTCAATTGTTTAATTGTTGATATTTGATGTTCTGGTTATCTTCCCCTTGTTTCAAAGAATTTAAGATGGGGGTCGGACGTGTCCTGCATATCATTTTCACTAACTCCTTACTGATCTTCTGGTTTCAGGTAACGTAGCCAATCGCAAGGATAGACTGGACCTAAACGACATACTGACAGCCATCGAGAAGACCAAGCCAGTCTCCAAGAACCTAACTAAAAGACATGTCGAGTGGCAGAATGAAATGGGCTGTTCATAGTTTTAGTTTCGTAGGGAATTTGAGGTTTGTCGTCAATTTTTCAAGTAGGTATATATTATTTATTTATCATCATCTGCCTAGCCTTTTTCCCAACGTTATTGGGGTCGGCTTCTAGTCTTACCGGATGCAGCTGGATACCAGAATTTTACGTGGAACGACTGCTTATCTGACCTCCGCAACCCAGTTAGTATTGGGTAATACGGTACCCCTTGGAAAGACTGGTTGTCAGAGTTTCGGGCCACTGACTATACCTGTAACGACTGTCAAATATCTACAATTGACAGCCGGGACGAACGGCTTAACGTGCTTTCCGAAGCACGGAGGAAACTTGGTATGTAATGATGGTCACCGATCGCCCGACCTTGGCAAGCATTATTTATTTATCTAGCAATGTATCATGTATTTACCTATCTAGTTTGTAAATCACTGTAATGACATACCTGTCGTCGGCACCGAGCACTTTCGCCATCGAGCCGAACGTTGCAAATCTAACAACTAGCTCCCTATGGCATTTGAAATTTCGTAAATATTACAAATCAGTCAGAGGTTTGACCTGTGATGAGCAGTCACTAGATGGTACGGTTGTAACATAATGAACTTAATTGAATCTCAGTATCCTGTCTTTTTATTATCGCTCTTTTAGTGCGTAGCCAAAATATGGTGTGGCAAAAATGAATAGTGTTTGATATTGAATATTTGATAACCATGTAGGGCATGAAGTGTTATAATCATAGAAATTTACAATTATTTTTTGGAAAATAATGAATGTTTTGATTGATTTTAGTGTTTTATTCCTACCCAAATCAATTTCTAGGTTTCCCAGACAGTCAGTTATTGCATCCAGTCTTCTAAACCATAATTATGTTCTATTCACAATATGTTACTAGCAGTGCACGCCTGGTGCATTCAGTGCGCGCCTGGCACGCACTGAGTGACACTGCTGACAAGATCGATTTAGGGTTGCGCCTCATCTAGCAGCAAGGAATCGCATTTTACCATCCTTTTCTGACGCTCAGATGCAGTCATTTGCTAAAGCGAGAATCAGAGCGTGCTGCAGACAGCATCGTCGTTGCTACCACGCGCGGTAGAATTTTCTGCTCCCCGAATGAATTCACAAGAATACTCTTGTATGTGAGGTCTGTGACCCAGCAGAGAACGTTATCAGCTGATGATGTTATACAAGGTGGAAGGGACATCGACACTAAAACGGTTACCACGTTTTTAGTACATCATTCTGAACCCCCCATCTGTTCCATACATTTTGACCGTTAGTGTCGGTGGCCTTTGCCACACTGTATAAGATGGTTTCATTAAGGAACACGCTAGCGCATAAGGAATTTCCTGTAATGGTAGCAGTGTTTGTGATAAATAAATGTTTTACCACCAAAAATAAAACGGCAATAATACACTGTTATTATTTATTGACGACATCTAGACAAACATCAGTTCCTCTATACAAAATATTGTTTCATTTTTGATACAACTCTTACGCTACAAACACAGCTCAATTCCTGCATTCGCTTCCACACAGTCTAAAACAAGCTTTATACAAACACAATAAGGTCTAATATCTGTACGCCAAAGTTAAAATAATATTGGATAACCGATCGTCACCCGTTGTTTTAGCAATTTTGATCTAAAAGATTAAGGATTCCGTTTAACGTAAAGGATAAGTTGCAATGGCAGCTTGCTTGGTAAAGTAATGTATGTAGTAAGGAGGTAGATAGGTATTAAGGGTTGTATAATAAGGGGTTGTTACACTAAATACTAAGTTGAGATGAAGGTAGGTAGGTAGAGACGTGGTGTAATTTGAGATACGCATGTAAGTACTATTTGTGTTTAAAAGAACCTTGCCCCACACTGGTATTTTTCCTGTATATTAAACTGACATACAGACAGCCAGACCTGAAACAACTATCTTTTGGCCATACAATTATTTGTTCCGTGTGGGAATCGAACCCGTAACACGCAGCGTCAACCGTGCCGTCTGAATTCAAATCATGGTGTACCAGTTTGCCATACGGTTGAACTCAACGGTTTAACTTGGACTTTGTTGCTTAATTGATTTACAAAAACTAAAAAATAAACACATATGAGGACTGAACTGGAGGTGCTGAGATGATGAGTAATAGAAAAGTATGCAAAAAGATATGCTGCGTTCGACCCCAAATAAATTTGGGTAAGGACCGAAAAATGATGAAGAAACTTAATAAAAAAAATGCAAAAAGTTTTTATTTTACTCTTTTTAGTTATCGTATCACACACAAATCCTTGTCAAGTATCAATTTCGCAATTTCTTTCTCTTGGATGACATAACAGGACGTTCAGACGTCCTTGGGATAATTTCGGCAGCGAAGCCGCGGGCAAAAGCTAGTGGGATTCTAATAAGGAACTTTATACCAGGTGGCTGATCCACTGCACTGTAGTGCATCAAACGGAACCCTTCCGGGCTGGCGCGCACTACTGCACTCACTCACACTTCAAATCACAAATATAAAAATTGCTGCTTAACGTGGAAGGGCAGCGTAGCCCGCGAAATTCAAATTTTCTTTCGTTTTATGCAATGTGCCCGTTAGTGTCAGGCATGTATTTACAGAACTACAAACTGTGAATAGTTACTCTAAAAGGCGCTAGATGGCGCGACTGAGCGCCTATAAACCGCAGCAGGCATCGTGCGGTGTCGTCACGCGGCGGCGCCGGCGCTGGTATCGGTGGACGGTTGTTGTACCAACATCGTGCGATCGACCAATAGGAAGGCGAAAGCAACGCGCCACCTTTGCGAACCAATCAATGAAGCTCGATGTGGCCTGACGGGGGGATTACGAGGTGTTGAATTCTTTGCCACAGGATTCTTGGACAGTGCTTTTTTGAAATCTCGAGGAAACACAAGGAAATAGTAGTAGTGCAGTGCGGAATATTCCTGTTTTAAAAAGCTAAGTATTTATACCTATAAGGGAATTGTTACAATAATTATTGAATATTTGTGGTTGCTTTAATCATTTTAAATGTGCCATTCGCAGCTATGAGCGATTAATTATTTGTGTTTTCCTTTGTGGTAGTTTTATTTTAATTTGAGCTTTGAATTGTGTACCGTTGCTGTGTTTACTGGTAAAATTATAACGTTCCATGTAATTTAAAATGCCATTATACTAAACTGTTTGTATGTACATGTTTGATGAAAATAAATACATGCCCTAATAAACTGTGTTACCGTTGTTTATTTTATGATTGTTCTAATGTGTGTAACATTTTCAGAAGTGGGATGAGTTCCGATGGTCGTAGCCGGTCTCGCAGCCGGTCTCGAAGCCCTATCAGATGGAGTCGCCGGCGGATGGAGCGCCCACAGCAGGAGCGTCGAAGCTGTTCCCGCGACACTTGGCGACCGGGGCGTTCGCCTGTCCGGGACCGTAGAGGCCGTTCCCCGCATGGCTTCTCAAATGAACCTGGTAGGTCTTTTCCATATTATTCGGGCGTGATGGTTAAGCCGGATATAATACCGGAATTTGACCCTGAAAAACCAGAGCTACCTGCATCTCTGTGGCTTAACAAAGTAGAGCAACTAGGTGCTATACATGGATGGAACGACAACGTTAAAAGTTATTATATGCAGGCACGTCTTGTTGGATTGGCAAAATTGTGGCATGGTGCGCTACGAAGCTACGAATTTACGTGGGTGGAATGGAAACAGAAAATTCTGGAAGCGTTCCCTCAAAGCATAGATTACGCAGATGCATTGAGGGAAATGTTAAATAGGAAAAAGGTAGTTAGTGAAACGATGACTCATTATTTTTATTCGAAATGCACCATGCTAACTAAATGTGACATCATTGGAGAAAAAGCAGTGTCTTGTATTATAGAAGGTTTGCCGTTCCACATGAGGAATTCTGCAAGAGCTGGTAACTATAAAACCCCAGGCGAACTTTATTCTCACTTTCTATGTATGAATGACGACAGAAGAATTAATCAACCTCAGAATCAGAGGAACACTCCTCGAGGCCGAGATTCCACATCAGGGTCTTTAAAAGAAGCAACCCGGGATCAAAAGGAACGAAAGCCAGGAGTAACTTGCTTTCTTTGCAACGAACCGGGGCATGTTGTCCGAGCATGTCCTAACAATCCTAACGTTATAAAATGCGAAATCTGTGGGAAAACTAATCACAAGAAGGAGCAGTGTTATCAAAAGGCTGTCAGCGTTGTACAACTACAGGTAAATGAATGTTATTTTAAACAAGTCTTGATTAATGGTTTAAAAGGTACTGCTTATTTAGATACGGGGGCTCAAGTCAACCTTATTACTCGTGATTGCGTTCTGAAACTTGGTGTAGCAATGCAGCCTTGTGTTGTTTTCGTTAACGGGTTTGGTGGACCTCCAATTAAAGCTCACGGACAGGTATCGTTAGAATTCATAATAGATGAAGTCAAGGTTTGTTCAGATGCAGTTGTCGTCGACACTTCCGTGAATCGCGCAGACGTTTTCATTGGTCAACCTATTTTGAACAATGAAAAATTTAAACTAACAGTTTGTGGTCCTACCGTCTTTTTAGAATATGCAGAGAAAACTGAAAAGAAAACTGAATCAATTGAAATTAATTCTTTGCAAATAGGTACATGTATAGATAAGGTTAATATTTTGTGTTGTATAGATACTGTCGTTCCAGCTTATTCATCTATGTATGTTGGCACCTACAATGACGTGGAAATTGGTGAGTCAACTGACTTGTTCGTAGATAATCGTACAATTGTTTATAATGGTTATAACTATAGCGTTCCTGCTTCTATATATTGTTTTCCAGTACAGGCTGTTTTCATAATTAATCACGGAAAAAAGCCGGTTTGTTTCCAGAAAGGCCAGGTTGTAGCTCGTGGATTAGTTACGCAGGAAGTAGATTGTTCTCAAAATTCTGCAGGTAGTAGTCTTGCTTCGATCATGAGCGTAGATACAACAAAAATTAAATGTGGATCCGGAGATCCTCAGGTTGTTAAGGAACTGGTAGCAATTTTAAAGGAATATTCGGATTGTTTTTCGGTAGATACAGGAGAATTGGGTAGGACTGACAAAATAGAAGTAAATATTGAACTTAACTGTGATAAGCCGGTTTGTTATCGTCCTTACAGGCTTTCTTTTTCAGAAAAAGCAATAGTACGAGAAAAAGTTGAAGATATGATGTCCAATGGTATTATTAGGGAATCGTCGTCTAATTATGCCAGTCCGATTGTATTAGTTCGGAAAAAGAACGGAGATTACCGGTTTTGTGTGGATTTCAGAAAATTAAATAGTATTACAGTAAAGGATAAATATCCTCTGCCGATCATAGAAGAACAAATCGAGAAACTGGGCGGGAAGAAACTTTTTACGAGTCTTGATTTGTCGCAAAGTTTCTTTCAGATTCCTGTAGCGGAGGCTTCAATACATCGAACTGGTTTTGTCACACCTGAAGGCCACTATGAATTTTTACGTATGCCCTTTGGTTTGGCTAATTCCCCAGCAATTTTCCAGCGACTTATGGATAAAATATTTTCTTCTTTGCGTCATGATAAGGTGCTTCCTTTTATAGATGATCTGTTGCTGCCCACCAAAACTGAGCAAGAAGGTCTCGATCTACTTCGGATAGTTTTGAAAATAATCAGGGACGCAAAATTGACGTTGAATTTAGAGAAGTGTTTTTTCTTGCAAGACAAAATAGATTACCTCGGTTACGAGATCAGCGGAAACGGCATTAGACCTGGTAGCAAGAAAATTGATGCTGTGGTCAAGTATATAGAACCTAAGAATGTACACGAGCTCAGGATGTTTCTGGGTTTAACTAGTTATTTCAGGAAATTTGTTAAGGATTATGCGTCTGTCACGTATGATCTGTACGGGTTGCTAAAAAAGAATGCAGCGTGGATTTGGGGTCCAGCACAGCAGAGAGCTTTTGATCAGCTAAAGCAAATTCTGACGACTCGTCCAACACTCTCATTATTTTGCAGGAAAGGTGATATAGAAGTTCACACTGACGCAAGCAGTAAAGGTGTAGCTGGAATTCTCTTTCAGGATCAAGATGGAGGTATGAAACCCATTGCGTATTTTAGTCGAAAAACCAGCAAAGAAGAATCTATGTATCATTCCTATGAATTGGAAACATTAGCTGTAGTAGAATCGTTAAGGAGATTTAGAATTTATTTAGCAGGAAATCGTTTCAAAGTGGTGACCGACTGTGCAGCCGTTCGAGATACCTTCTTAAAAAGGGATCTACTCCCTCGAATAGCAAGATGGTGGTTGTCTATTCAGGAGTACGACATGGAAGTCGTTCATAAGCCAGGTAAGTCTCATGGGCACGTTGATGCATTGAGCCGATTTCCAGTAGATCCTCCCTTGGTAGCAGACATCAACGTGATTGACGTATTTGATTGGTTAGTATGTCTTCAAAATCAAGATGAGAAGATTCGCATCATTCGGACAAAATTAGAATCTGGGAATGACGACCCAGATATACGAAACAATTATAAGTTGAAGGATGGTCGAATATATAAGCTTGTTAAGGATGGAGAACTAAGGTTAGTAGTCCCTAAATATGGAAGGTGGAATATCATGAGGAAGTATCATGATTGCATAGGACACCCGGGCCTAAAGCGTTGTGAGGACATCATCAAAGGTAACTTCTGGTTTGCAGGAATGACACGTTTCATACGTAAATATGTCAACTCATGTTTAGACTGTCTTTACAAGAGGGGACAGTACGGAAGGCCTGAAGGTGAGTTACACCCCATTGAAAAAGTTCCAGAGCCAATGCACACCCTGCACATTGACCATCTTGGTCCTTTTTGCAAAAGTCGAGCAGGTAATAGTTTTGTACTGATGGGGGTCGATTCCTTCACGAAGTTCACATGGGCGGTACCAGTTAAAACGACAAAAACTCTGGAGGTAATAAAATCCTTAAATGACATTTTTTGTTTATTTGGTTATCCAAAAAGAATAATATCCGACAGTGGCACGAGTTTTAAAAGTAAACATTTTAGGCAATTTTGTTTGGATAATCAAATAAAACATATAATCAATGCTGTAGCATGTCCACGTGCAAATGGTCAAGTGGAGAGGTATAATCGCACATTACTAGATTCACTCAACACAAGCGTGGAAGATGAAAAGGATTGGGATACTCGGATCGCAAATATCACGTGGGGAATGAATAATTTACAAAATGGTTCGACCGGATTTACACCATATAGGCTCATGTTTTCTGCGAGTCGAAGCAGATATCAAGGTATGGGAGATAATATTGTAGATAATGAGGAGACAGCTGCACGAACTAGGGCCGAAGCTACAGCAAACCTTAACCGGACGTCGGAGAAAATGCGTAAATACTTTAATGTAAAGCGAAAACCTCCAACAAAATATAAGGTAAGTGATTTAGTCTTGTGGAAAGGAGCTGCTGACCGTAATGTGAACGTTCGAAGAAAACTGAAGGAAAAGTACAGCGGCCCCTATAAGGTAACGAAGGTAGTAGGAAATGATAGGTACATGATTTCTTCGTTGAAAGGTATAAAAGGGTATAAGCGATTCAGAGCTCTCGTGTCGTCGGACTCTTTAAAACCTTTCCAGGGCAAGGACTCGAGCGCCAGCTCCAATGAGAGTGAAGTGGACAGCACGGAGGAATTGATCGACTTACTTGAAGGGTGAACCTTGAATAAGGCATTATCAGGTTGACATAATTTCGATGTGGGAAATGTGTCTTTGATGGTTAAGGGATTTCACAATTTGGATTGTGATTGGTACTTTTGTTACTAAAGTGGTTGACATAATTTCAATGTGGGAAATTATGTCTTTGATGGTTATGAGATTTCACAATTTGGATTGTGATTGGTACTTTTGTTACTAAAGTGGTTGACATAATTTCAATGTGGGAAATTATGTCTTTGATGGTTATGAGATTTCACAATTTGGATTGTGATTGGTACTTTTGTTACTAAAGTGGTTGACATAATTTCAATGTGGGAAATTATGTCTTTGATGGTTATAAGATTTCACAATTTGGATTGTGATTAGTACTTTTGTTAATTAAGTGGTTTAAAAGGAGAATTACAAATGTTTTGTTTTCATTGGTTTGGAAATTATGGTATGAGGATACCATAATTAATATTAATATGATATATGAATATTCTTGAAATATTTTATAATTCATATACAATTACTTACTTCAGTTATAATTTATGAATTGAAAATAAGCACTTACGATATTTTTTTACTGTGTATATGGTCAAATATTCTTATATTGTTCATAGAAATGTTTATTTTCCCCGCTCTAGGACCCAGTATGCTATTTTTGAACAATTACATAGCACTTTTTTTTTTTTTTTCCTTTGCAGAGGCGCAAAGGCGTCAGGATGGACGAGTGTGAATAGTTACTCTAAAAGGCGCTAGATGGCGCGACTGAGCGCCTATAAACCGCAGCAGGCATCGTGCGGTGTCGTCACGCGGCGGCGCCGGCGCTGGTATCGGTGGACGGTTGTTGTACCAACATCGTGCGATCGACCAATAGGAAGGCGAAAGCAACGCGCCACCTTTGCGAACCAATCAATGAAGCTCGATGTGGCCTGACGGGGGGATTACGAGGTGTTGAATTCTTTGCCACAGGATTCTTGGACAGTGCTTTTTTGAAATCTCGAGGAAACACAAGGAAATAGTAGTAGTGCAGTGCGGAATATTCCTGTTTTAAAAAGCTAAGTATTTATACCTATAAGGGAATTGTTACAATAATTATTGAATATTTGTGGTTGCTTTAATCATTTTAAATGTGCCATTCGCAGCTATGAGCGATTAATTATTTGTGTTTTCCTTTGTGGTAGTTTTATTTTAATTTGAGCTTTGAATTGTGTACCGTTGCTGTGTTTACTGGTAAAATTATAACGTTCCATGTAATTTAAAATGCCATTATACTAAACTGTTTGTATGTACATGTTTGATGAAAATAAATACATGCCCTAATAAACTGTGTTACCGTTGTTTATTTTATGATTGTTCTAATGTGTGTAACAAAACATTAAAATCATTGATCCTCCGAGTTCATTTAATCAAAGATGATTTTAATGATTATAAATCTGTTTCGCGACCGTAATATATTTTAATTACTTGTAAAACGGGCTGGTGTCCGCAAATCCACGTCCAAAGCGTGTATTTTGCGTACGTATATTTTTAATTATAAAGATATTTAATTAGATATTGTAGGCAGAATTGAGTGTCCGCAATAGTGCACGTCTACCCTCATTCGATTTTTGACTAGAAAAGTACCAATTTCAACAATTTTATAACATTTTAATGAAGATCTACCGAAAAACTAAAGACGTTTTTTAAATTTTTATAAAATTAAAGGCCTGAAGAAACATGTAATTAAAAAAAAAGTTGTCATCTTTGGATAACGCAATGATTTAGAAACAAACCAATTTGATGAGTTTTTCTTTAAAATACATCATAGATAAATAGCGTAAAATTTTACAAAGGCGCAACGCGTCACAAGTTTTATTTTGTAATTGCGTAATTTTTAAAATAAACTTAGAGATTATTCGAAAATCCACCGCTAACATAGTCTTTTTCTGAACCCCATACAAAGATAAAATAATAAAGCATAATATATTTTTTAAATCATTTTTAGATAATATTTTTTGGCACTTCGCTCAAACGAAGTTCTATAAATAATAATAGTATAATGTTTTATAACCTGTCGAAGAAATGTGTTTCCATGGCAACATCACGCCTATAATTCCGGACGGGTTAGGCAAAGGTGTACCTACCTAATAGTTAAAAAGATAGTGTCAGTTATGTTTAAGTCCAGTTATGTTAAGTTTAATAAGGGCGAGCCTATTGCCATCAACCAGGCACAAGTCCAGGCTCCGTGGCTGTTACTGAGAAATTCTAAAATAATGGAAAAACCCAATAACACTTTTCCGACCTTGGATTCATTAATAATTTGGCTGGAAAGTGGGTGAAATGACATGACGACTAATAGAGAAGTGTGAAAGAAGTTATGCTGCGCCCACCCCAAATAAATAGGGGGATGATGATGGACCCAGAGCTAGATCCCATTTCATCGACAGATTATATTAAAATAAAAATCAAAATGATAACAATAAATAAGGCAGCTTAAAACTAAAGCTAATAAGATTCATGTTCATTGAAAATTTTCTCACTCGTCATTTAAAGAAAAAAGACCAAAGTATTGTGGTCCCATACAAATGAAGCTACCATACATAAAAGACAGAATAAATCCATACTTTTTCACTTTCCATACGTTCCACAAGCCTATCACAGATTTATCTATAGAAAAGGGAGATCTTAAAGGCCTATTCACAACAATTTTAATAATCATACATTTTTATGTCAAAATATATCAATTGCATGCTGATATTTTTTTGGCAACATTAATCGCTAGTGACTGAAAAGTAGCTGTTTTTCGACAGAAATATTCACTAACAACACTAATTCTACAGCGTGTATCGGAAAAGTGTGGACATATTTGTTTATGTGTATTATCTATTTAAGTATATAAATTTCCGAAATCAAGTTGTTAGTTTACTCGACCCATGTATGAGACAGCCGATTTTTTTACCCACACCTTTCTGGTACACACGGCAACATAACAAGCTATACATATCCAGTATGACATGACCTCGCTTTGTTTAGACTTCCTAAGCAGTGATTACCTTGTGGTGTGACTGTTGACCAAGTCATAGATCTCAAGTACGAACCCAAGACGTGCACTTTTGATTTTTCGGATTCATGTGCGTATTGTATAATTATCACCTGCTTCGGTGAAGGAAAACATCGGGAGGAAACTAGCATGCCTGAGAGATATTTCTCGACGGCATGTAAAGCAAAGTCAGAGGCCCGTGGGCGGCATAAAACTCTGACACCAGATTAAGCAACTGACCACACGATAAAAAAAGATAGACTTCCAATACAATGAAAAATCAGCTTTTTACTTGATATGCATAGCTTGATGGGTTGTTGTGCGTACACGCTGTATAATCTTACCAATAGGCCCAGACAAAGTGACTTATCAGCGATAACGACGAAGGAAATGTCAAAAACGTTTTGTATTGACATTATCAATCGAAAAACTAACGTCAAACGTGTTGAAAGTTACTGTAGAAACACGGAACGATCTTTTTAAGCAATTGCCAAGTGTCTAAACTATCAGGATGTGTGAACAGGCCTTGAGAAGACTTGAATATTAATTTTTAACATTTCAGTACGAAAATAAACCAGTTGAAAAAACACTAGTCATTAATTCGGTCAAAGTGATTACCGTTCTTCTCCGTTACCATTCAAGTCTCACTATCCTTATACATATTATTTAAAGTCCGAGCAACGAAACATGAGATTTTTATGTGTGAGTGAGAGCCGAAAGTCGACGGCCTATTTTACACGGAGAAAACTTCGCTCCTATTATGTAACAAGAACGCGCGATCTTCTTCTTAGCGTATCGATTGCAAAAAGTTTAAATTTGTGTGGCCCTAAATTCAGCTACGCGAACTACGCTCACTGATGCAGCCAAAAGGTAACCATAAGGTAGCCATGTGCGTAAGTAACAGGGCCAGGTAAGTTGGAGATTATTTGCACTTATGAGTTAGTTATAGGCCCACCGTTTACCTGAGACGTTGTTTAAGGTAGCTGTGCGGTGCGGGGAGGGGGTTGTCTTGACGGCCGAGTGACTTTTAGCCACGCCCGCCCCTTGCAACTTACGGCACTTTCTCAGTTATGTGGTGGGCCTGTAATATAAGACTCATTGACGTTTCTGAATTCTATGTTCGGGGCGAAACTATGTCCATGTAAATGAGTTTAAACATGTGTATAACAACACTCAGACAAGTCTGTACCATGCATTACCTGACCCTTACAAAAAGAGGGGGTCAGGCAACGAAAGTACTAAAAGTGAAAAGCTCACATTTCGTTACTACTACTGTACTATACTAAAGAATTTAGTTACAATAATTTAACGTATCCCCTTTTAGAATCGAACTCTTTACATGCCTACCGATCATTTTTAGGCTAAAATCTATAGAGCAAATCTTCACTAGCCACACTAATTACAGTAGAGTTTCGTACGAAAATGAACTTTAGTTCTATGATGTTTATGTGAATATTCCCATGTATAAGCTACTGTGATCAAGCATTTCATACTGACATACATAAACATTGACTTCATACGAATAAGGTTCATTTTTACATGAAAAACAACTGTTGGTCTCTTCTTTAGAACCAAAGAGATCGTTCTAAAAGAATCATTTAAGAAAGCCGTTACGCATTTTTATACACAAGGCGATTTGCGACAGTTGTATAAAAATTAATAATGTTGCCACACAACATATTGTAATTTAGGTTATGACCATTTTTATTCATGCTTACTGCAGAGGAACTTTAATGCCCAATCAAAACATACTAAATCCGACTAATAGTGAGGCATCTTTTATATGAAAATACAGAAAAAAGCTATAAAACCTACTAACCATTTACCAACTGCTTTTTCTGTTGCAATTACTACTATTGACTTTTTGCGTTATTTTACTTTTTGTTTCCGGCCCATTATCAAAGATTATGACTATTTAATACTTTTTCCAGTAACTTCACTGGACATTAAATTCTATTTAGAAGAAATATATTATTTTATAGTTGCAATACTGAAACTAAAATCTACCAAAGTTCTAAGTATGAATTCCTGTTTTTCTATTTATTTAAGCGTGTAACCCTAGTAATTTAATGTCATGTACAAAATTTTAAAGTATTTTATATTTTTTCTCTTTTAAAGGATTTTCCAGATGTGATTCTGATCTTATAAAGACTCATTCTGAAGCACAAAGTTGATATGTTTGAATAAAATCACTGTTTGCTGAATTGCAATTTAACTATTATTTTTAGCAATGAATTTGATTATTTTTTACAGATCTATTTTAAATACAATGCTTTCCTTTCCAAAAAACTCGAAAAAAACTATTGATTTAAATAGTTTGAGTCTAATTTTTAACTGATGGAAGGATGACAGCCGATAGAGACAAAGCACGCATGAATTCAGCTTCAGACTACAAATCTCGATGTTAATTAGTTATTTAAAAACGCGTTTTTACAAAGGCCTGTTTCGTTGTCTTCTGACAAAGACAATCATTATGAAAATGAGACGGTATGAAATTCTAGAAACAGGTATGGGTAAGAGAGGACAACCGTCCAATGTTTGCATTTTTATCAAAAACTCATGTTTATGTTCACTAAAGCGACACCTACATTAATGCCTAAATATTATTTATTGCACTGTTGGAATTTCAACTCTTAGCGCTTACCATAGTGTTGAAAATCTAACAGTACGATTTTATTAAGGCATTCATATAGGTCTTCCTTGTCCTATTGGACATCAAATGTGCCATATTTATGGTCAGGTAGGTACTCTGTTTACTGAAACCTTTTCTATCACATCACTTTGAACTCAATAACAAAAAAAAACAACAATGCAGGCTTTTAAAAACACGTCAAAGTTACCAGCTTCAAACAAATGTTGCCAGCCCAAAATTTTTATTTTAAACACCGGCTCTATAAATGTTGCCAGCGTTTAGGTGGGATTATATGTAGAAAATGATGGCCGGTATTTGGCCGTCCTCGACCGATGTACCGTTGTTGTTACCACCGGCGTATGAGAACTGGAATACGACCTTCTCGCCGTTGTTACAGTCAACCGTTGCACGGCGAAGACCCTTCGTGCCGTAGTAGGAATCGGTGCCCTGGAAGAGATATTTAAGGCGTTTAGTGACGTCATAATTATCGTATTGTCATAGTAAGTCACGAGGAAAATTTTGTACGAATAGAACTCTTTTCAAAGTGAGTGTTTGTGTCATTGGAGACAGGCTGCATAATTTTGAAATAACGTACGGGTCACTCAGCGAGCTCAATGCTCATTAAAGCATTCCTAACTCCCATCGTCGATGATTCACCACCGCTTTTTCATCATCAATACCAGAGGCAACCCACGAGGATTTTTATGTCATCCTAAGTCGCCATATTAAGGACTTTTGGTGGGAAAAAGGTATATAATACGACAATAACAGAAAATAACATGCGAAGTGAATGTGACATTTGGAAAATTCTGTAAAGCTGCATAAATTTTGAACTGTTCTGTCACTTAAACGATAAAAAACTGATAATGCGTTTCAAATAAGAATAGGAATGAACTCTATTTGTCACTTGAGAAGTACGGATTAAGTCATAAAAAAACGATACATAGAACATTAAAAAGATAATAACGATTATTAATATTATTTTTCTGACTGGGACAAGAGTGCTACAAGAATCATTCACACGCTAATAGATCGGATTACAGGCGAAACGATAAATTCTAATCACAGCTTCGCGACGTAGCATCGAATACAAAGAGTATGTACCCACCTTGAGTTTAGCACTAGCTATATACGAAGTGTTGGGCAGGATCTCGACCGGCTCCTTGAACATGGCGCGGAAGGTGTCGTCCGTTCCGTCGCAACAGAACGTGGTCGTGTTCGACCCACACACCTTTTTCGTCGCTAGGTGGATTATCTGTAATGACACGTAGAATATGGTAGAAGTTACTGATACTAAGTGTAAGCTATTGGGGTAGTTGGATAGACCACGACTTACACACAAGCATAGCATAATCAACCTTATATGTTCTCACTCCTGGGACACAAGCCTCTTCTCTGTTAAACGGGGAGGGCTGTCTGTACACCACTCAATACTCAATTTTTTATTGCATTCCATATGTTACAGAGATGGTATAAACAAATTAAAGATAAATATGGACCCTGTCGGACACGCAAAAATTAGGAGAGAGGAACTCGAACTCAGTGCGAGTTGATGGATGTCACGTCTCTTCGAATTTTTGGTTCCGGCACTTGCCGGCCTCCTTACGATGTATTCCTTCACCGTTTTAAGTAGTGGTGATGAAATAAATTACACAAAGTCCCGTCTGGGTTCAAACCGACGAGCTACAAGTACAACTCGTCCGGGCCTTTACAGAGCATGATAGGTGAGATTGATATTCAAGTGGGTTAGTAGAAAAGTAGATCACAGCTTGTGAATGAGCATCCACAGAAGTGGAAATTTTTTTTTTCAGATTAATTTCGTTGCGGGATGCAAGATAGTTAAATTGTTTCTATGGAACTTCGTCGAGCTTCATTGTCTCGGCGCTTTTCTGGTGGTCGCCACTGTTGATTCTGGTTTTCAGGAATTGCAGTGGTTTGGTAACAGTGTGGCGAGCTTGTCCCAAAGAATTAAAAAAGATCACAGCTTCATCATCAGTATCAGCCGACTCCTGGTCATAGGCCTCTCTCATCCGGCTGCTACCAGAAACCCTGCGAAGACGGTCGCGAGCTAACCTGAGGGCGACATATTATCTTACGTTTGCCGATTTGTGGTTTCCAATGAAAGGTGATCTGTTATGTATTTTATTGATTTAAAACTTCAGATAAGTTATTAATAATGTCTTCCTCCAAGATTATGAGATTATTTTTAAACGACTTCTTCTATAAAAGACATTTTTCTTCAATCCAAGTTTTCTCGTCGTAAGTATTTCTAAAGGCCATGCGCTGCTTGCGATGAAATGCGCTCTTAAAATAGGCTACCCTTTTGCTTTTAACTAAATTAAGATGCGATCATAATAATTTGTCACCATACTTGATGATACTTGTAAGATGAGGGTATACTTTGCTATTTTAGTTACTTAAATGTGAAGGTAAAGAAGCTTGGGGAACTGGTTGAAATCATTAAGATTAATTAAAAATACTCATTTGAAAAATGTAAAACACTTTATCTGACCGATCACGCTCAGTAGTCATAACGAGAAGGTAAACCAACAAGGCATTTTTAAAACTAAAAATATTTCAGTACTAAAGAACAAGACAGCATAGAAACCATAAAAAAACAAGTGACTAACCTGTAAGTGCACCTCATACTCCGTCGGCCCAAAATACGATCCATACAGTCCAAAGCCGACCACAAAAATTCTCTGATCAACCGTAAACCGGATCCTGTCTGTGGTTCCACTGTAGCCCCACCTGGAGTCTGTCTGGGGAAACCTATTCACTGTCAATTCTTTCCCAGTCATGCAGCATCTCGGGGTGTCGAGAAACCCCACATTCGGTTTAGGGTTAACAGTAAAATATAGGAACAATTGCACAATTTCTCTGTCATCCAAAAGACCGCTTTGGGCGGGGCCCATGGCGAATTCTTCTACGGACATTAGGGGAAATCGGATGGCGTTGAAGGCTCTGCCTAGGACCATTCTTTGGTTGGTTGGCGTGACTGGCAGCTGTCGTCGAATACATTCTGCTTCCGACCAGCGTAGAACTGCTGCGAAGATTTTTGCTTCCCTGATGCGGAGTGTGTCCCTGGAGAAATAGAGATGACAATTGTCATATCTTGGTGAAAATGCAGATTTGATAGGAAACCCGGGCCCTGAATGACCTATAACTGGAATGCAGTCATATACGACCGTCAAGTTATGTGTCATCCAGCAGATAAACATAACATCCTGGCTGTAACCACCATAATTTAGGCAAAGGTATACCTAATACACCAACATTACGCATGTAACAGAGGGCGAGCCTATTGCCATCAACCAGCCACTAATCTAGACTCCGTGTCTGATCCTAAGAAATTCCTTATGGAAAACCCAATAGCACTTTGGCCGATCTGGGAATCAAACCGAGGGCCGCATGCTCAGCAGTTGCGGTTGTGGCCACAAGACCAATGAGACAGTCTAGCAGATAATAAATAAACTTATTTGCGCTGATATAATGGCCACTTGATATCTAATTTAATGTACTCATATCGCTGGCTATGCTAGTCTCTGAACACTATCACATGAATTTTATTTGGACAATTAATATACAGCAGCGACAAAATAACCTGAAATGGAAACCCATGATCTATAATTTTTTTTCTCCACTATTGCATCAGCGACGCGACGCGGTAGACCTCGCAGGAGATGGCGGGACGAGCTGGACAGAACCAACGATCAGTGCTCCACCTTAGCCCTGGATCGAAGAATTTGGAAGTCATGGGGAGAGGCCTTTGCCCAGCAGTGGGATGATACAGGCTAACAGTAACAGTATTGCATCAGCAACTATCATGACAACTGTCGAACGATATTTGGTGTAGTGTTATATGCTAGGAACTATACAGTCCATAAATCTTTTCTTTGGTTTCCTCCCTTTAGCTATCCACATTAAAAACTTTCCTCACGACTTCAGCCTCATTTGTAAATGCAAGAAATATCGAAGTAAATGTTTGAACTTATAAACAAACATCTATTTAAATACCCAGACAAGTCTCGATCGATTCCGCAAACTCTTGTGCCTGACTTTTATATCCAAACAAACGTCTGTTTTCCATTTACTTACGCAATAGTGAATGGAGTAAACTGCAGTCTTATAAAAGATGTGGTAGAAAAATAAAAACATCAAAGGGTTTTGAAAAGGGGTTGGAATATTTTTGTATGAAACCACCATTTTGTACAAAACAGAAGCCACGTATAAAACTTGTATTAATCAATATCTGGTATCCATACAAACAAGTTTTGTATGAGACAAAATCATCTAAAAGCATCATCATCATTTTCCTGCCCTTATTATTATTTGGGGTCGGCGCAGCATGTTTTCTTCTCCCATAGTCCCCTTTTACTCGTCATCTCAGCAGTTACCTCCTTTCTAGCCATATCATCCTTCACACAGTCCATCCATCGTTTCTTTGGTCATTTTCTACCTTTATACCCATCCACATTCATACTCAAAACTTTCGTTACGTCATTTTCCTCATTCCTCCGCATCACGTGCCCAAACCATGATAACCGATTACCACACAACCTTTCAGACACTGGCGCCACTTTCAGATTCCTCTTATGTACTCATTTCTTATTTTATCCATCCGCGTTACGTGACCTGCCGCCATTTCATCCACCCAGTGTTAATTCTGTGCTTAACACTACGATCTATTTCACCATCGCCGTGCGCGAGTGAACCGTCATACCGAAAGTCGGAGCAGACAGGAAGAAACGCGCCATCTAGCGCTATGACTCCAGAACTGGAGAAACCGCCGAATCTTATAAAAGCATCAGGTTTCCGAAATATGATCTAACAAATTTTTGTTATCAAAGGCGACGCTTAATAAGATTTTGTCCCACAAAATACGTTTGTTGTATTGCTATTGATTCTATTTAATAATGCAGGTTTTTTGCGTGGCTGCTATTTGAAAAATGAAATAGCGGAAGCTAGGCACGCCAGGCTTTCAAAAATATCGCAACCTATTTGTGGAAGGAAACGTATGAACGTAAACGACGGCGGGACTCTGGCCGATGCTATCATTGTCACGTGCATGGTTACGTCCCGTACACGACCTCAGGTGATGTCACTTGCGGCAACCGATACGTGCGTGTGTCAGTCACTCATTTCCTTCGCGTGAGCACCGTCGCAACGCAGCGAATCGTGGCATGCGCTAGGCAATTTCTTTCATATTTAGTTTCTCCGTAGTCGCTGTAGCACTCGCGTCGGTTGAGCTTGCAGCTCCTGGCCAAGCGGATAATAAAATAGGTTTGATCCAGACAGTTTCAAATTCTTCTCAAATCCATGGCCGAAAAATGAATACGCCACACTAGTAAAGTAAAGAATGTGTATGTGTAAATCAGAGCGCTAATAGAACTCTAATTCGCAGCAAAGTCGAGAAAATGGGGACCACCGAAAGAATCTACTTAAAAGTAGAAAGGCAAATGATTGAAGGTATTCTACCAGTAACAACATATTTAAAATCAGCCTATAAAACAAATTCCGTGTCTTATCAATCCGTGCAAGGTGTTAAGTGCAACAGTTAGTACCTCGTCTATTGGATTATTCCTAACTTGATCCGACGTATCATTCCTATCCTAACCCGAATTGCGATTTAGATAGGTTTTCCCCTATCCTCTTTCTTATAATAAAAAGGAGGTAGTCAACCTAGAGCATCTGTCCGAATGGCACCCAGCCTAGTCCACGAAGGGCACCTATCAATATTTTTGGCTGGTGCTCTTCGTGGATTTAAATTTATTTTTTTCGTCGTAAAGGAACAGCCATTGAAATACTTGTGCTGTTACATTCTGGATACTTACTGAGGATTTGAGTTTGTAACACGTTACTTTAGTTTTAAGTAGCGTTGTGGAAGATGGCCCTAACTGTTGCAATCGTAGATAAGTGCAGAACTCGACACCTTGTTATTAGGCTGTTTATGGAACAGTGGCGCGTGTAAAGAGTCGTTTTACCTACGTAGGGCGGAGCAACTGTCGATCAAATACGACAAGTCGATAACAGGTGGTGCGAACATGCTAAGTTGTACCCACACGCGACTGAAATTATGAAATGCAGTCGATGATTTAACAAATAGCACATTATCGTGTGCCCAGTACATTTCAATCCGGAAAAATAAAGTGCGGTCATAGTGAGAAGGTTCTGCTTGAATAGAAAACCTATGCAAGTGATGCAGTAGACCTTTTTGCAATGCGATTGTGGCCTATCTCAAACTGCATCCGCCTTCAGCATACGATCTTCAGACTCAATAGCTCTAGAAGTCTAGACAAGAAGTACTTAGGATTAGAACTCTTATTTGTCTGACACCAGTAGCGGCCATTAGTATTCAAGTTTGTAATAGCCCTTACTTATATATTATTTATTTATAACTCATTCCCAGAAACACATTATACCACTAAAAATGACAGACTTGCTTGAACCATGTTGCTACGGTAATAAGTGAGCACTAATTAACACCGCAGTGTAAACAAACAAGTTTACTAAACATGTATTCTAGCATTGGCAGATAGTGTACCAACTGTTGGCATGTTGACAATGACCTTCTTTTGTCAACAACAACATATAATGTGAGGTATTGATTATAAGGAATACTCAAAATACTTTACAGTCCTGTATTGGGGGAACGTTAATGGAATATTTCTGGGTGGTCCATTATATTTGATTTGTCAATTACACCATTACAATGTCAATGCTTGGACTTTTAAATAAGACTGACATCTGAGTCTGTTTTGGTTTTTTTCTTTTCAGACATGTCTGCTAAAAACTAAATTATCATTTCATTTCCTATACTATCATTCTTCAGTAAAAAATATGTGTAAAAGTGTTAATTTTAACCACTTTACAAAATTAATAAGTATATAGTTTTATCATGGCCAATTTTTCTTAATTGAATTGAATAGATAAATAAATTAAGTAGACCAATACTTTAGTTTTGTTTGTTTATTACATCAAAAAATAACTATAAAATATTCAGTGATTTCTTATTAGATTCCAAGGCAATATATGACGTGAATTTATGTATCCTGTTGCTTCTGAATAAATGTATTTTGTTTTAACAAAAAGACTAGTTTCACGATTTAATGTTTTAGAGGCCATGTTCTCGTTATGTGTATTTATGCAATCTTAAAAATATTCAAAAAGATTAGGTAACACAGTATTTTTAATTTAAGCAATCCACAACAAGATGAAAGAACATTTTGAAATGCCAAGTAAGTACATATTAAATACAAAACAGACATACCTTTCCAGCACAGCATTCAGTGTGTCCTGATCAATATCTGTAAATCCTTCAGCGTTTAACGCATCCGCAGTATTCTTATCTATCATCTCCAAGCAAAGTGCAGCCAGCTGCGGCTCATCAAATAATCGTGCCTGCGTTAGCAAGAGAAACGCATTGTCCGTACCCAAGTTACTTTTCAAGAAATCTACACAATGCTCCTCTAACGCAGCCACAGCATACTTCTTAGCAGTATACAGAGTTGTCATCACACTCTCCGGACCAATTCGTACCTCGTCTGAATATAGGAACTTTAGTAAGTGTAGGAATGCCGCAGGCTCTACATCAGGTAACTCTACCTCATCAGACTTAGTTGCTAGCACTCCATTGAACATGGCATCAAACACCGCGCTGCCCACGGACAATACGAACTTGTGCGCGGGTATGACCTGCTGATTAGCTTCCTTGCCCACGATAAAATGAACATCGCATAAAATCTCATTGTTAAAAAGGAACGATAACCTTTCTTTTACGGTTGTTTTCGTCGCCTGCCAGTTATGCAAGCGGCCGCCTGTGTTGTTAATTGGCTGGAGGTTTTCTATTGCGGAAGACGAGGCGTGAGGCTCGCTCGGCTGTCCGTTGTCTTCCTCCTGTTGGCCGAGTTGTTGCCGCGCCTGCTGGTTGGACGGCAGCATGTTCTGCGGCGGCAACTCGTCTCCGCCACCCCCATCGTCCAGCCTCACGTTAAGCAATCTATTAACTATATCATTTTTAGACCCAGATGCCATAACGCGTGGATTTTCAACTATCACACATTACACGGAACGCCGGTCGTGCTTGAGACACGATGTTTATGTTTGGAAACGGCTGTATGTATAAAGAACGTGGGAGTGAGACACAATTTGAAGTGATTTGTTGTAGTAATTAGTCTCAATTTTTGTTTATCACAGCACAGAGGTGTTTCTAAGACTTTTTGACGCGTGACAGGAAAATTTTAGTATTGCCATTTTGGGCGTCAAAAATTCTACCACAAGTTATGACTTTTCAGTAATTGTAGATTATTAACATTCTAAGTTTTAACCAGGAAATGAGTATTATTTTATTCATTTCAGGCTTTAATACAGGGTGGAAAATTGCCCCAGGCAGTTAGGGGAACTACCTTAACCGATACAGCTACACGAAAATGGTCTAAGGAGACGCTAGCAAAAAAATGGCCATTTTACGCAATTTTTTTATGCCTATCGTTCCTGTTTCTGATAGGTACTGATGAACTTGTATGGGACCAGCCAAGGTTGGATTTTACTTCCTAAAAAAGTCAGAAATTCTTTTCTATTAGGAAACAATGATTTAATTTGCTTTTTTTCTGGGCTTTGCTTTCGCAGATTGAAGGCGAAGCAAAGGTATGAAGCCTCTAAACAGCCTAATGTGAAAAAAATCCAAATATTTTTGAATTCATAAAGTAATTTGTTTTTTAAATAATTATGTTTACTTATGATATTCTTTTTATTAACACAATTTAAATATTCAAATAGTACATTTTGATATAAGTGGGGAAAGATTGTTATGGAGCCAAGAACTACAGTAACAAATGCCCACGTGTATCAAACGACGTTTTTCAATACACTTCTAGTTTTTTCAATGTCCCAATTGATTCAATGGACTAGAAAAAACAATGAAAAATAAAAATGACTGTGGGGGCGAGCCGCCTCACCACCTGGCTGTGGAATTTTTATTTCCGCACTATAGTGCGGGAATATAAAAAGAAAACCACGAAGGTGAAATCCATAGCATGTTGAACCTAATCGTAGTGCAATAAGAGCCAGTTTTCGAGGAAGTGTATTGAAAAAATATTTACGCCGTAATGGCACCCATTTCTTTGCCGAGATTAAAAAAGAAAACAATCACCGCCGACTATAGGAATTGAACCAATTTGGAAGTTTGTCTAAGTATAGAAAAAAAAAAACGATTGCCCTCAGTGGAGGCGCGCCACCTGGCTGTGGAATTTTTTATTTCCGCACTAGTGCGGATAAATAAATAAAAAACTAGTGTGAAATGCATTGCATGTTGAACCTAATCGTAGTGCGATAAGAGCCAGTTTTCGAGGAAGTGTATTGAAAAAGATTTTGCGATTCTGACTTTGTTAGACTCTAACCTGGGTTGGTCCCATAGAAGTTATATTAGTAAGTAGACTGATGGACATGGAAGTAGCAGTCAAGACCTAACTAGTCTTTCCTCTTCTTTTTAACCGACTTCAAAAAAAAGGAGGAGTTTCTCAATTCGGTTGTATTTTTCTTTGTGTTTGTTTCCTCATATCTTCGTCATTTATAAACCGATTTGAAAAATTCTTCTTTTATCTGAAAGGACTGTGTAACTGTGTAACATAAGACATTCGAGAGGTTAAAGGTATTTAAGGTTATTATTATTTTTCCTGATAGAAATTTATCAAAATCGGTTCAGTAGTTTGGTTTTTAAATCAAAATATCTGGTAAAAAACGTTATCCAAGTACCTAAAACAAACAAGGCTTTATGTGTGTGTTGCGATAACTAAAAAGGGTAAAATAAAAACATTTTGCAAAAAATAACCGACTTCCATAAAAAACACAAAAATAGTGGAATATAACTTTACTTTCGGAAGTCGGTGACTATTGCTTGTTTCATTGACTTTTTTGCCATCGACTATTTTTTTTGTCTTTTATGATCAAAACATAGAACAAAAGTGAGATAGGTGTTTCGTCTTTGCAAGGAACAGTATCTCGTAATAAATGAATACTTATGTACAGGAAATACAAACCCATTTCCGTATCTACATAACGTAAACACTGCACGCCCGTTCATAAACGATGATTTACATACTGCTGCGGTTTGCGGTGTCAAATGGAGCCACTCAAACACCCGACCGTTTCCCATGAGCGTCGTAATAGTAATGAGGGGGTTGGCAGAAGTATTGGGAGCTATGGGGTTTACTGTGGCGGTAAAATTATACTGCAGTCAACGACCTTATTAGGATAGTTATTGCATGATCTCTGAGGGTCATGTTTGATAGTCATGATTTTTAACAGTGGCGTAGCTAGTCATGGTATAAACCATTTTTGGAGGCCTTTTGAACCCGTCTGTGGCGAACACCAAAAAAGAGGAAAAATCATTAGTATTAAAAAATGAGTTTTTTCAAAATAAAGGAAATAGCATACTGACTTGCATCGCTTAAGCTATCATTAATTTTACTCAGAATACACGAGCGAGAAAAGTGAGATGAAAAAGTGTGTTACTGCGATTTATAGCTCGCATCGCTTAAGTCTTCATTGAAGAGCTAGAAAATGATAGCATTCAGAAGGGTTTATTTATGTTAAGTTTTCTTCATAGGGAATGAATATGTACCTATAGGCGGCAGGTATGTATGTGTTTATAGGTTCTATGCGATTTATGCTACTGGGAAATACGATGCCTTCAGAACGAATACAGCTTGCTTTCAAGCCCATTGATTTACCGTACTCTGTGCATGATAAAGTTTGGCGAAACATAAATAATACCAAATTTCTAAATAACTCTTTTTATTAATTTATAAAAATTACAAACGTAGTCTTTGGTCTAACGAAAATGAAACTCACAAAACAACTTAATTATATGACTCTTATAGAAAACATTTTCGTATTAAATAGAAAATAACTACTTATTATAAGTATTAGAAGAAATAGGAGATAAGTACCTATACTTAGCTAATAAAACATAAATACAACAAACAGTCTAAAATCAGTATCTGAGTGTAAGTCTTATAAACTACAACTTACTTGATAAAACTTTTAACAAAAATGTCATCGCACTGTTATCTCACATACAAAAACTTACGCCTTTTTTCATTGGGATAGGCAGAACCACAGTACGCCACCTTCTGCGATCCTTACGAACTCCTTTGGCCTCGTCCACGTCTGGTTATATACTCATGCCGGTTGCAAGGGTTTAAATATTCTACTGTTTGATTACGAAAACTACGCAACTGACCTGGTTTTTGTCTAACCTTTTTCAAGTTGACTTTACGTTCAACCTTTTTCAAATTGACTTTACGTTCAACCTTTATCCAGTTGTGTTTACGTTCAATGTTGTTCAAGTTGACTTTACGTTCCTCTTTAGAAAGGAACTCCTTGATTTCATCATTACTTTCGAAGTTCACCCTTTGCTCTCCCTTAATGCGGTCAAGACGATTCGCAAACTTGTCACTCACCTTGATAAAGTCTTTAACACTCACTCCCTTAATAACGCTCTCATAACCCACAAACACTCTTTCGATTGCGCTATGAACATTCTCTGGGAAAATAGTTACTAAATCTTCCTTGAATTTCTTCTTCTTCAAAACATACTCTTTAAATTCGTCCAACGTAGGGAACTTCTTGTTCGCCTTAACAAAGTGCAGATACAAATTGTACGGAGACAAAATGTTACTGAATTCCAACTGAGTAATTGGGTCATATCTCAGCACAATCATCCCGTCAATGTTATCGACGACCACTTGATTTGAAATTTTGTACAATTCGCTATAGAAAGATACATCTTTGTCGATCATGAAAAAGGGGCGGAATGTTTTATCGCAGATGTGAACCTCTGCGTCGCCACTATGATGCAGGAAGTGAACGTACTTCTCCAGATTGATTTCCTTCGTGACCACGTCGTCTCTCAGCATTTCTGTGTGCTTCAACTTCAAATAATTCAGCTTTTTCACATTCGGCTGATATTCAATTACAGGAATTAGAAAACCGTTTACCTTTTTGAAAATTTTATCCACCAAATACAAAACTTTTTCCTTCCGCGTTGGAATCCTCTTCAGTATCATCACATGCCTCATCATATCCTTTCGCTTATTTATGGTTTCCAAGTCTAAATCGTAGTTCAAATTCATCAAGATTTCGATCATGGCATGTGCGACGCCGTAGTACATTCTCAAACGTTCGTGTGCAAAATGTACAGGATCGTCTTTGAATATTAACGTGGACAGTTCGACGCAGTACCAAAGTGCACTCGGTAATGAAGCATTCACTTGAGGGTCTAATGGCAAAGATGACAGTCCAATTTTACACTTCGTAGTCCTGATTCGCCTCAACGCGTACTTTTTGAACTGTGCAACAACGTTTTCGTCCATCCACTGTTTCTTTTCAGAAATTTTCCATAACACGAAGTAAAATAAGCCGATGTTGAATCTCACTTTTTTGAAGTCGAAGTATGTGGCAGACAAAATGTAGTCGTTGTATGCATCGAAGTCATTAGTATCCACGAGCACCAGACCGCCATGGAATGGTCGCCGGGTGCGAGGCTCTAATTTTGTTTCTTGCTGTATTAACTGTTTGTAGACAGTTAACGTATAGAAATATCCCAATGACTCATTGACATCAGGATCCCCCAACAGGAACAAAGGACATTCCATCATGGAATTGAATTTTGAGAAAGACGCTATTTTGTCCGGATTTTGGAAAATAAGTTTTTCCAGCAGATTTAAATGTGTGCATAAGACCACAGGGATCCCTTTCTCTTCAGCCAAAATGATGTCAGGAAACTCGATTTCTTGGTCAGCTCTAAAATTGATATCCTCGATCGGCTCATCGGGAACTTCATTACAGAATGTATGCTCGAACTTTAAAGCGTCGAAACCGTAAGACTTTTTCTCACTGACGATATAGTTAATTAAAGTATTAATCGACTTCTCAATATCAACTTTCAAGTTGTATAATGAATGATTACCGAGACTTTTATACCAGTATGTGTTCTTGAATTTACGTAAAAATGCATCTTTATCCATGGTGTCGGGGAAGTTTTTCGTGGATACTTTGTTTAATCGATTCTTTAAATGTTTCAGCTTATCGATTTCGGCGAGAGATCTTGCATCATTTTTCGGTGAAGTGAGGAACTTAAATTTGATGTAAGACTTTAGACTCTCTTTTTCGGTTGCAAAGTTGCCGCGAGTTATACGACCGTAGTCATACTCCTTAGAAATATCAGTTTCATCGAATAGTTCATTGTTGCGGTAAATTTTACATCGGCTTTTGATAAATGACGCAGTTACCGATAAGTCGATACAGCTGAGGTCTTCACTTAGCGCATGGAAGACGACCTTTTCATAATGCATAGTTTCATTAAGTACCAAACATCTGTCGAAACATTGACTGTCGATCTGGCCGTCGGTAATGATGTACAGCAATTTAATTTTGCCATTGCCATCCGTGTTTTCCTTTATCCACTCGATAATTGTTTCAGGCAAAGTATTAGAACCTCTGCCAACGTGATCCATGTACGCCCTACAAGTTTGAGTTTCATTGACTTTCTCGCACCGGTCTCCCCAATGTAAATAAACGTTTTGCGATTTTTCACCTGGCAAAGCACTTTTAATTTGGTTCACTTCACTTTTAAACTGTTCAAGTGTTATTAGTCCATTTTTGTGATAATACTCGATTCCATCGGTGGATAAAGAGTAATCTTTTGCGTAAATGTAATAATTAACCATTTTGAACTGTGATTAAACTTTCGCAAACAAGCCAGAGAGTAGAGTGAACCACGGAACACTCTACTCTGGCGAGAGGTGTGAACCTCACCCTCGTTAGTCAAGTACTGAAGGATGTTTGGCAGTATATGAGAATTCCGAACGCTTTATAAGCTACGTGATTGTTGATAGTTTTGCCTGATTTTGTTGCATCATATTTCACAGTTTTGTTGTTGTGCTCTTGCACAACTATGTCATTAGTTTTGCAATTCGATGTTAGTATCTACCCATTGCTTCTTCTAAAGATCAGAATATTTATAGTCCCTAGAAATTTCATAAAAATACAGCCATTTAAGATAAAAAAAAAACATCCAAAGGTAGTTACGGTCAGCAACGTAGATATGAAAGTCGCAAGGCGCATGGAAAACCATATTATTTATTTAATATTCCTTGTTTTCTCCAAAGCTGAATCTGTAACTATGCAGACGTCAGCACTTTGTGTGTTAAAAACCCATGTGAGTCAGTTGGTAATGAATTTTACACAATATTTAGTAACTGATATTGATATCTATATCTTGATATCTATCTATATCTTCTATACATATAAGGTTATTAGGTGTGTTTCGTTTCGTGTTGTAAAAGTATTTGGTTTCAGATTTAGTATAAAATTGTTGGAATATATAATATATTGGTCTAAAACGGTGGAAAAATTGTTGTTGTAAAAGTATTTAATTTCATATCTATACTATAAATATTATTAATATTTATTTATTATTTTAAAGCTGGAGAGTTCGTTTGTTTGTTTGGTTGAACGCGCTAATCTCGCTAATCTCAGGAACTACTGGTCCGAATTGAAACATTATTTTAGTGTTGGATAGCCCATTTATCGAGGAAGGCTATAAACCATCATCGCTGGGACTAATAGGAGCGGAGCATTAATCAAAAATGTAACGCAGACGAAGTTGCACGGGTCATCTAGTTATAAAATAAAGCGATAAGCGTTCGTGACCTAATTAAGAAATCGGGATGTTTTATCAAGTTGTTAAAACCGCGTGAAGCAGGGGCGGGTCGCTAGTATTTCATTTGTAATCATTGTTGCACCTTATACCTAGAGAATTTATTTTTGCCAGTCTGCGCATTGGTATCTGTCTCTTATCATCTCTTTAATTATAATTTATTCCAGAAATCCCCACCGACAAATCCCCACCAGTGGGGATCGTTAATTTTTTTTCCATAAATCCCCACTATTGATACAAAGTCAGTCGTTATTTGTTATTTTTAACTTATTGCATAATGTTATTTAATGTTAGTGGGTTTTTCAATCAGGAATTTCTCAGAAGCAGCCACGGAGTTTGGATTTGTGCCTGGTTGATGGCAAAAGGCTCGCTCCCTATTACATGGGGCTTAAACATAGGTAACTGGCGAAATGTGGGTGTACTATTAAGGTGGGTGGACCATGGAAGGCCATGCTCCTTCGAAGGCCAATTATTAAAATTTCGTAGTTATTGCCATGTGATGACAAATTCCTTCTATCTACATAAACATCCATCGAACTAGAAATCACAGACGCGGCGGTGAATCGCTCGCGCCACTATTTTGGCAGTACGGTCCCTTGCTTCATTGATATCGGAAATCGGCGACGTTAAAATAAGGTGGTGTACCATAGAAGGCCACTCTAACAAATAAATAGTTATTATTCGTTTATTTACTGGATAAATGAAACTAACAAATATTTAAGTAATACTTTGTTTTATTACGTATTATATAAACCACTTCTTTTTATTGTAGATTTAATGGCTATTTATTAACTTTTATTGTTAAATGACTGATTTATTATAATGGCCTTCTAAGGAGCCTTGTTCCTAGCAAGGCCATTTTTAAGAGTTCAATGAAACTTAAGTTTAATCAATATTGATCAAATCTGAAATTTAAAAAAGTGGTTTATATTTTACGGAATAAAACAAAGTATTACTTAAATATTCGTTCGTTTCATTTATCCAGTATATGAACGAATAATAACTGTTTATTTATTAGAGTGGCCTTCCATGGTACACCCACCTTAGGTACTCCTCAGCTTAGGCAGATCCCCGAAGAGTTAATCCTTCAGGGATTACTGGCGTTAAGGTATTATATCTGAGTTTTTTTCGGCTGTTTCTTCTCAGAGTAGTCAGGTCAACACCGGCCTCACCTAGTTTTAAAAAAGAATACGTGTGTTTGCAAAATAAACATCATTTACCATTTATAATGTTATTTCTGAGTCAACCTAAGTGGGTACCTAAAGTTATATTATCCTACTTTGCAAGGTAGAGTCAGCAACGAAAGTCTGTTTTCACTATCACACATCATTTTTTTAACCTAACTTAAGATAGCTACATATAAAATGTGGAAGAACGCTCATTCTACATGACAACCATGAAGAAATGAAAAGCCGTGTTCTGTATTTCGTGATAATTTAGCAAGTGTCTATCAATTTTCGTTACTGAGCGTACCTACTTTTCGATGTTATTCTTTTATTTCAAATGGCATGCATGAATACAAGGAAAACGTGCAATGTTTTGACCGAAATCTATAAATATACTGATAGAACCAATGAGTACATACATCGTGTTGCACAACTTATGACTCAGTTGCGAAAGAGCACAATAACAAAATTGTGAAATATTAGGCAAAAAAGCTTTAAATTGTTTACACACCATTTATTTTTTCCCACATTATTTTTTTTTACAAATCAACGAAGTTTACCACAAAACTTAAGATTGCATTTCTATAATAAAACTATTGAGCAGTTTTATGATGTCAGTCACAGTGGCGTAGCGTGGGTTTTGGCCGCCCGGAGCCGAAAATATAGGTGGCTGTGAATTTCCGGAGATTCACCGCCCCCTCTATTTTAATCGGAAGTCGAGAAAGGTAGTAAAAAATCATATATAAAGCAATTTTTTAAGTTTAAAAAAATATAATTACTATATTACTTATATAAGTTGTTATTTTTTTTTGTTTCGAAATCAATCTGGAGAAGTACGTTCACTTCCTGCATCATAGTGGCGACGCAGAGGTTCACATCTGCGATAAAACATTCCGCCCCTTTTTCATGATCGACAAAGATGTATCTTTCTATAGCGAATTGTACAAAATTGCAAATCAAGTGGTCGTCGATAACATTGACGGGATGATTGTGCTGAGATATGACCCAATTACTCAGTTGGAATTCAGCAACATTTTGTCTCCGTACAATTTGTATCTGCACTATGTACAGGCGAACAAGACATTCCCTACGTTGGACGAATTTAAAGAGTATGTTTTAAAGAAGAAGAAATTCAAGGAAGATTTAGTAACTATTTTCTCAGAGAATGTTCATAGCGCAATCGAAAGAGTGTTTGTGGGTTATGAGAGCGTTATTAAGGGAGTGAGTGTTAAAGACTTTATCAAGGTGAGTGACAAGTTTGCGAGTCGTCTTGACCGCATTAAAGGAGAGCAAAGGGTGTACTTTGAAAGTAATGATGAAATCAAGGAGTTCCTTTTTAAAAAGGAACGTAAAGTCAACTTGAAAAAGGTTGAACCAGAAAAAAATGAAAAAGACTCGATTGACAGTCCACAATGGGAATGTTGGGAGTGGCAAACGAGGCATGAAAGTAGAATTAATACTGTGAACATGCGTGCCTTACGAAGCATACGTTAACAAGTTTATACGAGAACGTCGCGGTTGAAGGTGGAAGCTCTGGGGTAGACCGCGAAATTCAAATTTTCATACGTTTTTTTAAATTCGCGGTCGTAATACGTATGTATTTACAGAATTATAATCATTAAAATCATCAAAACAACCCTGTATGTTCATTAAAACCCGTTGAATGTCTATTTAATATGAAAGTCATTTATTGGGGTTCAATAAACTTTGAGGCTTGTGTAGATGATTTTAATGATTATAATTCAGTGAAGCCATATTAATTGCGGTCGCGAATCATATTAATCAACAAACAACCTGACACTGACCTGAAAATTGCAAAAAACGTAAGAAAATTTGAATTTCGAGGTCTATCCTGGCGGCTTTTACTTAAAAGAAGATGTAGTGAGAAAAATTTTAAAGAGTACGCTTAGAAGGTTTGGTCATATGGAGAAGATGAGTGAAAGGCGACTAATAAAAGGTATTTACAAGGCAGATGTGAGTGGCAACGCCGGGAGGGGACGCCCTAGAAGGACATACACTGACCTTATCGTTGATGTTCTTCAGAAAGGTCAGGTGCGTAGTGCGCACAACCGGCGTGCGTGTATGAGCAGATGTATGAACGTGGACGAGGCAAAAGGAGTATGTATGGATATTAGCAGGGGGCGTTCTGTATTTTCTGCCTACCTCCATGGAAAAAAGGCGTGATTTTATGTATGTATGTAAGATAGAAATGCGATAATATTTTTGTTAATGTTTTATCAAGTACCTAAGTTGTAGTTTATAAGACCTCTCAGATACTGATTTTAAATTTTTTGTGTATGTTTGTTGTAATTATATTTTATAAGCTAAGTATAGGTACTTATCTCCTATTTTTTTCTGATACTTATAATAAGTACTTATTTCCAATTTAATACGAAAATGTTTTCTATAAGAGTCATATAATTAAGTTGTTCTGTAAGTTGAATTTTAGTTAGACCAAACTCACCACGTTTGTAATTTTTATAATTAAATAAAAAAGTCATTTGGAAAGGCATTTTATCTTTCGCCAAACTTTACCATATAAATGGTGTTGCTTTGCATCCTCGTCAAATTCAAGGAGGTAACTATGCTAATGATTCTCGACCGGAATCAATAATAAAATGGGTAGGTAATTTTTTATATTTTTTTCTTAATATCTCAAATTGATAAGTTTACACCACCCGTATTAAAACGCGGCCCGTCCAATACTAGCCCTATAACCGCGCTTTCACACACACAAACAAACGCAGACGTTTATTCGATAAACGGCTGATTCTCCTCTTTTGAGAAGGGCTTAATTCTGAAACAGTGTCAAATTAAAACAACTAAAAAAAGCAGCGTTTATTATTATCGACCAGGTACCGTAGATAATTTATATTGATTATTTACGTATTCTATGACAACCTTCTGAATTTTGACGAGGTTGCAAAACTACACCTTGTAGAGGGACGGTAAATTAATGAGCTTGGACCAGCTTAGAAACAAGCTGTATTCGTTCTGAAGGCATCGTAGTAGCATGAAATTGCATAGTATAAACACGTTCGCTGCCAATATTCATTATCGATCTGGGTTATTTTGTCCCCAACAGATACGTCTTGATGATTTGAAACGACAATTAACAATCATAAATGCAACAATTTAGATACAAAATTTAATCATAATATCACAGCTATCACGGCATCTCTGCCTATCCCTGGAGGGTTAGGTAGAGATGTACTTAATGTTACCCATATTCCGCCAGTTATATTTAAGTTCCTATGTAATAAGGGGCGACTCTCTTGCCATCAATCGGATACAAATTCAGACTCTGGGCTTGTACTGAGAAATTCCTGGTAGGAAATCCCAATAACATTTTGAATCGACCTGGGAATCGAGCCTAGGACAGCACGCTCTGGAGTAGCGCTTGACACCAGAAGACCAAGGAGGTAGCAACTTAATTTCACACAACTTAATACTAAACACTTATTTGTGAAAATTCATATAAATGCAATTCAGGAGAAAATATTTCGCGACAAGCTTTTATACTCGTATCGTATAAATTGTACAATGTAATGAATTTATGAGTTTCATTTAATTAAAGTTTATTTTTCCCTTTTTAGAACATTCAAAAGCGGGACCAGTGCGCGTTGGTGGATATCACATAATCATGTGTTCGATTTTTCTTTCTCATGCCAGTTTCCTCACGATCCTTTCACACAAATTAAAGTGTCTGCACAAAGTAAAGTGTCTACTTGGGTTCAAATCAGCTTTTCTAAAAAGATTCCTAAACATACACGTGCCGTCTGACATTGGCAGGACCGCAATATAAGTACTTACGGACTTTTATAGCATGCTGTTATGGAATAAGCTGCGGGCGCGTGTGACACAAAGATATGGTGTGCATGGGAGTTTTATTACCGCGGAAACTGCGACTCACTGAGCACGCACAGGGCTAGGAAAGGAAGAGCGTTTCCGATTTTCCGTACTTTCACTTTTTACTGTTTCGAAACGGTGGAGGAGAACATCGTAAGGAAATCATGTTGATTTCTTACCACGGAAAAGTATGAAGATACCACTAACACGTATTACTGGACTGGGCCCGCGTGATGGATTGGAGGTCAGAAAGGAGTCCTGTGTCCCAGCTGTGGGAACAATATAGTGGAAAATCTGATACCTTCAGGCGGCACGTTTCATCTCGGGAAATATCTGAAGACTTTAAATTAGGAATATACATATAAAAATACAAAGTTGGGGTGAGTGATTACTACCCTAGGTATAATAAAAAAACATAGAAGATAATTATTTGTGTTGTATTACCAGCCAGACAAGGGTCTGAGGGTCGTCTCAAGTTAACCAGAACTTATTCGGAGGACGTGGAACAGATCTTTAGTGGTTTTGCACGTCGACGTAGTATGATCAGCTCAATCATCACGACTCGACTTTCATATAAACATACCAAAATAAATATGAAGACAATTCAGAAATTTATCGTGTTGTTTTCCAGGCTTAGATAAGGCCAAAATGTTTTCTAAATAAAATAATACCCAAACCATACTTCCTTTTTTAAATACCTCGCAAATAATTTGCATATTCATTTTAATTAGCCAAAACTACCTCTTCTCCGTTCTATGGCGTTTCTCGTACGTCATCAAGGGCACGCACGCGCGCAACGGTCGATTCAGCTACAGGTGCTGACCCGGCAGTCGCTCCGCCGCCGTCTGCCGCGCACCTCCTCACAGCCCTCGGCTGCCGGAGACAAACAAGGCGCCACCGACTACTGACAGACTGATAAACCAAACATCATTTCAAACTAACCAAAACGCTTATTAAAATAATTTTCCAGCCTGTAACTAAAGTATAAGCAAGACGTTGTGTCAACAAAACTCATTGCGTTTACAAATTCAACAGGCGCTCACAACATTTCGTGCTCGAGTCTTATGACTAGTGTAAATACTCTTTAAAGTTTGAATATTAATCGTTGTCTCGTTTTCTCTACTGTTGTTATAAAGTGTTGTCCGTTCGCTTATTGACTTGTGTGAGATCTAAGTGTTCACGTTCTATTTATCATGTTGTTTCCATTGTTGTTGATCTTGAACTCGATGGTACCTGCGTATGATCGTGTAGTGACTGTGACATAATTGTATTATAATATGAAGACGATTAAGTAAAGGTGAGTTAGGAATCGATATTATTACTGTATTGAAAGATTATAAACATAAACATACGTCCTACATGATACTATAAATACTGGTAGGTAGGTAGTTGGCGAGGTATCGTATTAATAAATTGACGGCATAGAGAGGCAAAGCTGTAGCCTGTACCCAGTGAAGTAAAGATAATACTTACGTATCAGAATACCTAATTATACACAGACCTTTAGATTAATCATATTTTGGATAGGCTTTATCCAGTTTAGATTTTGTTTAATGTTGGTATCTACTTAACTATGTAGGTACTTGTCACTTATGTTCAAGCTAAAAGGTCAAATAAAAGATAAATGCCGGTCTTTCTAGAAGCTTATGTCCAACTTCTGCTTTTTTTCGATATTTGGTCATAAATTATAAAGCAGGCTTCAACGTTCTCATCCTAGAAACAATCAAATTAACTATATCTCAAATTCGATGCAATCTCATTTCATTCTTCTTAAGTCTTAATTTGCAGCCACCGAACCATCCAGATTCGTCTAGAATCTCACACACACTCCGTTCAAAAGCAAGTCAAAATATGTTTATCAAATACTTATCGTATTGTTTCAGAATTCAATATGATGCTGAGTCCTAAGATGTCGCGGTCAGTCCGCGTGAACGATGGCCAGCTACTCGCCCTCTCCGACAGGGCGCAGTATGACCATTCGCAGGTTGGTAGACCGTCAGCTTACCTACTTAAAATACCACTGGGGAGACTGCAGTTCGAGCCTGTCAGTGATGAAAGAAGTCGTGCAAGTGGTTAGCCTCGCCTGGTCCCTTCCTTACCGTGTGGTTAGTGCTTAACCTGGTGTCAGAGTTTTTATATCGCCCATGGGCCTCTGACTTGGCTTTACATGCCGTCAAGAAATATCTCTCAGGCATGCTGGTTTCCTCACGATGTTTTCCTTCATCGGAGCAGGTGATAATTATATAATACGCACATGATTCTGAAAACTCAGTGGTGCGTGTCTAGGGTTCGAACTCGAGATCTATGACTTGGCAGTCTAACGGGCACACCACTAGGCTATCACTGCTTTTGCTTTTTTTTTGCCTGGTGACTGTAAGTCTGGTTTACTCTGGACAGTTGACTTTGGCTAATCTATAGACCACATCATGAGCTACTTACGTGTCATAAAATTGCCCATCTACGATGGATGTGTGTATGAGTGTCCGTGGCCATACACCGTTGCCATAATTTATTGTGGACCTATGAGCTGATGATGATTTTTCTTATGGCAGATTTCATTATTCATACTACCAGTTCAAAGCTTGATCTTTTCAAACCATCGCTAACTTGACAGATATGCCGTGATATTCCAGGAGTTCTTTGAACATCTACATCACACATCTACATTCTATATTAACCCAGGGGTTAATCATGAAACATCATCTCATTAAACAGGTTTCATGAGATGATTGAATATTCTTTTCTCTAAAAAAGTGGGGATTTGAGTTACAACTATTTCCTTGAATAGTTAGTAACTAAATTCCCACTGTGAGAAGAAGCCACGTCAAGCCACCTGCATATTGTATTAAGAGTCTCCCACTAACTGATGCTTCTTTTGCAGACTGGCTACCTGCACAAACGAAGCTCCGACAACACCAAATGGCAGCTTCGATGGTTCATCCTCTATCAAGTAAGACATAAATATTTGATAGTAATATAGGGTTTATTCAGAAACGCTTCTTAAAGTTAAGCGACTGATTAACCATTAATTTGTTGACGTTAAATCAGCATGTAATAAAAACTTCTTTACAAACATTTCAACATGACGAGTTAAACTTGTCTGATGAAGTCAGTTTTTTATACTGTTGGAGATCTAGTGGCTCGTCCCCTAATACACGGGACTTAAACGTTAGCTGGCGCAATGTGGGTATACTAAAGGCTACACCTTTGCCAAACCGTTCGGGAATTGCAGGCGGGATTTTTAACCGACTTAAAAATAATAGCAAAGTCGTGATAGCTGCAATCGCTTGGATGTTTGTTGTTTACACAATATCATAACATAACATCGCGCCTGTATGCTCTGAGGGGGTGCGCAGATGTGTAAATAACACCCAAATTTCGACAGTTGGGATGCTAAGTACCATTGTATTGGGGATAAGCCTTGCCTATTACCTACCATGACATGTATTTTTATCAATGTAAAATATTTATTTTGGCATGGCAAATATTTGTATAGGATATTACAACTAAAAATGGAAAAACAAAAAAAAAAACTTTTTTTGCAAAAAATAAAACCGTCGGTAAAGGGGGCTTTTATGTTATGTCATGAATGTGTTTTTTGGTCTACCATTCACATGTGGGACTTGTTGCTAGGATTCGGTTTCGGCAAAGTGTTAAATATTTTTTCAATTATATTGTCTCTCTCCTGGTGTTTAGATTTAGTATTGTTCCTCCCTGAATAGTTAGAGGGCAGGCAACGTTTGAGCCTCGGTTCTAACACTAAAAGCTTAAAACCTTATTAATAAATAAACATAACTGGTAAAATATGGGCGTACTGTTAGGGTACACTAACTTCTGCCTAACCCTTCCGGGATTACAAGCGTGATGTTATGTTATTTCAAAACTAAGATTTTCATGAAAGCGACCACAAACGACAGCCATATTTTTACAACTAGTTTCATGAAGCGTTCATATTATGTACTTACTTAGTATATGTCCTAAGTCTGCGGGCTGCACTCAAAAGCATTTACCTAGGTACCTAAAACTGGAGGTAGCTCAGTACCTACTTAGGAAGGCGTTGACCTTTTGAGTCGCAACAAAATGCAGCACGACTCAAAATGGTTGAACTTTTTATTGTAAAGGTCATCGGACATCCCAAAGTCCAAGTCACTTTTTTATGGGGCTAGGTGATTATTTGAAATACGCGAAAAGAAACCAGCAGTTCGAATCATGACCCCAAAGGTTGACTGGTAGAGAATGCCTTGTGGCTTTAAGTCCGCCTATGTACCACTATTGTACATGAAGTTTAAATAAATATCTAAATAAAATCGACATCGACAAAATGTCGATGGAGATGAGCACAAATGTACTGTACAGCTGTTTTTTTTTGCAATTTTAGTGTTGATTTCACCGTAAAAGTTTTCTATAATATCTGGCTATAGGGGAGACTTTTGCCCATCAGTGGGACGAGACAGGTAAAAAAAGATCTCGTGTTCTGAGGACCTCATAGACCATCACCGCCTTTTCCCAACTATGTTGGAGTTGGTTCCCAGTTCTACTGGATGAAGCTGAATACCAGTATTTTACATGGAGCGACTGCGAATCTGACCTCCACAACTCAGTTAGTACTGGGTAATACGATACGCTTTGGTAAGACTGGTTGTCAGACTTTCGGGCCGCTGTAACGACTGTCAAAGTAAGACTGTCTATGATTTACAAGCGACAGTCGGGCCCAACGGCATAACGTGCTTTCTGAGGACCTCATAAACCATTGTAATAAAACTGTTGAACGTATAATTTTTTGCGTTTTTTTTTTGACATTTTTCTCGGCAAACTTTTATACTTCTTAAGAAGATCTTTTTTAATATTCTCCTCATGTAACGAGATCAGAACATTTTAAAGAGTGATAACAAGAAAGTCCGGGGTTCGTTCGTAAGAAGTATCATAGCAACAGCGTTGATTGATCAATAATCAAATTATATGAGGTTGAGAGGTAATGCTGCATTGGTCGCTGTAGACCACAAAACATTTGTCCTTGCTTCGGAGATCACATCCAACTACCAGGTCCAGGTCTTATTATCCGGAATCCATCTATTAGAGATGGGTAAAATTAAATAGAATCTACAAATTAGAGCTCCCAAATCACGTGTCCGTGAGTTTTTGTCTAAACATGCATCGGGAGAATGATTATTACTGAATAAATTAATAATTTATCTAAAATTCGCTTTATTATTATTGTAGTAGAGGAAACGAACTATTTTTAACCAGTAATTGTTATTTCAAAATTTCAACGAGGAAACCTTGCAAATTCGCGTTTTTTTGTAATACGCCTCTTAATTGTCCTACAGTTTTATTGATCACCAGACAATAATTAATTATCCTACATGTTGAGTGCCGATGATAGTTATAACGATGTTTTTTTTTATAATTCTAATATGTTAAACTTATGTTTATCACTCAAAGATATTTGAAGAGCGGTTTACGCCCAAAAACCATTGAGTTTGAGATCCGAAGTTTAGCCATAGATAAGAGCTCACTAATACCGTTTGGGAGGACTCTCCTTCCGAGAGGAATAGAGGGATTACAGATTATACGACTAGTACGATACGATCGGTGTGCATTCAAGCGGAGGGGACCAAGGAGAATGGGGCGTAAGGACCTGTCCCACCGTCGGCGAATAGTGATAAGCGATTTGAGCTAGATAATAAAAACGATCGAGTAGCGAGAGCTATAATAGATACTAGAAACGATCTGGCGAGCAGCGAGCGAGTAGCTGGGATAGTTACAAGTTATGAAATCAGGCGTTACTTTGTTAAAAATCCATGACATTAATGTTATACAAAATATTTAGTATTTAGCCACGGAGTCTGGAATTGTGCCCGGTTGATGTCAATTTTCTTGCCCCCTATTACTTGGGACTTAAAACATAATTGGCGAAATGTGGGGGATACTATTAGGTACACCTCTGCCAAACCCTTCGGGGATTACCGGCGTGATGTTATGTATGTATTATCTCTATTACTTGCACGAACTTACGTTTCTTGAGCGAATAAATGGTCGAAGGCTAGTCGCTTCCTCGCCGAGTGAGACAGGTGCCTAAGGGGGAGGGTGCTTGGGGACGTTAGTTAAGCTTGTCCCACGGTTTCCGATCTATTGGGCGATACTGAAAGATGAATCGAAGGAGACCGAGAACATTCGATGGAATTTGATTGTGAATTGTTGATTTTATGAATTAAAGTTTATGCGTAAATGATGGTGAAAATCGGCACTTTTTGAACGTCATCATCACACGAGGGCCAGCTCCAAAATGCCCGCACTTCGCCACTCCCTAGTGTTCTAAGAAAACTTTTATTATTTTTGGAAGGAAACATCGACTAAATGAATCTCATTCAGATACTTTAGCGCAGACACTCACCCTCTAATTATACCAGAGGGCCTGGAAATGTGTTAATCAATTTTCAAGCGTATCGAATTAATATGCAGGATTCACTTTTCTTTCAACAGAAATGACATAACCTTTTTGGGTGGCATAAAGTCGATACAGTAAACTTTTCTATTTTAGTCGAATTTTCTCACAGTTTACAGGCGTGGGTTATGTTATAATTTTATCATTGCAAAAGGTTAAAGATGAGCGAGGTGGCTTCTTCTTACTGTCGGATGAAATTCAACCTTGCCAAGCCAGTTGATTCGTCGAATATTTATTTCCTAGTCTCGGTTTATCCCTAGGGACAAAGGTAACTTACAGAATTTACAGAATTAACCTCAGTTCTGATCACAGAAAATAATACGCTACTGTACAAGTAAGTGCAACCTGTTTTCGTCCGACTTTTTGTTTGCTATTATAGAATCCAATTTAGGTTCTCAGATATTTTTCAAGGAACTTGGCAGGGCTTTTGTTATTTGGTTTAGTGTTCACAGCGAGTATTTCCTAAGCAAAGAATCTGAAAAAAAAATAAGTCCGCTTGCACAGCAACACACTAACTAATCACGTTTAACGCTAAAGATTTCAGGCACCTGTTCGCGCCGTTTTGTCAAATGAAACTCGGGTCCAAGTTGTAACACAAAATATGTATTTCTCATCACACGTTTGCACACCTACATATTAGCCGTCCAATAATATCAGTGGAATTTAAATAATTAAACAATAATTATTACAAGTACCTAACTCGTGATACTTACTTTGCTTGTCTGTTCTAATCGTGCGCGCTTTGCTTGTATTATCTCCCTGTCAAAGATAAAGAGTGTTTTCAGCTGCAAAAAATTAATAAACATAATAGTGGGAACCATAGATCACAAATATAAAAGCTTTGGTTCATCATACAGAAACAGAACGGTGTTTTAAATATGCTATACGCGTTTAGTACCTAATTTGAGGTGCGAGAGGGCAAAACCAAATAAGATAATCGGGTGGTATTCGTTTCTTCTAACTCTGACTCTAGCTAGGCATTGAACTTACCAAGTTACATATATAAAGCTATACATAGTGTCAACCTTTCTTGTGAAATCGTTACAACAGGCCTTAAAATTTCACCCTCCACCAAGCAATAAGTCTGCTAGAAAATGCGCTGAAACTTGAACATAAAGAGACGAGGCATTCCTTCGCATATAAGCATTGAAAGCGAAATAAGCGTGGCGCACATTTAAGGGGTGCTACACAATTCGTTCGGGTCGGCAAAAATGGGCACATCCGCGCGGTTTTTTTGTGTACGTTCGGCATAAAGCCGATCGGCTTAATTCAAGGCCATCGCGGTTTAACCCAAACATGATGAGCTATGACTTGAAAATATAGAAGGTGGAAGGGACACCGACGCAAAAACGGTTCAGTATATCATTCTAAACCCATAGTATAATATGTATAGTGTATAGTAGAATATGTGGTAACCGTATGATAGATAGATGCCGGACGAAGTTTGCCGATCAGCACTAACCGAATATAATCAACCTATAATGTCCACACTCCTGGGTCACAAGCTTCCGCCCTGTGAAAAGAAGATTGCCGTGAACTACCACGCAGACTCTGTTCCGCAACCCGAACCAGTTCCGCGTGTTTTGTACCTAATTGCTTCGGTTTAGGGGCGCTAGAGAGCGTTAGACAGTTGTTTAGCGCCATCTCTTTCCCACACTGGAAATATCACTAAAACATTCCTGCATTAAGACGTCACGGTAGGGCAACAGGACAAGAAAAACAAAATCTATCGCAGACCCCAACACTTATTGTGTCGCATCCCTAAAGCATGAAAGCCAAATAACCGTGTAGTACATTTTATCGCTAACTTCAAACGCGAAGGAAATCCTTAGAGAACACATTCCACGGGAAATGGAACGTGCATAATGCCGGAAACGGCACGGGGTCGGGACGGCGCGCGCCGGCCGGCACCTGTGAGGCCGTGACTATTGGCTGTTGGTATCGCGTCTGTACTGGATTTGTAAATAAATAAGTTCATGTGTCATTGGTTTAGTGCCTGTTTTCACTTACAATGTCTCAAAGTTTGCTCTGTGTTTCAAGTGTGAGGCAAGCGAAAATATTACTGGGAGCTTTTTTTTCGGTATTTTTTGATGTCGTCTTGTGATAGTGTTGTTGAAAATTTTAAAATACTTTTGACTTTCTTTTTACCCTTACTTCTTCTGAGTAAAAAAGAACTACAGTTTTGATTTCCTATTCATGAATCATCTTCTTCGACCTTTGGCCACCCATTGTTGAGTGTTGGTCTCTTCCAAATCCTTAAATTTTCGGCGCTTTTGTGACATGGCAATCCAGGTTCTTCCGGCCACTTTAATAAGTTCGTCTGTCCACCTAGTCGGTTCTTTTCCCATAAGTAATATTTAACGACCTTACTATAACTTGACCGGGTTTAAAGAAAAACAAAAAAAAATCAAGCACCGGAATACTAATCAAAAATCAAACACACATCACCATAACAACCCTGTTTACATGTAGGTAAGTATGTCATTTTCGAGCAAATAACGGCACGACCCAATGCATGAGGGAAGCGATAGATCAAATATGCGAACGTCTGGCAATACTAAAATCAAGCAGCAAATTGTCAAAGGTTTCCATAGAACTTGGATTCCGGATCACAACGAGCAATTTTCTGTTCGACGAAATAATATATCTGTACAGTCTCATCGCCATACATTTTTCTGCTTACTCTGTGACCTACTTAAGGCCCACTACGCGCAACTAAATGAATATTACAAACATAGCAGTACTAACGATATTTCATAATTGAATCTATAACCGTGTAACTATCAACAACTTAGAGAGAGAATTATTACTGTGACACTGTAATCCCTGCCTAAATAAACCTATATGGTGAATCTTGGTGGAAACGTGTTTCTCTACTATACTCAACTCACAAGAACTTCACGACAAATCAGTGTACGGAGTTAACTACTACAACCCTTACAATATCCCTGAATGGAATGATCCAAGACTTTTGTTGCCGAATATTTTCAGAAGCTCTGTCACGAGAACCAACTATGGATACAAAGTGGAAGGGATACCGACGCTAAAACGGTTAAACGGTTCAGAATGATGTACTTCTTCTTATCATGTGGTTAGTGCCTAACCTGGTGTCAGAGTTTTTATGCCGCCCAAGGGCCTCTGACTTGGCTTTGACATACCGTCGCGAAATATCTCTAAGGTATGCTGGTTTCCTCACACATAGGAACAACACGCACATAATTTCGAAAAATCAGTGGTGCGTGTCTTGGGTTCGAACTCGAGACCTATGACTTGGCAGTCCAACGGTCACACCACTAGACTATCACTGCTGCAATGATGTACTGCATACGTGGCATTCGTTTGTGCGTCGGTGTCCCTTTCACCCTGTCTAGTATCTATGTCGGAAACCAGTCTTACCGAAGGTTACAAACCTGTCCTATTACCAAGTTGATGGGTTGTGGAGGTCAGAAACGCAGTCGCTGCATTTGCATTACTATTCAGCTGCATCCGGTAAAACTGGAAGTCAACCCCAACTCCGTTGGGAAAAGTCTATAGGTATGTATGTGATGATGGACATTACTCGATTGTACCTGCCCACTTTCTTTCCTCATGCCTGAAATCGCGGGGACCTTGACCCTGTAATGTAAAGACTGTTGTCTTCGACATAAGTTATTTCTACGAGAAGCGGAAAGTAGGAAGACCGTCAAAGCGTTAATTCCTTATTCATTTACATCTCATTCTTATACAGCTAGATAAGAGAGACTTTACATCTCGTTCATTTGGATTCTCGAGGCGTTTTACCTAGCTAAAATAGCTTTTAGCATAAACTTAAATGTAAGTTAAACTACTTTCATCTGTTTATGAAAAACATAATGATGATGCCAGGGGATACCAGGGGGCCTAAAATTGATGCTTTAGTAGAATCATATTAGCTCACATTATACAAGGTGTAGTTTTGCATCCTCGTCAAAATTCAGGAGGTTGTCATAGAAGACGTAAATAGTCAATATAAATTACGGTACCTGGTCAATAATAATAAACGCTGCTTTTTAGGGTTCCGCAGCCAAATGGCAAAAACCGGAACCCTTATGGATTCGTCATGTCTGTCTGTCTGTCCGTCCGTATGTCACAATCATTTTTTTCCGAAACTATAAGAACTATACTGTTGAAACTTGGTAAGTAGATGTATTCTGTGAACCGCATTAAGATTTTCACACAAAAATAGAAAAAAAACAATAAGTTTTGGGGGTTCCCCATACTTAGAACTGAAACCCAATTTTTTTTTTCATCAAACTCATACGTGTAGGGTATCTATGGATATGTCTTCAAAAATGATATTGAGGTTTGCAATATATTTTTTTTTCTAAACTGAATAGTTTGCGCGAGAGACACTTCCAAAGTGGTAAAATGTGTGTCTCCCCCTGTAACTTCTGAAATAAGAGAATGATAAAACTAAAAAAAAATATATAATGTACATAAAACTTCCACCGAAAATTGGTTTGAACGAGATCTAGTTAGTAGTTTTTTTTTAATAATGAAGGCGGTTACTTGCTGCTACGGAACCCTTCATGGGCGAGTCGACTCGCACTTGGCCGCTTTTTTTTAGTCGTTTTAATTTGACACGATTTCAGAATGAAGCCCTTTTCAAAAGAGGAGAATCACCCGTTTATAGACGTTAAATGTCTGCGTTTGTTTGTGTGTGTGAAAGCGCGGTTATAGGGCTAGCCAAAGAATCAGCATTGCCATTCAACGTGGTAATGCTGCCAGCCTTCTGGGCACTATTCCTGTTGACAGCGATGTGGACGAATTTTTTGACGCCCTTTTCTTCTTTTATCTATGTACATACTTGTATTATTATTTTAAGTTTCTATATAAATAAATAATTCATCACTGTTTTAGTAACCTGCGTTTCACCCCTCCTCATTACATCTCCATACCAAGACAGACGAGTTCCTTTAAATTTTTCTGTAATAGTCACCACTGGTCACCACTTTCAAACTTTCTCTAATATACTCATTCTTTAAGCGTTTATTATTATGAAAAAGCGAATAAAGAAGAAAAAAAAATTAGGCTAACACTGAAGCAGAATATTGTCATCTACATCCAGACACACAGTTTCAAATGCTCGTCACATTTTCACTCAACATAAACGACAATCGGTATTCTTTTGTAAGCAACAAACTACACAAATTATATCACAGAACCTTGTTAACATATTAAACGGGCAATTACTTAACCGATAGGAATCCTTTTATAGTTAATGGCCCAAAATGAAAAGCATTCAGTGGCAGCCCATCCAATTAAGAAGCTTTGTGAGAGCAAATTAAATGTTAAACGTTGTTACTTTAGTAGCTGAAAACGTGACTATTGGCCATGTGATCCTGGATTCGCTTCCCAGCTCGGTTTAATTTAAGTGTTATTAGATTTTCCAACTGGAATTTCTCAGTAGCAGCCACGGAGTCTGGATTTGTGCCCGGTTGATGGCAATAGACTCACCCCCTATTACATGGGACTTACATCCACATTCCTTGTCATGTTACTTACTATATATACCTTGGTTAAATTTGCTCCATGCGGGCTACAAATACGCGCCTCTTGGGCTGAAAGCCAACGCCAATCAAGTATAAACTAGTTGAGTCTTTTACACGATGTTTCAGAGCGTTTATGAAATACAGGGAGGAAAAAACGGATAGCCGTTATTTGAAAAATTTCCTCAAGGTACACGTGGTGGCGTTAAACGCTCGTCAGTGGTAAGAATTATGAACCAACTAGCTTCTGCCCGCAGCTTCGTCCGCATATATGTAGGTTGGGAATTGTCCCACAGGAAGGTACAACCAGAGCAAAAAGTATATTTTGTCCTAACTGGTCTTGTTCAATCCGTGTGCCAAACATGCAAATACGATGAAGAGAAAAGAGATAGATAAATAAAAGAAAAAAAGATGATAGATAAAAGAGATAGGCATTAAGTCTGCCTTTGTACAGTTTTTTTACTTGTGCATAAAGTTTTAATAAATAAATAAATAAACAGCTGACGCCTGAGTTACTTTCGTTTTTGCAATATTTATTTTACTACACTTAACGTTACGCCCATTTTCCTTCTTCCTTGATTTTTAAGTACAAATAGTCTATCCCGATGTTATTGGGGTGGGAAGGTTTGCCTCTAACCGCACACATAATGTCTCTGAACAATCGAATGGACTCAGATCCTCGTCTCGAGTAGTCGACTATTACACTTACCTTTTCGTCAAGTAAAGCCGATTAAAATTATAAAATGTTTGTACACAGAACATGCTATTCTACTATGAGTCGGAGAACAACACGCGTCCGACAGGCGTGCTCATGCTGGAGGGTTCGTACTGCGAACGACTCAGCAAGGCGCCCATGGAGAGGAACGCTTCGGTAAGTCTTATAGACGTACTATACGTACCTGAACTACAAACATCTGACAGGTGTGCTCATGCTAGAGGGTTCTCAGCAGCAGAACCTTCAGGACAAAACAGGACACAACCTCGAAATCTTTTTACACTTTGACTGTCGGATATGAGATCTAAGAAGACACTAGACATGGTGAAATATATCTTTGCACCTGGAAAACGCGCCTCAATACCAGCTCAGACGCAAAAAGTAGAACACCAAAAAAAAGCTCAAGCACAAGGTGCGATAATTTATCAAACCATAACACGTGTTTCGATCGTTGAGAGTTTTAAATGAGTAAGTACTTCTTGCGCAGTGCTACTGTTTATACAGCCAGCATCACAATCAAGTAAACTTTACTGACTTGCCCACCAAATACCTGGTAAAAACAAGCTGACTGACTGTGCAATTTTGTTCCCAGTTCTGCTTCATCATCTCGTACCGCCGTGAAAGCCAGCGCCAGTACGAGCTGCGAGCGGCCTCCGAGGTGGACTGCATTCACTGGGTCGACGCCATCAGGGAAGCCAGGTACTGTGGACAAATTCATTTCAGGACTATGTTTTTTTACTAAAATTGTCATGACTATAAATTTTGATGGATGAAGAGGGAGCTGAAGATCAAGGAGACGATGAATGGTTTGTGTGAAGATTGATATGAAAGAAAAAGAAGTAAATAATAGCGTGACGGTTGACAGAAGAGAATTGAAGAAAAAACGTGTTGCGCCGACCCCAAGTAATATGAGACAAGTGTTCTACCGGAAAGCCGAAGGCTTGGAAAATGAAAAGTTGTGCCGTTTACCGAGAGGTAGCTTACACCAAACCAAAACCAAACGCTTTGACTTGACGTACTTTGACATTTCTGATAGAATGTCACTTTGTCCAGCCATTTTTAGCACGTCAATAATACTGATGAAAGTCGGTGTAGAAATACGATACGCTTTGAAAGCATTGGCCACTCGTCTAGATTCTCCGATAGTTGACCACCACGTATCTACCACTACGTACCTGAAAAAAGGCAAAGAGTAAATATTTTATGTGCCTGTTGTTGCCTACACCATAAAATTTTGCAGAAGAATACTTTAAAAATACCTATTTCAGGAATGCTTTGTCGTGACATTCTATGGCACTAGCTCGCGTTTTCAAACATTTCTATGTTGTGGCTTTATTTTGTTCTAGCATGTCAGTAATACGGGGTTGAAGGGACACCGACGCACAAACAGTTACCACGTTTTCAGTACATCATTACGGACCCCCCCATGTAGAAATTTGGTCGACTATTATAAGAAAAACTTTTGTTCCATTCATTTTGAGTGTGGATATTGGACTTTTATAGGAAACAACAGATTTTTTTTTTTAAATCACCGATGCAAAATTTCTATAAGAATAAGAATACTTTATAAAATTTGCTTAAAATACATACATGTGTTACCAGTTGTTAAAATTGGTGGTTTAGGCACAAATCATATTTTGCCTTTTTAGGGAATGCAAATATGATTTTACAATATAATAAAATGCGTATTTAAAAGGAATACAACAAATATTTCCTTAAGCTAATTTAAAGAAAAAGAAACGCTATGTATGCTGGGTTCAGAATGATACTGAATATGTGGTAATCGTTTCCGCGTCAATGTCACTTCCTCCCTGTAAGCCCAATAGAGGGCGACGACCTCTTCTAACTCAAAAGATATGATCAAGGATAAATTACCCCTTTTACTCATTAATCGTTGACGATCGAAGACACATTTTCATCAGCCCATGATTCCTTAAGTTTGCTACATTTACCTATCGCACTCGATAAAGAAAATAGTACATTTTGATATTAATAATAATAATAAAAACGTTTATTTCGGAGACTTGCTCCATAGATCTTTGTTAGTGATACAACTTACTTACAACTTACTTAGTTATATTAGTGGGGAAAGTTTGTTATTGCGGCCGAGGCGAAATACACACTCGAGCCGCAGGCGAGGGTGTTATGGAGCCGAGAACTGCAGTAACAAATGCCCATGTGTATCAAACGACGTTTTTGAAATCACTTTTAGGTTTTTAGTTTTGTTTTTAGTCCAAAGTTCAAAGTCCAAATTGATTCAAAGGAATAGAAAAAAAAAATGAAAAATAAAAATGACTGTGGGGGCGAGCCGCCGCACCACCTGGCTGTGGAAGTTTTATTTCCGCACTATAGTGCGGGAATATAGAAGTAAACCACGAGGGTGAAATCCATAGCATGTTGAACCTAATCGTAGTGCGATAAGAGCCAATTTTCGAGGAAGTGTATTGAAAATAAAATTTTAAAATAACTAAATACCTTTTACCTAAACCCAAATCTCGTAGAAGATGACGGGCCGAACTAGACAGAACTAACGACCATAGGCCTAATATAGCCCTGGATTAAAATAAACTAACTTATAGAAATAAATATGATTTATTCATGACCTAAAACTGGAAACCATGGGGAGAATCCTTTGCCCAGCATTGAGATGGGTAAACCTAGACTCAAACCAGACCGTTTAAGCATAGAGTATGAAGATTTATACAAAAAAAAGTAAATACTAAATATTGAACGTTTTGTACGACGCCATGGCACGCAAACCCATAATTTGTGTCATCCATGATAATCAACCCGTCATATGTGGCCTTGGAGCGAAAAGAATTGATTTTAAGTATTTTAGTACGTTATGTCATGACATGTGTACTATATTGTGGTTTGTTGCCTTGTGCCGCCCGCGTCAGGTCGCACGTTAAAATAGACTCCACGCGTGTCGTGTTTGCCCTGGGTCTACCCAGCTACCATATTGGAAGAAAGAAAAGGCGTGTACAGGCATACTAGCTTTTGCCCGCGGCTACGCCTGCGTGGAGTTCAGTAATTGGCCCTGAAGATCGTACTACCGGGATAAAAAGTTTCTAAGTGTTAATCCAATACAAATGATTAACTATCTGTCTGCCAAATTTCATCGAAATTTCATCGAAGTAGTTTTTGCGTGTAAGTGTGACATTCATCCTTTCATCCATCATTCTCACAAACGTTTGCATTTATAATACTCGTAGTTGTAAGAAGAATATTAGATCCTTCAAAAGTAATAAAACACATGACATAACATCATCACGCCTGTAATCTCCGAAGAATTAGGCAGAGGTGTACCTAATAGTTCACCCACATTTCGCCAGATAAAACACAAGCCCAAATGACATCGGCTCAGTATACGATGGCAACACTATACATATAGGTACCATCTGATACTAAATTTTAGCCGCAGCCTACGCGTGCCATACGCTTACCTTGCTGACTGGCATTTTACCATTGAATTATCTTTTTTGCCATAATTTTTGCCTATGCGAAAAACGAAGAACTTGTAACGAAATGTAAACATTTCGTTTCGTTTCGTTCGTGCTCTGATGAAAGTTTTGTACTATGTTTCATTTGGGCAAAAATATGTCTCCCTTTAAAACCCACCGATAGGTGTTAAATTTTTTTTTTTAAACTGGAAGTACATTTCCTCCAGGATTTTAAAGGAAAACGCGTGTTCCAATCAAAATCATCCAATTTAGATTCAGAATACACGAAACATCCATTCAGTTGGTACAACTCCATTATAAGTAAGATTCAATTGAAAGTTCAAAAACACGGCTCTGCAAGCAGTTCTACCGGTAGCCATAGAGACCATGGGATTAGGGTCACGGTGACCCTGACCCGCTCCCGGGGTCCGGGGACCGTGGCACCCGGAGGGTTAAATTTTATTTTTAAATTACCTGTAACAATTTTACTAACGCACCTTTTGTACCCGGTAAGCGCATTGCAGGGTTATTAGAGATGGAAACTAATGCAGCTTAGGAGTAAGGTTGTGGTGGATGATTTTGAGGGTCTTTTACGATTATAAGTGCGTCATAAGGAGGTTTTTTAGTCCTTAGAAGTGATGCAGTGATGCTCTGGTTCGTAGGCAGTCGCTGTATATGGAATACTGGTATCCAGATGCAAACGGTTAGAATGGAAGCCAACACCTTCATAGCTGGGAAAAGGCTATGCAGGTGATGATGGTTCTTATTTCATGCTGTATCTCTGCCAAAACCGAAAAGAGGTCGTTTCAAGGTTCCGTTAAAAGACACGGAGTGCGGACCGGCTGCGGACATCGAACACAGACATGATGGGTGTAGAAAGACCCTTAACGAAAAGTCACTCGTTGTCCCCTTCATTGCGATCATTTCTTTGTTCTAAACCATACAGGACCTACTAGTTACGGAGATATTGGGAATCAAAGGTCCAACTTTTTCACAAGTTATAACATTAAATACAAGTTTTTAATGATATAACTTCCACGACCCCGCACTATTAAATGCATCCATCAGCACAATGTTTTGAGTACGTTGCATCGAGTCCTACCGTAAAACGTGGTTTTCCACCCCAAAAACAGTTTCCCTGCAATAATTTTTGCGTAGGGTAGAATGTTTGGCTGACGGCTTCGTGAAGGGTCCGTTTACAGTTTCACACGTTGTTTACATAGACACTTAAGCACATTATTTGCCAGAGCCCGATTTGGCCGAACTTTTTGCTTAGTACATACAGATCATTTATCAACAATTAGATTACTTACACCTTGGTTCACAGAAAATATACCAAAAGCACCGGTTATGTACTAAAAGCTCCAATGTATCCAATAAACGATCAATTCTTGAACAAAGGAGCTTCGTCTATCAAAAGCTCTTTGCCGCAACCTATGCTGTACTGAAGCGAACAAGCTGCTTTAGTTAATTGAAGCTTTATTTCGAGCTCACAATGGCCCTTGTCGGGACGGCTCGAGCTAAACCCTTCAAAGCCTGAGTCTATTCAGGCCATATTTCCGATTGATGTTCTTTCTACTTTAATGAATTTCGACTCTATGTAGTTGTGAATAAAGTCCATTTCGGAATTACTAGTAGGTAAAATTGAAAATGTCATTAGAATTAAATTGAACTTTATCCGTTAGTATATAAGTTGTTTTTTTTCCAAAAACATATTTGTAGGCTAAATCACAAACGCAGTATAATGCTTTATTGGGTAAAGTTCATGTACAGCCTTGTTGGTCAGTCTATAGGCAACGTGAGGAAACAGCAACCCTCACAAGCTTTATTAAGTTTACTCTACGGTAAGTTAAAGTACTCGGTACGTGAATTCAGTACTGCAGGGTTGTCAAGTAATTGTGGTCATTCTGAATGTAGTTTTGGTGAAAATTACTAATTGACGTGTGATTTTAATGCTAGACAAGGTGCTTCGCAAGGGTGCAATGTAGATACTATTGTTTTCTCTACTATAATATGCATGTATTATACACATAAGCCTTCCTCTTGAATCGCTCTATTTATTAAAAAACCGCATATATAATATGGCTATTATTTGACAAAACGTTGTTCTTATTTTAGTACAAAGATTTATACCATGTTGAACTTAATCGTACTGCGATAAGAGCCAGTTTTCGAGGAAGTGTATTGAAAAAAACTTATTTCGCCAACTGACAAACGGAAACGTAAACATCGAGCGTTGTAGTTTAACATGAGGGTATGGATTAATTTTATAAAAAAAACGTAAATAACTAAAATTAATGGATACCCTCCAATTATAACATCTATCGGTTAGACAGAGACAAAGTGATTCGGACGATAGTAGTTAACAATTTCATCGCGAATTCGCGATTCATATGGGCTAGCTGGCTAGTTCGTCAAACTGGGCGTATGAGTATGACGACGTTCGGTGATACGATGGTTCGAATCCAAATCAAAACAATGTGCTCTTTTTGAAGTATTCTTTAGATTATTCGTAACGAATTCAATGTTGTAGCAGTGTTACATTTTAAAACTTGAGGTGTAAGCACATACTGACGCTGTGTGTACTAGTTAATTTTTATCCAGAAAAACAATGCAACACCGCTCAGGAAAATTACTTATAATCTGGTAAATCTGGCAACGTTTTCAATTTAATATCTAGCAACCCTGTTAACTTCTAACGCTCAGTGTCATGTTCTGAGAACTACCGACCTGTGTGCATACCAGGGCCTGATTAACCCTTAGGCTAATTAGGCTGCAGCCTAGGGCGCGAGGATCGGGAGGGGCGCGCTGAAATCGCGTCTTCGCATGCACTAATCTAGCATCATTGCTTCTACCCTACATATTTCAACTAGACCGAGACAAAACACTAAAACTAAATGCGCTTGAGAGTCCCTGATTTTCACAATAAATTTTGAAATTTTAAAATACAAACACTGACTTGTTACTCGAATCGGTCGGTGGTCGAGCGAGTGGGTGAGCTGGCAACAGAGTGCCTAGTGCGAGTTTTGTTTAATCCGCCTCGCAATAACCATGTTAAAATTTTCACACTACTACTCTACTCACTTACTACTTTTTAGGCCGTCCGTAACGGGTGTGTAACGGTTGATATAATAACAAAAAATCTAACGTTCACTTGACCTAATTTCAGTTAATATACTTTTGTTTAATATAACGATCAGTTGAGATAATGAATTGTTGATATAATTTCATTTTATCTAATTTCTTATGATATAATAAACATTTCCTATAATGCACATTTGACATAATATTCATGTAGTATATTATTCATTTAATATAATATTCATAATCTGTAATATTTACGTGATGCTATGTTATGATTAAAAAAATATTGTACTGTTTTTTTTTTCTTCGCTTTATACCCCATACACCTACCACCCTCAACTATTGTAACCAGTAGAAATTGGATGCAATCTGGACTTTAGGGCACCCCGACTTGGACAGGTTAGGTTAGAAGGGGATGGCGGGGTCGTGTGAGCGAGCGAAGCGAGCGAATAGACCCCGCCATCCCCTTCGTGGTTTTTTTTTTATAAACCATCCAGAAGTAGGAGCCCCGCGAAGCGGGGCTCCGTCGACCAAGGCCACAGTCAACCAAGCATTGAATATTTTAAGATTTGGTTAGGTGCCATTTGAGTTAGGTTAGAACTGTGACCATTAAACATGAAAATTAGGTCAAAAGAACATTAGGTCAAATGAATGTTATATAAAAAGAATATTATACATATTGAAAATTATATAAAATGAACGTTATACCAAATGTTTTATATTAAATGAAAATTATATCATATGAAACATTAGGTCATATGAAATTAGGTTATATGATTTTATAGCATATGAAAATTATATTATATGAACGTTATTTCAAGTGAAATTAGAGCATTTGTTATTATATCATACATTACACACCCGTCCGTAACACACCTGGCGGGGGCGCGTCCTCATTTAGCCTAGGGCGGTCAGAACTCTTGATCAGTCGCTGGTGCATACTGTTCTCGAAGTTGCTCCACAAACTAGTGTAAGTATATTAAGTATACCTAGACAAATCCGTAGCCACAACCTACAAGCTCAAGCGACACGCATCTTGTGATAACGACTAAGCAGAAAACAAATGAAATATGTTGTTTAAAAATGAGCTGTGTGATCGAAAGGAACATGCCACGAGTCATCGCAACATAGCAACAGGCGCGCGTGTGTCGCTTCTCGCAAGTGGCATCGCTCGAGGCCGTGAAGGGAGCCTTAGAGCCTATGAAGGCGGTGCGTGGCAACGTGGTGCGCGGTGAAACCGAGCAGGTCGCTAGTAATACATAAAATGTGATATAATTATGCTTCTGTGTTTCGTTCTCGAGATTAGATATATACACTTGTAGTCACACATACAATGTCGCCACTAATGCACTCAGTTTAAAGACAAAAAATAAAATAAAAAATAATGTGGGTAGACTGACCCCATCCTATAGATTTATTGCGTTCAATCCATCATTCACATTCCAGTGCTTCGCCACTTTGTATTTCTAATTTGCGTTCTAGTGTTTTTTCGGCAATTTAGTGTTTTTAGTGCTTATAAACAAAAATGCCGAAGAGGAAACGTGATGATAAGGATTCACATAGTTATATTAAGAAGAAACTTAAGAAGTTGGAAAGAAAATTGCTAAAAGGACGCCGCCGACGTAGTACTTTATCATCCTCGGATTCCGAGCCAATGTTGTCAACACCTAAAGGTAATTTTTATTTTTTTTAAGTGTTGGTTAATTAATGTGAAGGATTAACGATGCTACGCACGAGTTGCAACTTATCCTTTTTTCATTAACTCGGGTTCACGATGTAACGTCTTGAGTTCATCTTACCCGCTGATATCTGTAGGTACATACCTACGTGTGATCAGATCACGCACTTAATATCTTATTACCTACCTGTTTAGGTAATTACAACCACGACACAACTTGGTATTTGTTAAACTTGGGTTCACGATGCAACGCCTATGAGTTCATCTTACCCGTAATTTGCGTATAATTACGCATCGAATTCATAACAAAAAGTAAAATACCTACATTAACACTTATATTTTAAAAAAGACGACTTGTGTTACAAAACATTGTATTGTACTGTATTACGATACAAATACGGTTCATATTCCTAGTGGAATATGTATAGCATTTTATAATTTCCGTTAACAGATAACACAATTATGGAATCGGAAAATAATGAATGTCTACCGGTGAACCTTGACGAGCCGGTACCATCGCCTAGCGCTTCATGTTTGGGGTCACCGCAAAGGCCGAGAGTACCTGAAGCGACACAAGAGCCTCTTTTCCAGTTATCAGCTGATGAAGCTGCTGCTATTGAAAAAGAGGATCACAATCAGGAGTTAGACGAAACCGTGATGGAAATATTGGGATCTGATCCATCAACCACTACCTCATTCGGTAAAAACATCCAACAGGACTTAGCCGTACGCTACGAATTCATAGCCACCTCTGGTTTGACAAAAGAACTCCGCAAGGAGCTCTTAGATTCTCATTTACCTCCGGGCAACTGTAAGCTGATTGACGCACCATCCCTTAATCCTGAGATTAAGGCAGCAGTCACTGATGTTATAGTGAAGCGTGATAAGGCTATAGAGACAAAACAAAAGCATATTGCTAGCGCTATTTCATGTCTGAGTGAAGTTATTACTATTATTTTGTCTCAAGAGACAAAAGATCCAAACATATTGAGATTACTTGTGGACACTGGGCGCATCTTGTGCGACTGTCAATATAATGATTCTGTCACCAGGCGTAATTTCATCCTTGCTGTGCTAAAAAAGGATTTAAAGGATCAGGTGCAGCTGACTAAAATTGATAATTTACTCTTCGGACAAGAGCTCGCTGAGGCGCTTAGAACGGCTAAGGTTATAAATAAGTCAGGAGCTGAGTTGAAGTCTGGTCCACAGCCCAAGCCTCCTCCGAATAAGCCAAAGCCTCCACCATCCAACAGAAATTTAAACTGGAAGCCAGCGCCGTACCGCAGACCGACGGCGCCTCGGAGAACGAAGGAGTCTGCACCCTTGACGAGGCAGCAGCACGTGCAGTCATCCAGAGCGTCACGTCCGAACTACGGCCGCAACCGCCAATAGACACCACAGTAAACTATGCCGGCAGGCTTTGTCATTTTTATAACCAATGGTCACAAATAACATCGGACCAAACTGTACTGTCATGGATAAAGGGTTATGAAATTCCTTTTACACACACAATATTCTCGTTCTGAAGAATATGAATTTGAGCAGGCCATAGATAATTTACTTTCGATAGGAGCTGTTTCTAAATGTCAACCCTTGTAGCGATCAATTTATATAAAATATATTCTTGGTACCGAAACCAAACGGTAAAACTCGACTTATTCTAAATTTAAAAAGTTTGAATGTTTTTATAAATACTGAGCATTTTAAATTAGAAGACCTTCGGACAGTTATTAAAATTATTTCAAAAGATTGTTTTATGTCCACGATTGATCTTAAGGATGCATATTTTTTAATAAAAATTCACGATGATTTTAAAAAGTACTTGCGATTTAATTGGAATGATAATCTATTCGAATTTAATGTTCTGCCGTTTGGTCTCAATACCGCGCCTTACGTTTTTACAAAGATCATGAAACCTGTTGTCAAATTATTGCGATGTACCGGTAATCTGTCAACAATCTATCTTGATGATTTATGCCTCATAGCACATTGCTATGATGATTGTGTTGTTAATGTTGAAATTACAAAGAAATTTCTTTGTTCCTTGGGCTTCATTATAAATGAAGCTAAAAGTTGTATGATTCCTAGTAATTCATGTAGATATTTAGGATTTATAATTGATTCTAAAACAATGGAAATTAGTTTGCCTGTTGAGAAACGTCTCAAAATTAAGAAAGAGTTGATAAAATTTTAAACCTGAATAGGTGTAAAATTAGAGATTTTGCTCGCTTAGTAGGACTTTTAACATCTGCTTGCCCTGCCATTGAATATGGCTGGCTTTATACTAAAGAGTTTGAGCGATGTAAATTCTTAAGTCTAAAAGGCGATGATAATTATGAGAAGTTCATGACTATTTCGTCTACTTTAGATTCTGATTTTGATTGGTGGATAAATTCTATCGATAAATCTGTTTGCAAAATAAAATTTGATGAATACAATTTAGAAATTCAGACTGACGCCTCAACTACGGGATGGGGAGTAGCTTGTGAGAGAAAAACAGCAAGTGGTACTTGGGGTCAGGAGGAGAGAAAACAGCATATTAATTATTTAGAATTAATGGCTGCGTTTATCGGTCTAAAAATCTTTTGTAAAAATGTATTTGGTTGTCAAACTATTTTAAGAATAGACAATACAACTGCGATTTCATATATAAATCGCATGGGAGGTGTACAGTTTCCCCATTTAACAAAACTTACTAAAAGTATATGGCAATGGTGTGAGGCTCGCAACATTTTCGTTTCTGCTCTGTACATCCCATCAATCGAGAACAGTATCGCCGATGCTGAATCGAGACGAGTTCACCCCGACATTGAATGGGAATTGTCAGACTTTGCCTTTCAAGAATTAGTTAAATCGTTCGGCCAGCCAGATATAGATATGTTCGCTAGTCGTATAAATAAAAAATGTGCTAGATACGTATCATGGCACAAAGACCCTGACGCATATAATATAAACGTTTTTTCAATATGTTGGTCTGAATGGTATTTCTATGGCTTTCCTCCATTCGCAATCATTCTCAAAACACTGAGAAAGATTATTAGATACAAAGTTAGAGGAATACTTGTAGTCCCGGTATGGCCGACACAACCGTGGTATCCCTTGTTTACTAAACTTTTGGAAAGTAAACCTTAATATTAATTATAAAAAAAAAACAACATTAATCTTTATAAGGCCTCTATCCCAAAAATAATTTATTTACTGAATTATTTGATTCTGGTGCTCGGTATGGTACATTGAACAGTTGCAAGTCGGCACTGACTTTAATTTTAGGTAATCACTTCAGTAAAGATGATCGGGTACAAAGATTATTCAAAGGGTTATTTAGACTTCGCCCACCCTTACCCAAATACGACTCGACCTGGGATACCTCATTAGTCATAGAGACTCTGGGTAGCTGGGTACCCCACGATCAGTTACAATTAGATAAAATTACAAGAAAATTGGTTACTTTACTTGCACTTGTTACAGCCCACAGGGTTCAAACCCTATCCAAAATTAAAGTTGAGAATATTAATATTTCATCTAATCAAATATCTATTAAGATTCCTGATTTGATAAAAACATCGAGTATAATATCAAACCAGCCAATGCTTATACTACCATACTTTCAGGAAAGACCCGAAATATGCCCAGCCAAATTGTTAGTAGATTACTTACGTGCAACCGAATCGTTACGTGATAATCACACTTATCTTTTTCTTAGCACCAAAAAGCCACATAATAAAGTTTGTGCTCAAACACTAAGTAGGTGGATAAAGAGGACCCTACAGATCTGTGGAATCGATGTTACCGAATTTTTTGCTCACAGTACTAGACATACCAGTACTTCTCGTGCTCATAAAATGGGTGTCAATTTAGTCTTGATTCGAAAAACTGCCGGCTGGTCTGGCACATCTACAACTTTTGCCAAGTTTTACAACAGGCCCATATCAACTAATTCTAGAGAACTATTTGCTAGAAGCATTTTAATAGATGGTAATTGAGAAATCACTTACATGATTGTTTGTAACAAACTATCCTAGATTTAATTATAAAAAATGTGATATGTATATCATTTAATGCCTCTCTAATTACATAACCATGTGTGGTTTTATACCTATGATTAAATCTTTTGTTATTTTAAAATTTTATTGATTATCCAACACCTAAATGCATTAACAATTTGATTGTGAGTGTAATGTCATTTCACAAATAACTCTCAATATCTACAAGTGTATATATCTAATCTCGAGAACGAAACACAGAAGCATAATTAATGATTAAACGAACTTACCTGTAAGTGAAGTTCGATCATAATTATGTGAGGTGTTTCGTTCGAAGAGATTAGCATCCCGCCCTCCCATAAACACCCAAAATTGTGAAATGAATATAATATTACTTATCTCTGAACTAAATGATGGATTGAACGCAATAAATCTATAGGATGGGGTCAGTCTACCCACATTATTTTTTATTTTATTTTTTGTCTTTAAACTGAGTGCATTAGTGGCGACATTGTATGTGTGACTACAAGTGTATATATCTAATCTCTTCGAACGAAACACCTCACATAATTATGATCGAACTTCACTTACAGGTAAGTTCGTTTAATCATTAAATATTTAGATGAACATTCACAACGGCAGATCAATACGCTCACAAAAAAATCCACACGAGACGCGCTTGAAAAAGCATCAACAACCAAAAATTATCGCTTACACAAACTGGCGTTTCCGATTGGCGCTGTTTATTGTTTATTATTTGTCGCTGTGCATTATCTTTGTGGTCATCACGTGAACAGTCCTTGTTGTTTGTGATATGACTATACATTCAATTTAGACTGCAGTTCTGAGGACCGAAGGGTTACGAAGTTTTCCGAGGAGGCCCGAGGAGGTTTCGGATGCACGTGCAAGGGCAAGAACTTTGGCTTATGTTCAAATTAACAGTGGAGTATGAAGTATCAGTTTTCAGAATAAGCTTTAAATTTAAAAATGACTGAATATTAGTATAAATCAACATATTATGTTAACATACTGAGCGTGTAAAAGACTAGGAAGTAGGAAAGGACATGAAATCTATTTATGTAATTCATTTCTGCCTTGTAAAGCATGATCTCGTTCATGAACAATAAATTAATGTATTTGAAAAGCATCGTCAGGCATGTGCTGGAACCAAAAAAATTAAGACATGAGACATCCACCGATCTACACTGGGGCCACTGGATAGTGAATAAGGTACTTAGACAAGGTGTAAACGGACCCTTCACGAAGCCGTCAACCAAGCATTCTGTACATCAAACTAAGTAACCCTACGTAAAAATTTTTGCTGGGAAACTGTTTTTTGGGGTGAAAAATTACGTTTTACGGTAAAACTCCATGAAACGCACTCAAAACATTGTGCTGGTGAATGCATTGAATAGTAAACGGGTCATGGAGGTATTAAAAGTAAAGTTATAACCTTAGAAAAATAAAAAAAAAAAATAAAAAAAGTATTTAAAAAAAAATTAAAAAAAAGATGGGGGAAAATTAGGAACTTTGACCCCTAATAATTCCGTAACTAGAAGGTTCCCAGGTGTAGTCCAGAACAAAAAACAAGGTCTATTTACACCCTTAATGTGATAGTGGATAAGTACCTTACCCTAATGGTGGATACCATTCAAATATAATATATTCGCTAGTTCCGTTCTCGGAGAGAAAGTTTATGTTCCAGCAGTTGAAACAATACACGTGCTGAACTATTATAAAGTAATAATTTACTTTATCATGAAACTGCTGAATAAAACAGTTTAAATGAACTGCTGACCAGAGTTAAATAAATAATTTGTATTCATACATAAAGTCACTTTTCCTGGCTTTCCCCACGAGGACAGAAACTACGGAACGCCACGTGCCACGAAACTTTATATTTATTCATTAGTATTCTAACGTGAACACTCAAATACATAATATGAACAACAAAGTTTTGAATGCACTAATATTCGGTCTTTTTATACGCTGCACTACTCTTGCCGAGGTCGGACCGTAGATGGGTTACCATCGAGACAGGAGGGGGTTAGAAAAGCATGTCAAGCCGTTGGTCCTGGCTTTCATTAGTAGATCTTTTCAGTTTTTATGCGTAGACGGAAGCCCGAAAGTTTGACAAGTAGTCTTACCGAGGGGTATCGTAATAACCACTTACTAGACTGTGGAAATCTGGGGGGTTACCATGATCTGTTAGTGCAGGAATGTTTTAGTATTATTCCGAGAGTGGGTAAGAGATGGCCCTAGACACATGTCTAGCACTGTCACTTTCCCACTCTTCCCAGGTGGGCAATCTCTCTATGTAAAAAATTAAATGAAAATTAAAAAAAAACCTCCGACGCAAAAAGCCACCAAACACTAAAAAATACTATCTCTCATCGCGGGTAATATGCTTGTAATCTTCTGTTCTAATATGATTGGGAAAAGACCAAGCACATGGCAATTATGATGTACGCTCATTATTGCAAAATCTTGGTCAAGTAAACCCTCGTACTGCTGGGGCGTTGTTTTGCGCCGTGAATTATCATTATTCCACGGTCTTCTAAAGAGCAGCCCGTGCCATAATAATAACAAAGGCTTGCTACATAAACAAGGATTAACGCCGGCCGTGACCTGCGCTCGCCTCGCACAGTAATGCAGTCGTTGTGGTGGTAGGTACACTAAATAAATGAGGCTACCTGGCCTGGAGCTGCACGATGATCAACCTGAATAGACGAATGTGGTTGAATCGAAAAAACATAACATCACACATGGTTATGTCTAAAGGGGGTTAATCAGTTGCGTACCTAAATAATTTGTTATAATAGTAGCGACCCGCCCCGGCTTTGCACGGATGCAATGTAGTAGATACTAATGGTTTATCTACTGTAATATGTATTATACATATAAACCTTACTCTTGAATCACTCTGTCTATTAAAAAAACCACATCAAAATCCGTTGCGTAGTTTTAAAGATCTAAAGCATACATAGGGACAGACAGTCAGCGGAAAGCGACATTGTTTTATACTATGTAGTGAAAACATTTCGTTCATATATCCATGATTTTATAAGATTTTGTCTAATGTAAGGGAATGCTTTGTATATCTACTACTTGGATACACTATAATAACTACGGTCCCAAGGATGTGCTTGAGAGCCGGCAACGCCTAATGTTACATTTGCTGGCTAACCGCAGTGACAAGATGATAGACGGACATATAACCTAATGTTGTTATGTTACCATTGCGCATGTTATGTGGTCGCATGGCATGCTGTAGACAACTGTTTGTACATAAGATTAATCAATTGAGGAAGATGATAACGTTGATTAAATGAGTACAATCTTTTTCAGAGGTAAGCGAAAAAAGTAACGCTTTTATCATAAGATATGAAAGCTTAATGCCCGGTTCCTATAAACAAGAAACGAGTCGTTTTGCTTACGGATAGTAGTATTTTCTACGAGGCGTATGTCAAAACCATTCCTATAAAAAACGTTTCGTAAGTTATGTTACCGATAGATCACTACCTACGGATGGGAGGGTTACGAATAACGGACAGTAAGGCAAATGTATGCAGATGTCTAGCGATGGTGTTCCTATAAAAAATAAGAAACGTCAACGAGCTGTCAAAGTTACGAGCCGTTAACAATTCGTTTACCGCCCGATTTCGGTCGGTTGTTTACAAAAGTTTTACTCATTCTGTGTTATTTGTTATAAATACTTGTAAAATGTCGCTTTCAGACAGTGAATTAAGTGATTTGGAAAGGTTATCGGACTGGAGTAACTCCGAATCAGATGAAGAAAGTGGTTCTAATCGACGGAATTACAAAACAAGGGTCGATCATTTTAGTATCTTGGATACTAATGAATTCCAAGTTAGATTTCGGCTAGATAAGCCGTCTGTACAAAGTTTACTCGTCGAAATTTATCCGCATTTAAGAGTAAAAGGAGCCAGGTATGTATTTCTCAAACTAACCTTAAAATATTCACTTGAAACAACCAAAACAACAATAATTCATTACGCATTCTACTCCTAAAACATTAATTTAATCTTTGTTTTAGGAACCATGGTATACATCCTCTTCACCAACTCTTATTGACGTTAAGATTTTACGCATTAGGGACAATGCTATTATCAGTAGCTGACTTTGTTGGGGTATCAAAATCATCGGCTTGTCGTATAGTACTTGATGTAAGCTGTGCTATAGCACGGTTATACAACAAATATATATACATGCACCCTGACACTGAACAAGATTTTTATGAAACTGCCCGCTTCCCAAGGGTTCTTGGAGCACTTGATGGTACACACATCAGAATTCAATCACCATGTAAGTTTTTGTTGAATCTTCTAGGTAATCTTTTAATTTGATAGGCTTCTACTTTTTTATTTAATGAACACAATTCAATTCTTTTTCATAGGTTCAGAGACTGGAGAAGAATTCAGAAATCGAAAGGGCTACTTTTCCCTTAATATACAAGCTGTGTGTAATGCAAAATTATTATTTATGAATTTAGTAGCCCGTTGGCCTGGTTCAGCTCATGATGCAACTATATTCAATAACTCAGAACTAAGAGGTAACAGTAATAATAGATAACAGCATTATGAAGTATGTTTTGTGGTCATATAATTTAATTCAGTATCTATACCTAACTACATTTTTTTCAGCTCAGTGTGAAAGCGGGTTGTATGGAAACAAATGGCTGCTTGCAGACAGTGCATATCCTCTGAAACGATACCTATTAACACCTTTGTTAAACCCTCAAAGTAGAGGGGAACTGCTTTATAATGAAGCCCACATTCATACTAGAAACTGTATTGAAAGGTATGTTTTTCATCAGTGTGGAGGAATGTGACACTTTCCATTTTTATTGTTCTTGTGTACCATGGGTGAGATAAGAGCATTCATGATTAATAATCCTTACATTTAGAGAAAGACTACCTCATTGGTCTAGTGGTTGCAAATGTGACTGCTGAGCGTGTGGTCTTGGGTTCAAAGCATCATGCACCAAGTCGGGCAGTGTTATTGCTAAAGATAACTGGTTCTTTTTTATTGCAGATGCTTTGGAGTGTGGAAGAGGAGATTTCCAGTAGTAGCTCTGACATTGCGTTTAAGTCTGTTACGAGCCAATGCAGTAATCATAGCTACTAGTGTGTTGCATAATATCTGTCGATTAAACAGTATAGCTGATGTCCCACCAGAGGTAGAAATTCCTACTGCAGAGGTAGTGCCTGTACCAAATACTGCTGAAGAACCAGATTACACAGAAAGAGCAACACTAATTTCAAATTTCTTTAATAAGTGAGTAATAACAATCTGTATAGTGCTAAGCTGAGGTGTCAAGTTTGAAACCTTGACTATGTTAAAGTACTGTGCACTGAATATGTTTAATAATTACTTTTTATTTCATTTCAGTTTATCATCACATGAGTAATTTTAAGTTTGTATCAAGAAAGAAAAACACTTATCTGCTACTACAAAACAAAGTGTATGAAGAAATGACCGTTGATGAAGGACACTGGCTTAGTTATAGGGAAATATTGTTATTTTAAGTATCTAGCTTTACTATTAGTTATTAAAAGAAACATTTTTTTTCAAATAAAACTTTATTTTAATTATAGTTTTCCTTAATATATTCTAAATTATTATGGCACTAAACACAAATTAAAACTTACACATGAAACACTAACTATAAACATCATTTACAGTAACATTATTTTCTTCTTGTGCTAATTCTAATTTTAAAAGTCTAATTTCTAAATCTAATTTCTCCTTTTTCTTGTCATAGTAACTTGCTATAGCAAGGTTACGGGTGATGATGGACGTCTGTATATCTCTGTCTGCTGTCTTTTTACCTGAAATAAATGGAAATACGTTTTATTTCATACAATGTGTTTGACCAGGGTTCTAGACTATAGTTTACAATATGGGAACAGGTATAAGAAATTCACATAAAATATGCTGTGTAAATTAATAATAAATTTAATTATGTAAGTACCTTTATTTTTTGTTGTTAATTGCCTGGACATAGGCATGCCAAAGAAATACTTGGAGCCCTGTGCACTGGGAGAGCTGTTGCCCTCACACAAATCAGTTTTTCTTTTTTTTGCATGTATGTCTGAAAAAAATGATTTGACATTTACAAACAAATTAATTAATAAAAGTATAGGTAGAGAAGGAAGATTTAATCAAAATAATACCTCTACATGGTGTTTCAGCTACACTATCTTCTGAGATAGATGGAATAGCATTAGTTGCACCATAATGACCCATGTTCTAAGACTGTCCATATCTGCCACACTCACTTCTGCTATACTACCCACATCCAGGACCGCATTACCATCACCACCAAATAGCACATCAAACCCTGTGCAAGTAGACCCCAGAAGACCTTTTCCAATATCTCATCATGTGGAATAAAATCAGGTTTACATTCACTTGAAACATCCAAAACAACAATAATTCATTACGCATTCTACTCCTAAAACGTTAATTTAATCTTTGTTTTAGGAACCATGATATGTAGGATACATATCATGGTTCCTTCTTCACCAACTCTTATGTTGAGTTAATTATGTTTTACTACAAAACCTTAGAATTGAATTTAAAGTTCCTTTCAAATACATGGGTCAAGCCAGACGCTATCAATTGCGTTTTGTTCACTTCAGTAGCCCGAATAAAAAACTGTTTTTTATTTTTAAAAATGAGATTTCTTCAACACATTTTTTTTTAAATAAACATGTAAGTTAAGTTTTCTCCATGAAATTATAAATATGATAAATTATGTGTATTATGCACAGGTTTTCACTCTAATCCTAAACATGCTCGATTGTAATAACGAAACGCAAGGAGGGTTGCACATGTGTTCATGGAGGGCTTCGGTAAGTGAGTTACCAACAACCGTTCGTAGCAGGTAGATGACTCAAAAACTTATAGGAACGCCTATTACCATCCGTTACTCGTAACCCAAAAACGAATGGTACCTTTTGTACAATAACGAATCGTTGTTTATAGGAACCGGGCATAAGAGCGTTTACGTCTATCGCGCGAAGTCAAGTTTAGGTAATTCAATGCATTTTTTACACACACAGAAGCACGCGTGCCTGTGTGTATAGCGCTGGCGCGCTCTCGCGCGCTATAGTCAAACTAACCCACTATGATCCGTTCGAGTGCAATTGTTGTAGTAAAATTTAATTTGAATTTGAATTTGAACGTACACGGATTACTAAAGTACGAGTGCATAAAATAAGTATTCAATAATATATTGCAAGTATAGCTATAATTATGATTAATATTAAAGTCGTTTTTTAGTTATTCAAACATGAATTTGTTGATCTAAACTTTAGAAAGAAACCGAACTTCGTTAATTATTATTGATTTGTGACTGATTAATAAATATTTCTTATTCTATTCAAATAAATCACTTTATACGGATTTACTTACGTTTATTTTATATTATATTTTAACCTGACGCGATGTTCCTCTTAGTGACACCTCTTATGAGGGAAATACAATAGGTTGGCGTTAACTTTAAAAACAATTTATGTTCTTATTTACAAAAAAATAAGTAAAAGTTTTAATAAATAAAATTCGTATGTAAAAAAATTGGGTAGATATTGGTTGTCACTAAAAATATTGTCAGTTATCAAAAATAATAATAAAAAAAATTAATCATCAAAGTACCAAGATTTTTTAATCACACTATAAACGTCCGCTATCCTTCGAAGTACGACTAAGGTCAACTCGGGTCAGGCAGAGCGCTGAGCGACATGTCCTCTCTCTAGAAAGCCTCGCGGCGGTCTGATTTGAAATTGCTCGCGCGCAGTGATTTATAGTAGTTTTCAAATATTTATAGAAAAATAATCACTGTAAATTATTTGAAATTTTAAATTGGATGTTTTAAAGCATATGTTCTTCTATTATATTATGCTATTATTATATTAAATCAAGTAAGATATATCGGTGAAAAAATCATTTTAATTCCTTAATATTTCACATTGTTTGAACTTTAATTTCTTATATAAAGAAACCTAAATCAAAAAATTTTCTTCTCCAACTATATTCCTTAGGATCTTAGCAATAGGTAAAAAAAAAATCTAATTAGGTTTGCCAGTGGTTTCCTATAATTAGAGCGTCGAAACTGACGCTAAAAGGGAAATTAAGAAAACCTCTGTTGAGTTATCTTGATACAATTTACCAATACTCTATTAATTGAAATATTTTTCTCTCCAACTATTGAGACAACGAAATTTCCTAAAGTTATTAGTAATTATCATTTTTGTAAAATAAAGGGTTGATGGTATTAAAGGGTTTGAAAAGTACTGTTTTGGAGTCAAACAGCGCATGGACGGCGTAAACGCTCTTAAGCTAATGATTTAAAAGAGTGTCCATGGAGTTTCTTGCCCATTCTTCTCCATAGGGATCTACGCTTTCGTATGGGCAACTACAGTACTTTCACAAGTTATTATGCCCTGTGACTGGGACTGTAGCTTAGTTTTTTTTTGTGTTTTGACGTTCAAAAGTCCCTGTGATGGTCTAATTGAAATAAATGCTTTGAGTTTGAGTTTTTGAGTTTAAGAGATAATTACGATATAAGCATGAAATTGTCAATGAAGTTATACAAGTCGGCCGACAAACTGTTTTGCAGTTTGGCAGACTTTTAACATAATATACAGATTTTGAATAAATAACAAAAACGACATGTTATTCATTGGAAATTAACGAATATACAAAAACATAACATCGCACATCCTTGAAGGGGTAGGCAGTGGCGTACTTAAATTGTACACCTACATTTCACGAGTTATACATATTTATGTTTATATTCGACTAGGGGCCACCCTATTGCCATCTAGTAGCCAGTCTACACGATAGATTAGTTCCGCCTTAACATTTATTTATTTATTAGCTTCCCTGTTATAGGGGACCAAAAGCCCTAACCTAACCCTAGTGAGCACAACTACTACTCTCTTTACAACCCCTTTTATTTATACCTGTACACACACCCTGTGTACTCTACAGGGTAACTGTTAACAGTTTAATCGGATGTCAAACTTTTCACACTTCATCAGTGTTACGGAATCGTACAGCCTGAAATTGACCTGTAAATTGCAGAAAACCTAAGAAAAATTTAATGTCGCGCTGCCCTGGCGTTTCCACCTTAAGGCCTGCAGACGAGGGACTTTCGTTCGAGGACGACAAAAATTCCCCGAAACATTACTGGCGAAATAATTATGAGTGATTTATAAATACACCTCTGCCTACCTGTTAGAGGAAAACAGGTGTAATGTTATGATGTTTTTTTATGTTTCAAGAAAAAATATGTTACATTGTTGTTGCGTCTAAACATTTGTTTTCATAAATCTTTATTTATCTCGACATCAAAAATAACAGGCGCTGATTCACAAATGCACAATCTTATGCGTCACGTGTGTTGTGACAGTGACTGCAGAGAAGTGGTGAAGTGCCACGTGTCACCGCGATGCAAAAGAAACAAGTGACACATGCGCCTGTCGCTTGACACAAGTTACATCTATTGTTACCCCGTTCTAGACCTCAAGCGATGCGACTTTCATTTGTTTTCTCCACAGTCGTGGTCGCAACACACGTTTCGCTTGAGAGTGTAGCTTGTAGCCAAGCCATGAGGTCGTTATATAATATTTACTCTGAAAACTACGGCTACCTACTCTGTGCAGCGGACAAACGCTGCGAGCTGTTATACTCTGTTTTGTTTTACCACTCTATCTTCATTGTATAAATGGATGCAAACGGTTTTTCCTTTTTTCATTGTTTTATTTTCAATCTATCGGTATGAGAGTATTTTTAATGTTTTTTATTAAAAGAGTTTTTATTCATATTCATCAGTAAGTACCTATGGATCGTTTGATCTCAGTCAGTTTTGTTTCCAGGAAAATACATAAACACAAACTAAAAGCTTTCCCGATTAAATTGCCCTATTTTTCCTCGTATTATGTACATAAAAAGGTTAAATATCTACAACATCCTTACTCTTCGTGTGTATACTAGGAATCGATTCATGCGAGAGCTTTTTACGTTATTCCTTTGACAGACATTACAGGTAGTCAGTAACCCGAAGTCTGACTACCAGTCTTACCAAGGGTATTGTATTACCCAGTACTAACTGGGTTGTGGAGGTCAGATAGGCAGTCGCTCCATGTAAAACACTGGTATTCAGCTGCATCCGGTTAAACTGGAAGCCGACCCCAGCATAGTTGGGAAAAGGCTTGGCAGATGATGATGATATAAATCATGTTACTGAACATCTCAACCAAAAATCTATAAGCAAGATGTCGTACAACAATGCAGTAACTTAATAGACGAGTACCTATTCATCAGTTAATTAATCTACAATATTCAACAGTTGTCAGTCTGTACGTGTAACCACTGACTCGTGGACACAATAATGTTACGTTATGCAATCTGCATTAGCCTTGCAAATTGCGTTACATAACAATTACCTACATGCATACTTTACCTGTAGCAAGACAGAATATTAAACACCTCATAACTAGACATTAATTTTGCAAGGAATTTCCTTTTATAACGAATAGAATAGTTGTGTAAATTCATTCCCGGTTGGGGTGAAATAGGGAAATAGGGGAAGTTGTACAAACTTCCCCTATTTCACCCCTGCCGGGAATGAATTGCAAAATTAATGCGTTTTTTTGGGTTCATAATTTATGCTCGATTGTAAATTCCATCTAGCACATGTCTGGTTATTCCATAAGAACAATACATTCTGTAGGTATCTCTTTTAAAAACCGAATCTTCATCTTTTCCTAATCATCTATAGTTTTTACCCCGTCCAGGAAACCATGGTAAAAATGATCAGAGGATCATCTGTTGATTTTACCATGTTTCGAGAATCATTCGTAGTATTTAGTTTGTATCCCTTGTGAATAGTTTCTCTCTGATCACCTGTGGTTTTCACCTTGTCTTCGATCCTGGGAGAGAGCCACCTTTACAAGCAATATTTTTAGTAGCAACTGGAGGAGCTCGTGGCTAAATAATAACAGCCACTCGGGTCGATCTTTAGGTTAAGCCACGCTTTCCTAGGTTGGTCCGTGGATGGGTGACCACCCATTACATACCTTCCTCCGTGCCTCGGAATGCACGCTCGAAAGTCTGACAACCAGTCTTACCAATGTGTACTTATCATATTACCCAGTACCTACTAGCTTTGTTGTGGAGGTCAGATGGGCAGTCGCTCCATGTAAAATAATTACATTCAGCTGCATCCGGTTAGACTAGAAGCCGACCCCAACATAGGAAAAGGCTAGGCAGATGATTTTTAGTAGCAACTGGTGTAGTAATAAACATATCTGCCTAACACTTGACAATTACAAGCTTCATAATCTGCGTTAATATTGCCAACATTAAAGTAAACAGTATCAAAGTATAAAAATAATTAAATCAATAAGCAGAAATCAGAAAACATCGAAGCTACAAGACAGTTGCGGAGGACACGTCCCACATCGGTGCCCTTGACCCACAGGGCCCAGTTACTGCCATGAGCAACCCAGATACAGCCAGCGTTGGTAGATCGGGGATGTTTTTCCCATTTTAGGAAAAATATCGTTATTAGGGAAATTTTCGGAAAAATGTAAACTTTACAAAAAAAAATTGGAAAAAATCCCCACGTAGATATATCAAACTGTAAAACTTAGGAAATCAAGAGATATATTTACAGAATACAAAATCGGTAAGTACCTAACGCAGGCAGACAAAAGTTGCAGTGCGTGTGTGCTGTGTGAGCCGGCCATTTTGTGAATAAACATAGTTTAATTTCTCCGAATTTTTTAAATTTTATGTTTGAAAATTGAATGGGGAAACAAGTGGGAAAAACGTTTCATTCGGGGAGAAAATTGGGGAAAATACAGTAACCTGATCTGGCATCCCTGGAAACATGCAAGAGGCATGAGACAGGGGCTCGTTTGTCTCTAGCCACTCGTTTCGTCAAATGTGGTATTTATTTAGTTATTAATTTGGTGCGTTCTGTTATAACCGGGTTCCGAATTTGGGTTTTAAAAAAGAAATTACTTTAGGCTAAAATAAACTTGTATATTAAAACAATAAAAAACACGAGTGCAAGATACATGTGCACGGGAAGACGGTTGGGAGACGACTGAAGGTGTCAGAACATGATGAGGGGGAGAGAGGAAGGAGAGGATGCTGCGTCAGCAGCAGGAATGCAGCGTAGGCTGCTGAGTAGACCAAAAGGGGTACAGGTGAAGGATGTAACAGCCCCCCGATTAGGAGGAAACTTACGGGTGGAAGGTAAGTTGACGCCAGAAGGAAAGGTAAGTTTTCCGGGTTTTAGGTCATTCGGAGGCGAGGAGCAGGAATATCTTCGACATCTGTAGATGCCATTTCTACGGGAATATCAGGTAAAGGGGTACATCTAGATTTCTTAATTAACTTACAATAACAATACAATTTATAGGAAATAACTAAGATTATAACTAGGCTTATAATAACAGTTGTATAGGAATAATAGTTATCGTAAAGGACAATATGAGGTTTTTCAATTACTGAATTAAGGTTTGTTTTAATTTGATCAGTTACTTTATTATAATTTGAGAAGAGAGAGTCTAAATTATTAATGTTTTTCAAATTAACGTAAGGAAGTTTAATATTTTCTTTTAAATATGTGGTGGAACTACAACAAGTATCATTAATTAATTCGAAATGCAATACTATTGGCTTTAATTTTATTTCAATGCTATGTTTAGGTATTAGCTTATTATCGTTGCAATAGGCAATACAGTTGTCTGGTATGGTTAGTATACCAGTGCCAGAAATAGAAGATTCAAATAAATCTTGATTATTACATTCTATTGTTATTTTAGAATTTTGACTGATCATGTATATCCACTGATTACTATGTAATTTATGAAAGGTTTCAAAATTACCATTTATGAATTCGGTCCTGCAGAGAGACGGAACGGAAGTCAAAGCTTTTGAAATAACCTCAGTTTCACATATTGGTACGGCTGATGTAGAGTATACATTGGAAATTTCACAAATATGATATTGCGTATTTACAATTTTACAGGTGGTAAGTGAATTTAATTTACAATAAGATGATTTATCTTTAGTTATGCCCAAATATTTAGTGGATGGTATTATTGTAGAGTACAATGTTTTGTTTACATTTTTCAGGGCAATAGGATAAGGTGTAGTATGATACAAATCGAATTCTTTAGTATTTACTAAAGGTATTTGTAATACAAATATTATTTTGTTATTTGCATAATAACTGGATACATCGGATATATTTTCTAGAATATGGATATTGTCTAAGATTAAAGGTACAGGTAATTGCTTAGGACTAGGGAGAAATCTATAATTACTTACAAGGTCTGTAAACAATTGTTTAGGAGTAATAATAGATGGATATAGAATATTGGACTTACTAAACATAATAGCATTAATTATATCTTCTAACTTAAATGATAGGGTTAATAAACTACTTTCTAAAATATTCGACAGTCCCGATATTTTAGACCTAATTAATAGCTTATTGGAAACTAATGTTAAATTTGTCATTTCTTGGTTTAGGATATCAATGGCATAACTAAGGCTAGCTTCATTTGCATTAATTTTATCAATAACTTCTTTAAGGGACAATAGTGTGGATGTTGTAACCATCATGTTTTCTTTCATGAGGGTTGCCAATTTAGTTTGATCATTCTCTAAGGTCTGAATAGCATTACTATATTTTTCGGCATCATTTTGGTCCATATTTCCAAACAGTTGTTTAATTACTGAGCCGATTCCACCAAACCAGGCGGATCTTTTATAAGATTTAGATATAAGATGGGAAATGGAATCAAAGTCTCTAACTATATCAGAATAACGGGATGACAATGGTTGGAACAAATAGTGACATTCGCCTTCATAGTATGCATTGCTTTGATTACATAGGAATTGAGAAGTTCTTAGGATATCCCTTATGTTATCTAAATGTGGTTGAATAAAAGAAATGTCTATGGGGATGATAATATCTAAAGTGTCATCGGTTATTTTTAGGGAGCCAATAGGGTCAAAATATATGCCTGCGTCACCTGATGCTGGCTGGATATATCCTTGACTGTTTGACGCCAGGGTAGGATAAATGTAACCAATTCTGTAAGGAAAGGTAAACTAAATTAACTGAATTGTATATTAAATAAGGTACTATGGTTCATTACTAGTTGCTATTTTAAATTCGTCAAAATGGTGTTTGACGTGACGTCTGTTAATTAATAGTGACGCGGTATTGTTGCCATGGATTTTCACGATTTTAAACGGGCCTTTCCATATTGGTGAAAGAGCTTTTCTAAGGCGTAAGTGATTTTTAAGGTAAACAAGGTCACCGACTTTATATTTAATTGGCCTTGTGTGAATGTCATAATAAGTTTTGGAATTGGTCTTTGATTTTTGTATATTATTATGTTCTATTGCTTTTGTTCGGCAATACTTGAGCCTATTTTGGAGTATGCGGACATATTCAGGGTAAGTTGCGCCTGCAGTTTCCTCGTAGATGGAATTCGGTATATAGGGTTTGTTTCCAAATACAAGCTCATAGGGAGAGAAATGAGTGGTTGAGTGAATGGCTGTGTTGTACGCAAGCATAGCTGTGTACACAAAACGGGGCCAGTTGTTTTGTTGCTCGTTTACATAAGATTTTAGGTACTCTTTTAAGGTGGAGTGACTTCTTTCGAGAGCACCCTGAGTCTGAGGGTGATACGGGGTGGACCATAATTGTTTTATTTTTAATAAATTGCATGTTTCTTTAAATAGCTCGGCCGTGAAGTTGGTGCCTTGGTCTGTTAGAATTGTTTTGGGTATTCCGAATAAAGTAATGAAGTGAACCAAACATTCGCATGTTTCCGCAGCAGTAGTGTTGGTAATTGGATAAGCGGCTGAGAATTTGGTGAGATCATCTTGGAGAGTCAATATGTATTTATATTTATCGTTACCGGCTTCTGGTAGTGGTCCTACTATATCGAAAGCTACACGTTCAAAGGGTCGTGTGGAAAGAGATGTGATTTGCATAGGGGCACGATTGGTTCTTCTAAGGGCTTTATTAATTTGGCATTGTGGACATTTCTTTACGTAGTTTTCGACGTCTACTCTCATGTTTTTCCAGTAGTATTTTTCTTGGATGCGTTTCAGCATTCTACCAGAACCTAAGTGACCGGCTATAGGGAGATCATGATTTTCTTTCATGATTTTAGGGACTTCACTCTGTGATGGATAGATAATAGTATTTTTATAAATGTGTATAGTCATTTCTGAGTTGTGAAATAAATATAGGATCATATTATATAGTTTGATATACTGATGAGTGTCGAAAGGATTATTAAAATCAGCTATAGCTATTTGAGGGTTATTTTGCCCTGTGAGGCTGACAACTAACTCATTTCTTACGGATTTAAGACACTTGTAGATATCTTCATATGTGCAAGTGTCAAAGTGATTGACCTTGGTGAAAATGAAATAGTAAACTTTATCTTCGGATTCATATTTAAGGAAGGAATGTAATGTTCTTTCTAGTAAGGAAAATTCGCTCAAATTAGGAATATTAGATATGATTTCTTGAGTATATGGGACGGATTCGTCCATATCTATAGATGTAGGGATAATGATATATTTTTTATCAGTTTTGGATAGGCTTTCATTGTGTTCTATTATGGTTACGTTAGGATTAAAATCCTTAGCAGTAGTTTTAAGGAAGTCTGAGTAATTACCATCTGGGGTACTGGAGTTACTACGGCTCGGGACATCAGGTGGTGATATTGGATTTGGATGATCAGTGGAAGGTGAGGGTAAGTTTTCATCTATTATATTATCTAGATCATCAAGGTTGCCTAACTCTGGTAAGCTTGTAGGTTGGATAAGGGGGTCTGTAAGATCTTCAAGTTGGATTAGATCGTCCGGAGAGATAGCTGGAAGGACATCTGGATTCGATGTTTCGTCATAATTAGGTGAGTTTAAATTCTCATTAGAAGTATTAGGTATAGGATTTATAGGATTGACGGATTTAGTTATAGGATAACGGGATAATGCATCAGCGGCATTATTTAGTTTTCCTTTTCTATATATTATTTCATACTCATATTCCTCCAATTTTAGTCTCCATCTCTGAAGTTTACTACTGGGGTCAGAGTGGTTGAATAGCCAACGTAAAGGACGATGGTCGGTAATTATTGTGAACTTTCTACCATATAGGTAAGGACGGAAGGTCTTACAGCCGAAAAGAATTGCAAGTAATTCTTTTTCAGTTGTACTATAATTGCACTCATTTTTGTTGAGTGTACGGGAGGCATAGGCGATGGGCTTGTCTTTGCCTATTTCGCCTTGGGAAAGAATAGCGCTGATTGCATAATTGGATGCATCGCAGCTGAGAAGGAATGGTTTCGAGAAATCAGGATATGATAATAGCGGAGCTGTAGTTAATTTATTTTTTAGGATTTCAAAGGATAACTGGTGTTCATTTGACCAGACGAACTCTACATTCTTTTTCAGTAGATTTGTTAAAGGTTTTGCAATGCTAGAAAAATCGGAGATGAACCTGCGATAGTAAGAGACGAAACCGAGGAATGATTTGATGTCTTTAGGAGTTTTTGGTATAGGGAATTCGTGAACTGCTCTTAGCTTTTCAGGATTTGGTTTAACGCCTTTGTCAGTAATGACGTGGCCTAAATATGAAACTTCTTTTCTTAAAAATTCACATTTATCCGGTTGTAGTTTCAAACTGAATTGACGGAGTCTATAAAATACGTTAGTTAGGTTATCTATATGAGAAGGGATATCAAATGAGTAAATTACGATATCATCAAGGTAAACGAAGCATTGGATGCCTTGGAGACCAGATAAAGCGGAATTCATTAATCTCTGAAAGGTGGACGGTGCATTCTTTAATCCAAATGGCATACGAGTGAACTCGTAATGCCCTGTTGGGATTGAAAATGCTGTTTTGGGAGAATCATCAGGAGACATGTTTATTTGATGAAAACCGGAAGCTAGGTCTAATGTGCTAAAGTATTTGCACTTGCCTAATTGATCTAGGATTTCGGCTATGTTTGGAATAGGATAGGAATCGCCGATGGTCACGTCGTTAAGTTTACGGTAATCGATTACAACGCGCCATTTTCTTTGACCGGAAGCATCGAGCTTTTTGGGTACTACCCAAATTGGTGAGGACCATGGAGACATAGAAGGTTTTATTATACCCTGTTTCAGCATTTTCTCAACTTGAGAATCTACCTCTTTCTTATGGCATTCGGGAAATCTGTATGTCTTAACATGAATGGGGTTATCAGACGTGGTTTTGATTTTATGTTCTACTGCATCAGTGCAGGTTAATTGATCGTCGGGTAGATGGAAAATGTCTGAAAACTGAGAACAAACAGAGTATAATGCCTCAGTTTCTTCTGGATTAAGATGGGACACGCGAAGCTGCTTTAGAACTTCTTCTGTGCGTTCATGAGTATGAGGTTCGTCTAAAGTACCGATAGAGATTGAAGCCTTCAGTTCGAAAGGCTTTAAATATAATCTAAGATCAGACGGAATAGTTACAGGTTCTTCTGAGGTGTTAACAACGGAAATATTAACACGATTGTTATTCTTTACTTGTACTAAACAGTTTGCTACTAGTAGATTTTGGGAAATATGTTGGTCGATTATTAAGCCTTCTTTGATTTCTGGATTTGCTACAGTACATTCGATTACAGTTTCACTGCGTGGGGTAATAGTATAAACGGGTTCATTGAAATGCATTTTAAGCTTAATATCTTTTAAATACAACACACCTTCATCATAGTTAATTTTGCCACTCATGGAATTGAATAAGTCGTTGCCGATAATACCATCGTAGGACATACTTAATTCATTAACTATGTTGAATATATGTGTTAGGTGTTTACAGTCACTATGAGATTTATCATGTGTATAGATGGTTATAGGGATTTGTCCTAATGTGCATAGAGGATTTTCAATGGTTGAATCGATACCTTTGATTTTAAATTTAATCGACTCGTCAATAACAGGCATGTCGTCAATGACTGATTTTTTAATTAAACTTATAGATGCGCCAGTATCGACGAGAAGGGATAGGTCTCTAAAAGACACGGGAGAATTAACTTCTATATAAGGTAAGTATTTATTTGGTATGTTAGATGTGAATTCGTATATTTCTTCATTAATATGTTTTTCATTTTCAGGATTTTGGATGAAGTCTACGGTTTGGGACTGGTTACCCTGTTGCTTGACTCGGATGGAATGACCTCGAGTTTGGGGCTGGTTACCCTGTCCATGGGTCATGAAGGATTTAGAGTCTACGATTTGGGGCTGATTACCCTGTTGCTTGACTCGGATGGAATGACCTCGAGTTTGGGGCTGGTTACCCTGTCCATGGGTCATGAAGGATTTAGAGTCTACGATTTGGGGCTGATTACCCTGTTGCTTGACTCGGATGGAATGACCTCGAGTTTGGGGCTGGTTACCCTGTCCATGGGTCATGAAGGATTTAGAGTCTACGATTTGGGGCTGATTACCCTGTTGCTTGACTCGGATGGAATGACCTCGAGTTTGGGGCTGGTTACCCTGTCCATGGGTCATGAAGGATTTAGAGCCTACGATTTGGGGCTGGTTACCCTGCTGCTTGACTCCAATTGGATGACCACGAGTTTGGGGCTGGTTACCCTGTCCATGGGTCATGGAAGATTTAGCGTCGTCTATTATGGAATTGATCTGTCCCGTGCGACGCTTATTCGGGACATTATTTAGTTTAAATTGTTGTCAACGGTATCATAACTTTCAACTTCAGTTACCGCATTAATACGGGGTTTGAAAGTAGATGTGCTTGGCTGCGCACTTGAAGGGGAGAATCTATTTTGACTATTGAATCTTTTATTATTATATTCGCGGAGTTGGCATTTTTCTAGAACATGCCCTGATTTCTTGCAATATCTGCAGAATGGATCATTTGAAGAGGGTTGTTGAAAGGTAGGTTTTTGTGATTGATAATTATTATTAAAGTTATTGGGTCTATTAGACCTAATTGTTGGATCATTTTGACGAAGTGATTTCACGGCTAAGTTTTGTTTGTAGGAATATTGCTGCAATTTTTCCTCGGAAATCGCGTAATTTATGGCGTCATTGAGGTTTTTGGGGTTCCTACATCTAACGATGTTTGCGATACGAGGGGTAAGGCCCATCGTGAACGTGTGGAGGGCTAAGTCCTCCATTGCAGCTACTCTGCCAGATATTTCACCTTTCTTGTGACCTGATATAGAAATTTCTGTAAGCAATTGTGATAAACAGGTTTCTATCCTAAGTGAGAATTGGCTAACATTCTCCTGAGCACCTTGTCTGCAATCCTGGAGTTCTGCAAGGAGATGAGCATAATGTTTACGCTCCCCAAATTGGTTCTGAAGAAACTCTTTAAGGGATGGCCACGAATCAAATTCCTTGATTGAACAAGCAATCTCGGCTTTACCATCTAGTTGGCTAATTATATACTTGAAGACGATGTCGGCTTCGTTAGAAGAGGCTAGGGAAATGGCGTTATCGCAATTATTAATAAATGCATTTAATTTTTCTCTACTGCCATCAAAGGGCTTTATGAATTTTAGGATGACACTTAGGGGTATGTTTCCCGAAGACTCTTCTTTTACGGCTTTGTTACCTTGGGACATGGTTGACAACAACTTATAATAACTAGATATAATAAGTCTGGAAACAAGATTAGTTATTGGAATTAGTCCGACAATGTGTTCTTATCGCTTATGCAGTGTGCTGAGTCTGGATCTGCGACGAGCACCGAGACATAACATCCGTTGATAAGCCGTTGAAGAATGTTATAACTGTCGAACTGAACTTTTTGTACTTGATCACTGTACTTATAGGAAAATATGTTCACGACTCACAGTATTATTGCGTACATGTTTTTCATGGTTTCGCAGGATCTGGAACTGGAACTGGAGCTGGAACTGGAGTGACCTTGGATTAGGTCAGTACCGGGTTTTACCGGTATGATGAGTCGTCTCTGGAACTCAGGAACTGGAGTGACCTTGAATTAGGCCAATACCGGGTTTTACCGGTGTGATGAGTCGTCTCTGGAACTTTTCAGGAATTGAAGCACTTTCACTTTTAAATTAGGCACTGAATTTAGCACTTTCAGCTAGGATTCCTAGGATTTATAATCCCTTTTACGCTGCCACCAATGTTATAACCGGGTTCCGAATTTGGGTTTTAAAAAAGAAATTACTTTAGGCTAAAATAAACTTGTATATTAAAACAATAAAAAACACGAGTGCAAGATACATGTGCACGGGAAGACGGTTGGGAGACGACTGAAGGTGTCAGAACATGATGAGGGGGAGAGAGGAAGGAGAGGATGCTGCGTCAGCAGCAGGAATGCAGCGTAGGCTGCTGAGTAGACCAAAAGGGGTACAGGTGAAGGATGTAACAGTTCGTGTGCGACATTTATATGCATTTAGATAGATGAAAAATGAACTTTATACTACTACTATACTATACTAACTTTATACTACTACTATACTATATGATGGAAAATGAACTTTACTACTTTCTAAACTTACTTGGATATACTTCAATGGATCCATCAGCGCAATGTTGAGCGCGTAACATTGAGTTTTACCGTAAAATGTGATTTTTCACCCCAAAAAAAAGTCTCCCAGCAATATTTTTTGCATAGGCATTTAGGTAGGGTTACTTAGTTTGATGTTCGGCATACTTGGTTAACTGATTCGCGAAGAGTCTGTTTACACATTGTATAGGCTGATTAACACACTACCCCCCTCAGTGGGCTAAAAAGGTTCCTTTCGGTCCGTGAGGACCTAGACTAGTAGGTGATTGCTTTCAAAATATTTCGTGTTTCTAAAACGATATTTAACAAGATGACATAAGCTTTTCGGGAGCTCAAAGTAAAAGTTAAAGTAACAAAGAAAACTTTCCAATACATAAATAACATACAATATTTTTGACTTTGCCTAGGACCTTTATTTCAATCAATTTAATTTAACATCTAAAAATGCAAGCATCTAACTCTAACATCTCTACCCATCCCCACAACAGCAACCTAAAGCACTTAAAAGTTTGAACAAGCAAGAACAAGCCGTGTGGCCTTTTCATAAAATTTTAATTTTATCATCGACTCTCAAACCTCGCTGCCAAATAATACTGCGTAACTTTAATAATAAAAGCTACTGAATTATTCAGTCGTGTGCCGTAAGTTTGGGCGATTCTGGCCCACCACCCTGCGCCATCTTGAAACTCGCTGAGAAATCAAAGGCCTCCTGAATCTATTGCATTTGTAGATAAAAGATGAATGATTGTATAAACAATGACATTATTTACTTTTTCAAGTACTTATTTTACTATTATGTTTTTCTTTATTTTTTTTTTGCGTTTTTTTTTTTGACATTATTTACTTTAATAAGTATTTTTTTTTTTTTACCGATTTATTTGACATTTTTTTCGTTTTTTTTTGCTTTTCATGTATATGTGTATGTTATGTTGTATTATTTTATTTTGTGTATTACTGTGAATATGCGTACTATGTGGGTCATATTATTTTTTATTATTTCGATTTAGTTTAGTTTAAAGATTGTCTGGCAGTTTGAATACTTTATGCGGCCTACCCAAATGTCCTTTCTTTGGTATTGTTCGTCGTGTCGTTGAGCTCCTTGGGTTATGAGTCGAGCTACACGATCACTGACAAATGTTTGCACTGACTCTACAACTCCACTCAAATTTGTTTGGTTCTTTCATCAAAAGACCATCTTCATGGTCCTCATATGATTTGACCAAGAGACAGTGACCTCTGAGTTTGTTTCGTCTGTTTCTTCTCAGAGTAGTCAGATACGAAACACCGGCTCCATCTAGCTTTAAAACAACATGATGTGACGTGTAAAAGTGTTTTTTTTTTAATCAATTAAACCATTAACAGTTTAGTTGTGGATACAAATAACGGTTAATAGTTGGTAGCTGTTACGTAAAGTAATCGAACAGTGATCGATTCGTAGTAATGTAGGTATGTACAAACTGCTCACATTCATTTTAGAAGTATTTTTAGTATCACAATTTCGATCCATTTCTTCTCCGTAGTGTTTGTGCCCGATTGATAGTAATAGGCTAGCCCCCTATTACTTGGGACCCTTCGGGGATTGCAGGCGTGATGTTATGTTATGTTCCTGTTTAGTCTATTCTTAAACAGCGTGTACCAGACCACCAAGAGGCATAGCATAGGTACTTCAATAACATTATCGATGCGATATACGTAACGTGTCATCACATAAGCGGGCAAGCGTAGTAACTAGAGATATCGGTTGCCATGGAAACCGGGTCACGGCCACTTTGACATTTCTGATAACATGGGCAGGGATTTTATTTTAAAATTTATATATGGTCGATGGGGTGTAATCTAATTAGTGGCTGACATAATTAGGAACATGTTGACGTCATGATGACAACGTCAATGTAGGGTTATTTATGACACCCCTAGTCCTTATTATAGTTTATCTATCACGTTTATTGTAGTGTTGGGTATCTGATCCAAGCATGGTATCAGATAATACTATATTAGGTATTGTAACGTGTTTTTTAAACTGTTACATGCTTTTCATATTTTAGTCGATTTCGGAACGATTTTTATACTGTCTTTTATTGGCTATGGTTGAGTTCGGCAACTGTCATTTTTTGACGTTTCACTTTACGACCTGATTTCGTCATCGCGGCATTTATCTCGCTAATTTAATTTTAAAAATCCGGTATAATCACGGATATTTTTAGGCCAATAATAATAATAATAATAAAACTGGCAACTCTTGCTGTCAGTTGCACGTCGGCCGTTAATTCTCCAAATTTTATTTTCAAATATCCGTTTCCAAACCTCCATCCTCCATTTGTGTTTGCAATATTTATTTTCCAGCTACAATACTAATACAAAATTATTTAAAACCTGTTTTATCAATGAAATCACAACTAAAAACGATGATGAAATTTGCCGACAAGCAGATGACAGATGTCATGAAGCAATATGTAATTTTATGAAATAACGGATGAATATACGACGACAAAGATGATAACAAGAGCAGCTTCCCGACGCGCACACCCACCACCCCCGGACTCGTCGCTCAGCTCCGCCTCGCCGCCGCCGGAACCCAGCCTCACCGTGAGTGCTGTGACACCGGCCGTGGCAGTTGCGTCGAGCTCGAGCGACGAGTATTTCTCTCCGCCCACGACGCCACCACCTGCTCGTCGACGGGGAGGACGCCGGCCGCCGGACAGTTTAGGACCTCGAGGCCCACCGGCCTCTGATAGGGTCCCAGCTCCCGGCGGAAGTGTGCAGCGCATGCGATGGACGCAAACCATCAATGAAAATGTCATGCGCTCATACTATGGGGCTACAGAGGGAGGAAACAACCTGACCGCGTACCGTGTTCGGATGCTCTCTCTGTTTCAGGTGCTTGAACCAGCTGTCAACGTTTCGGCGCAACGACTGTCGGATCAGGTGCGAGTCATCCAGCGTAATCGTATGTTGGATGACACCGTACTTGATCGCCTGCGGACTGAAATGCAGAGTAGCCATGTCATTACCCCGTCGGTGCAGGCTGTGGTACCACCACAGTCTACCACAATACCGGATCGCGCTGACGACTTGAGTGATGACATGGCTATTAATGTAAGTACCCAGTGCAGTGAGGAAATGAGGTGTGCTTTGGAGGGTGCGATTCGAGAATATCGGTTCATGTCGCCCGACCTTAGACCGCGCATACCACGTTTGCCCATGCATAACAAAAATAGGGCGCTGGTGGCTGTTCTGGATTCGCAGTTGTCAAACTATTTTGATAACTGCGAAGACCTCACTGATGCTCACTCAATCCTGTATTGTGCGGCTGTAGCGGCATGTCGTGTAGCTCATGTCAAATTTTTTGATGACAGAGCTACACGACCTAAGCCAGCCGTACCAGCATGGCAGTACAGGATTGAGCGACGTATTGATGGGGCCAGAGCACTCATCGGCAAACTAATCTCCTTCAGGGAGGGCAATACGCGCCCTAGAGTGATGCGCTTTGTGAGACGGGCGTTCTCGGGGACTGATATTAGTCCTCGAGACTACATCTCCCGTGTCACAGAGCGCATCGACTTCCTGAAGCAGAAAGTGTATGCATGGGCGAACCGTATTCGTAGGTATAAGCGACGGGTGGAACGATACACTCAGAATCGCACATTCCAAAGAGACGAAAGGTGGGTTTATAGGGCTTGGGAGCGACCGGACCAAGGTGTGGCTGACACGCGCCTGCCGGATGATGACGTCATGACTTCGTTCTGGCGCAGCATCTGGTCGGTGCCTGTCAGCCATACCGAGGGTGAATGGACTCGGGAGGTTGAGCATGCGTGTGATCCAGTACCAGAAATGGGGGCAATCTCTATCAGCCCCCAAGACGTAGCTCGTGCAGTCCGTCCGTTACCAAACTGGAAATCCCCAGGGCCGGACGGGCTGCACAACTTTTGGATCAAATGGTTTCAAAGATCGCACGCTCGCCTGGCTTCCCTGTTCCAGTCAGCCTTAGAGTCAGGGTCGCTGCCCATGTTCCTGACAACAGGTATAACCCACCTGCTCCATAAATCGGGTAATACTGCGGAACCCAAAAATTATAGACCGATTACCTGTCTTCCAACAGTCTATAAAGTTCTTACATCCATTTTGAGAGCTAAAATTAGCGAACACATTAATGAAAATTCTATCATGTCCGCTTCTCAAAATGGATGTAGGAACGGGTCCCGTGGTACTAAGGAGCTACTCCTCATTGATATGGCCATTAGCCAACAAGTTCGCCGTTCCCGAAAGGATCTGTCAACATGTTGGATAGACTATAAGAAGGCCTATGACTCGGTGCCACATACATGGCTCATGAGGGTGCTAGAGTTGTATAAAGTTGATCCAACTCTGCGCACCTTCCTGATGTCGTGTATGGGGCAATGGAGGACAGTCCTTCGCTATCCAGGATGTCGGCAAATCCAGAGGAATAGCGAGCCAATAAGGATTGAGCGGGGTATATTTCAGGGCGATAGTTTGAGTCCACTTTGGTTCTGCTTAGCCTTGAATCTTCTTAGCACGCTGCTGGAGGATTCAGGTCTAGGTTATCGGTTGAGGAGAGGTGGTCAGGTTATATCTCACCTCCTTTACATGGACGACCTGAAACTCTTTGCCCCCAACGATTTGCAACTGATGGAGCTACTGAAGGTAACTGAAACTTTCAGTAGCGCCATCAGGATGGAATTTGGTGTGGACAAATGTGCGGTCATGCATGTAAAGCGAGGGGAGATTGTGGAATCTGTGGGCACCCAACTCTCAGATTCCATAAATCTTAGATCCCTTTCAGCAACCGAAACCTACAAGTATTTGGGTATGTCGGAAGCGCTGGGCATCAATGTAGCTGACATGAAGCAATCGTTGAGGGAGCGCTTCTTTGGCCGCCTGAGAAAAGTATTTAATAGTCTTTTATCAGGCGGGAACAAGGCCTTCAACGGTTGGGTCATGCCGGTTTTGATGTACTCTTTCGGCATACTCAAATGGACACAAACAGAACTAGACGCCCTGGATAGGAAGGTCCGTACATTGTTGACGGCATATCGAATGCATCACCCACGATCTTCGGTTATGAGACTGTATATCCCGCGGAGGTGTGGAGGTCGAGGCTTTTTAAACGCTAAGACTCTCCACAATCGTGAGATATGCAGTCTCAGGGAATTTTTCCTAGAAACCGACGTGGGGATGCATCGGGATGTGGTCGCGGTGGACAAGGGCCTCACCCCGCTCTCCTTGGCTAAAGAGAACTGGCGCAAACCTGTAGTACTTGACACTAACGACCGCAAGGAGGTATGGCAGAGTAAGGAGCTCCACGGACGCTTTTTCCGGGCCCTTCATGGGCCCGATGTAGACCTATCAGCGTCCGTAGCCTGGCTACGTTCCGGCGACCTCTTCGGAGAAACCGAAGGTTTTGTCTGTGCAATTATGGATGAAGTTATGATGACGAATAACTACCGGAGATTTATTGTGAAGGACGGCACGGTTGACATATGTCGGGCATGCCACCGTCCGGGCGAATCAATTCGTCACATTATCTCCGGGTGTTCTCGTCTAGCTAACGGTGAGTACTTGCATAGACACAACCTTGTAGCCAGGATTATCCATCAGCAACTTGCTCTAAAATACAACCTTGTGGAATCGGAAGTGCCGTACTATAGGTATGTGCCCGACCCAGTTCTCGAAAATGGCAATATCACACTGTACTGGGATCAATCCATCATCACTGACAGGACTATTGTGGCCAACAAGCCTGATATAGTGGTGGTGGATCGATCAGAGCGGCGCGCAATGATTGTTGACATAACGGTCCCGCATGACGGGAACCTCGTGAAAGCCGAGAAAGATAAACAAATCAAGTATCTAGACTTGGCTCGCGAGGTTGTCGACATGTGGGAAGTGGACACGGCGATCATTGTGCCGATAGTAGTTTCAGCCCATGGCTTAATTGCCAAGAGCCTCGACCAATACCTGAGGAGGCTCTCGTTAGGCGGCTGGATCAAGGGCTTGATTCAGAAAGCGGTACTCCTGGACACGGCTCGTATTGTTAGGAGGTTCCTCTCTCTGGAGCCCTGACCGCCGGTAGCTTGGACCCTGTTCCCGATACCGGTGGGCTACTATTTTTTATATTTTTAAATGTTTTTTTTTTTTTTTTATTAAGAAATATTTAAAAATGTAAGATAATGTGTATAGGAAATAAATAAATAGAATAATAATAATAAACCATTTATTTCGGACAGAATCCATATAAGTGTTAGTAACAATTTGCTTATAATCTAAGTTAGTAGTACAAAATCTAAAAAATTCTAAAAAGTCACAATCTAAAAAAAAAAAAAAAAAAAATGATGCCATAATCGCTGCCTTAAACACCCAGGACAAGGTGTTCAGAAGGAGGGATCCTTAATTTCTTCGGTAAGATTTGTTTCTACCAGACCAATATGTGGTCATCATTTTAGGTTGGTTCGTATTTTAAGTCGAATTGATGTTTCAGGATTTCAATATCGGACGATGCTCTAGTGTGATTGTCACCTACTTTGGATTTATCGGTGCACACGGGAAAAGTCATTTATTAACGGAAAAACGGTAAGTTTCTTCTTGGGACGCCATGCTCCCCACGTGTTGAAATTCCAATAGACTTGTGTATTAACCCTTTAAAATTTTGTTACAGCCCTGCTGTGGCGTTTTTCTTCTTTTTCTTTTTCTTTCGTCTGACTATAATTTTCCATTTCATGGATTCTGGATTCTCTCATCTTCGACGCCGAAATCTTGCGGTCTAATTTAACATTTTTTTAGCCAGACATCTGGCCCAAACTTAATTTACTTTCTTCATATAAAGATGCAACAATAATGATAACCTCAAATTAGTAATTTAATATTTAAAGTAAAAAGGAAGCTACTGACGTAATAAATAAGGTATTAACAAAGGTATTTCCATTGTTTCTATAATCCTAGTTTAGTCACCCCCGGAAGATTAGAAGTTCGACTCTACGAATTGTCCTATCTGGCAAGTATTTTTTAAATGTAGTGTGCGTTCCCAAGGCGCCCGAAATTCTTTTATTGTTACACATACATCTTTTTTTTTATTTTTAATAGGAGAACACACACACACACACACATTCTTTTTTTTGCTCTTGTATGATTTCTTACATTGGATCTTACACTTGATCCCACACACACCCCGGGTATGTTGCAGTATTTAAGAAATAATTATAGTAATCGCTCAAATAAGAATTAACCGAGTTTAATGAGAAATAGATAAAGATTTTGTTTCTTATGGCGCCCAGCGTGGGCCAGATTTGGCGCCCAACGTGGGGCATATTGGGCGCCAAGAGATTCTAGACAGTGTTATTCAATCAGAGATAACCATGATAAAAAGGTTAAATATATATTAAATTGCTAGTATGGCATTGGCTACCAAAACGCTTATGTCGATCCTGTTGGATGTCGTTGTAGGTAAACGAAACGCTACGGTAACATTAGGTATTGCCACTTGTTTAGGCCATCTGTGTGGAACAGAACTTCAGTTGTATTTGTTAAAGATGACTATTTTAGATTTGAATCCAGATTCATGCTTGTTTCGTTAATACGGACTCAAAACTTCTAACTACCACCCGTTAAACGTACCATTGTTCCTTAAAAACATACGTAAGTGGTAAACCAAAATATTTACAAACTAAATATCCTGAAACTGGGAAAATCAACACCAGAACAATGCTTTACAAACAATGGATTCAAAGTAAATACAACAAAAAAACATTCCACAAACAATAATATTATGACCACTATATTAATTACGCAATTGCAATTAAAATTTTAATGGTCAGTTTTACCAAAACATAGAAGTCTCTGTTAAAGGTAAAATTCAAACGTAACGAATAATTAACATCGTGCATAATGCCTGGCAGTTGCAACATATTAATTAAAACATTTACATGAACTTTCCAACCCTAAAACAGATATGTTAATCAACAATATTATGAACGATATTTTTCCCTGATTTCGCTGAAAAATCGGAGTCAGCTTTACAATTACTGTTATGAAACACGTTAATTTATTATATAAAATGCATAATTCAGGTTAATTAATGCACATTAATAACGTAGCAATTTGTTACAAATGAGCAATTTTGCAGATCTCCCCTTGAAATTAAATCCGGTATGCGCCTATCGTTTCAAAAACTTTCTGAATTAAAATAACAAAGATTAAACGGTAACGGAAATGGAGAGTCAGGAAAGGTTTATAAATGGATTTTAATCCATTAGTGCATTACACGGTCTTATTTAGAGAAAACAATTGAAAATGTAATTTTATTCCGAATTTTGTGTTTTTACCAAAACAGCAATCCAAGCCACTTAACTAACACCGTAAAATATTATTTATAAGTACACACATTCTGATTAATTAGTTATGTACCTCGACCATAAATCGGTTTTAAAATAAGTGAGTAAGTAATAATAACCACAATTGGCGTAGTGCAGTCAGCTGCGCTACCAACTTGCTAAGGCTAAAAAATTCTTTAAATACATTGTGCAGATATTAAAAATAAGGATTACCTATTCAGGCACCCAATTACACCAAAATAGGCTGCCATTTCAAGCTACGGAGAAAATTATACAACGAGAGCATGATTTCTCCAAGGACTTTGAAAAATAAACAACAGGCGCTCCGCGTAGCAATCATGCGGAAAGTCGCATGATCCGCAGGAATGAGCTTTTTTCCTAGTCCAAGTCAATGTATTTATTTAAAATAAAAATGTATTTTTGAGTTTTAATGTCAAGTAATAAGATTGAAATTATAATGATTGTCTTATATATTATCCAATAGGCTGTATCAACCTGTAATGAGGTTCATGAGTCTTCACAGAAAATAATATTACTGCAATAACCAAAAAGTCCAGGAGATTACCTAGCTTCAACTTTAAGTAGTTGATTTAGGTTTGACAGGCGATTTCCCTATCGAGACCACTGTTTCCTTATACTTTAACGTTAACACAACAGCAATAAAATGTAATGTCATTTCAAAATTTGGTTTGAATTCTTCACTCTTCCACTTGCAGGTGTGATAATTACCTTTAAAGCAACATGCAACCCAAATCTTTACTATCCATAGTACCGACAGGTTTTACGGAATCAGAATTCAATGAAATAATATAACATTTTATTGTTAAATATTTCCCCAAAAGCAAGTTCTGATTCCGTTACTTTATTTATACAGCAAAATATTCAACCGTACATAATTACGTATATGCAGAACGGAATAAACGTAAAAAGGCGTAAAAACGAAAGCAAGCAGGCGTGTCATTTCAACGAAAGCATGCTACATTACAAGCCATCCGTCACCGAGATTGTCGTGGTGATTGTCATGTGTAACATAAGGGGTCATATACTCTTGTTCGGTTCGCCACATTTGATTCGGCAGTGTTTTGTTGAACAACAAAGTCGGTTGAAGTTGTAATAGGCTCGACCTCCATCACATGGGACTTAAACATAACTGGCGAAATGTGAATGTATTATCTCTTCAGGGATGTGGCGTGATGCTGTGTTAACAAAGTCAAACCGACGCAATTATAAACATATTCGGCTATTACTGATCGTCAAACTCCGTTCGGCATCTACCATCGCTGGGTCGTTCGGCGGTTTCTTTGCCGAACGGCTGTGACGATTCATGCCGACCCGAACCTGTGTGGAGCAGCAATAACAAAGCGACGGCCCCCAGGGCGCTCAGTATTAATGTTACGAACGTGATGCGACGTTTTCGAGTTATTATATGACCGTGTAATTGAGATTAAAAAAAATGTAACGGGGTATTCGGTTACCTACACTGGTTACATTGTTTTTTTAAAAAAGCATTTCATGAAAAGATTTAATGTAGGACTCGATCTAACGCACTCAAAACAGTATGCCGATATTAAAAGTAATTAAAGTTATTATTTAAAAAAAAATATTTAAAAACTTTGGGCCTCAATATTTCCGTAATTAAAAGATTCACAGGTGCCTGGGAATCTTTTAATCTTGGAAAGAAAAAGTGCATTTCGGCTTCGTTAAGGGTTTTTTTTTACACCGATTATATGAAAATTCAGATGACATACATATGTACATAAACTCACGCCCTTTTCTCATGGGGGTAGGCGGAAACCACAGCAAGCTACCTGATACTATAAAAAAAAAATCGGCGATCTTTCCTCTTACTTCGGCGATCTGTTTTCACCAGCACGCTTTATGAATATTTCCTCCCTAAAGGACATATACCATATTTACGTTCCCAGTTTCAATGTAATAAACAGAAGCCACTTCTACTTTCATTTTACTTACACTTCTACAATCTAAAACTCCTCAAAATCACCACCACCTAAAATATATGAAATATCAACCTACACAACTCAAATATATTCATATTTTATGACCCAGATTACACGTCAAACCGATGTCCCAGAAAGGAAATCCGTTTATGTATGCTGTTCCTTCAATTTTGCAAACGTGATACATTTATGAGAAAACCGTTTTCAACCGGATGCGAAGCGAGGTCAATAACAGATAAACGTATTTCAATCAAGCCTTTTTCTAGCTAGCAGTTTTAAAATAGCGATAGCATTTTGTATATTTTTATTAGTGAATATTAATGTTTTGTTTGTTTTTTAACATTTTGTAATATCAACGAACGAGCAGAGATACGGCGAAGCGTCAACGTTGTATGGTTGATGTTCCACCCGAACAAAGCTTCAACATATATTGTGCGAACCGCTAGTCTGTGGAATTCACTGCCGGCTTCTCTGTTCCCTGATCATTATAATCTGGATCTATTCAAAATTAGAGTGACTCCGTTTCTTCTAGGCGCGCGTGCTCCACCCTAGGCCTGCCACCCTAGGTCCGCTCATCATCGCTTCAAATCAGGCGAGTGGCGGCCAAACGCAAGCCTACTTAGTTCTAAAAAAAATACTGCTTCGTTGGTTCTGTGGTTGTGAGCATTACTACTGAGCATGAGGTTTTGGGTCAGACATGCATAAATGGCGAATTCTAAGTGTCTGATAGGCACCTCTGCCTAACTCTTCAGGGATTACAGGCATGATGAACCAACAACAAAAAACCGATATAAATAGTTTCAATTAGTCTTTCATTGAAAACAATTTTCCTTTTTATACCAAGAAATTGTGAAACGGATTGTGAAATTGCTTCTGCATTTATGAAATTGCCTTAGCGAAATTCTTGATCACTAACGGTTTTCCGTTACAGCCCGTTCACACGAGGACGATTCGTCTTTTTTCACGATCCGTCAATTTTTTTGACGGCAATGCTTATTAAATGCCCGTGTTCACATGCATCAATCGTGAAAAATTACGGACATGTGTAAAATCACGTATCGTCTTTTAAAAATTACGTACGTCAAAAAACCCGAATCATGATTTTTGTGTGACGGATTCGCTGATGCGCTCGCTTCCGAAAAATCACGAAACTAATGTGAACATCAATTCGTTTTTTTTTATGGATCGTGATAAAACACGATTCCGTATGCAATGCGAACGTCCATCCGTCATGATGTATCATGTTTTATGACGGATCTTCAATGACGGAAGCCGTGTGAATGAGTCCTTACTTGTTCGAAAATCTATCGAATGATATTTTAAGACTACAGAGTAGGTAAAAATCCTAATAACCTCATCTTCCTTTACCATTTATCAGGTAAATAATTAAGCTTTTTTACGCTCGTAAGTGCAAGCATTATCAGCGTATAATGTTCCTGCTGTTGGAACTGTGAGAGGGAGAAGGCCCAGTGCGGGTTGGAGGATGTTATCATGCCTTCAAACCTTTAGTTCTGGGACATGTCGAATTCAAATTTTTATTTCACCGTTTTGAGATGATACAAAGTGCGTGCCGGGTTCGAACCCATGGAGTTCGATACCACTTACCGGTCCTCCGCTTCTCGCTTTGTTCTTTGACTTCAATGAGTTTAGCATTAGCTTTAAAAAATATAAATCTTGTCCAACCATCTTTCTATTTGTCCCCAGTTTCAACAAGCTCCTCCTGCAGAAGGAAGAGTTGGAGCAGAAGCAACTGCACCTCCTGCAAGTGGTGGAGAGTGAGAGGACTTCGCGCTGGCAGTACGCGCAGCAGTGCGATGAACTCAACAGTGAGGTCAAGAAACTGAGGACTGAAGTGAGTTTTAGATCTTTCATGTAGTTATTAAGAATGGCAATCAAAATGGTACTAGTATGAAAAAAAATAAGGGTTATAAATGATAAATGATAAATGATGTTTATTTTGCAAATAGGTTTTTACAAACACTTTTACACGTCTTCTTTTTTAAAACTAGATGAGGCCGGTGTTTCGTATCTGACTACTCTGAGAAGAAACAACCGAAACAAACTCAGAGGTCATAGTCTCGTTTAAGGTCCAGACATAATCTTGATAAACTCACATGAGGACTATGCAGATGAGTGTCTGAGATGGTCTTTTGAAGAAAGAACCACACAGATTTGAGTGGACCTGTCCAGCCAGTGCAAGCATTTGTCAGTTATCATGTAGCTCGACTCATAACTCAAGGAGCTCAACGAAACGACGAACAATGCCAAAGAAAGGACATTTGTGTAGGTCGCTTATAGTACTCAAACTGCCAGACAATAGTAAAAACAAACAAAAAACGTAAAAATTACCCACATTGTCCTCACATTCACACTAATCAAATAAAATCAATAATACTTACAAAATAAATGTTCATAAAAATTATTAAATGTCACATATAATAAAAAAAAATAAGAATAAAAAAAGTAAATAAATATTCATGTCAAATCATTAAATGTCAAAGTGTATAAAAGAAAGGAATAAACAATAAACAAATGAAAAACTTGAAATCTCGACATTCATTGAGCAAATATAATTAGAGCAGCTTAATCCCAAGCCTTTTTATCTTCGAGATAGTGATTAACGTTATAGTAGGCTTTTAGGCATAGTTTCCGTTTTATAAACGATTTGAATTTATTTAGGCTTAGTGCTTGAATATGGCTCGGAAGTTTATTATAAAAACGTATACATTGGCATCTAAACGTACCCCCTATTTTTTTGAGCCTCGTTGCAGGAACAACAAATTTGTGTTTGTTCCTCGTATTTATATTGTGGATATCACTGTATTTTTTAAACAAATTAACATTTTTATGTGCATTGTTATGGTTGTGTTGTTACACAAACGATGGGACACATGATGTCGTGTTGTCTGTTCGTTCCTGAAACTCGCTGAAGATGCTAAACTCGTGTCCAAATAGGAAATTGACTGTGTAACGTGAGGTCGACAAACGGAAGCGCGATTATCGCTTTTGTGACATAACTATACTGTGACTTACCATAGTTCGAATGCACGCAACTAAAGCTCGACATCATTTAGTGCGATCACATGCGACATGAATCTAGTGTTAACTAAATAAAAGTCAGTTTATTTGAGAGAGGACATTACAAGTTCTTAGGGGTCGACTCTGTTTAGATTGCCATAGACACGCTAAACGGAAGAAAAAAAAACAATTACCTAGCTTTCGCTAGTATCGACCAAAGGTGCATAATTAGAATAGAATAGAATAGAATAAATAATAATAATATATATATACACTTGTTTTAGTTCATCGATGTGAATGATGATAATTTTGTTCTGAATCGAATCGTTATCATACTATGTGTTGCATACATGAGGTGTATCATAGAACTAAGACTTTCGAAAACATCAGGATTAGTCGGCGCAATTCCAATGTTAGTGTCGTTTATTGCAATTTGTAGCTCAATACCAGATTATATTGTGTAGTGAGAATTTTGAGGGCTACCTCAGTAAACCCAAGAGATATTTTAAATTTAACAATTTCTCGTCATCCTCAACCACTGATAGATGTCAAAAATACCTTGGTATTGGTATATTTCATGTATTGTTTTTAATGACAGCTGTGCACCTACAAGAAGGAGCACGAGCCAACGACGCGCGCCGCTTCCACTTCCAGCTCCTCACCGAGCCACTCGCCAGAGATAGACCCCGCCGAGCTCAAGAAGATCAAGAAAGTTCAAGTAAGTCGCCATGAGTAGTTTTCGACGTTCAGTTACTAAGTAATCGTACCCTGACTACTTTAAGCTTTTCTCGTTGGCATGTAAAGCCAAGTTAGAGGCCCAAAGCCGGCAAAAAACTGACACCAGATTAGGCACTAACCACACGATAAAAAAAAGAAGACAGTAATTCATAATTAATAATTCATTTATTTATTGGTTGTCACAGGTGAAAAGACAGTTCTTAAAATTAGCATTATTGTATCACTGTAACATTCCCATGGGGTGTACAATATTTGTATGTATGTTAAGTACTAATGGTAGGTACTAAAATGTTAGTAGTAATGTCAGTACTTTTCTAATAATTGTAGTTAAGTTTCACCACTCAGAGAGGAGGCCTTTGCCCTGCAACTGGAATATTATAGGCTGATCTTGGCTGCTATATTCATAACTTGTACAGAGCGACGTATCGTCGTTGAAGTTCTAACACCACGTAAGTCAATTTTTGGCGGTTTTGACATTTTCATAATTATTTGATGCCGTTCGAAGAATAGGAAGCCGCGTTGTTACAGCCAATCAGAAACAAGCAACGCCTCTATCTAATTTGAAGTGAACACAAATTATAAAATGGTTTTGTACCATTACCAAGGTAAAATATGCAGTTTTTTCACTCTCCTGGAAAGTTGCTATTTTTGACTTACGTGGTGTTAGAACTTCAACGACGGTATACCCATACCCCATGGTCTAATCCCATTATCAAGGCATCACAGAGTGCAAGGTTTACAGTAAAAACTTGGTTAGGTTTGTTTGGAAATAAAAATATTGCCATTATATGTACACCTTTGCAAATGGCTGAGATTTTTTGAATACGAATCGATAGAATTTTATAAGTTTTTCAAAGGTTGGTCAGCTAATTACTATAACTCACTGTACAAGCTTAACAGTTTGCTAAAAAAGCACTCCAAAATAATCCACAATTTAATAAATATTCAGTCTCAAAGATGTAACGACAAAACGTAACGGGTGATCATTTCGGTGTTTGTTCATGACGGTATAATGTCAATTTGTTTGCACAGAGCTTCTTCCGCGGCTGGCTTTGCCGTCGCCGCTGGAAACAGATCGTGGACGAGTACATCAAGAGTCCTCACGCCGAGAGTATGCGCAAGAGGAACAGCCTCGTCTTTAAGATGGTGGAGGCTGAAGAGGAATACTTGGAGCAGATGGAAATTATGGTGAGTCTTTTGCCTGTAATTGGTATTGGTCTCTTAGATTGGAACGATTTCGATTGCAATGGTAGCAACTTAAAAGTTGTTTTCTCTGTTAGGCTTGCAATTTTATGTTGCTACGAGTATAGTGCTTTGGTACCCATAATATAATTATATTGAAATAGGTATAATGAGGCATGAGCATGAGGTCTTGGATTCAATTCCTAAGTCGGGCAAAGTGTTATTAGGTTTTTCTTTCAATAGCAGCCACGGAGTTTGGATTTGTGCCCGGTTAATGGCAATAGGATCGCCCGTTATTACATGGGACTTAAACATAACTGGTAAAATGTAGGGTGTACTATTAGGTACACCTCTGCCTGACATGCGTGATGATGTGATGGTGAAATAAGTCAAAATTACAATCGATTCCGGCTTGACCTTATGTTGTGTTATAAAAGAAGGCCAGAGGAATAGCATTTTGCATTGGTGGAAGTCGAAGTAGCATCATAATTAGAGCAGCCATAAAAACATGTTTATTTTTTAGGTTACCTGCTTCCTCCGGCCATTCAAAATGGCAGCCAGCTCCAAGAAGCCTCCGTGCACGCACGAGGACGTGAACTCCATCTTCCTGAACAGCGAGACGGTGCTGTTCCTCCACCAGATCTTTTTCAAGGGCCTGACGTCGAGGATGGAGTCCTGGCCCACGTTGGTCTTAGGTGAGTGTCATATGAATTTTTTATTTAGTGAAATGCTCATGGAAACATTCACTTCTGTTGTGGATTTTGTTGTAGGATGTCTTGTCTTATGTCTGTGTCCATTTTGCTTTTTTTTTGGGTTCCGTACCTCAAAAGGAAAAAACGGAACCCTTATAAGATCACTTTGTTGTCCGTCCGTCCGTCCGTCCGTCCGTCTGTCAAGACCGTTTTTCTCAGGAACGCGTGGAGGTATCAAACTGAAATTTCTATATGATACTTAGTTCTACTGTCCCTGGAAGCTGTAGAAAAATCAACCTTCTAAGTCAACGCAATCAAAAGATACAGCCACTTAGGCCGCAAATTTCCGCAAATTTTCGAAACTCGCACGGGAATCAAAACCTACAGGGTACTTCCCGTGAACTTAGAATCTTGAAATTTTGTACGAAGTCACGTCTTATAGTACAGATATAGGAAAAATTACGAAAACCGTAAATTTTTAGTTTCGTCATATAAAAAAAAGTTATATACCCACAGGTTTGTACGGAACCCTCGGTGCGCGAGTCCAACTCGCACTTGACCGGTTTTTTTGTGTAGGTGATCTGTTATACAGGTTTTCCTAGTGTCCACACCAGTCTCTCACAAACTTATCTAGGTACCTCTAGGTACCTCTAAATACATACATAATAAGTCATGTTTGCGGAGAGATAATACACTATTTGAATTTGATTTAAGTAACTGTTAACCACAGCAAAATAAAACGATGTTGCTTAAAAACCAAATTACTAATTCAGCTTAACGTGACAATACAGGCTGAATAAGTAGTTCTTTTGGCGCGTGTCCATAGCAAGGAACTTATATAAGTTAGTTTATATAAGTTCCTTAGTCCATAGTCGGAACTAGCACCGCCATTTTGTTTTCTCAATTCAACACAATGACAATGTCATACAAGTGCCAAACCATGCAGCACTTTATAAATGTTTGCTAACTAATAATAATAATTGTTTGTTTTTTAATAATAATTTTCCATATTAATTCTTTTGCAATACTTAATTTCAAGTACCCTTTCTTCTCAGAGCAGGCGGGTATGAAACGCCAGACCCACTTAGTTTTAAAAAAATACGTCTTCTTAGCGTGTCGATCACAGTTCAAATTGACCCAGCCCAAAAAAAACGTGTAAGTGTTTGTAAAAACATATTTACAATTTTTTTTTAAGAAGTTTCTAAAACTGATTTTCCTTTCAGTCTACATTAATTCGATTTAACTACAGATCAGTGCAACTTGTCGAAAATGTCGCGTTGAGGCGCTAGGTAAAGTACATGATATATTATGAGTTTATGACGGATGCCTATGTCCAAAAGTTGCCGTATTTTGGTTGATAATTATGATAACGTCGATATTATCGCCAGCTTTGGATTTATTTTTAATTTAATTTTCTATCATCACAGTTCATCTCTCGACACCTTCCTACCTGTATACAAATTTTCAAGTACCAAAACTGCACATAGAGAGCCCTGCACCACTTACTGGCAAACCATCAACCACTTTAAAAGTAAACAAAGAATTACACTTAGTAGTGCACCTACATACAGGAGACCTATTCGATATGCTGCTCCCGATGCTGACCATCTACCAGGAGTACGTGAGGAACCATCACTACTCGCTGCAAGTCCTGACGGAGTGTAAGCAGAGTCAGCCCTTTGCGCAGCTGTTGGCGCGGCTGGAGAGCAAGCCGGCTTGCCAGAGTCGGTCGTTGGAGACATTTCTGACGTATCCGATGCATCAGGTATGTTTTTAAACTTTTTTAGTGTGAGTTTCACTGACAAAACTGAACGATCAGCTAAACCGAGTTCTGGAACTCGGTTTAGATATGCTGATCGCGACATAGAATATTAATTAACAGAACACTAATAGCTCTTGAGCTGTTAGTGTTAATTTTCCTTATCCATGTGTGGTGACACTGACAGCTCTTGGAATCGGTTTTGCAATTGGTGAAATTCGCTAATAAAAAAAAAACCCTGGCCCCAATTAACATGGGTCAAGGGCGAAGTTGTTGATGACTGGTCAACTAGCAAGTGGTCTACCTGCATCGCAGAGCACTGCCATTCTAGAATCAAAAAGGTAGTGGCTCAATAAATACATAAATATAAATGTGTATGGCCTATAGATAGTAATCGTTCGGAATCAAGGTGTAAGTAGTAGTACGTGTACTGGTGTGTACGATTGTGAATGGCGAACTCAAGAGAAAATTTAAAAGCGCCACTTCAAAACAAAAATTTGTCGCTAGAGTTCGGTTTGTCATCGTAATATTGGACTTATTTATCTCTTTTTTGAGCGGAGTAATTAACAGTGGAACGTCGTTAACATTCTAAAGGCGGATCGTTCTTTTAACAATTTAGAAGGAAATTAATTACCCCAACTTGTGTTATTTCGGCGGCGTAGTTAATTTGGTTTTTGGTTGGTAGCAAAAAGAAGTGTCTTCAATTTCTAGTCCATACTTTTTTCCAATATCTTGGTGTACGTACCTCCTTAATTGTGGTGGGCTGGCAGTACCCGTGACCACAAGGCTATCTTTTACATTGGCCAGAGCAAAAGATAAGCCTTGTCATAAAACGTGGCAATGCCGCCAGTCTCTTGTACACATTGCCATTCGATAGCGATGCGGAGAATTTTTCGTACGCTATATTATTTTACTTAGGTATAGTTCACGTTCCTAGACCTATAGTTAGTGAGTTGATTACGAATTAATAATAATTAGTAAGTGCACCTTGAGTAGGGTCAAAATAAAGCGTGTTTTTTTTATAACTTCGTTTACCTATTTTACTGTCTAGTTTCCTTTGTCACCAGCTAGTTGTGAGCTCATAAGTTGACTTGTATAATTTCAGATCCCTCGCTACATAATCACGCTGCACGAGCTGTTGGCGCACACGCCGCATGACCACGTGGAGCGGCGCAGTCTGCAGCATGCGCGCGCGCAGCTTGAAGAGCTCTCGCGACAGATGCATGATGAGGTGACTTAAACATGACTGTTTTTATACGCTTAGCTTTTTTTATATCCAAATTGTAAATCTTCTTGCAATTTGTCCTTGAACATTCAATAGGTCGATTTTACAATTTTATGCGTGGGGTAGTGGCCGACTTGAGCGCCGAAGTTCCTCGATTCAATTAAACCCAATCAAGCACTTTTCTTTGTGTAATTTGAATTGTATCACCAGTGCTCTCGAAACGGTTAAGCACCGTATGGGACAAGACATTTTGACTCCCACCAACCTACACTGGGCTCGTTTGAGGGGTTATGGCCCATTCCCGATAACTGGAAGGTGACCTGCACACAGCAGTGAGCACGATAGGTATTATGCTGATTAAGTCACAGGTGAAAACTTAGTTTGGGAGGCAGACCTTTCTGTGAGAATAATCTACGTATTTTGTATCTTAAGATGTCGGTAACAATGTTGTGACTGTATTGAAATGAAGAATTTTACTATGTTATTGTCAGATGAGTGTGCGTGCTTAATAAATCATCCATAATTTATTGTTGGTGCACAGGTCAGTGAAACCGAGAATCTAAGGAAGAACTTAGCAGTCGAACGCATGATTATCGAGGGCTGCGACATTCTGCTGGATGTCAATCAAGTCTTCATACGCCAAGGTATGATGTTATCAAGTATTTACAATCTAATTTATGGAGGAAGAAGTAATAAAAGGTTTTGCCTTTTAAGCATTGTGTATGCAAGAAACAGCAGCCGGTGATCTCTTCATCGAAGTTGGTCGAAAGAACTTCTTTGAATAAAGCTACCCCATTTTACATTTTCTGCTAATTAATTTTGTTATTCTTGCTGGTAACTGTTAGCCTTCCATTTTGAGCTCCCGATATTTCGACGCTGTTGCAAGCGCCATGATCACGAGATGATTGGAGAATGCGGGTGGATGGTAAAAATTTGTTAAGCGCAGACAAATCTGTCTAACCTCTTTCTTTGTCTTTTGCTACGCGCACTACTCATTAGTGCGCGTAGACTCTAAGCACGGAAGAAATCCCGTAAGTAACAGTGAAAGTTTAGTTACGAACCGTGGAAGCTTAAAACAGTGTTGGAATCATAGCCTTATTTAAGTAAAACTTTTAAATAAATGAAAATGATGAAATAATAAGAAAATTATGAATTATTGGAGTAGAACCTTTTCAAAACAGGAACGTACGAAACATTAATATGAAATTGCTTATTATTTTTTTCAGGAACTCTATCCCAAGTGGTGGGCAAGGGACGACGCGCCACCCTGCAAGCTCGGCAGGCGTTCCTGTTCAGCAACCATCTGCTGCTCACTACTCGCGCTGCGGGCGGGAGGCTCCACCTGCCACCCGCTGGCCGACTACCCCTGCATGATGCGCTGCTTATTGAGGACCCGGCTAATCATGATGATGATGGTGAGTTCTTCGTATGGTATCTGGATAAAATAGGATTTGCCGAACTGAAGTTAATGATGAGGGCCTACACAAATTCGCAGTCTATCAGCGATAAATATAAAAAGTCAAAAATGTATGGAACTGATATAAGGTATCAAAAAGCTGATGTAAGTTGTTGTGGAATTATTGTCGTGAAAGTGTTGCTCCTTGTTTGTGCCCCCTGGCGAATGTCGCAATACAAGTGTCAGGATACAAGTGTATGGCAGAATATCTCTTAAATGTTTCGCACAATTCAAACATATAAGCAGAACAGAAAGCTAACACATAATATGTACTAGTAAGTGAGACACAAGCGAAAGCAAAAGAAAGCTCGGACAAAGATAAGAAAAGAGAATTAGTATTTAAGTCTTCTTCTCGAAGACTCAGATTTGATCCGACCAGTAAGTAGCGATCTGGACAGCTCTATAGTTTGCCTCATTCAGGTCCTGGAGGGTGCACGAGCAGGAGAAAAGGTGTGGCACACTCGCATTATGTCCGAGATGGGTCGATTATACTCCATCTAGACGAATTGGATCGGCAGCGGCCAACTAGAGCACGCAGTCTGTTCAAAGATTTCCATATCGGCCACTGCAGTTCCTGACCAGGGGGTAGTTTTTCTGCCAGTGCGATGAAGTGGCGGTGCGGTGGGGCATATAAAGATAATAGGAATCTGCATCTCCTAATTTCAGATACAGCATCAGTCTGTTCATCACCTGGAGGAGACATCTACCAGGGCAAGGACTTCAAGATTCTCGTTGAGGTCAAGGGAGAACAGATTTGTGCCCATTTAGGTAAGCTCTCGTGATTTTTTGCAACTTTTATTTTATTGTATTAACTAAATCATTGTGCTTAAAAACCATTCAAAAAAATTTATTACAAAATCGTCATTCACCTGCCTGCTCCTATCTCAATCATATTATGCTTCCGTTCATCTTTAGGTTGGTATCGGCCGTTATTGTCGTCTCTGTACACTTCCTTCCTTATAATAATTATGTATCATCATCTTCCAGCCCTTGTCTCATCCTACTTGGGGTCACGGCATCAGTTACTCCTTTCTCTTTCATATCATTCCTCACACAATTCATCCATCTTTTCTTTAGCCTTTCTTTACTATATACATATGTATGTATGAACGTTTTAATTATTACTCAACACAATTATAGTTCTTAAGTAAGATTAAGACTTCCTCAATTTAACAAGATTTCTTCTAACATAACTTCTTACCACAGTCGCGGGCAGCGTTGAAGAAAAAGCCGGCTGGACCAGCGAGTTAGCTCAATGCATGGAAAGCGCAGCTCTGACCGAACTTCTCCGAGCGTGCGGTGCCTGCGGCGCATCGTCAGCCAGCCTGCCAGCTTGTCGGTCAGACCGGGCATTGTTCACTGATGACGTAGACATACGTTTCAGTCGTACGCTGAACTCTTGCAAGGTGCCGCAGATCAGATCGGCAACGCCGCAGCGGTTGCTGCAGAGACTGACTGGTGAGTGGTGGAAGATAAGGCTGTTATAAATCGTAGTAATTTGTCATTTATTTTAGTCGGTGTGATTAATGATTGTAGTAATGTTGAGGATAAATAATGGCACATGAAGATGAATTTAATGAAGAAAAATCACAGTCTTGACAGATTAAGTATATCTATAACAAACCACTGCTACACTCTTATCATAAAACTTAAATTACTTTTAAAATCTCGGCTTCAAAAATATACAATTAAACCTTATAGACCTTCGCTTCCTCTCCGTGGACTTCCTCAACACTTTTCTGCTGACGTACCGCGTATTCACGGACGGCGTGACGGTGCTGGAGGCGCTGAAACAGGTGTTCTATGAGCAGTCGCAGCAGGAGATGGAGCTGGCGCCGCCACCTGATCCCTCAAGAAAAGCCAGTGGGGCCAGCTCGGTTTCTGGTGAGAACTTTATGGTTTTTTATGCATGAAGTATCTAATAATTTGGCACTTTGTTCATAATTTCAAGGTTTAATGCTTGTTTTATGTAATCAAGTTGGGCTAACGGGTTAGTGTCCACAGAGTCAATCCTTTCGCAACGAATACTTTGCGACCCATCTTCGCTCTGAAGTATTAATGTTCTCTTGTTAGAAGGTGTATAACCATCCTCACCTTGGTCGGTCATCAGTGCTTCGTTCGTCACTGGCAGGGCTCTTGCGACGCTGCTTGGGACTGGTCTAATTGAGTTGATTGTGTCTTATAATTATGAATAAATGATTCTGAAGAGGCAATTTCAATAAAAGCAAGAGTATGTTCTAAAAATACAAAAACTAAAGATGCATAAAACACATGATAAAGTTGAAGTTGCAGTACTTAATAGATGGAACTAGGTATACAATAGAAATCTAAGTTTAAAAATAGATAGCGTAAAGATAGATTTAACTTAAATATAAGCAGGTTGTAACATAAACTGACAGAAAAAAAGCACAAACCATTTCAGGTTACGGATCGGAATACAGCGACAGGGATTGGCAGTCAAGATTCTGGAGAGCCTCTCGAAAGAGTAAGTTTATATATGTACCCAGTAGTACTGTAGAAACCTTTGTTTTGGAATGAAGGAGTAAGAAACTTGATTCTATGTAATAAAGTCTGTCGAATTCTAGGCGAAGATGAGGACAAGCTGTCACCGTACTTGATGGCACCTTCGCGCAAGTCCTCAACAGTTAGTAAGGTAATATTCTATAATTCATTCACAACCATTTAAAATACTCTCTAACATTACCATGATTATGAAAAATTCTAACCTTGTCTAGGATAGAAGTTTTTATTACAATTTTCTCTTACATTCAAAGACGTGCTTATTTTATGTTACTACAATGTTATAACCTTGTGTAACAATTAATAGTGGAACAGTATAAGTTCTAACGATTCAAAATTCTGTATACACGCTTACCAAAAGACTGAGGAGGATAGCAGTCACTTAACAATACCAAAAATAATGGCGACATCATCCAGTAATGAGACGTTGAAAGGTAAAGAAGGTACATACCCTTTTATTGAGTAAGTAGTTATTATTTGAATGAACTACATTATTTTAACATCCCAATTGAGTTAGGGCAAACTTTTCGCTTACATAGTGCATATGAAAATTTTGTTTTGGCCATAATGGCTTGTGTGTGTCTATCTGATCAAACCCTTTATCTAAATACACAGAACAATAAATATTGTATTGAAGTACTTTCTTCTAATTTAGGAACATCGCCGTCTTCTCCCGGAGCAATAAGTTCAGTGACTCTAGTTGGAAGTCCAAAGAAAGCCAGTCCAGTCAATGACCCGAACACCAAGAAGAAATCAGCTAAAGACAATGATGCAGCAACCGCTGCGCTGATGAAAGTTGAGAGCATTGAGATGGTGGATCAGAGTGATGAAGACGTCAAGTACAAAGAAGAGGACCAGGAAAAGAATAAGAAGAAGCCTGATGATAAGTTTAAAATATCACAACGATTTTCAGAGGTAAACTTAGTAAATGATTTTGATTCTATGGAGATTCTTGTGTCATCTTCAGTTAATTTCATACTATTTGGGTTCATAGGGATTTAATTCTCTGAATCTGCCTATTCTGATCGCTAATTTTTAGATCTTGCTAACAAGATACACATATTTATTAGAGAATACGATCTTGTAAAACAACTCTATTGCTTGAATCGTAAATAGCAAATATCTTGGTTAATGAATAGTTAGCCGTCTTAAGAATAAACCATATAAATTCATCTTTTTCTGGATAGCTCAATGAATAGTATTGTAGCTTGCTGAAACGCCATAATATTAAAACCGAAACGAAGGTTTTCATGGCTCCAAAATGGGTCCACTTAACCAGTTGGCCAGGATTAGCGGTTGAATAGGCAGGGAATGTACAAAGCAGCTGCTGTCCTCATTGCTACAAGTAGAAAGTAGTGACAGAAACACAACGAGTTAAACAGTTTATCCAACAGCGCGTACGTACTATGTCGGAGTCTCCCCGTCGACTGCTGCCGTCGTCGGCTACTTCCGAAGCTAGGCGCAGGTCTGATAGTGCCCGAGACACTGCTGAAGCTGCGGCTACAGCTGCACTTGTGGCTGTTGAAGAATGCAGACGGGCATCCGATTCTGAGACGAGATTTGCTGCTAGAAGATCTGTTAGGTAAGGTACCAATCTGATCAAAAATTAGTTGCAATGATTTTTGAAACGACAAGAACAGCTTTTCAACAGGAGATATTTATATTGCATGATTAGAGAACATTGTATAGGTCGAAGGCAAACAGTGGCTAAGACTCACACAGTGACAAATGACTGATTAGGTTACAACGACACATCCACAGCTGCGACAGCTCACAGCAACTCATCAGGTGATATCTTTTTATTATTTAAGTGTTCACTTATAAATCTTACTCTCACCGACACATCCCTTCACAACACCTTATTCACTACAACTATTTACAAACTCACAAACCCACACAGCTTTGTTATTGGTCACTACGCGGTTGCCTCATTCCGCTTCTGTGCTAAAGTCTGTCCCGTGACATCCAGTTATGTCAGTTCGATAAAATCCATCATTTCTTCATATCGATATTCGTTTTAGTGAGCGTCGCTACACCAATTCTTCGATCAACAGCGAGCGTCGTCGATACTGGGGTGGATCTGAACCCCGGTCGTCTGTTACTTCCCAGGTGTCACATGCACAGGTATGTGGACATTTTATCTGTTTTCACTATCACTAGTCATCAAGCACATATAGAGTGAGTAATGACATAGAGAACTACAAGCGAAGCTAGGATGTTTAAGTCTGAATAACGAATCTCACACTTTTGAATTCAGAACTATCGGCGTGAGACCAGCCAACCAAAAGCGGGCGTCGTCATCACATCTTTCAGACAATCTCATCGAAGGTAAAATGAAAACAAACTTATTTCTCATCTAATTGATTTTATCTAAAACATTACTTATGTATTGTAATTTGAAGGATTGCGAACTAACTTGATTATCAATCATCTAGCACACATGGGAGCTCACAATTTTCAATGTTGTGGCATGCTGCTCACTTTTTTCTTGACCATCTGAAATTCTTTGTAAATTTTACTTAAGTTATGATGCTTTTGCACGATATTCTATCGAGAGTGAGTCCTTCTAGCCTCGAAATAGTTCCTTCATACTTGATGACTGTAAAAATGATAATGAAACTATTACTATTGATTTAACAGCTTTGGAAAAGACCTCTTATGGTGAGTGATTGGTAAGGTAAAAGACGTAGAGACTGAACCTAGTAGTGATGCCGTAGAAGAGTTCTTTTAATTATTCCGCTTTACCTAGCATTCTGACGTTCCCTTTCCCTTTTGTAACAATTTTGTAAACCCTAATTTAAAACGTAGACACGACACTACAGCAAACACAATCGATATCGTCAAAACTATACAAGGAGTACCTACCTGTACATCTTACCCTGACGCCAACAAAACGGAATACGACGTCACTAACATAAATATAAGAATTTGATATTTACAATAACCACCGTGAGTATTCTGCACCTATCATAACAAAGGACAGTGCGACGCGAACCAGATGTATCCTCTGTATCTGCCTGTTTCGCAAAACCGTTCTTGTATTTTGTTTGTGACTATTTTCAGGAATTTACTGAGGTACACCTCAGTGGTTGTAATGTGCGCGTTGAAGAGGTCTTTTCAATAGTCAGGATTATTTTCAGATTAATCTAAGGTGGATATTATCTATTCAACGTCTTTACCTACTACGATCTTTTCACCATCACTTATCATATTAACATCGACAACTATCATTTCTTCTTCAAAAAAGGGTTAGCATCAGAATGGCTGGTTGCCTATGACAAGCGGCTCTGAAAGTATATTCAAAAATTGCTATGCAATCGCTTATATTTGCTACATTTCTTCAATAATTGCTACATTATGATACATTCAGAGAAATATGAATATTTTTTTTACCAACCATTCTGACGTCAGGATGGATGGTTGCGTCTTTGTTCAGCATGAAAGACGCAGAATTTCTAAAAGTCTGTTGTATCAATAATTGCTTACTAATTGTTTCTTTCACGAATTTAATTTTGAGCTTCGTACATGCATTAGGTAAAAAAATATAGCTTTAATAAAAAAAATTACGAAAAAGTGCCTAATAATTTGGAAAGGTTGACAGTTTTTTTTACCCGACTGCGCCAGAAGGAGGGTTATGGTTTTCGAGAGTATGTATGTATAATTGTTTGGCACGCTCAGCGGCCTGAACGGCTCGATGGATTTTAGCTTGAGAGGTGTAGTGAAATTCGTATTTACTGTGAGTGTGACACTGGGTATATAAAAAAAAACAAAATGGCGGATTTTTGGCTCCAAATCCAAATGTTTGGCACGCTCTGCAGCCTGAACGGCTCGATCGATTTTAACTTCAAATATGTTGTTATATTCGTATTAATTGTGAAAGTGACACCGGGTATAATTTTGAATCAGAACACAACATAAGCTGGGAGTACCTCCACGCGGTGAAGGCGGTAAAAAATTGTTTGTATAATTGTCTGCGAAATCTTTCACATTTGTAAATGAAATAGCTGGAAATAAAAAAAAGAAATTAAAAAAACTAAAAAACCCGACTGCGGTTACAAATTTAAGTTAAAAAAAAACACTGAAAAGTTAAGAACAAGCAGATTTTAAATTTAAAAAAGTTAGAAGCAAGCGGGATCCATTTGAGTTTGCAAATATAAAAATGGAATGGCTCCCGGTACGTTTTATAAACTGCTCACCAATCATCATAAAAGTCTAAGTGAATGCCTACAAGATTTTAACAAGACGCGGTAAACAAAACTGTTGCTTTTCCAAATTATTTGTCACTTCTTCGTACAAATTTTTATAAAAGCTATATTTTTTTTTTACCTAATGCATGTACGAAGCTCAAACTTTTTGTGAAAGAAGCAATTAGTAAGCAATTATTGATACAACAAACTTACAAACAAGGAGGCAACCATCCATCCTGACGTCAGAATGGCTGGTCAAAAAAATATTCATATTTCTCTGAATGTATCATTATTATGTAGTATTTATTGAAGAGATGTAGCAAATATAAGCAATTGGATAGCAATTTTTGAATATACTTTCAGAGCTTCTTGCCATAGGCAACCAGCCATTCTGACGCTGGCAAAAAAGACGACACACAAAAAAAACATTTTTCTGTTGTAATTTTATGTCTAGCTTATGAAAAATTAGAATTAGATTTTATTTATTCAAAATTAGCCCTAAAATTAAGATTTTGATTCACCTCGGTTATCTGATTAGGATATTAACTGCACTTTCGGTATTATTTTTTGTTACGTACATACATTTGAAATAGCGTTTGAATTGGAAATTGGGTATTTTGATTAGGTAGATTTTTGTTTTTCAAAATTTTTAAATTAAATAGATTATCAAAATTTGCATGCTATATTACGGAAATAATCGGTTAATATGAAAATACATCATTTATTCCGGGAGGAATAACTTATCTTTCGAATTCTGTCACTATCTTTTCTTTATCTTTACACTGCCTGTCTTTCTGTCTATGCATGTGTATACTATTCTATGTTAACTTTATATTCTATCTACATTCTTCAACATCGAATTCTACTCTTTGCCACTTCATTCCAGTTTCACTTTTAAAATCACCATGAACCATTGACAAAACATCGTCGGGTCGTGAATACAAATTGACTGTTACATCAACATCAAGTGTTGTGTATTTACAATCATAATAATGATTTAGGAGCAGCACATCTACTGCAGCAGTGGCGTTTGCTGTGGCCACTTCTGCTTCTTCCAACCCAAGATCACCTCCACCTAATTCACCACCAGCCACTCGAAGGGATTCGGTGATATCTACAGCTGCTACCATGAGAGTGCTCAATGTTTTGAGGTCAGTAACTTTAAATACAAGAGACTGCGGAAAAAAAAGAAAGTTATTACTTAGAGTCTATACTCTAAGTAATAACTTTCTTTTTTCTTACTATTAAGAGCACCGCGGCGTGACTTGCAACGCCTTGGGTCTCACGCGAAAGAAACAAGTATTTTCAGTCACTTAAAGACATAATTGTACTAAATATTTACAAAAAACTATTAATTTAGATTTACATTTTTTTACGCTTTTATATGACACTTCTCGTGACCCAAAGGCTGGCTTTTACCTTATCCAGAGGCTAAGCGTTGCCATACAACGTAACTGTGACTCTTTGGGCATACAATAGGACGCTTAGCCGTCAAAGTGCCCCTCCACAACGCTGTCATCCGGAAACGTGACCAGAAGACTGGCAGCATTTTTAGTACTTCCATGTTTAAAATAATTTTATAAAATTTTATAGGCATTGGATCTCCAAGCACTCTCACGATTTCTGGTCCGAGGAGCGTCTTCGAGATCTTACGATGGACTTCCTCAAGGAGATAGAAGGTAGTCCAGGGTTGCTGCCAGCTGAACATAAAGCTGCAGCTCAACTGCTGCGTCTGCTGGAAAGAGCTCCGGAAAGAACTGTTGATTTGAAGTCATTGTTCGTTCCTCCTACTGTAAGTTTTCTTTTAGACTAACTTACCAAATGATACGTTTAAAAAATATCGGTGTTTGTTTTGTTATGAAACCTTTGTACTGCAAATTCATAATTGAAGTTTCAAAAAAAATTTTGAACCAGACAATACAAGGATAAATGATTGTTACAGGTACCAACTAAAGAAAGTGTCGAAACACTCTCAGCTTTGGAAATTGCTGAACAAATGACTTATTTGGATTACCAAATCTTCAGTTCGATCAACAGCGAGTAAGTATTACTAAACTGTCAATTTAACTATTAAATTGTTCATAATAACTCTAATAGACATATTTCAATTGTTGAAGGGAGTTCTTAGGACAATCCTGGACAAAGGCAGATAAAGCTGAGAGAGCTCCTCACATCCTCATGATGACTTCTCATTTCAATCACATCTCCAACTTGGTCATATCCGAGATACTGAAGAAGTGTACTTTGGCTGGTATGTAATTTTGAACAATTTTTTGTGATGTATCATTTGTGATATGGTTGACCGCACGTCGCTAATACTTGACCTGGAGCTGCACTCCAGCGTACTATGTTGTAATTTTTTCACAACTATGTTGCTGTTTTTATTTTTATGTAAGTTTTAATTTTAGTACTTTACTTTTCACTTAATGTTAATTTTATTTATTTTAAGTAGATGTCTACTTGCACTTTGTAGCCTGAGACACAGGTTCAACCTAGTTCAGGCAAATAAGCAACTGTGCTCTATTTTAATTGTTATGATATTTTGATACTGTGCACCTTTTTTATAAATAAACGATTGAAACGAATTTGCCTCATAAATGTTAAGATTTTGGATTTCAATTCAGAAGATAAATCTAAAACATTTTACTTCACATCAGGGCGCGTAGCAGCAATAGAGAAATGGGCAGCAGTGGCAGACATAGCTCGTTGTCTGCACAACTTTAATGGAGTGCTGCAAGTTTGTGCAGCACTTTCGAACACATCAGTTTACCGACTCAAGAAGACTTGGGAAAAGGTGTCAAAAACGGTAAGTTTAGTTTCAGATGTCGTTGATATTAATACTGAGAAAGATGATGCTAATTTAATGATACATTTTACAGAGTAAACAAACAATAGAACGAATGCAAACCATAATATCATCGGAATGCCGATTTAGAATCTTACGAGATGCTTTGCACAGGTAAGTTTATCACTTTATTTCAATATCGTTGACTAAGTCATAAATGTTGAATGCTATAAGCTTTGGTATAAAGGACTGTAAATACAAGAATTCAAGATTCTATTTCTTTTGATTTACAGGTGTGATCCTCCATGCATTCCTTACCTGGGGATGTATCTGTCTGATCTGTCGTTCATCGAAGAAGGTACGACAAACTACACGCCTGATGGTCTACTCAACTTCTCAAAGATGAGAATGGTAAGTTGTTCATTTGTTAAACCACTTAGTAATTAGCTTGGGAATACAGAAGGACTTACCAAGGAAAATTAAAAAATAAGCCCGTAAAAATATGTATTAACAGTGTTATACCTACACGGGGTACTCTCGAAGAGGTTTCTTAACTGCACTCTGGAAGTAATTATTTAACTAATATGCTAAATAGGATGATAACAGGAGTATTATTATATTGCAGATAGCGCACGTGATCCGTGAAATAAGGAATTTTCAGCAAACCCCATATAAGATTGATCATATACCAAAGGTAAGCACATAGTACTTTTTCACTATAGTTAGCATACAATTTTCGCGTAAAATCTGTACCTAAAACTATCACAGCACAGAGGCGGAACAATAACATATCCTTGTGGTACTCCATTATCAATACACCACAAACGTTGGCAAAAGTTATGATTAAACTTGTTGAATGCTTCAGGTGTGTGACTTCCTGCTGGACAACTCCCTCGTGATCGCAGAAGAGCGTCAGTACACGTTATCCCTTGAGCTAGAGCCACGCGTGGCCCGTGGGTCAGGAGCTGGTCTGCCAACGGGCGCGTCCCCGGGCTCCTAGCGGCGGCGTCGTGCCTCCCTGGCCGCGCTAGCTCCGCTGCGCAACGACCGCTAAGCGGACCAGGGCAGTCGCACGCAAGCTTTGCAACCACCTCATCATGCACGTTGGTTCTTCTATGTGTCTAGTTTCAAGTGATTTGCGAGAAAGATGCTTATTGACTTTCATAGTTAAGTTATTTTGGTCTAAGATGTGTTGCGAGTGTTTTGTTTGATTCGGATTGAATGGCGGCTGGATACTCAAATGTAATTCTGTTTTAAGTCGCTCAGGCTGTCTGCCACAAATACACAGGTAAGTTGCACAAAAGTATACAAGTTTGTTTGTTATTGTGCCTTATCAACTTCTGAATGGTGAATGATACAATGACGCGCAACTTACTTGCACACTTTTTATGCAAGTTACTGGTATATGTATTCCGCTCTTTACTTGAAGGTGTATTTAAGCGACAGAAAGAGTCTTGAGTAGTTTGAGAATTCAGTAGTGAGTGACACAGAGTTTCTATTATCAAACCGTGTGTAGTGGAAAACCAGGATAGAGCACAGTGACATACTGGCACAAAAACCTGCGTATTCAACAGTGATCAATTTGTAGAATCGCAAATATCACCATTAGCAATCTTGAGTAGATTGCTACTGGTAATACAAGGATGCTTTATACAATAAAAGCAACGATCCTACAAACTGTTCAAAACACAGTAAAACTCAGCATAGCTTAGATGTAGTTATTCAATAAAATTTTAGTTATACTATAGTGTTTTAAATTCAATGTACTTAATTTAGTGAGTAGTTTATTTAGCTTGTTACATTATGTACCGAGTACTTCAGTTTGAAAACCTTTTCAATAGCAGTAATGAAGTTATCAGTAATGATAATTTTAATGAAAATATCTAAGTGATTATAAGTAAAATAATGCTAAAGCTATACACGCTTCCGCTATACGCTTAAAAATACTATCTAACTATCACAGATCTCCTATTTGCAAATTCAATTCGAATATTAAAGTGACAGAATGTTAAGTACCTAATAAAGTATTTTAATGTTTTCTAATTATTCCTTAAATATATTTATTTATGGAGTAATATAAGGGCTAAGGTTAATCTTTAGAAGGGTAACCTTCTTATTTAGCTTTAAGATCAATGAGATTGAATGCAAGAAGTAAAAGTCGCCTATAATGATTCTATATTTTTGTATGATCTTCATTATTTGTCAATTAGTTAAGTAATAATAAGAAGCAAAAACATATCACTGACAACCTCTAACTTAATGCACTGTACGATGCATTCAATGAAATACTTATTTAAAATTAAAATACGTATGAAAGGGTGTACATGAAAGAAGAACTTTTATCGGAGTGTCAAATATGTTAATATATTATAAAAACGCGGGGAGTTAAGCAATTGTGGTATTAGAAACAAAAACTTAGACAGTAAATGTCTGAAAATCTATAAAAAAAACTCTTTATTGTATACATAGACTCCAGAAAAGGTTTTGCAAATATACGCACTGGGAATAAAACACTCTTCATAGAGTGGGCGGTAATGACACGAAACTTATTGTTAGTAACATTAATATAGAAAAGAGAGCTTTTGTAAATAGTTTCCTAAAAGAAGATAAATTAAAAAATATGAAGTAAAACTAGCATATAATAAAATCGGTGTCTCCCTTTTCATGTCCAATGTTAATAATTCAATCATCAATGACATCTAATAAAATTATAAAAATCAAAGATTCTTACACAAACAAGTGTTTCTTGATCTTTTTCGGCACATATAAATTGGGATAAGGGATAATGATGACAAGTGTGATATCTGTTGCCCTAGATTGAAACATATAAGATCTCTTATTTGAAGCACAGATGGAAAACTTAGTGACGAGAACGAAGGTTATCTTGCTTTGAATGATGTATGAGGTTTGGCCTAAAATAAACTTCCAAGACCTGTTTAAAAATCTGAATAAAAATGTTATTACTTCTTACCCATCTTTAATGGAGAGACATGATATCTTCAATAAGAAAAACTATTGCAATGACTGTAAATGGATTTAATGAAATATCAGAAGATTATCTATGTTCATTAACATACATATCTTGATACTTTTCCCAAAGAAAAGGTAAAGCTTAAGAAAAGTGTAGACATTTTATCAAAGATTGTGATGAGATTTATTCGAAGCGTCTTATATTGTAAAGTATATGAAACAGTATGAAAGTGGTTGTTACGTGTTACTACGGTTGTTATTGTCATTTCGACTGCTTTTACACGATCGTCTTAAATATTTCCCCTGTTATTCTACCGTGCTTGTTAGTTATAAAGTATGTTAAGACCCTTAGGTGTACTACAAGGAACTGTTATAGGACCTGTTTTTTATTAATCCTTTGGAGTATCCAAAACATTGAATTGAATTATGTCTATTTTATAAGTATTATCATTTCGATATTTATGGAAAATATAAAGAGAGGTTTGAATTGAATTCAAGATGCAGGATTATTTTAATGAATGTGTAAAAAGATTAATATGAAATATCAAGTTTAAGTACTCGTTAGTATTACCGTTTTAGTAAATGAATATAATTTTCGACAGTATTATGATATTCATATAGGTACTAATTTGATGTTAACATAATTATTGTTCTATCCTCGAGTTTTAAGAATGATGAAACTTCTTCATGATGTCTGACGTAACTAAACGTGATTTCAAGTGAGAGTACTGTCTGTAAGTCTTTTCTACGTCCTTTTCTATGTCATTTAATGTTAGTGTTATTATAGATTTTAATGTACTGTATTGTGCAGTAGTGGAGTTGAGATCATTGTCGTCTACAGGCATTGTTTTTTCTTAGGCAATGTCAACTTCACAATTTTAAGAATGCTATTTTAAGAAGTTGAATCGCGAATTATTATCTTAAAGTCTCGCAAGTATTCGCTTAATTGTGGCAAAGTTTAGGGTAATTAGTGTGTATCTAAAGTTTAAAAGTACTGTTATTATCATTATAAACTATAAAATTATTGGCTGTTTTAAATAGGAATTTTAAAATTATAAAAAAAAAAATATTTTGGTGATTTTCCACTTACCTTTATTATGCACAATTTTTAAAAGTATTATCACTAAAGGCTGTCACATTTATCTAATTTAAAGTAAGGTTTTGATCATTACTTGTGTAGATAAGAATGTTTTCATTTGTTTAGTTGTTATTAGTCTTTCCTGTTTTATGATTTTTATACCTTTTTCTTAATTTAAGTAGATTAGTAGTCCTAAGATTGAATATTTTAATAAACGATTGAATTACATCACAATTAATTAAAATCAATGTAATGTAATTGCAACCGTTGTAAAATATGTACCTACTTATGAAATTTCACCCGACTACGCTTCGATTTTAATATCTCTTATGAAATATCCAATAAGGATTTCTAATGAATACGTAATTATAAAAATATATTTTAAAAAGTAATCTTCCGATCTACCTCTTCAATAAATGTTCTAAATATTACAGAATTATATCTAATTTAATATCAAGTTTAACTGTATGGTTCAGAATCTGAAAAAATGTATTTACTTTGAAAATACAGAATTATAAAATACGGAAGTTTATTGTAAAACATTTAGTGTATATTCTAACAGTGGTATTTGCTTGGTAACTTTTTAGAATTGGTACGAAGAAGAAACACATATCACAAAGAAATGCTTAACTTTCTTACTCTAACCACAAAAAGTTACCAAATAAAAATTACTAAATTGATTTGTATTAATATAATTATGCAATGTTAGATTTATATTATTACATTGTAGGTGCTTACGGAGTAATTATTACTATGATTTATTAAAGAGTCCTGTATTTTTTCTATCATTATAGAGTAACTTTAAGATTTATTCTGTTTATTCCTGTTTCCCTTCTGAAGTCACTTGTATTGGATGCGTCGCGAGATTCTGCTAAGTCTTTTACTAGTTGTGTATTAAGAGTGATTACCATTTATCTGGTATTGAAATAGCATTGATCATCATCTTTTCATAACAAAATTTGTTGTATCCTTCTTGTTGTATAGGTATTTTATTTTTCTTCTCAACATTTTTTCATTTTAATCGAATATCCTGATGCTAATAATAGCCTGAGTGATGTGGCGGATATTATTAATGTTTTACTTAATAAAATCGTAATTGATTAAAAGCCAACAATGAGAGATAATGAGTGATAATATTAATTAAAAGAAATATGTAAGTAGAAAGCAACGCAGTAGTATTTAGAAGTAACTCCAACAATACGTAGAACAATGCACATTCTATTTTTGGCGTCATTCCAACGGCTAATTTTAGTGTTGCATCAACCACTTGTATTGCCATAGTAATTGATATGCTATTGATGAATAACTGACGGATTTAGACATATATCTTGAAACTTGATCTTGCGGCGCGTCTAGAAAGTATTTTGGGTCAATGTAGTGGAGATAAGCAGTATAGGAGCAATTGGATCTATTAATCCTTTTCCTGCCCCAGGAACCACATTAGTTCAGGGCTTTTGTTTAGTTATTGGGTCTGCTTCATGGACATATAATGATTCTTTTTGTATTGAAAGCTGGTTAATATAAATATATTTATTGTAACATTAGTGCTACGTGTATCTTCATTGATTATTTTGGTCTCGATGATGAGAATGACGATACTTTGTTCAGAAGAGTCTTCTAAAGTTTTTTGAAATTCGTGGCATTGTACAAAAAAACACTACTGCTACCATTTGCTTATCTTTACAATGTTGCCTAAACTGATTTGTAATTATAACAAAATAACATAATTTGTTTAATTTCGGTATTAACTTGAATAATTGTTTTAGAATTCCGACAATATAATAAGACCTTAATACAGATAAATATCAGATTATAAAATATGTAAGTTGTCGTAAAGAGATAGATGATTAAATTAACCGTCACAGAACTTTTTGTCCACCGCTCATGGGGTCATCGGGTCTAAAATTCTATAATTATACTTGTATTGCTAATTATTAAAATAGTACCTGCAGTATCTAATATATCTAAGTACCTACTATAGTAATTACCTATATGCAACTTGATGCCCCGGTTTCTGATTTCGGGATTTGAAGTTGAGAAAGCGTTAAACTTTACTTTAGCACAAAATTTTGAACCTTATTACGTAGGTCCTAAGGGTGAAAAGCGGTCGGCCGTCAGTGAGCGCGGTGGTACTTAGACTGCTAAAGAAGACTTTGACAGGTTCTATACTTCAATTTTTTTATTCAAAATCCGAAAAATAGAATGGCCACCGACGTACAAGATACAATATAATACGAATTAGTTATACATAAGTTCCTACACACACTACACTAAATAACTATGTCTATAGATACCTGAATAACTTGATTTTAGAAACCTATAATATTGTATTGATACCGACTCATCAAAATGCTTCAATTCAATTGACTGATTATATTTATATTCAAAGTCCAATTGCAACCCAATCAATAAAATTAATTGGATGAATGAAAGGTTTTGACTTTGACAGCTACACTAAATTTAGGCCTGTTTGCACCATAAATCAGTTAAATGCCTTTAGCGTTAAATTAAACGTTTTTGAAACATCATGCTGTTTAAGTCCATCATTTGAAAATGAGACATAACTATGTTTTTTCGTTATGCGTTAAGCCCGTTTAGTGAGTAGGTGTGCAAGCAGGCCAAAATGTGAAAAAGAAAGATTAGAGGAATTATTGCCAATTGGCAATGTGATTAAAATACAATTGAATTGTAGCTCCGTAAATTGCTGGCTTAGATAGGTTTTCTAAATATTCATAATTCGGCTGTGAGTATAACCACATTTGTAAGAAAAGTTATATCATAACAGATCGTGAAACTCGTTATCTAATATATCCCGATGACCCCTTAATAGTTGATATACGTATAGGGTTGCCATCCATCTGGGTTTCCCCGGATTTGCGCTAGTTAAGAGGGCGTCCGGGGGCCGTCCAAGCGGGGTTTTAAAACAGCCCGGTTAAAACCCTAGCACTTTTTGAGTCAAAGGGAATCCAGGCTTGCTGAAACCGCGTGTGACACAGCTACGATTAGGGGGTCTGAAAGCAAATTTTTTAAGCTCGCTTCGCTCTGTCTTACTCTACGCAAGCTGTTGCTTTTAAAGTTTACGAGAACGTAGGTTACGTTCTCGTAGACTTTCCGAACTGCATCGATTTTTAACCGACTTCAAAAAAAGTAGGAGGTTCTCAATTCGGTTGTTTTTTTGTGTTTGTTACCTCATATCTCCGTCATTTATGAACCGATTTGAAAAATTCTTCTTTTATCCGAATGGATCTACTTCCCGATTGGTCCCATAGAAATTTCATCAAAATCGGTTCAGCAGTTTGGTTTTGAAATCAAAATAGCTGGAAAAAATGTCATCCAAGTAAAAGAAATTGCGAAATTGATACTTGACATTTATTTGTGTGTGATACGATAACTAAAAAGGGTAAAATAAAAACTTTTTTGCAAAAAAAAACCGACTTCCTAAAAAAACACTAAAAAGTGGAAAATAACTTTACTTTCGGAAGTCGGTGGCAAAAAAGTCAATGAAACAAACAATAGTCACCGACTTCCGAAAGTAAAGTTATTTTCCACTTTTTAGTGTTTTTTTAGGAAGTCGGTTTTTTTTATAACATAATTTTGCGTGAATAGTCAAAGAAAGAAACTTATCCGAGACCTGGTGCACAAAACGAATGATATATATCGATAAATCGTATAAAAGCTAACTGTGCTGCTGAAAAATATCCGAAGATTGAACACCTTACACCGCCTCCATCAATTCTTGTTATATACTGTTCGTTTCACGATATTTCGCATTCCTATCGTTTTTAGTTTTCCGGGATGTCTGGAAAAAATGCTGAATTTCACCGAAATGTCCGGGGCTTTGAAGTTTTAGTCCGGTATTGTCAATTCAGGTGATGGCAACTCTATTTATGTAGAGAAAACTATAGATGATTTCGCTCAGTGATAAATTGTAACGAAAGACAAAGAAATAGACAGTCATAAGAGTTCTGGAAATTTTGTTATATTTTCCATTAGCATCAATAAGAATATGCTCATATACTACAATGATGTCATCAGCACCTTTATTGATATTTCCTGTCTCTGAAACGATGTTATTTTTAGAATACGTTATTTTGATTAGGATTGACTTTTACAGTACCTAGTTAGTTTTTAGTGTTAAATTACTTTAGTCACAACGACCCGAATGTCGGCGACCCGGGTTTAATTTCAGGGCAGGTCCCAGCTGCATCCCTAGTATTTGGAACTGTGCCCAGTAATAGATAAATGGCTCACTCCTTATTACCTAGAATCAATATGTTGTGTGCAGATGAAATATACGATAATACTCTGATGTCTAAAAACCAAATGTTCGTAATACACAGTGAAGTGTAAAAGATAAAAGTGATTGCTTAAAATAAATGCGACACAGCTTCAACGTTAGGGTCATCGTACGACCCTGACATTAGAAGAGATGATGATCTTACATCGTCTGAAGCTAATATATCTATAATCCTAGCTGTAGACTCACAGATTTTTTTGTACATACTCCAGATACATAATACTTATTGAACCATTGTGCCAAAATCCTGCAGCTTCAGTTGGCCATACTGAGTTTTTTACTTGTTCGAATGCCTCCGGTATCTCTTCTGGTTCCAAAAATGCTAAAGCAAATAAATCTAATTAGGCGCTAAGAAGGGTGCTTTAATAGTGCGAAAATAGCAATCGGTTACAGATTAAATAGTTCAAGCGTGTTCCGGCGAACCATGACATCGGCAAATCTTGGTATAGTTCTGTTCAAACTTTATGGCGGCTCGGAAGTTAGCTGCGAGTGACGGTTAGCGCAAGTATAATGGTTCAAACTTTGTTGCGGGTCGAAACATCTAACGTAAAGCTGCGCAGACACAATTTTAGGTATCAGCGGGGCGTAGAGGACGTATCGTCTTGACTGTATAATGCGCAGACCGTCACTAGCAGCTAACTTCCGAGCCGCCATAAAGTTTGAACAGAAGTGTATCGGCCAAGCATTCATTCTTTTAAACGATAATCGGCGCAACGTGTTGTCGCTAAATAGTTAGTCGAATAATAGTTTTTTTTTTATTACTTTACATTCTTCATTCTTCCTTTCGCCTCGACCACGTTCATACACGGACGTCGGTTGCGAGTACGAATAGTACTATGAGCCTGATTAGAAGACAGTATTAGCTCTTGTAAAACTTTCTGGAAAGTGTTAATACATGAAATAGGTCTAAAAATTACCTTAGTTTTATTTTGCGTACCATATATCACTGAGCGACTTCAAAATAACAATAAGTGTGAACTAAATGTACTAAATACTTACCTACATGTAAAATTGTAAACATAATAAATGTTTAGATGTAACAGATTATGTTCGTGTTCTTTATACTGTAGTTTCTAAGTCTGCGCCAAGTCAGTGTATTGAACCGTTATTTTTATAAATACTGATTTTTTCAGAATTGTTCTGGTTGATACCTACATTGAAACAAACATACTAGGACCTAATGTAGCTATCAACAAATAATCTGTAATCATTCATAAGTCTCGAGCTCTAACCCAAGACACGCACCTTTGATTTTCGGAATCCTGTGCCTACTGTATAAAATTATCAGTCGTTTCGGTAAAGGAAATCATCGTGAAGAAACAGCATGCCTGAGAGATATTTTTCGACGGCATGTAATTGCCAAGTCAGAGGTCCATGGGCGGCATAAAAACTCTGACACCAGGTTAGGCACTAATCACAGAAAGAAACTCTTATTAAAAGATGATTATAACAGTAAATAGATACGAAACTAAATAATATAAACGAATAACCGGAATCCAGAACCAGTTTTGAATGCAGACAAAAAAACTTCTTTGACTTTACTAAGCTATAACCACTAACATTACAGGCAAAAGATCGAGTAGATCATGTACAATAGACAAAAATAGATTTTCGAGAAACGCAACTTACGTACAATATTTGCTTTACACATAATGTTCTCTACAAAAACAGCTATGGTCTAAGTTATCAAAGTAAGTATTCGAGCGTTTACGTCTATCGCGCGAAGTCAAGTTTAGGTAATTCAATGCATTTTTTACACACACAGAAGCGCGCGTGCCTGTGTGTATAGCGCTGGCGCGCTCTCGCGCGCTATAGTCAAACTAACCCACTATGATCCGTTCGAGTGCAATTGTTGTAGTAAAATTTAATTTGAATTTGAACGTACACGGATTACTAAAGTACGAGTTCATAAAATAAGTATTCAATAATATATTGCAAGTATAGCTATAATTATGATTAATATTAAAGTCGTTTTTTAGTTATTCAAACATGAATTTGTTGATCTAAACTTTAGAAAGAAACCGAACTTCGTTAATTATTATTGATTTGTGACTGATTAATAAATATTTCTTATTCTATTCAAATAAATCACTTTATACGGATTTACTTACGTTTATTTTATATTATATTTTAACCTGACGCGATGTTCCTCTTAGTGACACCTCTTATGAGGGAAATACAATAGGTTGGCGTTAACTTTAAAAACAATTTATGTTCTTATTTACAAAAAAATAAGTAAAAGTTTTAATAAATAAAATTCGTATGTAAAAAAATTGGGTAGATATTGGTTGTCACTAAAAATATTGTCAGTCATCAAAAATAATAATAAAAAAATTTAATCATCAAAGTACCAAGATTTTTTAATCACACTATAAACGTCCGCTATCCTTCCAAGTACGACTAAGGTCAACTCGGGTCAGGCAGAGCGCCGAGCGACATGTCCTCTCTCTAGAAAGCCTCGCGGCGGTCTGATTTGAAATTGCTCGCGCTCGCTCAGTGATTTATAGTAGTTTTCAAATATTTATAGAAAAATAATCACTGTAAATTATTTGAAATTTTAAATTGGATGTTTTAAAGCATATGTTCTTCTATTATATTATGCTATTATTATATTAAATCAAGTAAGATATATCGGTGAAAAAATCATTTTAATTCCTTAATATTTCACATTGTTTGAACTTTAATTTCTTATATAAAGAAAAATAAATCAAAAAATTTTCTTCTCCAACTATATTCCTTAGGATCTTAGCAATAGGTAAAAAAAAAAATCTAATTAGGTTTGCCAGTGGTTTCCTATAATTAGAGCGTCGAAACTGACGCTAAAAGGGAAATTAAGAAAACCTCTGTTGAGTTATCTTGATACAATTTACCAATACTCTATTAATTGAAATATTTTTCTCTCCAACTATTGAGACAACGAAATTTCCTAAAGTTATTAGTAATTATCATTTTTGTAAAATAAAGGGTTGATGGTATTAAAGGGTTTGAAAAGTACTGTTTTGGAGTCAAACAGCGCATGGACGGCGTAAACGCTCTTAAGTTATTCATGAATCCGGTATGAGCATTCAATTGTCTGTCTGTCGTTTGGATTCGAGTTGCCATGCTAATGTACTCGCGTCTTTTCTACCATAAAATATTCGTTGAATATGTCCTTGATAGTGGTGAGTCAATGTTTTTGAATAGGTATAACATTTATAGGGTTATTGACTTCTAGATTTACTTTGTTAGTTATTTCTTTTTCTTTCTTGTGGTCATCGGCTTTTGTTGATGACCTTAAAAAAAAATCTTCTGTTATTTTATAATTTTTCCTTTTTGGCTCATATTTGTTAGTTTGTATAATCTGTCTATAACGTTCCCTCTCTACAAGGGCACAGGTCATTTCTCTCCTGTCAGAGGGGACAAGAACAAGTGAGCACAGTGCTTCTTCTTCTTTATCGTGTGGTTAGTGCCTAACCTGGTGTTAGAATTTGTATGCCACCCATGTGCCTCTACCTTGGTATAACATGCCATCGAGAAATATCTCTCATGCATACTGGTTTCCTCACGATGTTTTCCATCACCGAAGCAAGTGATAATTATGCAATTCGCACATGGATCCTAAAAATCAGAGGTGCCTGTCTTGGGTTCGAACTCGAGACCTATGACTTGACGGTCACACCACTAGGCTATCACTGCTTTGCGGCTGCACTGTGCTGGTTGGTTGTTAGTACACACAACAACCAATCAAGCTATGCAAAACCAGTTTACGCTGATCTCTCATTGTACGGAAAGCTCATATAAAACGAGGTGATGTTATACGTGATATTTGTAGCTTGATGCGTTGCCGTGTGTACTTATATCTATATGTATTTGGTGGACCATTTCAATAGAACTCATCATAGGTACAAATTCCAACTTGAAACGAATTTGTCGCGTAATATTACGTGGCACTTAGTACTTTTATCACTGCCATAAAATTAACATTCTCAGTCACAGGTCAGCGTAATCGGAACCCAAATGTCAGTCAGGTTGAAGCCAATTCCGAGTAAAAACGTGTTTTAATTTGTTCACTAAAATAACAGAATCTTTCATGGGCACCGGATATCTTAAATGGGACGAATTAAACGCGTGTAGAATTTTATATTGACTTTTTTTTTAATCACTGATTTAATGGGATTTTTGTCAGAATAGTTTATATATTTTGACACGAAATTGTTTTCTTTGGTTCCTATTAGAGATAGTTAAAAAGATACTCGCCGAATACATACGCAATTCTATCTATGAAGTCGGTTAATGAATGCAAGTAATGCACTGTTACCATTGAAGGAACAAGTACTGCACATAATGTATAGCTTTGCTATTTTGCATTGTCGTCAGCAAAATAAATAATTAAGTGCTCTTTGTGAGTTTCTTCGTTGCGCTAGTATTTTTTCTGCCAGTAAAAACTGTTAACGAGACTAGACACATGTTTGTAAACATCAAGTTTTCTTTTGTTTTTATTTAATGTTTGTTCCATTTTATCATCAACGATTGTTGCTAGAAACATCTGTCTGTCTATCTGCTAAGCCAATGCATTGAAAGCATTCTTGACATAACTCATGTTCTCAATAGAGTTCTATGTCTTTCTTTATTATGTTTAAAATCGCCTGGCAACAACCTAAAAATAAAACAAATTATCAAGTCTTACATCACTCGTGTCTGCGCAGGAGTGGTCCTAAGGAATTCCGTTAGGAGCAAAAACTTTTACGGCTAAGGAGAGAAGGAGAGCGAAGTATAGCCTTATCTCTCTCTGTCCTTGTAGGTCAAAATGACGTACAGCTATCGTCTAAAATATAGGTGTAACATTCGTATCAAGTGTGTTCTCCAAACTTGAATCTTCCATGAGTTGGATAGTGATGTTTTTTGTTTTAAACGTAAGAGACGCCATGCTGATTTTTGTAAATGTTTTGCCAAAATATAGGCCACCCTTCTGGTAAAGTGAATACACGAACCCCATGACATAATAATTAATGGTTTTCAATATAGCTGACTCGGTGTAGATTCAAACAACTGTTGTTAACAGACCTGACTTCCTCAATTGTTGTTTCCTTCACAATAAAGTTGTTATTGTAAAGTTTCTACTCTGTGTATTATTTACTTATCCTAATTGTCCTTAACATGAAACATATGTCGATGGTTTGTTACGATGCATTGCTAACAGGATGTTAGTAATTACTTGAACCGTTAGAAGTGACTTCATTATAACAATATTTGAGGATTATGAAATTATTCTTGAGACTGAATAGTAGATAGACTGTGTCGTTGGTCTGGTGGTCGCAATGGTTCGATTCCCTGGTTGGGCAAAGTGTTATTGGGTTTTTCCATCAGGGATTTCTCAGTAGCAGCCATGGAATCTGGATTTGTGTGCCCGGTTGATGGCTATAAACTTTCCATCTACTATCTGGGACTTAAACATAACTGGCGAAATGTGGGTGTACAATTAGGTACACTTCTGCCCAGCGTGATGTTACGTATGTGGATAGTATAAATAATTCGAAAAATACAGTCGATGGGTACCACTCAGATCCAGCCTGTCCCCTTGCTGCCCTCCCCCAGCGATGCCCTAAGCCGAGGTCCGAGCCCCACAGGGGGTGCCCTTAGCGTGTAGTCGCTTAGTTTGTAAGTTTTTTTGCCCTGGCTGGAGGCCTTAAATTCAACGCATCCACAGGATAGTCCGGTTTAGCAGACGACAACCTCCTAGGTTGAACTGCGAGAGGCCATTCAAAAAAAAAAAAAAGTTGATGGGTGCATAAAGCAGAAATACACAACGCAAGTTGTTACTGTAGTCTGTATTTCAAGGGATGCTTAAATAGGGGGAATAGTCGGGATATGATTATTAAAATAATTACTCTAAGCTGTAATTAATGTGATAATCAGATAATCTGAAATGAACGATTAGATGACATATTGAGTCATGAGAGCAAATGATGATTTATGTAACAACATTGTTACTGCCAGTTTTATAATTATATAGGTAGGTACCATCACTACAACAGCCGTGTTGGAAGACAGACCTACACAATTTTATTAGGAGTTATTATGTAAACTATCTTTCACATACAGAACACATAAAGTGCCACAGTTATTATTATTTTTATTTTATTTATTTCGCGAAATGTCACACTCAACAAATCATCAAAGCATTTTTGTTTGATGCTGTAATGTAACAGAATGTTTGGTGTTATCTACAATGTACAACTCCTCAAAAAAATTGTGTCAGTTTTTCTACCACCTCGTATGCACATGTATTTTTTTAGTTGCTACTCTAATAACGCGGCTATCATTTGAGCTTATCAGTCGTTGATAATGTCGGTAAGTTTATTTTACTTAATTTATTTACCTAACTACCGACGTTGATAAGCTTCATTGCTCTAGGTATCGTGACATGCGATAATACCGTCTGATATGTTCGTGCTGACACTATGAACGATGGCACATGCTTTACGAATTGACCTGAAAATGAACTGAAATACTGAAGTTGATTGACTTGTCTCGACATATAAAAGATCTGTATTTGAACGTCCTAGCTTATACTCGGACGTATAAGGTCAGATGTTCAAACTCTCTGTATTGGTACATCCGACCTTATGCCTCTGGTGTCGAGTTATGTCAGGCAGATGTAGAAGAAACTAGCCTTATTCGCACGTGAGTCTTTAGACACAATTCTGAGAAGAAAAGAAAAACAAGAGTCTGGATTTGTGCCCGGTTGATGGCAATAGGCGCCCCCCCTAGGTATTACAAGGGACTTAAAACGTAACTGGCGAAATGTGGGTGCACTATTGGGTACAGTCACGAGCACCAATATGTAAACACTCGGCAACTTTTAAAAGTGGTTTTCTCCGTCTGTTCTGATTAAAATTTCTCCTTATTACGAACATAACATTTTGGAACTCCTATTTTTATGAAATAAATCTTATCTCCAAGTTACTGTCGTTATCTCTCGGGAAAATTGCTTTTAAATTTAAGAAAGTGTATACATATTGGTGCTCGTGACTGTACACCTCTGAATAACGCTTAGGGCTTTACAACGTGATGTTGTGTTACGTTATTATAGGTACGTATTTCTTTATCTGAGGGTCTAAACAAAGTGACATTTTACGACGGATAATGGTGATAGATAAGTAAAAAATGTATTAGTTTGATAAGTTACAGAGAAGTATGTTTAGTCATGTTGAACGACGATATAGAAACGCTTCGAGTGAGACTGCTCCTTGTCTACCTTTTCAATATATTTTCTACTTTATAGCATGTGATTGGCATCTTTTTTTTTCATTAAAAAAACTTGTTCCACACTATAAATTTCTCCTGTATCGTGGGTGCGTTTATAAAGATTTAAACTCACATACACAAACAGCCAGACCCTGAACAACTACCTGTAGGCCATAGAAATATTTGCTCCGTGTGGCAATCGAACCCGTGAGACGTAGCGCAGCAGCCAATCGCTCAACCACTGCGCCAACCGTGCCGCTTCCTGCTTGTTGCCTTACTTCTAAAAGGGGCACTAAAACAAAATCTAAAAGCTTAAAAACAAACTTTATTACGAAGTCGTAAGCTACATTATCATACATCGGTGGGTCCGTTCTCAATCCTGGCTTCCTCCGCCTCCTTCATGAGGAGAGAGGACCCACATAGACGCAGATCCTTCGTGTACGGGATGACGCCCACAAACAGACCAGAAATGACTATCCAGACACCTCCCATGTAGAATGTCAGGTCCCAGGACCCGGTGAGATCGTACAGCATACCTGAAAGTTACAGAAAATTCCACCTTGTAAAATATGTCTAGGTATAACCATGGCCATAACCTACACGCACAAGCGACATGTGTAGTTAGCACTACCTACGTATGTCGCTTGTGCTGTAAAGAAAACAAATGAAACATAAAGAGACACATAGAGGAACATAGAGGATGCCAGGAGCAACCGAGATAAGATGGATAGCATCAAGTCGCGTCGCAAGTTGTGTCGCCCGTAGCCGTGAACGGTCATATAAACAACGCTTTTCTGATTCAGTCGTCATAAAGTCACAGCTTCTATAAATAACATTGTAGTTCCTGGATATGGAGCAACAACTGGAGTACACTTCCGTACTGTTTATATATATATATATAGATACCTTTTACTAGTACTCGTACCTACATACATATAGCTTACTAGCGAAACGTGCCTGCTTCGCACGCGTGCGATGGAAACATGACAAAGCATCAAGATGTTTATGCGACAACAGCGCTACCTATCGGGTCTAAAACTATGTTATCTTCCAAGCTGGAACCAACCATACACATCCACAAAATTCCATTGAAATCGGTTGGTTGGTTTCTGAAATAAGCGTGTACGAACATAGTGACACGTGATTTCCGTAATATTAAGACTATGCCTAATTGTAACTTTAGAAGAAACAAACTGTCCTTCTCGGCTAGACTTTGATTGTACTTTACAGTTGAAAATGCCTGTAAAACTTCAAATTTATATACTGTTCATAGAAGTTCTTACCTCCAATAGGCGGTCCAACTAAATGCCCAATCCCCTGACTCAACAATATCAGGCCGTACGCCACAGTAAAGTTATCCAGAGGCATCAACTCCATGAGAATCGTCGGCGTATAAGAATAGGAACTGGCGAAGGAGAGTCCAAAAACTGCTGATATGACGGCGAGGGCCCAATAGTTGGTGATGAAGAAGGGGTATGTGGCTACTGAGGCTCCGCAGATGATGAGGCAAACAGCATAGGTCTTGATCACGTTCAACCAAGGCTGGTCGCCTGCCCATCCGAGAGCTACCTAAAAAGCCGAAAAGCAAAATTGTTTTAGAGGTGTATTAACACGTTCAGACCGGCATCGGCACCTCATGAGTAGGTACTTGGTATCCTACGACGCAAATCTTGATATGGCCACCGGTGGTACATCACCGCCCCATGAACCGAAATACAATTTTTCAACATTGATTTTTGCTTACTTTTCGAAATAATATCCACCTCCTGAGCTGCACTATGAAAATTTGTCAATTTTACTAGGCGGGGACGGTAAATACAACACTTTCTCTCAAAGCGGCGCGAATTTCTTAGTATATTGAAAGTGTGTGACGTGGCCACCGGTGGTCCACCTCGCCGTGTCAGCAAATACTCCGTGCTCCACCAGTGGTACACGCCGGTCTGAACGTGTTAAGACTATGGTAGTCAGTATTGCTTGCAAAAAATTGCGACATTTGAAATTATATTACCGATCAAGATACGCCTAGGTGGAACAGACAGTAAAATATGAATAATGAGATATTTTCACATAGAAGAGGTCATGAGTTTTCATCTTCTTAACATTATCGGTGCTAAGCACCCAGTATATGGGTCTAACAATAATTCGTTCATGTGCGCACAACCCGCCTACCGAGTTGTCATTATTACTAACGACGACTCGGGAGGCTGGTTATGTATGCTAATTATCGTGATCTTTATTGTGTTCACAATAAGGTCGATGTTAGACTGCAGTTGTCAGTGTGTAGATGACGCGCATACTAGTAAAAATGGATTATTTGATCTTAGCAGCGAAAGTGTGTTGTATAATAATATATTAGCTAAACAAATAATTCCATTTTCATTGCGCGTGTCACACAAGAATTTTCTTCAGTTTGTGAATCAAAACTATCTCAAGAGTAACGAAAAGTTTAACAAAATATCAAATACTTACAATTCCAATACTGCTAGCGACTCCAATAATAGAAATCATCAAAGGTCCACCCTCCACGTTCATCTCGTTCATGTAGGAGTTAAGGAAGAAGTACGGCACGATGAACCACACAGAGAGAATCAGGGAAGACAGGTTGAACATCAAGAAATGAAACTCCGTAAACATTTTGAAGTCAAACATCGATTTCAAAGTTTGTCCGAAACGGTTGTACCATGTCTGCAAAACGTAGAAAGAAATTTTAAGATAAAAGAATTGGGAATATATTATAGAAGATTAAAATCATTTGTGTGAAGAATTAATTTACCATTTCATCATCAGATTCAGAATCAAGAGACCAAGATGAGTTCCTATACATATCGGGCAGTGATGATGCTCTAAGCTTGTACCTAATAGTAGACATCATTGCACCTCGGTGCATCATGCTGGTCTTATACAAAGGTACGTCTCTCAAGTAGTGATGGTCAGTTGATATCTGTCTGAACCAGCTTGGCTGTTGTTGTTGCTGATGCTGCGACATCTTCGAGTCTTTGGCAACAACTTTCTGCTTCGTAGCGTTGACGTTTGTGTTAGACTTCTGCACTGCTGGTTCAGTTTTCACACCTTCGCTCTCACTCTTTTTCGCTTCTCTCCCCGTCCCGTCTTTAGGCTTCTTCGCTTTCAGTTCTATTGGTAACTGAGCAGGTGTTTGCACATTCGCTGGATTGTCAACGGTTACGTTGATCTCAGAATGCCTCCGTGTTAACACGTCTGGATAGTTTTGCAGTATGATGTTGTACAGTCGTTTGTTTTTCATCAATTTGTCTATGACTTCAGACGGAACCTGCGAAAAAGTAAACAAATGTTATTGTACACTGTTTAAACTAATGACCATTGTCGTCAAACTGTCAAATTTTGCGACTTACCCTTTCGTTCTGCTGTACAAACGTCGGGAGATGTATGGCTGAATGCATTCTCTTGTTTGTTTGCTCCGCGTTCGCTTGTGTGGTGGCCTCTAACTCTTCAGCCTCCTTTATATTAGTTGCTAAAGTTGCTAAAATGTATTCGGGGCCCTTTCCACATTCCAATAAGGTTTTTAGTTCTTCAGAGTCTAAGTATACTGATTCTCCTCCAATAGATTTTGACGCAGTAGAACCAGCACTCGATGATCTTCTAGACCTAATTTTAGAAAGCTTACGCTCTCGCTTTTGTTTAATTTCTAACCACTCTGGGTTCTTCATTAATGCTCCACAAACGCACATATTAAGTAGAGTACCAGCTAATAAAACAACTGTATTTCTCCAATCGTATAATTCTAAGAAATAATGAGTCATTGGTGAATAAATAAGTGTACCAAAACCTATCCCGCAAGAAGCTAATGATACGGCTAAGTTTCTTCTCTTATCAAACCAAAATGCCACTGACACTACAGAAGTTACGTATAAAATTCCCATTGCTAAGCCACTTATAAACCCGAAAGTCAAACACAACATTTCTACTGTGTTACTGAATGCAGCTAATAGGAATCCAATAGTAGACAGCACTCCAGCGATCATGGTCATAATTCGGCATCCGTATCTATCAACTAAGGCACTCATGATTGGCCCTGCTAATAACGGGGTAGCGATGAAAAGACTGCCAATCAATGATGTTTTTGATTGCGTAGTTTCGAAGTAATTAGTGAATTCCTCATGGAGGAGTCCAAAGGAGAATGCCAGGCCATCAGCGCATGCTGATACAAGAAATGCTGAGGCTACTACTACCCAACCCCATCCACCGTCTGGTATAGGAGGTAGTGCCACATCATCACTTTCGTCGGAGCATATACTATCTTTATCATCTAGTCCTTCGAACTTGACCCTGTCGACGGGTGACTCTGATCCATCTCTAGTAAAATGGGCGACTATGTCTTTTTCTTCTGATTTAATTGAATTAATTGTGTTGATATCTGTATTGTTAATAATGTTTGCATGGCCATTGTTAGATTCTTCTTTAAGTTTCTCAGCTTCCTTTGTTTCAACCATAATTGTTTCCTTATTATAGCATAACGCTGATTTTATTTGCAGATTCCGGTGATCTGAAAGATATTAAAAATTACAGATTATTATTTGTTCTATTTCGGTCATACAATGAATTACTAAAAATAGTTATCCCTATTGTGTTAAATTAAAACGTAGATACCTAAATGGATTCTCTGCTTGATAATAACAAGTATTTGATGGGCCCTAGTCTGATTATGTTTTATCATCTACATTTATATAAAATCCCGCTCAATAGGATACGACTGTGAATGAACCTTGATAGCATAATCACGACGCTTACTGTGAAGATTAGTAATTGTCGTGTGATGTCATCAGTGCATAGATAGAATAGAAGCTGTTTCATATTCTTCTGGTACAATTCCTCAATCAATCATTAGGACAGTTGTATTGTGATCTCTCATAGGTATAGTAAATAGAATATAACTAAATAAGAACAGTATATGTAAATTGTATGTTCTTATTCGACCATCTGTCGATCGTTATCATCTTGCCAATAGTAGTTTTTACAGGGTGCATATATTAAAACTATGAGACTAATGTCGGTTAGATATTTATGTAGATAAGTCGCGTGCTTTCTAACACCCCTTTTAGTGGAGCGTGACGAGTGTGGCATATCGTGTGTCCTTAGTTTAACTTCTAACCGTAGAGTAATGTCATCTATAGAGAAGTGCACTTTTCACAACCTAACATTACGAAGCTTAAATGACGTGACTAAAGTCGCACTGAGTCGAGTGTTGGAAACTAACCAACACTCGACTCAGTGGCCAGACTTAAAAATCTAAAAACACATAACAGAACATAACATCGCCCCTGTAATCTCCGAAGAGTTAGGCAAAGGTGTACCTGATATTACACCAACATTTCGCCAGTTATAGTCCCATGTAATAGGGGGAGAGACAAGTATATACTCCGTGACTGCTACTGGGAAATTCCTGATGGAAAAAACCCAATAACACTTTGCACGACCTGGGAATCGAACCCAGGACCTCATGTTAAGCAGTCGAGTTTCCGACCACCAGACCACCGAGGCAGTCGGTTCATACTCCAATAGTGCTATTGTGAAATTTACTTAGGTGTCGTTTACTTTTGGTGAAAACGGTCACTAGTCTAAAGATGACACGGTTGAAACTTGCAAGTTAATAAAATTATCGTTATAGCCGATAAAGTCGAGATAATTGAACGATTATATTTATATCGATTAGGTTAATGTGTTTATCTTATTAAGCAATCACGTTTAGAGATATCACACGTGTCTGAATTCAATGTTATTATTTTTTATGCTGTTGGGATTTTATTATCTCGCGGCCAAACTATTTATTCTGTTTTTATCATGTTCAAGCCCTTCTGACGATATGTATTTATCACATATGTAGGTGTATCAGCGATGCAGTGTTCGTAACATCGTTTTAGATACAACGCTGAAATGGGCTGCTGAATTTAGGCCACCTCCTTTTTGTGCCAGGTTTCCCGAGTCTGAGGTGGAACATCCCCACGATCTTTTGTAGGTGTTGTTGAACAATAGGTCTGCCAATGTTCCTTCTACAATCTCACGGCAACCATTCATTATAACTCTTCTCCACCTAGTGACATCCCATCACCACGTCTAACCAAGTGTCCTGTCCAGCGCACCTCAATTTGAGATCCAATATCCGGTAGCCCGATGTTTTGAACCTTGTTAGGTAACACGCCGAATCGCTGAGTTACCGCGTGTATACCTCACGTTACGATTATTACTGAGAGGTCTATTCGTAAAGGTATTTGTTACATCACTGGTTAACTAATATGGTAAAAATACCACATTAATTTTCATATAAAATTCTGAAGACAGTCATGTGCCTAGCCTTTTCCCAACTATGATGAGGTCGGCTTCGAGTCTAACCGGATGCAGCTGAATACCAGCATTTTAAATGGAGCGATTTCCTATCGGACCTCCACAACCCAGTTACTACTGGGTAATACGATACCCACTGGTAAACTGGTTGTCAGACTTTCGGGTCACTGACTACCTGTAACGACTGCCAAAGATCTACAATTGACAGCCGGGGCCGACGGCTTAACGTGCTTTCCGAGGTACGGAGGAAACTCGGTATGTAATTGGTGGTCATCCATCCACGGACCAACCTAGACAAGCGCGGCTTAACCTGAAGATCGACCCAAGTAGCTGTTATTTTTAGCCACGAGCTCCTCTCGTATGCAGTAGTAGTAAATGTATAAGTAATGAAATAGTTGATAAGGAAAATGATCCGAAGATAATTAGGTAGCAAATGGAACCGGCAAAACATATCAAATAACCTTATTGGATTTAGAAGACTGCTTATTATATCGTAAACATATGTGGTAGATTCCATGGTAGGTTATGTTATTGCGTAAACCGAATTGGTTTAATTAATCAATTAATTAATTAATTTCAATCATTTGATAGGAAAATCCTAGTGGTTTTCCTATTCCGTATTTTATTTCGGATTAGAAACTCCGTACTATTTTTATAAATTACTAGTTCATCTATGCCCGCAGCTTCGCCCGCGTGGATTTCGGTTTGTCCCAAGGAATCGTTTTACCGGGATAAAAAGTGTTTTAATCCAGAATATAAACTACTAGAACTTCGCCCGCGACTTCGTCCGCAACAATTGTGATAGCTAATTAGCATGATATGAATATAATTCATAGCCTAGCACCCAGGAATAATGTAGCTTTCTACCAGTGAAAAAAAATTTAGGATCGGATCAGTAGTTCCGAAGATTACTTAAGTCATAAGTCATTTATTTCGGAACAATATAAATTGTGTAGAAATTTCGTAAAATAAAATATAAAATAAAACAGTAAAATCGAAAAACATGTCAAAGATAATAAAAAAGAAACCATTAATAATTCACATATAGTATAACAAATTCAAAACGATAATAATCCACATTCAATTTAAAATAATTAATAATACAATAAAATAAATGCTATACTACACACAAACATACACACACGTACATACATACATATATATTATTATTACATATAAACTTACAAACAAATTCCATCTCCCTAAAATATTAGTATAGACCTGTGTGCCAAATTTCATCCAAATCAGTTCAGTAGTTTTTGAGTGAAAGAGTAACAAACATCTGAAACATCCATCTATCCATTCTCACAAACTTTCGCATTTGTAGTAGTGGTAACATTAAAACAGTCGCAAGATAGATATTATTCATTCCTTGTTTTAGAGGTGTATTTCATCAGCATCTGCCTAGCTTTTTAGCGATTAGTTTCGGTTCTAGCTATATCCAATGAGCACCGAAATGTTTAGACAAGAATTAAGACACAAACCAGACTAACTAAACACAGACAGACAGACATGGTGTGTTATAAATGTAGAGATAGCATATAAAAATCTATCATGCGAGCTATTTTTATACACATTATGAAGTTGGATAAACATGTTTGACCGCGAATATGAATTATAATAATTACACTCTAGGTAGGTATGGTATTATATAACCAATTGTACACATTGGCTGACCTTGCTTCTGATAACACAATTATGTACAGCCAATAAAAAAATAATTCGCTTTTTTTTAATGGATGACTTTTTTTAGAGTTTTTGGTGTCCACGTGTTTATCACGAGGTAAGGTGAATATTAATATGACCATTTTTGTGAACAAAGTGACACCCTTTTTCCATGGGGCAAACTATTGGTGAGATTCTTCCACCGTTTCTGTGGTTTCTGCCCACCACCATGGGAAAAAGGCGTAAGGTTATGTATGTAAGGTAGATCGCCACACGCAATACAATATAGGTGCTTCTTTTGCTTCGTCCATGTTCATACATCTGCCATAAACGCACGCGCGCCGGTTATTTTGGTATTTTGTTATAAAAGCATGAGATTCAATTATACATAGATGATTAACAGTTTTTATTACTTCACACATAATGGAAGCTATTGCACATAATTATGTATACTGATCGATAAGTTTAACTTGGTTATTAATATAAAGTGTAAATGACCTCATTCCATGTTTATTAATATGTATGGTTATTTATATGTCGCTGTGATAAATTATTATGTATTATTCAGTAAACCGACACTGCCATGTAATCAGCGATGTAAAACACGCTGTAAAATCATGCCCTTTCATAGATATTTTGTAAAACAAAGCACAATTCCCAAAATGAATCAAGCTAAAAACTAGAAAAATGGAGAACTAGAAAAGGTTAATCAAGAATAAGATTCAACAGAGGTCATCATCATCTGCCTAGCTTTTTCCCAGCTATGTTAGGGTCGGCTTCCAATCTAACCGGATGCAGCTGAATACCAGATAATAGTACGAGTCACAATATAGAGCAAGGCATTTCAACCAAAAGAAGAATACTTGGTAATAAATTTTTCATCGGTTATTTAAAAAAATCAGCTGTTTCCTACAAAAGTGCAATATCTACACGGTCAAAATGTATCGAACAGATGTTTATTTTTAAATAACTGACGAAAAATTTCTATGTGGAGGTGGGGGGTTCAGAATGACGTGCTGAGTATATGGTTTCGCCACCACTAGAGCATAGGATGACTAACCGATGGCGTCGGAAGAGGCGGGGCCAGAGTGAAAGATGGTTAAATTAGAGGTTGTTAGCGCTAATTTTATTCTTGTATCTTAAATTACGGGTTTGTTTGTCTTAGGAAACAGAAAAGTGACGCTTTTGTTTTTTGACAAAAACACATACCTATTTCAAGTATTTGTAGACAGGAGAGGTAATATGTCATAATTATTCAACCATCCTTTTCTAAACTCCTCTTTTATGTTTGCATAATCAGCCAATATTTTTCACAACTGTGATGCCTTCTCTCTGTTAAGGATTTTAACAAGGTAAAGTACCTGAGGTATTCCTCGTAGCGCTCCCGTTTTGAAACGCTCCCATCTAAGCGCTCCCGTTTTGTTCCTCCAAGCGCTCCCAAAAGGAGCGCTTCGAGGAACGATTAAAAATATTAAAATTTATTTCCTCGAAGCGCTCCCACGTTTAAAAATAGGGAAAAGCATGAAGTAATGAATTATATCGATAATTTTTAAAAACTTATGTGTGCATCATCGACATCGAAGTTGCTTAACCAAATTACGAAATTGAGAGAATAATATCTTTTTGCTTTCGGCACTCTTATGTGTATACAAGGACAAATGTTATTGTGTAGGTATTCAAAGAGGATGTTATAAATAAAACGCATAGATATACTTAATATAAATTATATACGTATAATAATCACATTGCAGTAGACCTACATAATAATTACATTAGTACTTTGTGTGTACCACTGGCGACGGGGTGTGGACGAACGGGAATAACCCCTGGCGACTAGATCCACGCCACGGTACTGTGACTGTGACACCTCATTGCCTTATTTCTACGAAAAACTTCCGAAAAAAAACATTGAGGTGTGCGGGGAAGGGGGTAGTAATGGGAAACATAATGGAGAGAAATCATAAGCTTTCTAAATAATAAAAAAATATGAATAGGTACATATGTCGGTAGATTATATTCATCTATTTGGTGGACTAAAGGATTTACAATAAAACAAAAAAAAAATTATTACCAAACCCGTGCGAAGCCGGGACGGGCCGCTAGTTGTATATTATAACAATGTGTTCTACTTATTATCGATAATTTCAGTTAGTATAGTCCCATCTCTATCCGAAAGTTAATCATGGGAGCGCTTCGAGGAAATAAATTTTAATATTTTTAATCGTTCCTCGAAGCGCTCTTTTTGGGAGCGCTTGGAGGAACAAAACGGGAGCGCTTAGATGGGAGCGTTTCAAAACGGGAGCGCTACGAGGAATACCTCAAGTACCTGCCTGGGTTTGAACTCACAACCTTATAACTCGCAAGTCAACTCGCAGCCGTTAGGTAGCACTGAACCACCACTGCTCTCAGATATTGCCCATTCCTTAACCAAAAGATAGCAACAGATTGGACACGTTTCGTCCATAAAATAATTCAGATAAATCCCTTCGAATTCTAAATCTGAGCAACAATCACGTAACGTGTTTGAAGGCCAATCGCAAAGTTTATTGAACAGATTAGCACGATAATGTAGGTACAGTCGCGGAAATCAAATGTTAAGCAAATAGACACCCTACGTTTATTTGCCATGTTATACAGATTTCATAGAACTGTCTACAAAAGATATAGTGCTGCATGGTGCTTTTGACGCGTGATCAGTCGGAACAAGGGCGTGAATTGAAAATTGAAGAAAATTGTGAAACTATTGGAGCCAGTATAGCGTTCCTCACATCGTCAATAAATAAAAATAAATAAAAAATGTGTTTTTTAATTTTTAACCGACTTCAAAAAAATGAGGAGGTTCTGAATTCGATTGTATTTTTTTGTGTTTGTTACCTCATATGTTCGTCATTTATGAACCGATTTGAAAAATTCTTTTATCAGAACGGATGTACTTCCCGATTGATCACATAGAAATTTTATTAAAATCGGTTAACTAGTTTGGTTTTTAAATCAAAATAGCTGGAAAAAATATGTCATCCAAGTGAAAGAAATTGCGAAATTGATACTTGACAAGGATTTGTGTGTGATACGATAACTAAAAAGCGTAAAATAAAAACTTTTTTGCAAAAAAATAACCGACTAAAAAAAAAATACAAAAAAAGTGGAAAAAAAGTCAATGAAACAAACAATAGTCACCGACTTCCGAAAGTAAAGTTATTTTCCACTTTTTTATAATTTTTTTTGGAAGTCGGTTATTTTTTTTTATAGCTATAGCTAATTCTGACACTGACAATTTACGTTTGAAAATAGCGTGACCTCATAGGTCAGATTGGGACTTAGCTATAGACACGCCTTTGACCAGCTTTAGTTATTATTCTAAGCTTTGACCGATATTTCCCATATTCACGCACAATTTCACAAAATGTAGAAAGACCAAAGAAACGATGGATAGCCTGTGTGAAGGATGATATGGCAAGAAAGTAGGTGTCTGATGAGATGACAAGTAATAGAGAAGTGTGGAAGACGAAGACATGCTGCGCCGACACCAAATAAATTGGGATAAGGGCAGGAGAATCTTGAATTCTACAAAATATATACCAACCGGGCGTTCTGACGGTATACATTTTGACAATGTCAATCAAGTGTCAAAGAAATCATGCTACATGCATGCATGTGTGTGTAGTTGTGATTTGGTTATACGGAGACCGACATAATATTCAGTCAAGAGTCAATTACCTTAACAATCATTTTCCCTAACTTTAGGTACATAGTAGGAACATCTTCAACAGTTCAGCGAGTTCAAAAATAATAATCCGTGGTAAACTCCTGTTATGATTAACTTCATCGTAATTCATTGAATATGGGTCTGTTTTTATCGCAAATGATGGGAGAACGTAAATAGTTTGACTAAAACGGGGTCAAGTGTGAGTCGGACTTTGTTGGCGCGAATTTCATCCGTCAGGTGCGATAGCTAGGGTTATGATTTTAAGTGTATGTATGGATGTACGGTTGCAGCTCATTAACTAGTGAACTAATTTGATTTCTATTGACTATTTTGGACCAGTAAGGCTTTTAGTCTAATATTAGATGCACAAAAGTATTTAAATAACTCAAACATATTTGATTTGAATGATGTACAAATGGATAACTTTATGAACAGCGTTCAAAGTGATAATTATCCTGATGATTATACCTTGATAATTGTATGGATTAAAATCGTTGAACTATTATAATAAATTTCACGTGTATCCGAACGCAATTGTTCGCTTCCACGCGTATCCGAACGCGTTAAGTATCAACGTCATTAGGTACGAGTGACGTTGGTACTAACCTTCGTGTTAATATAGATATATATAAATAGCAATTTAATCTTAAGATCTAGACGTCTAGAGATCGTCATATACCACATTCCTACGTGCTCGTGTATTTACGGAAGTCAGTGCAAATCAGTGGCACGAAGACACAACATAGAAGATAAAATTAATTATTTCAGTCTCGTTCGTCTAGCGGTTGTAAGCGCTTCTACCGAGTATGAGGTTCTCGGTTCGATATCGGGCAAGTAGTATTTTTCCAACATGCTCGTGGCTAAATAATAACAGCCGCTCGGGTCGATGTTTAGGTTAAGCCGCGATTGCCTAGGCTACCCAATACATAGCAAGTTTACAAATGACAGCTGGGTACAATCCCGGCTGACATTTCGCTCGTTTGCGACAAGGATGACATAACTCAAAAATTTAGATGTTTCGATGTTGTTTGTAGTTGAATATAAAATTAAGGAAAGCAAGTATTAAATTAAGTAACGAAATACGTAAAATAAACCTGTGATCTTTTGATAAAAAGTTTCTCTTTTCAAAAAAAAAAAAAAAATTTTTAAAACTTACAAAAAAGCTGTCCTGTATTTCTTATTTTTCGAGTTATGTCATTATTGTTGCAAACAAGCGATTTGTAGATGATTTATCTTTGTCTTTGTCGACAATCAGTCTTACCATGGGGTCTTACCAGTCTTATCGTATTACCCAGTACTAACTGGGTTGTGTAGGTCAGATAGGCATTCGCTCCTTGTAAAATACTGGTGTTCAGCTGCATCCGGTTAGACTGGAAGCTGACCCCAACATAGTTGGTAAAAGGCTCCGCAGACGATGAGGGTTTTTCCATCTTGAATTTGTCAGAAGCAGTGGAATTTGGATTTGTGCCCGGTTCAACATAACAAACTGGCATGATCTGGATATACATATATGGACATATACGTATGTATAGTAAGTACACTGGTGTACCTCTGTCTGCTTAACCCTTGGGGACTAGATGTGTGATGTTATAAAATATTTTACGTCAGTCTCCTCCAATCCCGACTCATCATTCTCCAGCCCTTATCCCAATTTACGTGTGGTCGGCGCAGCATGTCTTCTTCTTCCATACTTCTCTATGACTTGTTATCTCAGCAGTTACCGCCTCCAATCTCTAAAGACATCTTATTGTTGTTTGTTTATCCCATCCAACCGATCAATCGTCTCACGTATGTGAAATTTTGGCAAACGGATTGATATGAAAATGTGAGTCAGAAGCGTAAATATGCTGCTCATTTAAAGGGTATTGACTTAATCACCCACAACCGTCAAGGGGGTGATTATTTCCGTCATGTTAAACCATTTTTAATCGCATATGATTTTCATGAAAGTCATATGCGGTTCGTATATATATGAGTACAGATATGAGTTCCATAGCGAAAGTTTTTAAATGTGACAGCTAGAATCACTCCCTTGACGATTGCTGGTGACAAAATCGCCACCCTGTATAATCACGTGTGTGGGTAGGGCTCTGTTCCTAGTTAAGTACAGGATGAATAATATGTATGTATAACAAAAATATAATAAAATTGTAAAATGATTAATTCTGCAAAAAGGAAAAAGAGTAGATACTTCACCGGAAACGTAGTTAAGGAAATACCTTTAACTATAATGTAAATCTATATATATTGGTACCTCTTGCTTACCTACACCTATAAATTATTTCCGACCAGGATTAATTAAATCTATTTTGCTTAGTTACCTAGTTATAAATGTTTTCCTTTTTCCCTGTTTATAGTTTCTAGCCATGTAGCAGAGCGAGATCACAGTCAAAGAAGGTATTACCAGAGATCGGAATAGGTAGAGCATATTTCTCTAAACTTCGCGGAAGTAAGTAACATGTGCATAATAACTCCGTATACAATCCCGGAATGATTTTTAAGTTTCGAAATAAAGCTGTTAAATTCGAGGATGGTATTATACATATGTATGTATGTATACTCTAGCTATTCTTAATCTCTACTTATTATTTATAAGTCTTTTTTTTTCTATCTTGACTAACTTATTTGAAAAATTGCTTCAACACATTTTGAAAACTGTCTAGACAGCCATGGCGCGACTGATGAAATGAATAATCCAAAAATAAATTGGAAATCATGCCTAGACGGGAATTCATGGCAGCCTGGGATTACAGATCCACTGTCAAAATTCGTTATATTTACTCAAAACACGATAAAATCTTCAATCAACCAGCCGATGTTGGTAGACATGGTATTTATAGCAATGCTAGACGCAGACAGATCTCATCCGGGCACAAACATTCTGAGCGTCATAGCATGTTAAAGATTAGGTTTTTGAACCGGGGACATCCAATTCATTAACTTTCACAATTAACGCATAGGACGTGTCTAATTTAAATAATGATAATGACTAGATTAACTGATGTATGACCAAGCTTAATAATACTAATTCATGTTTTTTTTTTAAATACAATACATAGGTAATTATAAACTCACGCGTTTTTCTCATGAGGGTAGGCAGAAACGGAAGGTTACTACTACGATCCTAAAATTCATACACTCTTCTACATCTGATCATACACGCATGCCGGTTACGAAGGCTACGCAGCACCTGACCATTTTGAAGAACATCACCAATAAGGTCAGCGAGTTTCCTTCTAGGGTTTTTTTTTTCATGGTTTTTAGAAAGGTAAAGTCATAAATTCTAACCCTCACTAAGTTTAAACATGTTTGCGCTACGAGTGGTTCACATCGATAGTGCAATGGATGGGATTCGTACGCACGACCTCTTTCCCGCTTGACTACGCTAACATATTGCTTCTTCGTTCTTTATTCCGAGAAATTACATTTTATTGTTGTTCTTGACGAAGATTAGGTTAGCTTAGTCACTTTTTACCTGCAGTTTAATTCAAAAGGTGACTGACTGCGAGGTCTTTACGAGTATATCATAGGCCAGTCAGCAAGATTCGAAGTGGGGCTAACCGTCGGAGTGTAGACGTAATAAATAAGATATGAACAAACGTCACACGTGTAGGTTCCTTTTGCAATGTAATTAAGTAATTACGAGAAGACATTGAAGTCTTGAAGACTTAGCATTAGTACAACGATCGTCAAAGTATATCTTCATAACTTAAAACACATGACATGTATTTCCAGAAGAGGTAAGCACCTAAGCTAAGTTGTCCAGTGGACAAACTTTCTCGAGGATTTTAGCAATTTTCCGAACACGAGATCAAATTTCCCATTCGGCCAGAAAGCGCAACTACTCTCAACTTCTCACTAAAGGTGACCCATGTAAGTATCTGACCTATGTACTATAACACTGGTTCACAGCTTGTTTGACTTTCCCCGCACGGTCCAAAGTGGGACCCTTGAAACCAGTATAGCTACGAGCTACCTGCTCGAGGATCTGGTCGGGTATGGGGGCGGTGCTTCCACAAGATTCCTTTCTCTTTTTATCCATATCAACTTAGGTAATGACTTGTTGTAAGGGATTACTAACTACCAAAATTGAACCTTATTGCAGCATTTTATTACGATTTCACCATACTGTGCTGTGACTGCCTGCTGGTTGGTCCAGTGGTCGCGAGCAAGACTTCTGAGCTGAGCTGGTCTTGGGTTCGATTCCCGGGTCGGGCAAATTGTTATTGGGTTTTTCCATCAGGAATTTCTCAGTAGCAGCCACTGAGTCTACATTTGTATCAGGTTAGTGGCAATAGGCTCGCCTGGGACTTAAACATAACTGTCGAAATGTGGGTGCACTATTAGGTACACCTCTGCCTAACCCTTCGGGGATTAAAGGCGTAATGTTACGTATGGTGTTATATGAAAAAAAAACAGTTCTTATTCTGACCTACTTGTTATCTATGGTTACAATGTGATAATTATTGGTAGTTAAAACATTCATTTTTATTCTGCCGGTCTACATTGTAAAAAAAGTTGATAAAAATTGTGGCACTATGCCGTTCGTAGAATTACCTATAATAATACCAAACACATATAGATAAAAAACCGGCCAAGTGCGAACCGTGGCACCTACAAATAATATAGATATCATTATCACACCATAGTAGTATTCAAATATCTTTAATGTTAATCTTACTATTATTATCATATTTGGATGGATGGATGGATGTTTGGTACCTACTCCAGCCAGAACGAATTTAGATGAAATTTGGCACAGAGATATAGATAGATAGATTATAGCCTGAAATAGCACATACGCTATTTTTTTTATCCCGGAAGTACGATGAGATTTTTGCCGAACTCCACGCGAGCGATGCCGCGGGCATAAGCTATCAAGTTAAACAATACAATAAGGAGGTCTTATGCATTGCAGGCGGGTCTCGGGTTTAAGTATACTGACCCAGACATTATTATTGGGGATCAAATAACTGCTATAAGAATAAAAACAATTGGTGAACCCTCCCACGTTTCCATCCAATATGTAGTTGTCCTCTTTCTAAATTCTGACTCCGCACCGCTTATCTCCAGGCACTATTGTATTGAGTGTTTTATGATTTACTAGCGACCCGCCCCAGCTTCGCACGGGTGCAATGTAGATACTAATGTTTCCTCTACTATAATATGCATGTATTATTCATATAAATCTTCCTCTTGAATCACTCCATTTTATTAAAAAAAAAAACAATCCGTTGCGTAGTTTTAAAGATCAAAGCATAGGGACAGACAGCGGGAAGCGACTTTGTTTTATACTATGTAGGTAGTGATACATTAACGACACTAAGAGAGAGAACTTTAAAATTAAATTAGGCACATGACTACCGAATTTTATTCACCTTTCTGATAGCAACCGCAGCGGGGCGTAGCTTGAGGTTTTGTCGCCCCCTCCATTTTTTTCTAGATTTAACTTTAACTAGGATTATTTTATGTTAACTAGGATTCATATAGATGTAGAAGTTTTTTGTCGACTTATGCATAGAAAATATTTAATAATAGCTTCAGACTTCAGAGATTTAACTATGCAAGAGCGACCTCGGAAATTTTAGCACTCCTCCTTGAATAGGTAACAGATTTTCATTTCACCATTCAAACAAATGACAGTTATCTTATTTTTAGTACTTAGTACTTAGCTTGTAAGAACGAGCGTAGCGAGCTAGACAATTTTAGCATAAGTACCGGAAAAGGTTAGATTTTTTTTTACCATGAATACAGATTTAAAAAAGGTGGATGGCAGGCTAGAAGGATATAGTGCTTGTATCTAAAAATACGGGGCGGCAGATAAGAATATAGTACGTAAGGCTTGTATGAAAAGGATAGCTCGTGTCAACCATCGCAGTCTGCCAGAGGATAATACACCGCTGCTTGGTTGTCCTTGCTTTGACATCGTAGTCCCGATAATAATAGTAATTATCTGATCTAACAACTAAGACCTGACGCTGCCGCCTGGCCCCGTTCATCGCCTGCTGGCTCCTCTCACTGCCGCCCCCTGAAACGCGCCGCCCGGGGCCATGCCCCCCCCCACGCTACGCCAGTGGCAACCGGCACCTAACCATAAAACTAAAAAAACACACAATAAAAAAAATTACGTCGGTACTTACTGTTTTTCAATAAGAAAAGTTAAAATCCAATAACTTCACACATAATATCACTGTTCACACTATTTTCTAGGTAAACTAGTATAAACTTTATCGTAGTTAGTAAATAAAGTATAAATAAAACTTATATATTAAAAGGGACACGTCATGCCGGTAACACGGTCAACGCGAGACTGACGCGACGGCATGGCTAACATGAATGAGAACTACTCAAAATGAGCTATGTTTAACATCCAATATTTTTTTATTACAGCCAAATTATACGATTAAACGTGCTTATAGCGGCTGGCTAGTGACATTATCGCCGGTTTAATTCATAACTTTAATAAAAAAAGCATTATTTTAAGCACGAGGTTTTTCAAAAACTTGGCGTTTTGAACTTTGAAATTGCGTTACGAATTGACAGCAAACAGGGTACAATTGAAACTTATTATCAGGTAGAGAAATTATAGTCCAGAGCATGGTCTAAACAACTTGAGATTCTTTCAGCGGTAGCGTAGTGCGTTGATGGAATATTTAAAAATGTATTGGATTGACGTACAAGGTATAAACAGACCCTTAACGAAGCCGAGAGCATAGAATACCGGAATCCTACCGGAATTCGTGACTTTTCACCCAAAAAAAAAGAAGTCATATACCAGCAATGTTTTTTACGTAGTTTCATAGTGCGATGTACAGACTGTTTGGTTGACGGCTTCGTGGCAGGGTCTGTGTACAATAAACACACACACACACACACACACACACACACACGCACATTTTGGTGTACAATAAAGTATATTCTATTCTATTCTATTCTATTCTATTCTATTCTATTCTGTTTACACCTTGTATATTATATCGCACGTCCTCAAAAAAACCGTCGTAACACAAAAAAATCAGTTTTGAGATATTATGCTTTAAAGTTTTTTTGTGTCCGGCCGATGATATCCGTAAAAAACATTCGCGTGTGTCATTCTGTGATTTAATTATTTTCGCACTTTTGGAGATTTTTTTTTTGAGAATTGACATTGAGATGGGTGTTATCTAAAAACCTAAAATTTTTGTGTTATGACAGTTTTTTAGAGGAAATTTGATATGCTACTGAAAAGCTCTTGTCTATCCAGTTAAGAGTCGTCCATGAAATACGAAGCGCCTCGGAAGCTATTGTCATTTAATTGTCTAGGCGCTTTTGTCGCTTTATCAAGTGAAATTCAACCTTAAGGTGGTAAAATAATTAGGTACATGGTCGACCATATGATCTATTTACCTATGTATTATGTAACCCATGGCTGTCATCAGTAACCTTCACACATGGGTCGCTATCGTGACGGCTCTGCTTAACTGTAAACCTTTTAACCCTTAATTCGACAGTATTTTTTTTAAATTTAATTTGTAAAATCGTTACAGATTTTGGTTCTTAGGTTGTAGGGGGCCCTAGAAAAAATACCAGAAAAAATCTACTTATTTCAGTTTCCTGAAAAACATACGTCCATTATACTGGACATTATCAAGTTCCTACGAAACTGATGAACTTCAACCATGTGCAGTATACTTCCCATTGTCAAAGAGAAAGAATAAAAGAAATACGTGGTTCCGTAGGAAAATATTCATATATTTTAGAAAATTAGTCTCATAGTTACATTGGTTTACGCTTAAAACACTAATAGGAACTCCCGAAAACTTATAAGTATAAAAAACTTTCGTATGTTTTGAACATAATAATTAAGTATTTATAAAATTTTCATAAAAATCAACATTTAGCTTATTAAAAAACAATCAGACTTTTAGTTCTTAAAAATATCAAAAATATCAATGTAGATTAATCTATATCAACTGTCACTTGCTTATTGGTCGCCTGCCTACCTACTTACTTTTTGTGAAAATTATAAAAGCAATTTCTTTTGGCCACTAAGCACAACCTCTGCTTGCATTTGGAACAATGTGTGTTCGTTTTATTGTTCTTGCAGAACTTGCAACGTCCATGCTTGCATTTGGAACAATGTGTGTTCGTTTTATTGTTCTTGCAGAACTTGCAACGTTCAACTGTCCATGAAACGATTTCTTTTTCTGTTCCTTGCTCCATCTCTTGATTTCTTGAACAGGATAAGCATCTGCATAGGAACAGGCCAAAGTCACAACTTTATTGTCGTACCATTTGATAATGGCGACCTTTTTGTCGTTGTCTACGACTTGGCTAAATGAACCTCGGCCCTTTTTCTTCAGTTCTTTGTCACTTAACAGTCCCTTGCTGCAACCCTTCAGCCTGTTTTGCCGTATGGTTCCGAGACTGAAAATCCCCCAGTGTTCACGTAGATACCAGATCAAGTCGAGCGTTGTGAAATAGTTATCGAAATAAACAGCACATCCTGGAGTCTGAATTGTCTTGCAAAGGGCTAATACCAATTTAGCACCCAGTGTCATCTGCTCTTCCTCTTCGCTAAAATCGATATACCGGAAGGTGTCATCACCGCCATACAATATAAAATCATAGACGATTCCAGACGCACCAGCGCGTACTACGTTCTTGAATCCCCATTTATTGGGTTTCATGGGGTTATACTGTCTCCGGTTTCCTGCTTTAGTACCCTTATACGGTATAGTCATCTCATCTATGCTAAACTTCGTTTCTTCTTCCGTTGCAAGGCAGTTCCTCCTTATTTTTTCAATGAATGGTCGTATCTTGCAATATCTGTCCTCATCCGAATTGGCGTTGTCCACAAAGTGAATGTTGCGTCGAATCTGCTCGAATCGTTTCAATGGCATGACGTCAGCCACTTGGGCATATCTGAATTCTGTAGACCAATAGTCTAGATAGGAAGGCATTTTCACTATACCCATGATAAGAAGAATCATTAAAAAGTCTTTCAACCCCTCGATGGTCAATTGGATACATTTCCCAGTTCTTTGGGTTGAGTACAAGTTCGTGTTGTTAACGATATCAACGAATATATCTGGGGAGAAGAACAGATGAAAATAGTCCAAAGGAGAGTCAGTATCCGGTAAATCAAACACGAAGTCGTTAGATGGAATATCAGCCTTGTGTCTGAATTGTCCTTTCTTCCATTTGTATCTCACAATAAATGTTTTCTTGGTCTTTTTTGTCCGAACATTTGGCACCGCTCGTACTGGTAGTTTCCTCTTACGCCTGGTTGTTCTTGATGTTGATGGACTAGCAATAGACGAAGCATTTGATGACGGAATCGACAATAATGAAGCCAAACTTGGTAAAGCATTATAATTTACTTCACCAGTCGGTGGTAGCACGTTGTCAATAATAGGAGTCAACGGAGGTTGCTCATGGTTCAAATTGTCTTCGACTTCTAACACAGGGTTGTTCTCACTGCCACTGACGCTAGGACGGTCCTCTGTTTGAAAATTTTCATTTACTGTCTCCATGAAAGAGGCAGCAGTATCAGCATCAACGTTAGTCTCGTCACTGTCGATTGAAGTATTGCCTTGTGTATCACTTTCGGAGCTGTCTAATATATTCATGCGCTCTATGTATGAATCGATGGAACGGCAGGGTGAGGAGGACAACTCTTCAGTCCTATGAACAGAAATTTCTTCTGCATTCTCAGGTTCAGAACCACTATCTACATCCGAATGAGCATTTTCAGGCGGCACCAATGCTAACAAGCGATGTCCTCTAGACTTGAAGCTCTGAAAAACGAAAAGTAGTAAGCTGTAAAACATTTTATCTGCGGAACCCTAAAAATTTTATTACGAGAAACAACAAAAGTTGATTTTCTAATAATATGGCAACGGGAAGAATACTAGACATACGATTTTTTATGTAGTTTTCTACTACTTTGACAAGGGGAAGCATAATAGACATAGTTTTTGCCAGTTACTTTACTAGTAATTCGACGATGGGAAGTATACTGGACATACAAGTTGTGGGCGTCGTAAAAACAAAATAAAAGTCAGTAATACAATCAAAACATTATGAGTAGCCTTTCGGGTATGTTATCTTTAGTTTTCAATGAAATTACAAGGAAATAAGCCATAAAACAGTGAATAAAATGCAAGTTACCGAAAGCCCGCGCAGCGAGTCCTTCCTCCCCGCCATCTCGCCGGCGACTGCTCGCGTCCCGTTGATGTGCACGCGTCGTTGGTTTTTGACAACGTAGTTGGATAGTTAAGAATGCAATTATAGCACCTAGAACTCTAGATATAGGGTCTATTTTGTATGTAGATTTTTTTTCATTCAACGGGAAATATACTGCACGGCATCGAATTAAGGGTTAAAAAGAACATTCATGAATGTGACTGTCATACAGATTGTATTGTTATGCAAATTACAAATACATAGGTGAGCAACCTAGCTGTTCATAACAGCTGTTGAGTCAGCTGAGAACTGTTGACTTAACTTAACTTTAACTTGTTCTCGCCATCGTTCTTTTGATCGCCATCTTAGAGGCTGAAATATCCTGTTAAAGTAAAAACTCAAGCCCGAAATTATGACCAACAAGATCACACGGGAGCTCGTGTGATCGTGTTACCGAGTTGTGGAGGTCAGATGGGCAGTCGCTCCGCATAAATTACTGGTATTCAGCTGCATCCGGTTAGACTGGAAGCCGACCTCAACATAGTTAAGAAAAGGCTAGTCAGATGAAGAATTAAAGTAAAGCATTGGTGTTCAGCATTCGGTTAGGCTGGCAGTCAAACCCAACATGGTTGGAAAAGTCTAGCCAGCTGATGAAAGGAGGAAGTTAGTGTTGGAGGATTGGGTTCTGCTGGTACTGGAAGCATCTGCAGGTAGAAAATATGTAGATAACGTAAGTTACCCCTTTTCTTATAATTTTGAGACAGAGGCTGCATCATGCAAGATAAATTAGGTCTAGCCAACGACAAGATAATGAGAAGTCAAGTTTTTAGAACATCATCTGCATAGCCTTTTCCCAACTATGTTAGGGTCGACTTCCAGTCTAACCGGATGCAGCTGAATACCAGTATTTTACATGGAGCGACTGCTTATCTGACGTCCACAACCTAGTTAGTACTGGATAATGCGATACCCCTTGGTAAGACTGGTCGTCAACTTTCGGGCCACTGACTACCTGTAACGACTGTCAAAGATCTACAATTGACAGCCGGGACCAACGGCTTAACGTGCTTTCTGAGGCACGGAGGAAACTCTGTATGTATGGGTGGTCACCCATCCACGGACCAACCCAGGCAAGCGCGGCTTAACCTGACGATCGACCCGAGCGGCTGTTATTATTTAGTCACGAGCTCTTCTAGAACAAGGCATAATGGACATGAATTTAGAATGTAATTGTAGATATGAATTCAATCAGACAACAGCAAATCGATGCGCCACCAACAGTGGCTCAGTGATTAAAAGACTCGCATCGATCCGCGAATCAATGCGAGTCTTCGGATGGAGAGTCTCGGATCCCGTACGATTTTTTATTGTTTGTCCCGTTCAGATCCGTGTTTATTGTGTTGTGTCTAGAAAGCTTAGTCATAGAATAGATTATAGTTGTGGCGACGAACGATGTACCTTAACGGCACGTACACCCACGACGAATAAATTGTGAGACAGGATTCATGATTGTGAAGAATTGTACATTAATAAGTGTAATAGACGGATTTCACCTACTTATATGTCATCCGATTAAAGAATGCTGCAATATGACTTGGGTGGAGGCCTATCATTCACTCAAGGTTGAGACACAAAGACCCGGTTAAGCAGACGCCTAGGTGGCCATGACGAATGTCATTACCAAAAATAAAAAAACAATGCTGCAATGGCCTGACTACAATCAAATTCTAGATCATTGAAGGGTCAGTCTAATGTAGGAATGGATATTAAAGCCTATGCCCATTTTTAGGAACACTAAGCGAAACCTACATGAATTCCTAAATATTGTTGTAATTTGAACTTTACATGCTAACCCGAGCGTTGAAAATCGCGTTTTCATGTGCATTCATCTAGGTTCGTTTAGTGTTAGTATAAACGAGAGCATGCCTAATCCATGGATCCTACGTGGTCTGACTGACAATATTGTGTTCGATTGGGCCCTCTCTTCGGTCAGATGACGTCAAAGGCGATTAAGAGGATTTTCAAGGAAACAGACAACTTATTCTTTCTTAAGAGTTCGGGAGTTGTTTTTCCGTTTTCATCGATCCTTCCAACCGAACAAAAATAAATAATGGGTCCCTAAGTAGGGGATTTGGAGACCCATTATTTATTTTTGTTTGGATATTTTCCTATCTGCTAAGGTGAGACATTTGTCTGATTAGGTAATGGTGTTGATAAAATAAATCCTTTAATTTTCCTTTTCTTCATTGGCACATAAGTTTGGTTGGAAAATACCTTAGCAAATAACTAACACATAATACCACGCCTGTAAACCCAGAAGGGTTAGACAGAGGTGTAGGTAATAGTGTAGGTACCCATATTTCGCCAGTTAGGTTTAAGTCCCATGTAAAAGGAGGCGAGCCTATTACCATCAACGAGCACAGATCGAAACTCTGTGGCTGCTTCTGAGAAATAAATTTCTGATGGAAAAACCAATAACACTTTGCCCGACCGGGGAATCGGACAAAGGACTTCTTGCTCAGCAGTCGCGCTTGCGACCTCCAAACGAGGCAGTCAAATAATTTAAACCAAAACAGCCAACCCCGTTTTTCAATGTAACTATTACCTTCCCACTATCTATGTTCATGCAGGGTATCTAATCAAATACGTATGTACTTATAAGGTACAAATATCTACATTAGGATAATCAGTCTATAAAATTGAAGAGTTTGTTTGTTTGGTTGAACGCGCTAATCTCAGGAACTACTGCTTCGAATTGAAAAATAAAACATCACCCTGCGACCGATAGGAGCGGAGCATTAATCAAAATCAGTTGCGCCGGTCAGCTAGTCAGTCTATAAAATTATCACTACTAGACCCACAGGCCTCTTCTCAGTAATAGGTAGTGGGTCGTAATTAGGGTTGCCACCTTTTTTTTTCTCAATTAAAGTACATTAGTGATTAAAGGTACGAAAAAAAAGTACATAGTGTCAAAATAAAGTATCATTTTTTTTTAGCATTAAATTTAAAAACATATTTTTTATTGCTTTTCGCAAGTTTTATCAAATTATTGTCATTGCTAAACAATTGCACGGCATCTTTACAATCTATATTTAAGTTAAAATAAATAAGTAATTCATTTTTTATAAGGTTTATTGACGCTTTGTTTCTATCGTCTCGCCATTTGCTGTTCATCACAGAAAAAACTCTCTCTGTGAATGCTGATGTCGCAGGAATACACATTAAAAATGAAATTACTTTATACAGGTTTGGAAAATTTTCATCAGTCTCATTAAATACTTGCTGCCATTTTTGTGCAGTAGATAATTCTGAAAAGCCCTTAGAATTATAAATTTGATCATAAAGTTTGTTCATTAAACCTATTTCTCCATAAAGATCATCCATGTCTATATTAAGTTTCTGCATATTTAAATTTTCGATTAAACAACAATTAACAATTTGAATTTAAAGAGCAACATCCAATTTGATATTATTGTTAATAAACAATAATATCAAATTGGATGTTGCTCTTTAAATTCAAATTGTTAAGTTTAAGTAACCAGTTTGTGTCATTAAAATCAAACCATTTATTTAGGTACTCTAAGGCTTTGTCAATAAATGATAAAAAATTCGAGCGAATTTTCCTAGTCAGTTCCGGTGAAGACAACAGTTTAATTTTTTTGCTTGTTTCATAGCCAAAGAAGAGATCCTGTTTCCTTTGTGCTAACCCATCTTTAAGTTTAACCATAATCCCATAAATATCTAAAATTGTAATACAATTGCCTTCTAGGCATTTTACAGCTTTGTTAAATAAATTTAACATGTGGCTACAAAAATGAGAATAAATTTCAATTATATCATGTTCAGTGTTGTTGGGCATCAATAAATTCTGTATAACCATTGGACAGTTGTCTAAACTAACAAAATAACTTCTTATAAGTGACCAATTTAATAATAATGTATCAATGCATGGCAAAAGAGAAAGCCATCTTGTTCCCACATGGCGTTTAACTTCATGAAATTCTCCATCTACTAACGCTACAAATCTTTTTAACACCTCTCTTCTTACAGCAGAATGTGAAAAATGAGCATAAATGGTCAAAATTACATTTTCTATATCATGTGATAAAAAGCTCATCATATAATCTTAAATCTATAAAACCGATAAAATAATATAATATTCTTTGCACTCAACAAAACGGTCAGACAACAAAATTTTTGAAAATGAAATTGACATGACAGTACTGACATAAGAGATACGGCGACTTATCGATTCAGCACCAATCGATAACGTTCCGTTTTAAGCAAAAATGCTTTTTGAATCTTAGCAAAATCCAATCTTGCGAAATAAAGTATTTTTGCGTACTTTACTGTTCTCATAAAGTATAGAGTACAAATACTCGAAATAACGTACAATACTTTATTATAAAGTACGGGTGGCAACCCTAGTCGTAATCCACCACGAGGGTCCACACAAAGTCACATCTTAGGTAATGTCTTCGTATTGTTCGTTAAATCTAGGACATGCTAGTTTCATTAGTGTTAAATATTGTAATAAAGTGGCAACATTTATATTTTAATAATTAAATTTCGAGTATGGCAACTCCACCCTTCTTCCAACGCCGGTCAAGGCGGTGTGTCCATTTTTTTGTACTGTGCCTAATAATAAAATTAAACAACGTTTATTCCTTCTCCAAGCCGTTTTATTTCGCTCCATCCACTGCCGATAATAACTGTAAAAGGTTATGGGCCCAGGCATCCGGAGCGAAATAAAGGAATATTGACTTAAAAGCTGTGGTAAAGCGGCGCGTGGTCCTGCGGTCAAGCAGAGGCAAAGGCGGAACAAGATGGACGGCGAGGGCTATATTTTTGGAGCTTCAAATAATCACATGTTATTAGAAGATGTCGGTAATTGGCATACATGGAAATTTCAAGTAAAAGTCATATTGAAGGCGGTAAATGTCTTTGACTTGGTGGATGGCTCATCAAAATGCCCTGAAAATGAAGATGAAAAATTAACCACATGGAAGAGGTTAGATGCAAAAGCCCAAGGAATCATCGTAGCAAGACTGGGTAACACGGCTATGCTGCATGTTCAAAATTGCGAAACAGCCAAAGAAATGTGGGACAAATTAAATACAGTTTATGAACAAAAATCTGATATGTCACTCCACATATTACAGCAGCGCTTCTTCGAAGAGAAACTTAACAGTTCGGAAGATGTATCTACGTTCATAGCTAAAATAGAAGCCATTGTGACTCAAATAAGGCAAGCAAAGGGCGAAGTTGCCGAAAACATGATTGTTACAAAAATCATAAGTTCGCTAGGTGAAAAGTTCAGACACTTTGTCTCTGCATGGGACTCTGTGCCATTAGAAAAGCGAAATCTTTCGGAGTTGACAGCCAGGCTCATCATAGAAGAACAAAGAAACAAACTGTACCAAAACAGTGAAAACAGTAGTTCCACAGCGTTCAAAACGAACACAAACTCAAGAAAATGCTTTAACTGCGGTAAAGTGGGGCATTATAAAAAGGACTGTAAGGTAAAGAAGCACAAAAGTGATAAAACTGAAAACACCCTATTTTGTAAGCAATGTAAAAAGCGAGGACATACAAAAGAAAAGTGTTGGTATAACAAAGACAATAAACAACAAAGTGAAGATAAAAAACAAAACGCATTTGTCATGTCAGTGCTGTGTGGACTTATGTCAAAAAGTAAATATAATGAGTGGTTCTTAGATAGTGGTGCTTCTGAGCATATGTGCTTTACAGTGGACAGTTTCATAAACTATAAAAAGTTATTAGTGCCTAAAGACATTGTTATTGGGGATGGGACAATAATAAAAGCATTAGGTTATGGTGACATTAACCTAGAGGCATATGATGGTGTAAATTGGATTAAAACATCAATAGGCAGTGTGTTACATGTGCCAAGCCTCAAGGCAAACTTATTTTCCATGAGTGCTGCTCTGGATAAAGGTTACAAACTGGAGTCGACTGCTAACGAGTGCCAGTTTATCAAAAACAACAGTGTGTGTGCGGTAGCCCAGAGAAATGGTAAAATGTACACAATGTTATTCAGACAGTATGAGAATAATGCCATGGTTGGAAAAGTAATGTCAAATCTGAGGGAATGGCATGCCAAACTAGGTCACCAAGACATAAACCAAGTGAAAAGCATCTTGATGAAGCAAGACATTAAGTTCGAAAATAGTGAAGAAGAAACCTGTTTGCCATGTTTGAAAGGAAAACAACATAAGTTTCCCTTCCCATCCAGTACCCATAGGGCAACGAAACCAGGAGAGGTTATCCATATTGACATTGGAGGTCCAGTAGAACAAACTTCACTAGGAGGGGCAAGGTTCTTTCTGCTCATCAAGGATGATTATTCCAAATTTAGAAAGGTGTATTTTCTGAAGAATAAAGGTCAGTCTGTAGAATATTTAAAACAGTATCTGAAAGAAATAAAAGTTAATCCCGGTCACATAGTGAAATACATAAGAAGTGATAATGCAAAGGAATTTATCGGTAAAGAAATGGAAAACTTGCTGAAATCACATGGGATACAACACCAAAGAAGTGTAACATATACTTCACAACAGAATGGTTGTGTAGAGCGTGAGATGAGGACGGTGGTTGAGTCGGCACGAACTATGCTTCTGGAGAGCGGCCTAAACAAAAATATGTGGGCTGAAGCTCTCAACACCGCTGTCTACATAATTAACAGAACAGGTCCTAGTCGTGTGAAAGACAAAACACCATATCAACTTTGGTGGAACAAAGATTTTGATGTCAACGGCCTTCAAGTCTTCGGTAGTCAAGTATCTGTACATATTCCTGATCAAAAACGGTTAAAGTTTGATAGCAAGGCTGAATTAGGCTATTTCATAGGATATGGAGAAAATACAAAAGGATACAGAATATATTTTCCAGAGGAAGACAAAGTAGACATCAAAAGAGACATAGTATTTATAAAACAGTCTATAGAAAACAAAGATAGAGACAGAAGACAAGAAAAGGAGTATCACATAGTTTCTGACACTCAAGAAGAGACAGAACAAGTTTCAGAGGAAGAAGAAAGCCAGTATGAGGATATTGAAAACCCTGAAACAATAGAAAGTGAAAATGAACAGGATTCCATTCATTCTTTTCATGAGGAATCAATACTAGAAGAAGAGGTAGAGGAAGAAATAGAAGAAGAACAGGAAAACTCACAGGAAACTTCAGGACAGACAGAAGAGGCAACAGAAAGATCCAGAAGAGTAAGGAAAAAGCCAAGCTGGTTGAAAGACTATGTACAAGAAGACGAAAACATGTTCCTGAGCTACTGCTGTGATGAACCTGTTTCCTACCAAGAAGCTATGAAAAGACCAGATAAAACTAAATGGGAGGAAGCCATAAATAAAGAGTTGAAGACACTGGAGGAAAATAATACCTGGGAGGAGGTGACAGAAGTTCCTGATGGAGAAAACATAGTGAGTAGCAAGTGGGTATTTAAAATCAAGGAGGCAGAAGGAAAATCTCTGTATAAAGCTCGCTTAGTAGCCAGAGGATTTGAACAGAAGAACTGCGACAATCAAACATACTCACCTGTCGCCAAGTTAACAACCTTCAAAGCTATGATGGCTGTAGCTACCCAGAAAAGGCAGCCAGTGTATCAAATGGATGTCACGGGAGCATTTCTTTATGGAGACATCAATGAGACAGTTTATATGAGATTACCTAGTAATAAGGTATGTAAACTAAAGAAGTCAATCTATGGTCTTAAAAAATCTCCTAAATACTGGAATGAAAAGTTTAATAATTTTATGTTGAATGAAAATTTTCTAAGATCAAAGAATGACCCATGTTTATATTTCAAACAAATAGGAAATGACTACATTTATGTGTTATTATTTGTAGATGATCTGTTGTATTTTGGTAGTAATAAAAACCAAGTAAGTGACTTTAAAAGTTCCATATGAGGGGTATAGATGCAAAACCGCCTCTGCTCACTTTTTGCAATTTTGAGCTAGAGACCCAAACGCTATACTTTCTAATACACAATGCATATTGTACAGCAAATTTATCAACTGACTACTGATGTTTGTTTAGAAGTAGAATTTAGGAGTATTTTACAATACGTGGAACGTAATGTTATTTATTCAAGTTCGAAAATTGGATAGAAGCGGTTTTGAAACTCATCAATGGATAGAGGCGCTTCTGTCCCTCAGTGTCGATAATAGAAGCGCTTTTGCAGTTGATTGGAATTTCATGGAATATTATGTAAAAGTGAGTCATGCAAAATATATTATTAGCTTAGTGGTAGGTATATTAAAATAAAACGAGAGATTGATACAAATAATAAATTGTTACTTATTTAATCATTTTAACATCAAATACTCATGCCTACTTCTTCTAAGTGTTCACATATATCTTCGTTTTGCTCATCACCTCCAACATCGGGAGTTGTTTCAAGTGCGTTCTTATAAAATGAAAGTTGTTCCTCTGCTTTCCAGTTATCACCGAAATGTTTCGTTAACAACTTATCGACGTCGCTGAGCTTCAATGGACTGACATTCACTTGTAAAGGTGGTACATCTCGAATATCGTAATCAGATAATGTGGTCACACCCCGTTTTATTACACTTTTTGCAACCCCAAGATCTGTTTTATAATTTACTTCCCCTCGCAACAAGAAACGGCCTGACCTGTTTTTAACTCTTGACAAGTAGTACCTTTTGCATTCTGCAAAACGGAAGTGGTATTGACCAGGTGCTTTCATTGTTTCACTGGCGAACGTTTTCCAATCTTTAACTGGCACATCTATACCCAGATGATTAATAACGCCGTAATTAGAAAAAATTTCATGATACTCTGTTGGATTGATGATTTGCTCCTTATTTTTAATTTCTTTTTCAATGAGGCCGAAAATTCGATCAGCGGGCATAAAAGAATGCCCAGGAACGGGAAAAATTAGTTCAACTCTAGTGATTTCTTTTGGAGCAGAGGTGGTTAACCAATACGCACACATGGCTATCATCGTGCTATTTTTATTCTGTGACCCACAGCCATCCGCCATAATCCGAAGTTTAGTTTTACCCGTCAAGTTCGTTTGTGTCAACAAGTGATAAACTGCCGATGCTATCTCATTCGATGACTTGGCATGAACGTTTTCGGTCCACGTGTAGATGCGTACATTTTGTTTAGGAAACTTATTTGTTGATGTTCCAATGACAATGGTAAAATTGTAAATATATAACTGCCTACTGTAATAGGCAGCTTGATCTGCCACTTTTGGTAACATCTGGTTCTTTTGACAATCAAAGGATATTGTGAAGGTTCTCTCGTCATACTCCCGCAACATAGTGAAAAACATTTTAGCTTTTAGCTTGTGAATTCGTAACGCTGTCATGAGCTGGACTTTTGCAGCTTCATTTCCTTCGATTTTAAGTTTTTCCTTTAATTCCAAGCATTTCGAGCAGACGTCTGTGCTTGGGGTTTTAAAACCGATATTGTAATGTTTTACAAATATGTTTCTAAAATAACATTGTTTTACCTTAAGTGTCACATCTTCTTGCTTTTCCTCGTAAATCTTCCACATTTTTTTAATGTTCAAATCAGATGGGACATATTTTCTTGTAGAAGTTGCAGACCTACAGTAGTGTGATTCAATACATTTAAAAGTCTCAATAAATCTCATTACGTTTTCTTTTTTCCTTAAATTTTTCCTCGATATCCTATCACCACCTCGATTTTCGTTTGGAAACTCCCCAGCAGGGGGGGGACACTGCCTTACTTGACGTAGGCGTCCAATTTTTACCAAAGATACTAGCACCATCTTTTACGAAATCCGCGTAAATTTGAGAGATTTAGTACGTAAAAATTACATAGATGGTGCTTACGCCAATACGCCAGGGTGCTTAATACGCCTTGTTTATTATAATGAAAATTGAGTCAAAAATAATAAATAAATATTATAAAAAACAAGAATAAACATTTATAAAAATTGTATTGTATGATCTGATAAAAAAAAGATTTAATTTATTTATTTTAAAAGTATTTTGTAATTTCAATGTTTTTTTTAGGTTTTGCAACATTGTCATATGTCAAATTTACAAAATGGTCTCTACTTTCGGCGTGTGCGCGTGTTTGTAGATCTCTTCCATTTTGTGTAATTTATGTGCTTTTTCGGTTCTTTAAGCTGCAGAAAGTGCGGTTGAGTTGAGTGGTAGCCCTCCTCCCGTTTTCCTGGTCAGTTTTTTATCCGGAAACCTCATTAACTTTAGTGCTGTGTTTTGCGAAATAGACGCTTTCAGATCTTGTGTTTTACAGTTTACTGTTAAAATGCCAAGACGTTGTGGTTTAGGATGTACACCCACTAGTAAGTACATTACTTGCTTTAATACAAATTTACTTATATTTATAAAATTTCTAAAGAAATTTCGTCTTCGCCGAGGGAGGCCTAGAAAACGCTGGCGTGACAACTAGACCGTGAGGTTGGTCGGAGAAAACTGCACAAAGAGAAGAATGGAAGGCTATGGGAGAGGCCTTTGCCGAGCAGTGGGACAACAAAGTCTAAGAAAAAAAAAAAAGAAATTTCCTACCCTCATAGAACTATAAAGTACCTACTTAAATGTCCCTATGTTATGCTCGAATGTCATGTCAAAGTCTCATAGTTTTATGAATGAATAGGAATAGTACTAGTACCTTCATTCAGGATTACACAGGACATACAGTATCCCAGACGGCCTCTGCTACTTAGTCTCAATCAGAAGAACATTAACACTGATTTATGTCTCAGAGGCTTCTATAGAAACTGACGGGTTAAATTGTAAACAAGACGGGTTTTTATTAATTTATTTTATAAAGTTACCATAAACCAAATACAAAAAAAAAAACATATTAAACATAAAATTATGAAAGAAATAAATGTTTTCCTTTACTGTTGATAGATGAATATTCACTAAATAGTTTGTAATAATAAACATTTTTTTTACAGGAGGTGTACTTCATGTATTTCCAAATCCCGACAAGTTTCCTGAGCAGTTCAAAGCTTGGGTTCGAGTCGTTTGTGGCCAAGATGAATGTAATTTTAATTACAAAAATATGAGAATTTGTGACAGACACTTCACTGAAAAGGATCGGAATCGCTATAACCGCTTGAATGCACTAGCAGTTCCATCACTGTTTTTGCGTGGTATGTAAATTTTCATGTTGAATAGTATTAAAATAATGAAGTAGGCATTTTAAAATCTCTTATAATAATTTTTTGTTTTTCAGAAAAACCAAGAAATCCTTGTGACTTATCAAACTCCACATTAGAACAGACTTTTAATCAACCTGAAGTATCTGACAATTATCATCAGTCATCAACAGGTATGTTTGGTAATTTATGCTTTTTAAATTAGAGTATAATTATAAGTAAGCAATAAAAAAATATAAAACGAGAAAAAGCACCCGTGCATATGATATCAGCAATAATTTACGGAACAGAAAATATTATTTTCATATTATAATAAATCAATAGTATCATGATTAATACTTTAAGATTACCCTACTTATGTTTAACATAGGTGCCTAATGATTTATTAGGATTCCAAAATAAAATACAACTATAACAATGAGCAAGTACTAACTTAAGAGGAAGTAACTTAACTTTACCATAATGTGTTCCAGGTCAAATTGATGACCAAGCAATGGAGAAGAGTTCTTTGGATGTTCCTGAAGAATCAGACATCCAACAGTCTACATCTGGTAAGTTACAAACAAAACTCGCACTTTCATTTGCTATTATTCAATTACTATCTAAGAGTATGACTTCTGACATCTGCACCGGCCAGTGTGGTGGATTACAGCCAAATCCGTCTCACAGAGACCTGAATCCCAGCAAAACATTATTGGCTGATTATATTATGCATAAATAGTTACACAATGCAAATATAAATAATTAAACCTAATATAAACAAAATTGAAATCATCACAAAATCCAGTTTTTGGAAAAAGTAACCTTGAACTATGTAGTTGTAATATTTTATAAAAAATATAAAGGAGTCGAATAAAACAATAGTTTTTTTATAACCTCTTTTCACATATTATACCCTTTGCAGTATGAATTAACTGCTTGTCACAGGTTCAATTCTCATGTGCAACAAATGTTCATATGACCTACAGATAGTTGTTCCGGGTCTGACTGCTTGTCTATTTGTGATTAATGTTTATAAACGCATCCACAATACAGGAGACATTTCAAGTGGGGGAAAGCTTATGTAAAAAAAAAACCTAATTTTTACCTAATTTTTCAGGTGCATCTGTAGAAGTACCTCACAATCCACTGCTGGAGCATAATTATTACAAAGCGGTGGGGACAACTTCTAATGCAAGAAGTAAGTATTCATTATGTTATTTTGAATTCTGAAATAACTTTATAATGAACCAATCTTATCTAATCCTATTAGTAGGCATTTAAGAATTAAAGTTCATGGGATTGTTCTTACTTGCTTTTTTATTGCTAATAAATGATTAAATTTTGTAATTGAAATAACATGGTGAATGTTTCCAAAATATCACTTGTACATTAGTTGAAACAATGATGATTGATACTATTATTGTATCTTACAGGTTGGAATAAGAATAAGCTTTCTTCAATGAATTTGAAGAAATGTATTATCTACCAAAAAAATATAAAAAATTTAAGAAGACAGATGTGTCGTCTTAGGAAACAGGGAAAAGATTTAAAGTCGCGACTGGAATATGCCGAAAAGCAATTCAAGAAATCGCATTTCTTAAAAGTTGTCAAGGATATGACACCTGCTGCAAAAATTTTCACCAACATGCAGTATTTCCAAGCAGGGAAAAAACCAACTGGACGGCGTTTTTCCATTGAAGAGAAGGTTCTTTCCCTTTCTTTGTATAAAAGGAGTCCGAAATGTTACGGCTTAATGTCGAAATATTTTGTTTTACCTTCGACAAAATCCTTAAAGCGGTTGTTAGCTCAGATTAAATTAAGCCCTGGCATTAATAAAATCATTTTTGAGCAGCTCAAAAAGACCGTGTCTAACTTGGATACTGAAGATAGACTGTGTACCCTCATATTCGATGAGATGTCAATAATGCCACAAATACATTATGACTCATCAAGTGATGAATTAAAGGGATTTACCAGTAATGGAAAAAACCAGATTGCAAACCATGCTCTAGTTTTTATGGTTAAGGGCATAAAAAAGCACTACAAACAACCAGTTGCTTATTTCTTCACCAATGCCTTAAACAAAATTGATTTAAAATCAATAATAAAGGATGTTATCAATAATATTCAAAAAACTGGTCTAATCGTACTATGTACAGTGTGCGACCAAAGTACGGTTAATGTAAGCGCCATAGAAGGCTTAATAAAAGAAACCAAAGTAAAATATTTGAGAAAAGGAAAGGAAATACCTCTTGATATGTTTGAAGTGAATAGAAAGAAAATTATTCCTCTATATGATGTTCCTCATTTATTGAAAGGTTTGCGAAACAATCTTCTCAATAAAACCATGACCTATGTTGATTATGAAGATGGAAATAAAATTAAATCAGTAAAATGGGAATATTTCCAGCAGTTATATGCTGCAGATAAATCTTGTGGAGAACTGAGCTGCCTCCAAAAGTTGACAGAAGAACACGTCGTTCCCGATAAAATTAAGAAAATGCGAGTGAAGACTGCAGCGCAGATTTTTAGCCATAGTGTGGCGGTTACCACAGACCATTTAACTGCTAGAGGAAAGTTACCCGAAGAGTGTCTCTCTCTTATTCCAATTACACTTTTAGTGGATAATTTATTTGATAGCCTTAATTGTAATACCTTTGAAATTCCAAATGGTAAAATTTATAAAGGGCCTGTAAGAAGAAATTCACCTCACCATCAATTGTGGCTAAAAGCAAAACAATATCTAAAAAGTATAAAATTTCAAGCGAGCAAAAAGGTAGGGAATAAAATCCGAAAATTTGAAAGTGTTGTCCCATCTGTAAAAAATTTTGTAAAAACTATTGAAGGCATTCAAGAGTTGTGGAAAATTTTATCACAAAAATATTCTTTTGACTCAATGTTGACGAGAAATTTTAATCAAGATCCTGTTGAGAATTTCTTCGGAAGTATTAGAAATTGTGGGGCAAGAAACATTGCACCCAATGTAATGGCATTTGAAGGTGCATTCAAAACGATTTTATTAAATAATTTAAATGCTCATTCAGCTCAGGCAAATTGCGAAGAAGATAATAATAGTTTTTTACAATCATTACATTTTTTTACGAAAAATACTAATACTACCCCCATAATCGAAACTTCTGAAGAAAAAGAAATAACGCTTAGAGAGGAAGTCCTAAAAGATGTAAAACTTCCAAATGATTTAGGCCAGAGAAATTATGTATGTGGGTGGATCTTGAGGAAATGTCTCAAAAATATAATAAAAAACTGCAAAACATGCAAAAAGACTGTTTTATGCAATAAAAATGATAAAAATTCCTACATTGCAGCAAAAGAATATTTTCCTGACAAAATGTTGTTATGTTATCCCTCTAAACAATTGGAAGAATGTTTTCTTAGTATACAAAGTATATGTGTTTCACATTTGAAAAGTGATGTGCTGAAAACTGGTATAAAAAAAGAAATAAAAACAGTAACAGAAATATTTGTGCAGTTTCCATTCAAGTGTGAGACACATAAAGAAATGTTGAAAGAATACTTTACAGATGTAACAATAAATATCTTAATTTATAGTTGGTGCAAGTCAATAAACCGGATTTTAGCAGGGAAGCTTACATTCGACGGTGAGGATGAAACTAAAATGTATGCTCAAGATTATTATAATAAACATCGCCATAATAAGATCAATAAATGATTTAAATAATAACATAATCATTTTTATTTTGTGGTGGCTTTATAAAACATTCAATTTTGCAAACATTAACTGTATTTGTTTTTTATGTGAATGAAGAACTAAGCACGAATTTCTATGGAACAAATACAAAATGTTTATAAAAATGGTTTTATATGGCCTTCATTTCAAATTACCCGCCTACCCATAGAAAACCTATTCAATAATAAAGATATAGATATATATCTATGTATGTACCTATAGTTTTTGGGATTAGTTCAGCGGATATAGTACCAGATGGCGACACCGTTCAATATGGGTGTCAAAAATTCTCGAGAGAGGGCTCTCTATTCCATATATATTACTATACTCTTTGCTCCCCAGTAAGCAAAAATTTTTTTGAAATATTTCTTAGTCTATGCACACCAACATTCAAAATATTTGCAAAAGTCTTTTGGCAAACTTGTAACAATTGGTATGGTTTTACGTATGTTCTTATATAAAACTTTGTATATGTTAAGGAGGCAGCACGTTGTCCCACTTTACGATGTCGCTGTACAGGTGAATGTATTTTCATATATTTTAACATAAAGTTATCCTGATAAACTTTATTGGGATTTGAATAAAAGGTTTGGTGAAATTTTCTAATATCTTGTGGATTCAAATTATTACACTTTAGCTTATCTGAGTTATGCTTGCATGCTCTTATTTGATTTATATTTGGTGGCTTTATAGATGAATACCTGAAATGAAATAAAAAAAAATTAAAAAAAAAATTCTTATAATTAAGCAAGTTATAAATTATTAAGCTTCAAAGAAAGCACTAATTCTTGGAAACCACTAAACAATTTCGAATTGAATTAAACATTCGTTCAAAACATAAAAAGTGTACTATTTTTTATCTTGGTTATGTTCTGTATTATTGATTCAATCACAGCTTAATACTGGACATTGGGAACATACCTCTCACGCTTTTTGACATTGCGTTTCCATTGCGATTTGTTACGGATCCTCTTCCTTGCTGTATTACCTTCGACAGGAGCAATATTAATTTCCATTTTCACACTTTCTTCCACACACAATTCAATTAAAACTAAAATGCAGTTCACGAAAACAATAGCCGGAAGCCATTACATCTCCCAACAACATGCTAAGCTGTCATTGGTCGAGCCTCGACAATGTCGCTTTTGCATCCAATGTTTTGAATAGAGTCGGTTTTGCACCTAAGCAAATGTTTCAAGGGACTTTTTGTATAGGATAGAGGCGAATTTGCTTATATTTGTTTTAATACCATTCAAAATGAAATAATAAAGAATGTTGCCACATAAAAACATCGCATGACGATAAAATACGACAGAGGCGGTTTTGCATCTATACCCCTCATATGTAAAAACTTTAAAATGAAAGATTTGGGTCTAGCCAGTAATTATCTAGGAATAAATATTAAACAGGATCTTGTTAATTGTGTAACTATAATAAATCAGAAAAGATATTTGTTAAAGTTGTTAGATTTATATCAGATGTCAAATTGTAAAACTGTATCTACTCCAATAGAACAGAATTTAAATTTTGAATTGTTACAGAAAGATAAAAGTGAAAATTTTGAAATAGAAAAAGCCTGTAGAAGTTTAGTTGGCAGTCTTTTGTATGCTACTTGCACTAGACCAGATTTATGTGTAGCAGTAGGATTTCTTAGTAGATATGTGCACTGTGCTAGTGTAGCTTTATTTAAATGTTTAAAGAGGATATTAAGATACATAAAGGGTACTATAGATTTGTCTCTAATATATAAATATGAAGAAAGTAGAAATGTATGTAAACTGCAAGGCTATAGTGATGCAGACTGGGCCGGTGATGTTGCAGACCGGAAGTCAACATCTGGTCAAATTTTTTATATTTTTAACTGTCCAGTTTCTTGGTACAGCAAGAAACAGTCTTGTGTATCATTATCGTCTTGTGAAGCTGAATATGTAGCTCTTAGCATGAGTATTATGGAAGGTTCTTTTTAAAAAATGTTACTCAAAGATTTTGGATATAATAATGTTGATTTTGAAATACTTGAAGACAACCAAAGTGTGATTAATATAGCAAAAAACAATGACAGTAACAAAAGGTTAAAACATATAGATATAAAATATCAGTATATTGTGGAAAATGTATCAACAGGTTCAGTTAAAATAAAGTTTGTTTGTAGTAATAACAATATAGCTGATTTGTTTACCAAACCTTTGGGGAAAATACTTTTTGTTAAACTTAGAGATATGATATTGTCATAAGTTTGTTAAAGCAAGTAGGCACGTACATAGTGTTGAGTTTATAACATTGTTTAAGGTATCTTGTGTATGTAAAGGTTGTTAGGTATTTCTAGATTTAAGGGCTCTGCATATTTGTTTAGAAGTTTAAGGGGAAGCATCTCAGAATTTTTCTTAAGGGGGTGTTAAGAATAAATGTTTTGAATTGTTAAATTAAAGGGTTGTCTGGGAATTAAAATATAATGTTGAGGGGGTGTGTTAAATATTGTAATAAAGTGGCAACATTTATATTTTAATAATTAAATTTCGAGTATGGCAACTCCACCTTTCTTCCAACGCCGGTCAAGGCGGTGTGTCCATTTTTTTGTACTGTGCCTAATAATAAAATTAAACAACGTTTATTCCTTCTCCAAGCCGTTTTATTTCGCTCCATCCACTGCCGATAATAACTGTAAAAATTAGCATATAATCGCTTTCCATAAAGTAGGTGTAAAAGGTTAGCCTTGAAATATAGAGCTCTAGATTATGACCTCCATTATTAGTCGAGTGCAATCAGACAAAAATGTGGAACGAAGTTTATTATAGTGGTCGGATTTTTTTGGGACTTTATTTGTTGAGTTCCTAGAGGTGTGGAGAAGTAAAAAAAAAATCGCCGCTCGCGACATATTTTTTTTGAATTTCTGTTAGTTATTTTTTTGCGTTTATTAACAATTTCAAATTCGACGAATTCATATTGTGGCTTAATAGTGTGACCGACCGTCAACATGACCTAACGCTGATTACTGGGTCAACACAAACGTCAAAGGATATAGCGATACGAATTAATTACGCTCGTCTACTCACACACTTAACACACAATCATGGGAACGAGATGAGCCACGCGATGCCATGACAATTAATATTTTGGTTGATAAGCTATTTTTGACAGGGATTAATTATTACTCATTTATCTTGATAAAATAGGCCCACCCCAACTAACTGCGCTGATCAAACTGAGCCTACACGGCCCTGTTGGCGGTCCTTCTTGTTTAATAGACTCTTATAAACTAGCCGACAAAGGTTTATCACTCACTGTTGCTTGATGGTCTATTTATTGCTTCATAAACGCAGCCGTAAAGTGTTGTAAAGGCTGCAAAAGGTTTGAATTATTCGGCCTGCCTCTCTAACTTCCGCCCTCTTATTATATTTTCAACATAGCGGAACCCATTAAACCTATATTAATAAGTAGCCAATATCAATAGTATTAATTTTCGTATGAGATAACATCTTCTAAAGCGTCCCGTTACCGAGATACAAGCCATCAATAATAGAATTTATTACTCACTGATGGCACCATCAGTACAACTTTGATTTTATTAGCCACGTCACAGGCCACGTGTAAACCCGTGATAATCAATAACTGGTATCAATAAAAACAAAGTGTAGGTACGTCTGAATAAGTAGCCTAATTGATCCAGACCTCTCTTTCATCGGACAAAGACTAAGAAGTAAGAAAAAGGCGAAATTACGGGCTAGAAATACAAGCGCTTAAAAAAAATAAGAAGAAAAATATTGTGGAGGTAGATATTAAAGACAAATGAATGATTATCGTACCAACACTTATATACAATCAATTATGAAAATTCCATGTAGATACATAATATATCACGAATAAGTAGAGTCAGGGCCGTCTTTACCAGGGGGTGCAAGGGGTGCGGTGCACCCGGGCGCGGAGCGCCCGGGGGCGCCTGTCGACCGCTGAATTTTTGGATATTTCATTGAACTTAACGCCAGTGCACAGTTTTATATACTTGTTACTTACGCCAAATATGTATGCGCAAGCAAAAAAAAAATAGTCATCAACAATAATATTTTTTTTTACTTTTATTACGCTTTCGGCGCTTGTCATACCGCATTACTACACTACACAAATAACAATTTTATTTAATACAACACGCGCGCGGCAAAATCTCTAATCCAAAGAGTGTATGTACTACGTTTGACATGTTGCCGCCCGGTCGCCTGCACTTGAAGCAAAATGATCTCTAAGTCAATAGAGTGTAAGTTCATTGGAAATGGGCGCGCGGCGCGGCACCTGTGCGTCTGTCATAGGAGAGTAATTGTGCTCTTTGACATTGCCGCCCGGTCGCCCGCACTTGAAGCAAAATGATCTCTAAAGTCTAAGTCAATAAAGTGTAAGTTCATTCATTTGAAATGGGCGCGCGGCGCGGCACCTGTATTTCAGTTGCGTCCTTTGACATAGCCGTCCGGGCGCTCGCACTTAAAGAGAAATGATCTCTAAATCACTACAATTAGTTGTAAGTTCATTTGAAGCGCGGCGCGCGGCGCCTATGTAAGTGTCGGTCAGTGATTGATCTGATTTCTTCTTTTAAGTAATTGAATTCGTTAGCTCATTTCATTTCCGACAAACGGCGAATTAGCACGGAAGTTCTTAGAGAAAAAATATAAAGGTAAGTCAATTTTATTTTTTAAGTGTTAGTGTTAGGTACATTACAATCATTATCATCACATCATTTGTTTATGAGAGAGAGTCATGACTGTTTTGTTTTTTTGTTTATAATTGCAAAAATACAAATTCTTAATGTTAGTGATTGATAAAAAACTACTTACTTTATTTAGAATAAAGAAAGAAAAATTAAATACTAAATAAAATTTGATTTTATTGTAGATGGCCGAATTAGGGGATATAAAGAAATCATCGGGTGCTCAAAATAGAAAAAGAAAACTGGACAAAGAAGAAAAAATTAAAAAGCTAACTTCTCCGATTGACTCTTTCTTTCGACCTGGTAAGTTCAGTCAGTTGGTACCATAAATAAAACATCTTAAGTGGCATAAATCAGTGACAGAAGTCGCTGGTGTATCCTGCCTGGGTTCGATCCTTATTTTCCTACCTACTTATGAGTCTTAAATAAAAAGTAGGTTTTTATGATTATGACAATATCTAATTAATTGTTTTTTGCGGATTGCGCACCGGAAGGCGCAATGGTTAGTAACTAACACTCACTCTTGTGCCAAAGGTCTCGGGTTCGAATCCCGGCCGGTGCAATATTTATTTAAATACATACCTTCTCAGACCTTGTGTTAAATTTTTGTATTGTGTGATATGTCCAACACGCGTCCCAATCGTGGAGATTATGGCAATAAATAACCCCATAGTTTTGGAGGCTCATGTCTAACAGTAGACTGGACTGTCTGTACTTATATGGCTTGTGTGTTTGTGATTTGTTTTTGGGGATTATGATGTATTTTAATGAAATAGCCGCAGGCGAGATCCGCCAATCGCAACTAAAGTATTTTAATTTCTTACTGTTTGTGAATCGTGAATTTAAAGAAACAGCTCGTCCACGTCCCCGAAAAAGACATTTTGATTACGAGGCTGCAGATGAGCCCATTTTAGACCCAACCAACAAATTTAAAGTACTTATGTTTTCATTTTTTTTACTGGACACTGCTATTTCGAAATTAAATGAGAGATTCGATTTGCTGACGGAACACAATTCAGTTTTTTCACTCTTCCAAAACATTGAATGCTGGAATAAATTAGAGATCCATGAAAAAAAATCTCAATGTTATCGGCTCCAAGAAAACTAACATTTAAAAATAGATTTGATATTGACGGGGAGGATTTATATAATGAATTAGAATTGTTGCCAAAATTTTTTCGCAATGCTGAACAAGTACTCCCACTGATATTTTAAGCTATATATATTCTAATAATTTAATTTCCTCATTTCCCAATATCTCAACAGCTCTGCGTATATATTTAACACTGCCTGTTACAGTAGCAGAAGGTGAAAGATCCTTTTCAAAATTAAAATTAATAAAAAAATATCTTCGTTCAACCATGACCCAAGACAGATTGACAAGCTTAGCCATTGTAAGTATAGAATCCAAAATTGATATAAAAAAATGATTTAATTAAAATCTTTGCCAACTCAAAAGCAAGAAAAATTGAGTTTGTTTGATGTATGTGTACATGTAATAAATAGATATTTAGTAATCGAAGTTTTAAGTTTAATTTTGTTTAAGAGTTTATTTTTGTTTTTTAGAGTATTAAATAAATAAATTATCAAAATTACGTGTATTGTGTTTTCTTGGTTGACTAGGACCCCTTTCATACTGCAGTGTGTCGTCGTTCACGTGCCACGCTGCAGTGTAAAAAAAAACGAGGGCGCAGGCTGAGTCCCGCACCCCGGCGCAGAATAGACTTAAGACGGCCCTGAGTAGAGTAAGTAAATTCGTGATATAATAAGTACATAGAATTTTCTTAATCGGTTGACGGCGAAACTTCGGGTTACGGGCCATAGCATCCCTATTAGGAATGGATAGCTATATCCTATAAAAAACACTGATGACAATGTCTACAGTCTCGACGACTTGGCGCCAGACGAGTGACGTCACCGTTCCCTAATAAATTACTACAACGTGCCAGATTTGTGTGTAATACAAGTATGTTGGGATATTTGCTTGAGTCTAGCCTACTTTCCTAAAAATAAAGGGTTCATTGGCTTATCTTGGTAGCCTGTTGACTCTTTCTATAGCTGATAGTTGTAACGATTTTGAATACGCTTGTAAAACCACATTAATCAGAAAAGCATAATATTTTTTTTTTGTGTCGTAGGTAAAGAGTCAGTATTTTTTGTACAACAATGGAAAAGGTTTCTAAATAAGTTTACACCCTAAGTTTACACCGTGAATTGTACATTATTTAATCATGGAACACCAACATTTACGACAAAAGGTAAAGTAATTATCTTACTGGCAACATTAAACACATACGTCAAAACTCGCTTGACAAACAAAAATCCAAGCTGCGTTTATTTTATTTCAAAATAAACTTTATACACAGTAAAAATGGCTGAAAAACCACCGGAGGAAGGCTACATATCGGTAGTGGATGAAGAACCTGAGATTTTCGAGTTACTAAAATGGGATTCGTCACATACGCAGAAACCAGAGCAACCACCACGGCCTATAGAAAAACCGAGGAGTCCGGAGAAAAGAGTTCTCAAGCCTGCTGAACTTGATCCTTTTGATTTGAATGAGCCATCGTTTATAGAAACTTATAGACTGTCTAAGGATTTGGCGCGAAACTTGTGCGAAGAACTGAAACCTGTAATGCCTGATTCTATAAAGTCTATTGAATTCTCTGTTGAAAGTAAAGTAAGTGCATTGTTGTCTATATAGAAAGTATGTTGCAATATAATGACATGTTAGAGCCTGCCGCGGGTGGGTTAAGTCACGAAAACTAAGATAACAAACTGTTCAGTGAGATTTAAATGCTAATTAATGAAAGTAATTTCATTACTAGAAGAAAATCATAGTTTATTTAGTGTTAAGTATTATAATTATAGTTTAGGTATATAGCGTTTTATGTCATCTACGAAGTTCTTAAAGTTTCGTGTTTTGTAATATTAAACTTATTTTTTATCATGTGAATATAAAAAAAAAACATTAACAATATAGACTATATATTTTGCAGGTAATGGCAGCTCTCGCATTCTACGCTACAGGAAAGTTTCAGAAGTCTATAATAGGTAAAAATGACCCCAGCATCACGCAGTACTTTGTGTCAACAGCAGTAATGCAGGTCTCAGAGGCTATGAACCACCCTGCTATAGTCAAGAAATACATTCACTTCCCACATCTAAGACAGGAGAGAGATATTATTAAAGCTAGGTAAGCAAATGAAGATGGTTATAAAATGAGGAAATGTGTCTAGCTTAAATATTGAGCTAGTTTTTGTATTTTAAACCTTAATTTGATGCAACAAAAGTTCTAAACATGAAAGAATTACTTTTTTAAACATAATTGTTAATATTCTATAATGGTCTAGCTTATAGTCGGGATATAGTTCGTTTGACTATTTATTCTGATGAACGACATACTGCAAGTTTCTATATGACCATTTTATCCAGGAAATTTAAAAACTCTAAGACGGAGACAAACACTTGCAAAGACCATTGAATACCACAGAGATTGTTTATTCAACATCCATGGTCAGTTGGAGTAAGATTATTTAAAGGAGGTGCCAAAGGGCCCTTGATAACACCCTCATACTTTCTCCATGGGAAAATAAATCAGATATTGCCTATGGATTGATGTCTAGTAGCATCCTAAATACATACCTAAAAAAAAAAAAAAATTGTGTAAAATTTATTGGAATGTTACCTCTTTTAGATTCTACATGAAGTATGGCATTCCCAATGTGGTGGGTTGTGTGGACTGCACGCACGTTCCGATGGCGCGGCCTGATGATGACCAGAAGAGCCACTTCAACAAGTCTTACCATTCCAAGAAGGTGCAGGTTGTAAGTATCCATCAATGCTCATATTATAAATGTGAAAGTAAATCTTTTCTATCTGTTACCTTTTCACGATTATAAAGAATGGCTAAACTGATTTCGTTGTAATTCAGCACTAGGATAGACCATAACCTGTGTAGGAAAAAGGATACTCTATATGCCGATAGTATGTTTCCGTGGGATAGTTACCACGCGGGTGAAGCTTCGCCTTCAGTAATTTTTGTATAAATTCAAATCTTCTGTTGACTCTCAGAGGTGCTGTTTAAATTCAATATTAGAATTTTTTCATTTGCACCCATAAGGCTGTACATGTATCAAAGTCTGGCAAAGCTGGACAGAGTTAAAATATATAAGTTAAAAAGTGCAAAACAAAGAACAGTGCACTACAAAAAGATGTGCCTTTTCTTAGGTTTTGCACTTTCTCTATTTAATTTAAAAATCACTGTTGTGTTTACTAGATTTAATGATCAATTTCCATAACCACACGCAAAATACGATTTTGACATGGAACAGTGGTCAATAGCCCGATATACAATACATTAATGACATGAATGATGTAACCAAGACTTTGTAACAACATAATGATTTAAAAGAGTGTCCATAGAGTTTCTTGCCCATTATTCTCCATAGAGATCTTCGCTTTCGAATGGGCAACTACAGTACTTTCACAAGTTATTATGCCCTGTGACTGGGACTGTAGCTTAGTTTTTTTTTTGTGTTTTCACATTCAAAAGTGCCTGTGCAAGTCTGTGCTTTGTTCCTCCCGCAGATTTGCGACAGTGACCTAACAATAATAAGCGTGGACGCGACTGCCGGCGGGTCGTACTCGCACGATAACATCCTCAACAGACACGCCGTCAGGATAGACTTGGACAGTTTGAACTACTCTGGAGAACCATGCTGGCTTATTGGTAAGAGATTCATCACCATCTACATCATATTTCTTCCCTAATAGACCAAGCTGACTGTCTTCGATGGAAAAACAATCAAATTGAGAAACTAGGAAAGTTGGTTAAGATCAAATCAACTGTTAAACAAACTTTGTTGCTAACTGGCTTCTTTAGATTAGTCTAAATAAATAGAAGTCATTGCTGTATTCGTCTACTACCGTTTCTTACTAATTATATTGTTAACTTTCAGGCGGACCACAATACACCCAAAAACCATACATAATGACCCCCATCCCGAAAATAACCAAAAAATCGCCAGTCTCGCCAGAAAAGTATTACACGAACATACACGCCCAAGCGCATGGGGCCGCCGTCGAAACTATTAAACAGTTGAAAAGCAGGTTTAAATGCCTTCAAGCCAATTGTAATAAGCAGTTTGATCCTCCTACAGTAGCCATGATGATTGTAGCTTGCTGTGTCTTGCATAACATGTGCAACCGGCGAGGATTACATGTAGTTCCTATGACTCAAACTGAGGAGCGGTTAGAGGCTATGAAACAGAAGGTAGCTAATGGCCCTATACCTAGGAAGCAAGTTGAAGACGCGAACGGTATTCAAGCACGAGCAAGATTAGTAGAGAGATTATGGAACGAGCGTCGCGTAGTGCCTGAATGTCCTCCTAAAAAACGGATGTCGAAGAAGGACAGAATATTGGAGAATCATCAGACTCATGTTCAACCGCCGCCGCCACAGCAAACGCATCATCACCCGCAACAGATACATCATCAAACGCATCATGAAGACATGAGTAAGCGGCCTCGAATCATATCCATGACTACGCCTACGTATAGTATAGGAGTGCCCCCGGGGTGGGGACACTATCCGCAACACTGAGGGTGACGTTCTAGAAGGTATTGGCTGAGGAAAATACGTCTCAAATAAACAAAAATCTCCAGTGATACGCAAAGCGTGATTAATGCCTAAAATGTTCCATTAAATGGCGGAATAAAGCGTACCTGTGCAGTACAGTGCCAAGAGTCTCCGATTCCCGCATTGGGGCAGACTTACAAGTATTTAATATACCAAAATCCGCTTTTAATATTGAGTATTGTGCGCTTGTGTTTTGGGCACAAGAATAACTTGACAGACACAATGAGGGCTATCGTTTTTGAGCTCACCAGATGGCGCCACTGGCGAGTAAGGTCCTGTCATTAATCCTATTTTATACTTTAAAGTACCAATAACTTCATAAAAAGTTTATTTTATTACGTATAACATAGTGTAAACTTCATATACAAATTTACAATATTGTCCCTAAAATTAGCAAATAAGAAACATTTAAAAATGATTCGTCGTCCAAGAACTAACAAATTAGATCCTAACTTGCTACTTAAAATCTTCCAAGTTATAATTGATCAGGAATGGCTCAATCTTGACCACAATCGTGAGTATTAGTAGAAATACCTACGTCATATAAAAGCACTCAACACTATGACATTGACATTTCTGAAGACTACATAATTTACTTCGACTTACTCTACAAGTCTACACGAACGCCTCTAGCGGCGAACTCATGAGCGATAGCCCCCAATCAAGGATTCACGTATCTTGTGAAACATAGTTTCGTAAAAAGTAGTTTGTGAGGCTAAAAAATATATTTTAGTGACCTTGAATATTTGACGCAAAAAGCTCAGGATGAGCAAAGACGTGATTTCTGCAGTGAATGCTTTCAAAAAGGAAATGTAACAGTGAGATTATGATTTTGCTAATCTATACTATACTATATATAATATTATAAATGCGAAAGTTTGGATGGATGGATGGATGGATGTTTGTTACTCAATCACGCCAGAACGGCTGAACGGATCTGCATGAAATTTGGCACAGAAATAGATTATAGTTTGGAATAGCACATAGGCTATTTTTCATCCCGGTAGGACGATCCCGTGAGTTAATTATCGAATCCCACGCGGGCGAAGCCGCTGGCATAGGCTAGTTTTATATATTTTTACTATGGTCTCACCAGCAGGGTTCACATAGCAACACCGTTTAACAACTATTATGTCGTCTTTCACAAATATTAAAATCAATATATTTTCAGTATAAATTAGCAAGACAAAAAAAATGCTATACGAAACAGAAACTTTGATAGGTTTGTGAACAGTTTTTGTTGTTGGCGAATCTAAAAACTTAAAAATTTTAATGTTTAGTCTTGCACATGTCAGCCCTGTTGGTATATTTCTATAAGTTTATGGTGCAGATTGCAAGATATTTTGAATGTGCGGCAACGAATTGATCGTGTAGTATTTTTTTTACGAAATTCTAAATATTTTCTATCTTGTCTGAAGTATGACAGAAGTTAGGTATTGTAGAACTAGTATTTGACAATAATTTGTTTCTGTATCCTTGTTTTTTCTCATTATTTTAAGCTAAGTTATTTTATATTTATACTTTTTAATTATTTCTTCAGTAAAAAACATAAAAAAGACGAACATCACATAATGAATGTATAATCGAGGTGTTATTTAGCGGTTGAATGGAAAGATTTGAAACATAACCAGCGAAATGTGATTACTGCCTACTCAATTGAGGAATGTAGGCGTTATGTTGGAAAGAATCTCAAAGGACTTATGTATATCAATAGTTTTTAAGGAAAAATACACGCTATGTACATAATAATCTTTGTTTATTTTTTTCAATTAGAATAATTTGTTATACCAAATCTAAATACCTAAAGATTTTTAATAGACAACAATAAACATCAAAAAATCATTAGATTCTCTTACATGTATTATCTTCTTCTAATTTGTATGTTGTATCGTACTTTTAGAGACGTCTGCATACCGCCATGGAATAAAGGCGTGAGTTCTATGTATGTAGAAACGTCTTTCCGTTATGTCATGTGTATGTACAGTAGGTATACAATTTTGCACATGGCATATATTTAAATTATACTGCTGAGATGACAATGAGCACACATGCTGCGACCCAAAAAAAAGAGATAAAGGCACGAGAAAGAAGATACAAATTAAAATTATACAGTTATACCGATTCTGTTCTGTGTGGGCCCACTATTAAAAAAATCGGTTGTCTGTAAATTCGGTTTACTGACGATAGTTGAACGTGACAACGTCACCGATTGTGCCTCTTTGTCGCTCGTTCCGCGCTCTCGCTTGCACTTCAAGCCTTAAATGGAACGCCTCAGAGCGAGGTAACGCCGCATGAGTCACGTTTTTTCGTGCGTGCAGCCGGCTCCATCAAATTATAAGACGTTGTCACGTCAAAAATTGCAAAAAGTCGTACACAACCTTGATATTATAACGTATAATATCCTTATCCTGTTATTATGATAATTGCAATGAGTTAGAATAACTTGAATGATAGTAAAATTATAATTCAGTCTTATGTAAGTACAAAGATATTTATTAGACTGGTTATTTTTAATAAATGCTTAAAGTTAATAGACAAGAAGGCTTTATTTGTATCTTATGTTTTTAAATAGAATATACCTCTAATAATATATATAGAAATTAATTGCAGACTATGTAAGATTTTACATATATCAAAACACCATTTACACAATCTGATTGGTTCCTATTTCACAATTTGCATTATAAATTCAATCTATTTTCATTTATTTAGTCTTAAAAAGTCAAGTAAGTGTGGCAGTTATATTTGACTAGAGAAGAGGAAATCTTACTCCGTGCCTCGGAAAGTACGTTAAGCCGTTGGTCCCGGCTGTCAATTGTAGACCTGTGACAGTCGTTACATTTATTGGCCCGAAAATCTAACAACCAGTGTTACCAAGGGGTATCGTATTACCCAGTACTAACTGGGTTGTGGAGGTCAGATAGGTAGTCGCTCCATGTAAAATACTGGTATTCAGCTGCGTCCGGTGAGACTGGAAGCCGACCCCAACATAGTTGGGAAAAGGCTAGGCAGATGATGAAGAGGAAAACTTACTAATTTGGAATGAATATGCTTAAACATACGACATTGTTATTTTTTCTCCAAACATTCATAATTCAAATAAACATTTAAAAAAATATTTAATGAAAATATTTCATATTATAATATGAGCAGATCAAAGTTAGAGCGGATTTTTCTAAAGAAACTGAACGCCATCAGCACATGTAAACGCCGTTCAAAAACTGTCAGTGTCATAATTGCTATATTAACACTGGCAGTTGCGGTTTGAAATACCATACACATACATCGCATGTCCTCTAAAAAACTGTCATAACACAAAAATTTTAGGTTTTTAGATAACACCCATCTCAATGTCAATTCTCCTTGATCTATAATTGAAAAAAAAAAAACTCCAAAAGTGTAGGTTCTGCGAAAATAATTAAATCACAGAATGACACATGCGAATGTTTTTTACGGATATCATCGGCCGGACACAAAAAAAAAACTTTAAATTATAATATCTCAAAACTGATTTTTTTGTGTTATGACGGTTTTTTTGAGGACGTGCAACATGTATACCCCTAGGTATGAGGAACAGGGCAAAAAGTTCTTCATTCTCATTGAAAAAGAACCAGACGGGTATTGTGCCTGTTGGACAAAAGACAGCCCAAAGCTCGTCGTATCTCGCGGATAAAATTGATTGAGAGATGCAGGATTTTTAGTTCATATTTTGAGCCATAGATGTCGGTACAAGACGTGCTGGTCGCATTCAGTTCCACAGGTGGAACTGTCCCCACGTCGTGTGGGGGTCTAGGTCCTGGCGAGTGCGTGCGCCACCTCGCTGGCGAGGAGCGAAGCGATGGCCATGTTGGCGCAGCTGGCGGACACGCGCGAGCTGTCGCCGCCGCCGCTGCGCACCGCTAGCAGGACCAAGTCACGTGACGACAACATGCGCCCGGCGAACCTGTTGACAAACAAGTTTCAATATTTTAGTCGTGTGACTGACACTGGCTTGGCTACCATCAGGGATTTTAATTTTGATAACACAAATAATTTGTCGGTAATTAATCGAAATTTGTCGCCCAATATCAGAATTTGTCGGTCACTGGTTCAAAAGTTATAAGGGTTTATAGGTGGCCGATCTGTAGACTCTCCCCAGCTTGGCCACATTTATATCAAACTAGGGCATCTAGCGTAGATCTGTTTTCTCCCAGATTTAGTCGGCAATTTGTCGCTTTCGGTTGCCGAGCTATCGTGGGTAGGCGGGCGAGGAGAATGAAAACTACGTGTTGAAGAAAATTAACGATGCACGATTATTATTTTAACAAAATAATAGCAGGATTGCAATCAGTTTCCAATTAACTGGAATACAGCGACACTCCACCGAACACATCTTGCTTGAGCGCGATACAAACGGATCCTGCACCGTCTGACGGCCGCCTGCAAAAAAGCCCAGTGTTGCGTCAGAGTGAAGAAACGTCAACCCGCACTTGTCAAAATGTCTGCTGTGATTCTGGACGTTTCTTGACATTCTCAAAAAAGGCCGAAGCGCCGTCATATTTATAATTGTCTGTTTTCAGTAGATCACCCTTTACAACCATTGGGGCACGCCAATGACTTCAGTATACTTTCTCTCCTCTAACGGATGGTTTTGTTCACTGTTTCAGAATGAGTCTCATAAAGTTTGAGAAAGTAAGTAAGTAAGTAGTTTGTAGTAGTAGTGTTAGTCTTTAATGTATTCCTAATTTTAATTATGTATTTAGAGCATGGGTACTCGATAATGTGCAAGCTGTGGTTACCTATAATTGAGTGTGCGTTACAGGACTACATATTCTGTAGTAGTTTTAATTTAAATGAATGATAATGTAATGTAACTCGTTGGTAATCCAAAATAAATAAATAAATAAAGAAAAATGTTCTGCTCACTGGAAGAATGTCAATAATTAAAAAATATATATGTATAGTCTGTATAGTCCAAATTGTGAAATGTTTCTGCAACTCGCAGTTAGTCTTACTGTGACGGTTCCTGCAGCCTGCATCACCCCACTATTAGGCATAAGCCTTGAATTCTATTTATTTCGACGCATGACTTATGTAGACCACCGGTCGTTGGTTTTATCCAACTCGTTCCGCCTTACGTTTTGTCTGTGTTTTTACGTAGGAAAAACGAAGATATTCGAGATGTTACCTGAGAAAGTCTCCGGTCGACGTTATAGCTGCAACGTTCGCTGTTTCGAACACACGCTTGCATATAGTTTGTTCGTTTTCTACTTTTACTGCTTTCTTGTCACACTGAAAAAATAGTAATGCCATAGTAAAAATTCAATTTAATGAAAAAATATATTCTGTGGTTGCGAGAAAAGACAATATCGATTAATGTTCGGTCGTTTATCGATCGATATGGAATTAACGACGTCGAACGACCAATGCCTACATGCACTATAATTGAAGGAGTTACCTCAGTCATTCCTCTCAAGTTCTTGTGTTCGGAGTCCCAGCGCGTCTCAGACATGGTGACAGATCTCATCAGTTCCCCCACCGGCGGCGTTATTGATATGGGAACTTCACCTGCATAACAAGAGAAAATCAGTTAAAACAAAGAGATGATTGCAAACGATATAATTATTGCAGGCCGAGTTGACCAGAGAATTTTAATGTCAGTAAAAATTACTTTGAGCCATGCAAAGTTGTATAACCAAAGACGTAGACATCAAACGGCACAAAAGTTGTTCAATATCATCAAAAATCCTCTTAAATAACATCACGCCAGTAATCCCCGAAGGGTTAGGCACAGGTGTACCTATTAGTACACCCACATTCAGTTTTGTTTTATGTCTCATGTAATAGCGAGCCTATTGCCATCAACCGGGCACAAATCCAGACTCCGTGGTAGCAGCCACTGGAATGGAAAACCTCAATAACACTGCCCGGGAATCGAACCCAGCTCCTCATACTCAGCAGTCGTTCTTTCGACCACTCGACCAACGAGACAGAAATGCTCTTATTTATCAATCGTCACGTTATTCGGTGGCTGAATGAAATTATAGAAATTTTTCAAAATATGGCGAAACATTGCGCTATTTTAGTTTTAGTTTATCGAGTATAATTCGCTAACAGCTTTGATAATCCCATAGACTATGGTTGGTTCAATTCATTTTCAGCTTTATTTCAACAAGCGCTAGGTGTTGTAGCTATATTTTAACTTACCTATAGAACCGCTGATGGTGAACTCTATGGGTTGTATGGTATCTGCGAAGTCTACGCCCAGTGTCACGTTGGTGGTGGCGGACGGAGATAGTAGCGGTACCGGGGAGAAGTCGTGGATGCTGCGGGAGCCAGTGAGTGTCTGTGAAAGAAAAGTATGCATTGAAAAGAGAATGTAAATAAAATGGATTTTGATTAAAACTGTGTTGGCATTATGGCATGACTGAGAATATTACTTGTTTATTTGGGTATTTCAAAAATTTATGATAAGGATTATTGAGGAAGTTGTTGCTTCAGCATTCTATTACACGTCTTTTCAGAACAATATTTTACTGAAAATTACATTAGTTAGCCCACATTTGCACGGATAGTTTTTTTATTGTGAACTGACGAACCTCTACCGAAACCACCCGCGTGAGCGTGGACTTAGTTGTGTAAAAAAGTAAAGCATATAGTCATTTATTTGGGGCCTTTTGGCCTCGTACGGGACCAATTTTAGTTTAATGAATGTCTTACTTTTAATATAAATCGTTTTGTTTTATTGTTCAGTTTAATTATTTTGTTAAGCTCTGTGCGGCTCAAATAAATACTTCTATTTTCTTTCCATTTACCTTCTTATGTATCCTAATGTTAGTGACGTCATTGGCGCTGTGGTTGGTGAAGCCGAGGTCGATGGCACACATGCTCTGCGAGTACAGCAGCGGCGCGCGCGGCCAGCGCAGCGACACCGACACGCCCTGCCACCACACGCGAGACACCAGCTCCGTGCTGCCCACCGATGTGTAGGACGGGCCTACTGGCGTTATGCTGTCAGCTGGAAAGAAAAAAAAGCAAACATACAAAACAACAACCCTACGAAAAAAAAACAAAAGTCAAAAATTAAAAAAAATACCGTAAAAACTGAATACTTCTTGGATTAACGATAACCAATCATACACAGAACTGATGGAATATGACTACACAAGAGTGAAAGGAAGAAACAATTTCGTATCATCGACCGGAACAGGAAAGACATCTTTCGTCCGTCGTTGAAATATAAAACTTTTTTACAAAAAAAATACCCGACTTCCAAAAAGGACATAAAAAAAAATTGAAAATCACTTTACTTTCGGAAGTCTATTGTTTGATTACATTGACTTTTTTGCCACCGACTTCCGAAAGTAAACTTTAATTTTCTTATTTACAATTTTTTCGTGTTTTTTTTTGGAAGTCGGTTATATTTTTGCAAAAAAGTTTTTATTTTACTCTTTTTATTTATCTTATTACACACAAAGCCTTGTCTACTATCAATTTCGCAATTTCTTATGTTCATGACGTAATTTTTGGCGAAAAGTTCCGAACTTTTCGTCGGGCGACGAAGTCTGCACAATTTCGAAAAAAAATTGTGCAGACTTTTCTTTCGGACGTTTTTGCGACGCTTAGTGTGTATCCTGGGTTTTTTATACTGGGTGGAAGGGGAACCAACGCTAAAACGGTTAACACGGTTATTCAGCACATCATTCTGAACCCCTCCCACACATAGAAATTTCTCAACATAAAAGAGTTCAATGAATGTTAGTACGGCTCACCGTCCGCTATGCCCGCGGGCGGCTGGGCGGGCGGCGACAGCAGGCCGCCGCACGTGGGCGTCATGGTGGGCAGCGAGCTGGCCACCTCGTCCAGCTCCAGCAGCAGCTCCAGGTTCGACTTCTCATTCTTCTTCTGCTCTTCTTTGGAAGGCTGTTGCTGGGCGTTTTGCTACAGTGTGGAAGAATATTAATTGTAAGTGAAATTGCAAAGATGTGTTTGACAATGTTTATTTTTTCAGTTATATTTACGTAATAAAACTTTTACTAGTGAAAATAAGAAAGTTTTTAGATATACTAGTGGAGGTCAGTGTTTTCTATCCGACTACCAGAGTAGTGTAGTAGCTTGTTTCGTTCGTGTGATTCAGAGGCCAAGCCTCGTATTCACAAACCCTTCGATTCGTTCGGAAAGTCGTGTGTCTATCTCGCTCGCTTTCGTAATGCCAAAAAAGAGTCATACGAGTTGTCGAATCGAAATCGAATCAAAGCGTTTGTGAATACGAGGGCAGATCTTTCAAAGTCCAGACATAATCTTGGTCAAATCAAATGAGGACTATGCAGAGTAGACGAACACCTTTATAATACATATGTCATGTTTCACAAAATGTTGTTGAGATTTGCAAAGATGAAGCGAAAAGAGTATTGTGGAGAGATGCACAGGTATTCCGTGTTAGTAGTAAAAATAACGGGATATGAATGAATCCTATTGTCTTAAAACAATGCTATGTTTAATGCAGGTGGAATCCCACACCGACGCGTAAACAGTTACCCCGTACTCAGTACATCATTCTGAACCCCTCCCCGTCGAAATTTCAAATCGGTAATTTTAAAAAAAAATCCGATGTTCCATACATTTTGACCATTGGAATTTAGATTTGGGGTTTAGAATGATGTACTGAGTACGTGGTCACTGTTTTCGCGTCGGTGTCCGTTCAGCCCTGTATGTGCTAATTCATTGAACTTTATTTGCAAAGCGTAATATGAATAACGACAGTGAAATGAACTAGCTCGTTGTTTTGTTTATGATTGATAAGGAAAATAAGAGGTATAGTACCCAGCATGCTATAGAAATTAAAATAAAAGAGCTATAAAAAGTGCTCACGTATTTATTGATAAAATACATAAACATACACCATATACAACATAAATAATATATCTACATAACTAACACAACCGTAGCTAAAATCACTTTTTAGTCAAAGACAAAATGATCTACAAATAAATATCCCTAAATTTTTTACAATAATCCTACATTGCCATCATATTTTTCTATAATAATAAATCTTCTGAACATACCTTCTTGTCGCGACTAACATCAATCTTCTTACTGGTCTCGTCGTCACTGCTGTCCGCCGACTCGTCCGATCCGCTGTCGGACGCACTGTCCGATTCGCTGTCCGAATCACTGTCCGATGTGCCGGAGTTGGATGACCTATGGGAGACAGATTGTGTAATGGTATATTGACTACTAGCTTTTGCTCGCTGCTTCACTCCCGTTATGTACGGAAATTATCCGCGGGAACGTTTTAAAATTCGCTCGTTTACGACAAAGATGGCATAACTCAAAGATACAGATTTTTCCATGTTTTTTGTAGTTGAATATAAAATTAACGAAAGTATGTATTAAATTAAGCAACGAAATACGTAAAATAAACATTTCATCTTTGATAAAAGGTTTCTTAAAAAAATATTTGCAATATAATGAAAATATTTTTAGTCCAACTTTAAAAAAATAAAAAACGCTGTCCAGTATTACTCATTTTTCGAGTTATGTCATTATTGTCGCAAACAAGCGAATGTATATATGTATGTGTATGCCTATGACGCTCGGGAATAATGTAGCTTTCCGTTAGTGATCAGTAGTTCCGAAGATTACGCTCCTACATACAAACAAATTGTACCACTTTATATATAATCATAGTTTAGATTATACGAGAACAATGATGGTTTCTTTCGTTCAGAGCTGATTTGTCTCCCAGCAATTGTTTTTGACAGATTTCAGCTGCATCATATTAGAGCTGCTTTACTAAAGTAACACAAGCGATTGTTGCAAATCTTACAAGAGTAATCTGTAGCTGACTCACCGGTAGTTGTTCGTTTCTTTTGCTGGTTTCTCTGGCTTCTTGTCTTCAGTGGTGCTCTCTTCCCTAATAAAAAGAAGAAAATTATAAATATTGAAGACGGCATTGCAACCTCCATCCTACAACCTTAATGCATCTGTTTTAAACCCTGGGGGAGAGTTTCAACAATAAATCTGTGCCATTAGCACGTTCAAACTGCGTTCAAGAGCTGTCAAAATCATTATAGAAAGCTCTTGAACGCTGATCTCGTTCACTTTCAAAATTGGTGAAATTCACCCTAAATACCCTGTTTGTCCACTCACTCTTCAGAAGAATCTTCTGAGCTGCTGGCTTCGGAAGAAGATGAGGCAGATCCGGAGCCACTGCTCTCCGGCTCCGAGTAGAAGCTTTTGTTTTTCTGGAAATAGACCGTTGATATTAAGCTACTTATACATTGTTCAATCCACGAAGACGCGACTCACTTATTCTCGAGTTGCGAAGAGTCAGCAGCCAGCGTTTTTATTTCAACGTATACGTGCGTGCGTGCATGCGCGCGTGCGTGTGCGTTTCAACGTGTGCGTGTGCATTCATAGATAACTAGTTTATAAAGATAGAACTAACAAAATAGCAGAAGGTTGCACTGTGAGCTATTAGGACGAAGAATGGGGCGCATCCTTATGGATTGAAGCAAATTATATTTTTACCATTGCCATTCCAATTAATTTCATTCATAGATAACAGTGAATAAAACTCTTTTTAGTCACCGAGTGAACAAAAAGATTTAGAATTATACGAATTAATATGGTAAAAAAAAAACGTGCTGAAAGTGCCTACTGGCTGGCTAAATGGAATTATTACGTCATAGAGCTATATATATACCTATATTTTAATCCCACTAATTTTAGTTAGGTTCTTTTCTATCTGTTATCGTGGTGGTTTTATGTTATTGGAAAATGTATTAAAATAATTATAATAAAATTCATTCAGTGACGAAAATATAAATACTTCACTACTATTTATTTTCTCGCAGTTAATGGTAAAAAGTAGAGTATAGAACTCGTGAGAAAGAAATCGACCAAGAGGTTTTTTTTTCACGAGTTGTGTCGGGCCGATCAAGATTTTAATCTAGAATCCCTTGCTAAGCTCGGGATTCTACTCTAGAATCATTCGCTGCTCTCGGGTTCCAACTTAGTCCCTCGAAATAAATTGACTTTTTTCACTTGTTGTATTATCTATTTTGTTGCAAACACGAAAGGCTATGGCCATCCACTAAGTTGTAAGACAAGCTGGAAGGTGGTCTTTTTTTGTAAAGGTTACCTGTGTGTCATCATGATTATCGGGCGGCGTGTCGTGTTTGGTGGGCACGATCTCCCGCAAGTGCGCCGCTAGTGTGGCGCGCGGGTTGGGCGGCAGCGCGCGATAACCGCCCGCCGCGCTGCCGATGTACTGCGACAGCGAGCCCACCGTGAACGTGCCGCGGTCTGGACAGAGTCAATAGGATGAGATGATGCATGGTTGGTGGGAATAACATTTAAGGTAAATAGGCGTTATGACCAAAAGAGACATCTTGTAAGATGTTTGTATGACACAACCACAATGACTGTCGAGACTCAGGATAAGGAGATTCAGCCCTACCCAACAGTGCAGAGGGGTGAGGAAAAGGGATTTGATATTCCCAAAACTGTTCAACAAAGCGTTCGAGGATGTGACAAGTCTTATTGATTTGGATAGTCACTGCGGCAGCTGTATGAAGTTACTAAAATAAAGTGTTTATTTATTTATTTATTTTAGCGCATGGAGGACTTACAGCTAATAAAAACAAATAAAAAAGGAAACTATAGTCACCAGTAAGCCAATTATATGTCTTTACGTATGGACTTATAATAATACTACCATTTGGTGTGAGCACAAAAACAAAACACTTACAAGTAAGCAAAAAAAAAAAAAAAACAAATACTACAAATATCTGGTTTGCAATTACTAAACCGAAATAATAGAGCAGATAAGAAAAACAAATAATATAAGCTATCGCTACGTGAAAAATTTGAGGCTTGAGCATCTTTTAGCCAAGTTCACAATAACTGTGAATCATCTAAATCATATTTCTTGCATATATCATTGAAATTACTGCTTGCGCGCACGGTATAACTGTCCTGCCTATAATTCGAAGATGTATGAGGTACACGTAAGGGTGGATGAAACTGAAATGTTTTACTCGGCACATTAAAATAAAATTTTGACAATAACTCAGGGTTATCAATGTTGTTATTGAGGGTCTTCAGCAAGAATAAACAGTCAGCAATCTTATGTCGATCTACCAGTCGTAATAATAATAATAATATTTAAAGAAACGTCTTTGGATGTTTTCAATGCGGTCAATGTATTTATGATAACTTGGATTCCATATCTGATACGCATACTCTAGCTGACTTCTTACAAAAGTGAGAGTCTTAGAGAGACGTATTATAAACCCAAGTAGTTTAGAAGCTTTTTTGACAATTGCATCAATGTTTGTGTCAAAAATTAACTTAATGTCTTGATAGACGTCCAAGTCACGAATATTATTGCACCTTAGCAAGATCTGGCCCGCCAAAGTATAAGTAGTAAGTAGCTAGGACTGCACGTTTTCTAGTGTAAGTGATCACCGAACACTTGGATGGGTTGAGATCAAGTTTGTTAGCACGACAATACTCTTCAGGACGATACAAGTCAGCATGAAGTGCTAGTCTATCTTCAACCGTTGAAATAGTGGCAAAGATTTTCATGTCATCGGCAAAGCATAATAGTTTGGATGAATGAAGGCACTGATCTATGTCGTTCACACAGACTACAAACAAAAAAGGACCGAGCAACGGACCCTGAGGCACTCCGCTGGGCACATTTACCTAACTGGTAATATACATAATAATATAATTATTGAGTACTACTGCTTGTGACCTGTTATCAACGTAAGAGTAGAACCAGCTCAAGAGGTTCCCACGGATGCCCATGTAGCTTAGCTTCTTTATCTGGGTATCGTGGTCGATCCGATCAAATGCCTTGCTATAATCTGTGTAAACCACATCGACCTGCTTACCATTATCCATAGCGCCTGTAATTAAATCATTAAACAAAATCAAGTTAGAAGTGGTAGACCGTCCTTTTAAAAATCCGTGCTGAAAGGAGCTGAATGAGCTAGCAAGGGCGGGATATAACTGATTGTAGACAATCCTCTCAAATATTTTAGCTATAATGCACAGCTTGGATATAGGCCTGCAATTAGTAATCTCGGTTTTTGACCCTTTCTTATGTACGGGTGTAGTAAAATCAGATTTCCATACTTTGGGGACAACACCTTGATTCAAAGGCTCGGAAAACAACATTGAGATAGGTAGGGCAACGGAAGGCGCGCATGTAATTAGAAATTTAGATATGTTATCGTGGCCAGCACCTTTAGTCGGATCCAAGTTGCGAAGTAAACCGGCCACAACATCAGCAATCACTTCCATGTGACAGATGTCAGATGAAGTTCTCTCAGTATCAAAGGGGAATACAGGAGGTGGACAGGGAGTGTTAGATGAAGTGGGGTTGAGGAAAGTCGACATGAAATACGACGAAAAAGCCTCACAAATAGAATCTCCAGTGTGTAATGATTCATCGTTATAATTTAATGTATTAGGTATAGCATTAGAGCTGTAGCGATTTTTAACAAAGGTCCATGTGTTTAGGTTTGTCTTTAATGGATTGTTCAGTTTGATTAAGATAATATTTTTAACATGTTATCGGGAATGGAACCCAGGACCTCTATATCAGCAGTCACGCAGGCGACCACTAGACCAACGAAGTAAGTCAATCGTAAATCAAGCATCATTTGACGACCCGAATGGCGCAGCGGTAGTGAGGCTGCCTTACGTTCATAGGGTTCCGGGTTCGGATCCCGGTAGGAGCAAGTGTTTGTGTGATGAGCTTGGACATTTGTTTCCGAATCATGGATGTTAAATATGTATAATAAGTATGTATGTATTTACAAACAAAACGTATCTATGTAGTATATTAACAATCTGGTGTCCACGACACAAGCCTCGTTGCTTTGTGTGATGTTATCATCATTTTGCCAAATAAACTCACCTTTAAAACTACTCTGTACATCAGGCTTCGGTTTCTCCGGCAAGAATATATCAGCGACATAGTGATGCAGCACCTTCCCCGCCGCCGGCTCGATGAACCGACGCAGCAGGCGCGCGCGGTCGCGGACGTCATAGCTGACGTCATAGCGTGCGAGCGAGACCACGTAGCGGCAGACGGGGATAGTGTCTGGTTGCGTCACTGATAGCTTCACTGCGAGCGAGAGTAGCTGCAGCTTCACTAGCTCGTCCTGCGGGAGAAGAGCCTAGTATTGAGCGGGTTTTTTTGAGAAGTACAGACTGTCAATAGTCACTAAGCTCGCCCCCAATTACATGGGACTTGAAACATAACTGGCTAAATGTGGGAGTAGGTACTATTAAGCACACCACTCCCTTCAGGGATTACAGGTGTGATGTTATATTACAGACTGCGATCTTTAATACAAGGACAAATTAAATTAACTGGTGAAACTTCACAGATATGATGTGCATACAAACAAAGAAAAGTTCTTCGAACTTGATATTTTTTAAAGTACTAACGGCCGTTGACCTCTTATATCTGTTGTAATAATGTTGTAAGTCGAAAGTTTCGCCGCACTTGGTAAAGTCCTTGGTGAATGAGAAGCGACTAATCGGCTATTACACGATACATGCCATTGAACGGCAAAGTTTTTAACAAGGAACTTCATGCCAGTTGAATTAATACTTTCGGTGCTAAGCATATGGGTCGAACGATAATTCATTCGTGTGCACACAAGCCGCCTCTCAAGTCGTCGCTATACGTAACTAATTAAGTGATCTTTATCGTTTTGACAATAAGGTCGTTGTTAGACTGCAGCTGTCAGTGTGTAGATGACGCGCATACTAGTAAAAATGGATTATTTGAACTTAGCAGCCGAAGTGTTAAAGCGACAAATCCTTAACCCCATTTAATCAGGACTAATTTGATTAGTTTTCTAGTCCACTACCTAAAATATAATAAAGATCCGTGGTACGGCTTTACCTGATCAGCGAAGTTGGCGGCCATATGCGCCAGGATAGCAGCAGCTCTAGGATGCCTGGCTCCATGCTCTGCCACCAACCACACTGCGGCCGCGCGAGCGTTGCCTGCCAGTCTGTAGGACACCAGGCAGTTTCATTACATGATATGAATTTATTATCAAAATATTACTTCCCCCCTATTTGAATCGAATTCTGTTAACAATTTCAAGGGTTTTTTTTTGCAAGGAAACCTAATCCTTATTTTTTTAAATAAAATAACCAAAGTTACTGCATTCCATTACGTTAGTTATAACATCAGCTATCAGCCAGTAAAAGTCCCGTCGAAATCGGTCCAACCGTTTCGAAATTAGACGGAACAAACAGATAGACAAACTTTTTAACTTTTTTTGTTATAAGTACTGTATACAACATTATTTTTAGTATATGCGAAACCAGAATATAGTTTGTTCAGAATTAGTAACTGAATCGATTCTAATAATTTTTATATCATGTTATATTTTGTCCCAAAAATATTTAAAAAGGTTACGAGTTGGACACCGAGCGACACTTAGTACCTATCCGCAATCATACGCGCACAACACAGGCATTAGGCGCGGGCGCACACCGGGGCGCCGCGTGGTGAGTATGTTTTTGTACGGACAACCAGGTAACATAACAAGCTTAATTATAACTTTGTGATTTTTCATGATACAGTTTTGTTTGTACATACATTCTTTACATAAAAATACAAGACACGTGTTTCAGGTTTCGCATATACTAAAACTAATGTTGTATACTTTCATTATTATACATTCAGTAAAAAAAATCGGTTGTCTGTAAAGTCGGTTTACTGACGATAGTTGAACGTGACAACGTCACCGATTGTGCCTCTTTGTCGCTCGTTCCGCGCTCTCGCTTGCACTTCAAGCCTTAAATGGAACGCCTCAGAGCGAGGTAACGCCGCAGCCGGCTCCATCGAATTATAAGACGTTGTCAGGTCTAAAAAAAACTGTTATTTTGAATTTACAAACACAGTTCAAGTTTGTACAGATGACTTACTCCAGTTTTTGGGAAGCACGCTGTACTGTTCATTACTCTTAAGCCAAGTGGAGAAGTGACTTTGGTCTCTAAAATAGACCAAAGTTACTGATAACAGAATTTAACTTTAAATGCTCGAAACCGGTACGACAGATGTTCAGCTTCTTCATGTCCATGTCCAAAATCAGATAAAAAGTAGATCAGAAAATCGTTCGTGTTACCTGTCGGAGCGCAGCAGCTTGGCGGCGCGCGCCACGGCGGCCCGCGCGGACGTGGCGCCGCCGCCCACCACGCGCTTCACCACCACCACGGCCTCGCACACCACCCATTCTGTTTATCACCAACATTATACTATTAAACATTGACAACTTGATTAAACATCTGTCATCGGAAGAGACCAAATCATGGCGTTCTTTCTTTACCAACATGGTCCAAGATCCCGTGAACGCAAGACCTATGTAATTTTATAAAAGTTGTTTATTTTTCTACGGATGTAAATTACGACACGTAAGAACGATTGGATATTATGAAAAAATCGGCCGCGGTGGTTTTGGCCTATAAGAAAGCCGTCCATTTTTTATTACCGGCTGGCCTTATAACAATACTCAGCATTCCTGCAACAAGCTTTTAACAGCCCATTCAGACTAGTTTCAGCAACGGAGTTACAGATTGCCATGTTTTTTTACATAAAGTTAATGGCCTGATTAACGACAATCCGAATTTATTCCGGAAAAACGAATGCTTCCCGTGGAATAGACCAAAATTTTGCAAACGCGGGTATAAATACTCACCATCTTTACTCGAAAGCAGATGTAACAGTCCATTCAAGCACGTTTCAGTCTCTGAATGTATAGCCACAGCGAGTCTGCCTATTGCCTGTATGGTAGCTCCGGCGAAGGCCTTGTCGCTGCACGTCACGTACGTCTGGAACTCCCTTAGTATGACGCCGGCGCTGGCTTCCGTTGCCAAGTTCGTGAGGATCTCAAGCTTGAGTAGTTTGATGTGAGTCGGGTCTGAGTTGCGCACGAAGAATGATTTGAGGAATGGTTCGAAGAGTGTCTGTTGAATGGGAAATTGTTAGGGTGATGACAGTCGTAAAATAATACAAATGAGACTTGGTCGTGAGCGTTTTAGGGGGTGAACACACCTATGGTCACAGAATCAGGAGGAGCAGATGAAAAAAGCAAAAAAGATGTATTTCGTACTTCACGACCAAGCATCACGCGTCCAACTATTCGCTTTTATTGGGTGGAAATAAAGTTCTTTCTGATCGACAAGTCAATCCACTTTGATAAGTGTGTTCACTGCCTTAACAAGCTTATGAGAAAGTTTACAATTTTAATTCTTTTTTTTGTATTGCCCGACTTGATTCAGATTTAAATTAAACCTTCATTTAGAAGCTGACCACGTTGACGAATACCTCGAAATAAGAAAAAATCCTTAGCTCAAATAATGTGTTCTGTGAAAGGTAATGATCGTAGTGTTGCCAGGTTTCATTTAATTTATTTATGAAACTCACCCTTCTGGTGACAGTCAGTGACGCGATAGAGTTGAGTACAACGCTTTGCACTTCTAACGGCGCGCGCAGCAGACGAACCATGGCTTTCGCGACCGGTGGCAGTTCTTGAGCTGCGAGAATACATTGAAATACATGACGTTAAAAATACATTTGTAAATTATTTTCCAATATCTGGGCGAGATAGAGGAATGCTAGACAAATGATGACGACACAAGTATGTGTAACATTACCAGGTCCACAATGATAGAACAGCTGCGCCACTGCCAGCACTACTCCGGAGTTCCTGCTCTGTAGCAGCGGCTTGGCGGCGCGCAGCAACAAGCGATGGTCGGCGTCCAGGCTGGGCGAGCTGGACGACTGCTTGCGCGCTGTGCCCTCACTTGATGACTCGTAGAACGGCTTGTCGGTGTCGCTGTCGCTGGAGTACGTCTGGGGAATAAAAAGATAAAAAAAAAACTTTATTTGCACGGAACATAAAGCACACAATATTAAGGACAAGGGGAAATAGGCGTTGCATCCACGTATAACGGCTGTCATCGCAAGACGGCACAGCACAGGTCTCTGCTTAATCCTTGATGTTGCTCAGTTTTATACATACATTGAGTACCTAAAGAATATTATGGGGAAGAAAAGAGAAGAAGACAAAAATAAACACTCATCTTCATTGTAAACTATTGTTCTGCTTACCTCACTATTGGGATCCGCGAAGCATGTCTTGGCGTAGACAGTGAGCACATTGAGCAATGTCAGCTGTCCCCACTCATCAACATCTGCTAAAAGAGCGCATAGCTTCCTGTGGGAAAAAAAAAAAATTGTTTTTTTTGTCAGTCACACACATTACTTTCATTTGCCTCATCATCTGCCTAGCCTTTTCCCAAATATGTTGGGGTCGGCTTCCAGTCTAATCGGATGCAGCTGAATACCAGTATTTTACATGGAGCGATTGCCTATCTGACCTCCACAACCCAGTTAGTACTGCGTAATACGATACCCCTTGGTGAGACTGGTTGTCACACTTTCGGGCCAGTGACTACCTGTAACGACTGTCAAAGATGTACAATTGACAGCCGGGACCAACGGCTTAAAGTGCTCACCGAGGCATGGAGGAAACTCGGTATGAAATGGGTGGTCATCCATCCACGGACCAACCTAGGCAAGCGCGGCTTAACCTGACGATCGAGCCGAACGGCTGTTATTATTTAGCCACGAGCTCCTCACACATTGTTTACCTAAGTGTGGAAATTACGCCAGAATGTTTACACACTGTTTTAATATGACTGCTGTGCAAACATTAGCATTCAAAAACAAGCTAAATTTTAAAGAACCTAAGTTACTGACTAATTTTACTTTAAAGCACTCCATTGGGACACTGAAAAGACCAATTTTTTTCTAAAACTTGTTATATTCACCTGTAACTCCTGTGTATAAGGCTCATCCTCTCCCCACAAACTTCAGAGAAAGCCATGGCAGCTGAACCGACTACAAGTGGCGCTTTGTCTGATAACAACTTGTCTATGATTGATACTAGCTCCTCTTTTTGTTCAGGGTCCAAGCTGTAGGGCGGAAATCACATAATAATAGACACAGATATTTAGATTTTCTTAAGAAAAATAAGTTCGTACAATGGTGCAGCAAAAGGAGAGAAGAGTTACATGAATTAAAGCTTAAAGCTTTCGCATTGAACTATATGTCTAGAACAAGGGTTGGCAATTAGTTTTAAGTAGGGTCCAGACAGATACCGTTTGCAAGTTTTAAAGGAGCTCCCAAAAAAAAAAAAAACATTTGTTATTGTATACTAGTCTGTTATTTTGCCTCACCTAAGTATTAATATGCAAGGTATTTTAGTTCAATCAGATCAGTTGTACGTACTTGCAAAATAAATACTAGCTAGATTCTACGTGGCTTTCAAACGTATGTAGTTGTATAAAAATATTATTTAAATTTAATAGCTAGGTATTTTTAACAATATTTAGCGGTCTAAAGTCCGACCCGGACCGCGGTGAACCTGTTGCCGACCGCTGGTCTAGAATATATGAAAAGATTTAAAAAAAAATTGCATCAAAGCGCATCCAATTACGCCCTTGTGTTCAATGCAAATTCCAAATACAAGGAAAGACGCAGTTTCTATTGAATAACCCTCCCTTTGAGCTTTGCCGCAGTCGGGTAAAAAGGGGGGCGGGCATAAGGAAAATGTCTCTGCGGAAACAGAAACCTCTTGTTGCCTGTTCTTAAAATATAAAGGCAAGAGATGACTTATGTATATTCTTATTTTTCTTTGAACAACTGATGAATAACCCAACCTACCTGTACAACTTGGGTATAGCATGAGCAGCAGTCTTCCGGACATATGGACTCATGTCACTGGACGAGTCTCTGATAGCTAACATCACAATAGGCACTATCATGGGCACGCGTATGGATGACAGTACACGGAGAGCACTTGCACGGATCAACTGGTTGGGGTCCTGGGGGTCAAATATAAAGGTGTTTGTTGGTGTTGGTCGTATGCAGAGACAGGTTTTGTAATATAAGTTACGAAACAGAGGTTTCATAGTGCCAAAATAAATAAATTTATTAATTTCTTTTTTGAGTATGACATTAACACACTGTGCTGGATGTTGTAAATCCAAGTGTGCTTGTATTTTGGTGGCGCGAAGTTTTCAGTGAAAATGAGCATAAGTGGAACTTTCATTCTACATTACATCATGCCTATTATCCTCAAAAGGCTAGGCAGAGGTGTACCTATTAATACACCCACATTTTGCCAGTTATATATAATAGGGCACAAAACCAAGCTCCGCGACTGCTACTGTTCCTCAGTATTAACTTCAGAGCCTGAGTTGAGAAATTCCTGATGGGAAACCCAATAACACTTTGCCTGACCTGGGAATCAAACCCAGGAACTTTGGTTCTGAGATCAAATATATTTTTGTAAAGGTGAAAAGTTAAAATTGTGTGTTTAATTAACCTTATATTGGAAAATACTGCCGAATTTTGTATTTACAAGGTTGTCGAAACACAAAATTAGCAAAAGATTGCTTAGCATAGCTTCATTAGACATTCTCAATTACTATATTACCTTCAAAGCCCTCTGGAAAGTACTGATAGACAATAACGCCAAGTCTTGTTGTTCCTCAGCATACCTCACTAGGTAAACATACACCAGCTTCTTCACCTCAATGTTCTTAGATACCACATTCTTTACTACAGCTGGAAACCTGTAGAAGTAAGGTCCACAAACTAAACTAGTGATCTAAAAAATATATATATATAAAAATATGCTGCCTTTGATCCGGGCTCCGGCAGTATAATGGGATTGGAAGGACCCACATTCCAGCATACCAAAGGTGAAAGGGATAATTTTATTACAATCTAATGTGGGGACAAGGTAACTGAGTGTTTATTTATTCATTTATTTAATTTTAAAGAAAGCTTACAGACTAATAACAATATATAATATCATGCATAAGTAAGGACATTTGCTAATTACAAGCTTCCACATATATATATTTACTTAGTTACTTGTTATTTGTGTTGACCAGTTAAAGCAATTTGGCTAAGTAAACAGATGGATGTTATGGAATTTCTTGCCCATTCTATCTAAATAGGTACCTATACTTTGGATAAGGCAAGTAGCTTCAATTTTCAGGCTAACCAATTTTAGTACATTTGAAATGAGTTGAGCTTCGGGTTGAAAAGTTTTGACTAGCTAGGTTTGGTAATACTGGCCATTTATTATGTACTCATTGTAGCGGTTAACTATGTTAGCCAGGGGGCCCTAAAGAGCAGCATTCTGACATCAGGTTAGGCACTAACCACACGATAAAGAACTAAAATGATTGTTTCTATCTCTATCTCCAAGATAATAGCAAAAGTAGTTATGAAAAATAAACATTCAATGTTTGTCTTTAGGCTAATATAACAATGAAAACTATGAGTAAGTATTAAATAGTGCCCTTGTAGGGAAAACAATGTTATTATACAAAACAATAGCATAGTGAAAGTTCTACCACCATCATTGATCACAGGTTACAGGTGAAGGGACACAATGTTTTATTAAACTGTGAAGTACTGTGTAATACTTACAGATCTGAAGCATCCCTTCCCTTGGCAATCATACCAATGATTCTTTTCATAGCCTCAAGCTTGAGCGAGTCCTTGGACCCATCCAACATGAGTTTTAGGTCTTCATTCCTATAAAACACAAATAATTTTGAAACTAAGTTCTGTGTAATACAAATAACATTAAGCACACAGTATTTGTGTGATAGAATTTGATGGGAAACATTGTATGGTTGTATGTAAATGATCGCCCCTAAGATGACCCACTGACCGATGTATCTTGTAAATGAATAGGAAAAGTTTGTTAATGTTTTGATATTTTGTGTACATTTACTGAAAACCAAATGATTGTAAAAATACATTTTTACTCGTATTTGTACCGAAAAAATACTTGAATATTAGTTTGAATTATCAATAGATTCTTCAATACAGCAAATAACACATAAAACATTTATTTACTTCTTGTAATCTGGTTGGAAAAACGCCCCAGAAGCTGGATCGTTTGCCGGGTACTCCACTTCGCCCATCACCACTTTATCATTATTATAAGATGTCGTAGCCGACATTTTAGATAAATTTACACTACAAACACTTCACTGAAAACTTATTCTTATTTAGATATTTGCGTCCAAACTTTTTCAATCAGTGAAATCGCAACATTTCACTTCAGTTTGACGCACAGGTTTGACGTTTACTTGTTGACGTTGGACAAGCAACATTACGTCAAAGTTGCGTTTCGATACTGCATTATTTGTGACCAGCATAGCTATTCACAACCACTCGATTGGCTGTCATATCAAATCGATCGACAGTCCTATCGAAAAAGTCCTCTAATCGCTATTTACAAAACCGAAACCGAGTATTCGATTCGATTGTGATTCGATATGAAGACACCAATTTTGCCGACAGCTATTTGCTGTCGGAAGTGCAGTCGCACCAAACATAAAAGAGCAGTTAACTAATTTAGGCTTTGTCTGAAGCACGTAGGTATACGTAGTGATACGTATTGCATGTAAAGTTTTACTATTGTTTGACCGCTGCATAAATATTTACACGATTTTTCATGGTGTATGTAACCCATACATTAGCACAAGTCTTTGATTTAAATTATTTGGGTAGATGGTGTACCGGGCTCTGCCATCCAAGGACCATCGGCATGCCGCATATCAACAGAAGCAGGAGAAATTATCTCTTCAACAAATACTACTCCGTGGATATTATTACTGACTATACCATAAAAAAGAGTCGTTGCGGATCCATTTATTAATAATTTCATTGTCTCTGTGGAATTTATATTATCTTTAGTGAGTTCATTAAAGATAATATAAATTCCACATGAAATTTTCTACCACAACTGTTCATTTTCTGTCATGCCGATCGGATCTGTGAATAGCGTTTTACCAGTCATTCAATTAGAAATTCAGATAATCGAACAAGTGTCTATGATCGATTCGATTTCCATTGGATCAAATCAAATGTGCACCCCACACCACTCACAGCACACCGCTCACTTCTCTTCTTGGTTTCGCTATGGACTTGGAAGCCTAGTGCAGAGGCTGGCTAAAACAATTACGAGACATCTCCTCTCCTCTCCGCTAATTTGGTAGAATCTGGGCCTCATGCGGGCCGGACTAACCGCCAGCGGTCGGCAACGGCGCGGCGGCGCAAGCGGGATGCGGGAGGCGCGGGTGCGTAGACGCACAATTTTATTTATTTACGCACCTAATTAAGTACCTACTACAGGGACCGACGATAGATGAAAGGCGTTTTGTTTAATAAATTATTGGCTATAAAAACACATTTTCATCATGGCTGTAGTAGAATACTTACTTAAACCACAGCCTTCGTCTGTCTTGTCTACGTCTTCTTAGTATGAAATTATTGTTTTTCTGCTTATAACATACCATATTTAACATATGTGTAGCAATGACCGCTACATATGTACCTACAGTATCTACATACAGATAATATTTTTCTCTTTATTTTCACAGTAACAATTTGACTGTGTGTGTACGTACATAATACAAGTATTCAAACACTTCTGAGTTCATCAAAATTGCTTGAATGAGCTGTTCGAAAACAAATGAATAGCGGGAGAATGCAGCTTGTTTGCAACCAAATGGTGAGTTACGTCTGTGAATAGTTATCACGGCATTTTTTGTTTCAATCAAAGTTGTTATTTAACGTAAAATAGCTGCAATTTGTTCAGCCTATTTATTGCACTGGCAGTCAGACTTTTAAATTGTTTATTCGGATGTTTAAAACAGGACAGTAAAAGCATTCCTATTTGGGTAGTGACTGATGAAATTTTGTAGATACTTACCACAGATATAGATATAGGTACCTACTTACCTAGATAACGCAAGTATCACGATCCGTATGGAGACCAAGCTTGCCATTTTTTGACTACCTACTATGACGTCATAAGCACTATCAACTAAATAAGTAAGTAGGTACCTATACAAACAAGTTATTATACAAAATAGACTACGTTTATGTTCTTTAGATGTCTAGAACTAAGTTCTTGAGTCGTAAGTTCGTAACCTTTTTTGTTAAGCAAATTAGCTTGCTGCGGCAGTTGCCATAAAATGCTTGCCGGGCACGCAAAGTAGGTGCTCTTGCGTTATCTAGGTATGTCTTCTGTGGTACCTACAGTACCTACTTGTGTTTCGTGATAATTAGGTACCCTGAAAAGGAAATTGTAGCTAAGTATATGTATAGTAGATAGGTATCACAACAAAACCGTTAAAAACATTGTCTTATAATCCGAAAAAAAAAATGTCGTAAGGAAGTCTCCACTTTTCGTTTCTGTTCCTTGAACTTTAGGCACATTAGCTCTACCTAATCCGATCACTGCTTATAATCCCCCAATCGCTATCCTTTAATTATCTACCCGACTGCGACGAAGCAAAAAGAAGGGTTATTTTCTACCTAAACATAACGTGTAGCCTGTTCCACTACCTAAAATAAAACGGCAGTCCAATTATTAGAGTTGTTCCCATGAGACAGATACCTACGTAGGTATACAAATAGGTAGGTAGCGAATTGTCAGTTAGTATCACGGAAAAAGGTACTTACGCAAATCCCTGCATGACGCAGATGTACAGCAGTGACTCGGTACGTTTTATAAAATAACATAACGTCATAGGTCGTACCCTGAAGAATTCAAGAGGTAGGACCTCTGTCAACACTAGGCTAGGCACTTCCGCCCACATATCGTCAACATATGATATTAATTAAACAGCCTGTAACAATACCAGTGCTGGGGATATAGCCGACGCCTCCGCCGCTCCAAACAGAGAGGAGATTGCGGTTTGTTGGGTGTCACAAACTTGACATGCATGAGTCTTCGAATGGACTGTTCTTGAACATGCCAATTTCCTACCGATATTTTCCTTCACCGAATTAATAAACTTACTTATTTCAATTAGGATTATTTCTATAATGTTTAAATTATTCATGGAATAGATATACTTAGCGTTGTTCACTTAAAAAATAAAGTATATTTAGGTCTGAGAAGAATATTAAACAGCATTTTAGAAAAATAAACAGTATTTTATTTATTTAATGTTTTAAATACATATTTTTTAGAGTTTCTCGCACAACTTATAATATTTACAGTCTTTTTTAAAAACTTCATACGCCTCACCACAATTATAACTAAAATTAAAATAGATGAGGAACTATTTTTTTATTAAATTAATAGTTGCTCTATTTCTATCCTCCCGCCACTTTGCATTTATTACAGAAAAAACTCTTTCAATAAATGCCGAGGTGGCAGGAACAGAAAGTAGATATGTTAAGCATTTTGATGCCGAAAACAGTATTTTGTATACTTTATTTTTGTTCAACAGTAAAAAGTATAATGTAGTGAAAAACAGTATAATACTGTTTTTAACAGTATAGTTGGCAACCCTAGATATACGAGTACTATAAACTTTTAACTGTACAATTTAATCAGCTTACATTCATTGGAAGGGGATTATTTATAACATCAAATCGGTTTGAGATTGAAATAAAAGAAATAAATGTGAGAGCTTTTGTATGATTGCACATTCGATTTGAAGTAATGACGCAAAAAGATAAAAAAAAAAAACATTTTGCTTTCAAATGAAACGAAAAGAATGTTATTTCTTTTAATTCTAAATAGGTACGTATTCATGTTACTATTATAAATGAGAGATTAACTCTGTCTGTATGTAATTTTCTCAGATTATATTTTTTTATACTAACTACTCCGCCGCTTGCCGACGCGCTCTCTCCCAAATTGTTTACGAGCACACTCGAGGAGATATTTCAGACACTGGCAGCCTCATGGGAGACCAAGGGCGTTGAAGTCGGCAGGAAGAGGCTGACTAACCTCAGATTTGCCGGTGACATTGTCCTTTTTGCTCCTACAGTTTTCGAACTACAGAGCATGCTCCAAGACCTGAGCCGTAACCACAAGGTGGGACTCGCGATGAATCGGTCTAAAACTAAAACTATGACGAATAGCACTAAATGTAGCGTCAAGGTAGATGGGCAGGAAATACACTATGTCGAAGTGAGTACATCTACTTGGGCCAGTTAGTTTCTTACGAAAACAGTGAAAAAACTTTGAATAGATCCACTTTATAATGATCAGGGAACAGAGAAGCCGGCAGTGAATTCCACAGACTGTCGGTTTGCACAATAAATGTGGAAGCATAGAGCTTTGTTCGGGACCGTGGAACTTCAACCATATAACGGTGACGCTTCGCCGTATCTCCGCTCGTCCAATAATAGAATGGGGGCACCCCGAATTAGATTGTGTAATTCCAAAGCATACTCCTTAAAATGTTAAATGATAAATAATAAATGATGTTTATTTTGCAAATAAGTTTTTACAAACACTTTTACACGTCTTCTTTTTTAAAACTAGATGAGGCCGGTGTTTCGTATCTGACTACTCTGAGAAGAAACATCCGAAACAAACTCAGAGGTCATAGTCTCTTTTAAGGTCCAGACATAATCTTGATAAACTCACATGAGGACTATGCAGATGAGTGTCTGAGATGGTCTTTTGTAGAAAGAACCACACAGATTTGAGTGGACCTGTCCAGCCAGTGCAAGCATTTGTCAGTTATCGTGTAGCTCGACTCATAACTCAAGGAGCTCAACGAAACGACGAACAATACCAAAGAAAGGACATTTGTGTAGGTCGCTTATAGTACTCAAACTGCCAGACAATAGTAAAAACAAACAAAAACGTAAAAATTACCCACATTGTCCTCACATTCACACTAATCAAATAAAATCAATAATACTTACAAAATAAATGTTCAAAATCATTAAATGTCACACATAATAAAAAATAAAAAAATAAGAATAAAAAAAGTAAATAAGTATTCATGTCAAATCATTAAATGTCGAAGTGTATAAAAGAAAGGAATAAACAATAAACAAATGAAAAACTTGAAATCTCGACATTCATTGAGCAAATTTAATTGGAGCAGCTTAATCCCAAGCCTTTTTATCTTCGAGATAGTGATTAACGCTGTAGTAGGCTTTTAGGCATAGTTTCCGTTTTATAAACGATTTGAATTTATTTAGGCTTAGTGCTTGAATATGGCTCGGAAGTTTATTATAAAAACGTATACATTGGCATCTAAACGTACCCCCTATTTTTTTGAGCCTCGTTGCAGGAACAACAAAGTGTTTGTTCCTCGTATTTATATTGTTACCGATAAAAAACTGCTGGCACCTTTGCGGCGATGTTCAAGGCTTTGGAGCTTGGCTTTGACAAGGGAGTCGTTGTCAATAGTTTGCCTGTCATTGCTTTTTGATGCAGATGCATGAATTACTAAGGATAACATGTATTATTTCCACGACTGTCGCCCTGTTCCAGTGGTCTCAAGTGCGAGTGCTCAGCATGAGGTCTCGTGTTCAATTACCGGGTCGGGCAAAGTGTTATTGGGTTTTTCCATTACGAATTTCTCAGTAGCAGCCACGGGGTCTGGATTCCTTCCCGGTTTATAGCATTAGACTCGCCCCCTATTACATGGGACTTAAAAACATAACTGGCGAAATGTGGGTGTACTATTTATACACCTCTGCCTAACCGTTCGGGGATTACAGGCGTGATGTTATAAAATAAATAAATAATAATAAAATTTTATTCAAAAAATATAAAGGTATAACATTAAATATAGTTTTTCTTAAATCTATGTCAAGTGCACCCATATGTTATGATGTTAATTTCACCCCGTAGATAGGTACGTTTTCGTATAATCGATCACACGCTAGCTGAGGCGGTAACATAAGCAAAATAACAAAAAAAATAGGTACTTATATCACTCCGCTTGGTACATAATGCGATGAATCTGTCAGGTTCAGAATGCATTGTTATCCCTATTTGTATCTCCATTGTTTCTTTTCTTATACGTAAATTACGTTCGGCTGCAGGAGGATACAAAGAAACCGATATAATTTGCTTAAAAGAAGAATTTAATTAATAAAAATTATTACAATTAGGTTGGTAAAAACTAGGTTGCGTGACAATTGCTCGATGTCAGAAACAAGAGTGGTTTTACAATGCACTAAATCAACATCCGCCACTGCACTATCTTCGATCCCACGCCCTTGGAATGCTGAGCAGGCGAATCGCACGGTGCCGGCGACGGCGGGCGCAATGCGGTAGGTCATCGTAGGTATTAGTCATGCTCTTAGGATTTTAGGGTTCCGCAAGCACGACATAACATCTCCCTCCACAAGATCGGCAACTATTTGAAGACTCTAGTTGAAAATAGTGTCGATGGCGAAGCTGGATCAATCTCAGTTTTGCAGGCTTCCTTATCCTTAGCCTTAATATCGGTTCCATTAGTGGCTTTCTGTAGTTGGTTCAATCTACGACGACGAAGTGTAACGATGATGGCGAGTACACATGCACCGGATAGTAGAATGTATACCGGTATGGTAGTGTGGTATATAGCTTCTGTGTTCGACGACTGTAGCGTTACAGGTTCTTGTAGAGCGATTTCAGAGTTACTTGAATGCAGACTGCCAAGGTCAATGGTATCTAGTTTTATAGTTTTCACTGGCACATTATACGAATTTTCTTTTCTAATTGGTACGTCCATAATTTTCAATATCTTTCCCTTAGTTTGATCATGACGATTGCTTGCAGTAAATGCTGCGGTTCTTAGTACGCAACCTTTAGGTATGATAGATAAATAGCTCCCTTTCAGCATTCTATAATTATCTTCAGAACAAGTTAAGCGAACTTTCGTAGGTTTAGGAAAGCTTAAAACAAAGTGTTGGTCGTCTAGCTGCTCCATAGCTTCAGAAGACAGGATGACTGATGTAAATTGACAGGATTCATTAATTTTCTGTTGAAGTATAAGCTGCTGGATACAGTCCGATTGTTTGCCATGGTGGTGACTTAAATCATCCTCGCAAAGGTGACCGTGGCTATACTTCGGACATTCTGTCTCCATGTACAATAGATCTTTTTCGTGAACCGCTAAGAAAGGATAAGCTGGAATTAGGACCTTATTGTCATGATTAGGAGCCAAGGATAATTTATATAGGATGTAGTTAGTAGGATAAAGTATCGGAAATTTCATAACTATCACTAATTTATTCCCATTGTAATAATATCCTAGTCTAATTATATCAAAATATTCTCTAAAACTTATGTCTAGAAATTGATCGTTATTATATAACATACCTAATCTATTCATCATGTCCTGAAACATAGCATAGTTGAATATAGAATTATGAATACTTCTAGCTCTTATAAATGCCAATAAATTTTGCAATTTGTCAAGTTCTTTTGACAAATTATCTATATTGTCTCCTAATATCATTAGTAACTGTGCTAAATGAGCATATTTAATGGTATCTGTTTCATATCTACTATTGTTAGCTAAAATAGAATTGATAATTTTCTCGATTTTATATTGGTTTTCTACTATTTTATCTGTAATGTTTGAACTACGTGAAACCCACTGCTTACTTAAACTCATTTGGTGATTAATTTCAGCAACTAAATTATTTTCATTCTGTTTTAAGATTGCAATGGCATTGTCGTATTTTAATGCATCTGTATAATCTAAATTACCTGAAATGCTCTTTATTACTGAACCAAGACCATCTATGAGACCTCTTTTAACACGCTTTACCTCAAGTGTTTCTAACTGTTCCGATATTTCTTCTAATTTAGTACCTAGATATTTAACGTGGAGTTCATGGAGGGGTCGCGACATATTACTCAATTGTAGCGTAAGATTTTGCAATTGCTCGTTAATTGTCTCTAAGCTATTTCGCATATCATCAAGGTTTATAATTTGGAGAAAGGAGTGGAAATGTGAGATAATTCTTGTGGATCCCAGGTTGAAGGGCAAGATACCTGGTCCATCGTTAAGACTGTCTAGTGTTATTTCGTCCGCTCGGGCCAGGGCCAGGGTCAGGACTAGTAGTATTTTCAGTGTCCTGTAACAAACGAGCACTATTAGGCACCCGCTTTAGGCGTGATTTAGGCACGGTGCCTCTTTTCTTTTTAGTATAGATATGAATAGGCAAATCCGCTAATACCGTATCATGAGTATATCTAGCTGCTAACTTTTGCCTATGGCATAAAGGATTCCTAATAAAAACTTGTTGCTCTGGTTCGTAATTTTCTTCAGGTTCACGATTTTTATTAACATTTTCAGTAATTTCAGTGCGGCGATGAAGTGAAGTGTCGTTGAGAATATCGTATACTTTTGACATTCGTCTACGGTGTTCCTGGATATATTGTTGTAAAAGATGTTCTGATAGATTCATATCAAAAGGATCTCGGGGATCAAAATGACCAGTAATTATATCGATTGGCCTGCATTTTGTAAAGCTATGTATCGAGCTATTATATGCCAATATAGCATAAGTTATAAGATTAGCAATTGATTCGTTTCGATGTTCTAATTTTAATATACGCAAATGTTCTAGCAGTGTAGAATTAAGTCGTTCTACCATTCCATTTTCATTGGGTGTATTAGGACAGGTTTTATGATGTTGAACTTTGTGCAATCTAGTAAATTCGGAAAATATTTGATTACTGAATTCCGGACCATTGTCTGTTACAATAGTTAAAGGCACTCCGTGATGAGTAAAAAACTTTAACAAAGCTTGTACGACACTAATTGCTGTAGCATCTCTCAAAAAGTATGCTTGACCATACTTAGAGAATGCATCTACTATTATAAGATATTTATTCATTTCAATACTAAGTAGATCTAAATGTACAACCTCAAAAGGCTTTGTAGGTGGAGGTACTATTTGAAACCTTGGTCTAACTGGATTGCGATCATACTTAGCTTGCCCACATATTTGACAATCATTGATATACTTCGTTACATGCTCTTTCATATTTGGCCAATAGCATCTACGCGATAATGCTAGATAACACTCATTGATACCTCTATGATTGGTTTTACCTTCATGATATTTCTTTATAATTTCCTGTTGCTTGAAATAATCTTTAACATTTTCTACCTCGGTTTTGGTGAGTACTAATTTCATTGCGGAATTTTTAAAGTATTTTTGAATTATAGGTATTATAGTATACATTTCTAATGTAGGATTGATTAAAATACCGGTCTTTACTTTTGGATTTACGTATTCTTTAATTGTGCTAATTATGTCTTGTTCTAAATTAGATTTTGAAATTTGTATGACAGTTCTAGTATGTGTTTCAAATGGTTTAGAAACACTAGGCCTACTTTTTATGTCTCCTACAACATTAAGATATATTTGCTGATTAAACTTATTAAGGGGGTCGTCGGAAATAGGGATTTCTAATATTGGACTTTCTAAATCACTATGGGCACTCAAAGTTCTAGAATCCGCGCTTTCAGTTCTAGAATCTGAGTCTGAAGGTGCACCTTGTGACGTGTTAACTACTATCGAACTAGTCTCTTCATGATGAATTTCTATTCGTGACAAAGCATCTGCATTAGTGTTATGCTTTCCTTGCTTATAGACCACTGTGAAATCAAATTCGCTTAGCCGTAGTCTCCAACGGGTTAAACGAGAATTCGGCTCTTTAATACTCATCACCCATTGCAAAGGACGATGGTCGGTCACTATTTTAAATTTACGCCCAAATAAATATGGCCTGAAATACTTGGTTGCCCAGACTATAGCCAATAACTCCTTTTCAATAGTGCTATAGTTTATTTCACTAGAGTTAAGCGTACGCGAGGCATAAGCTATAGGTTTATCAGAGCCAATAGACCCTTGTGAAAGTACTGCTCCAATTGCCAAATTTGAAGCGTCCGTAGTTAGTATAAATTCTTTTTTAAAATCAGGGTATTGAAGAATTGGATCATTGACCAGAAGGGTCTTACATTTTTCAAAGCATTCGACATAATTTTGATCAAGTGTAATTTTACAGCCTTTCTTTAAGCATTGGGTTAAGGGTTTGGTTATTTTAGCAAAATCGGGAATAAATTTTCTATAATAACCAAGAAGTCCTAAAAACCTTTTAATTTCGGTAGGGGTTTTAGGTAAGGGGTATTTCTGTATTGCTGAGATTTTATCTGGATTTGGCTTTATTCCATCTTTGCCTATAATATGTCCTAGATATGCTGTTTCTAATTTAAGGAACTCAGATTTGTCCATTTGTATCTTAAAGTTTGATTCGCGTAGTCTTTTAAAAACTTTTTCTAAGTTGACTATGTGCTCTTGCAATGATGTACTAAAAACTATTATATCATCTAGGTATACTAGACAAATGGTATTCTGTAGTTCTCGCAACACGTTATCCATTACTCTTTGAAATGTGGATGGACTATTTTTAAGTCCCATAGGCATTCTTAGAAACTCGAAATGCCCGTGTTCTACATTAAATGCTGTTTTTGTAATATCTTTGGGGTCCATTTCAACTTGATAAAATCCACTAGCTAAGTCTAGCGTAGTAAAATACTGGCAGTTACCCAATTTGTCTAAGACGTCAGCTATATTGGGGATTGGGTATTTATCATCTATTGTTTTCTCATTAAGCTTCCTGAAATCTACTACAATACGCCACTTCGCCTTTCCTGAAGCGTCAGCTTTCTTAGCTACTACCCAAATAGGAGAACTCCAAGCAGAATTTGAAGGTCTAATTATACCTTGTTCTAACATTTTACCTATCTGTTCTTGTACTTCCTGTCTATGAATATATGGATATCTATAACTCTTTGTATAGACTGGAGCCTCATCTGTAGTTTTAATTGAGTGTTTGATTTGATTTGTGAATGTTAATTGTTCACCTTCAATATAAAATACGTCTGCATATTGCGAGCATAATGATTCTAAATTAATGCGCTCCTCTTCATTTAAGTGGTCAGTACGAAGGCGCGATAGTACGTCTTGTACGCGTTGTTTTTGCTGTTTAGTGCGCGTGCACTCGACATTATGAACTTCTGCGGCCACTGCATGATCCATTGAAAAGATTATGTCATTTTTACTTGGATTCTGTATTTCTAATATACCCCTATTCTGTTTAACGGTGGTAAGGCATTCACGTATGATACAATTACAAATAGATTGTTCAGGAATATAAGCTTCTCCATCGTGGACGTTAATCGGAACCTTTACTAACTTAGATGAACCTGCTGGAATAATATTCTCATATAAATTAGTATTACGTGAATCATAAATTCTAATAGGGTTTGAAGCGAACTTTGTTGTAAATAATTTATTTTTATAATCTATTGTAGCTTCCCATTTTTCTAACAGATCTGTACCAATTAGTCCATCAAAGTAATCGTGGAACTTATAGATATCAAATGAAACTGTACTTGAATCATTAAATTCATTAAAAATAGGTAAATTAATTGAATAATTGTTTCTAGTTTTAGCATGAACACTGTGCACTTCGAATGGAGAATAATTTAATGGAAAATCACCAAAGTATTTTTCGACAGCATTAGGACATAGAAATGATTGATTCGCACCTGTATCTATTAAAAGCTTAAGAGGAGGTGACGCGATTTGAACGTATGGAAGGTACCGTTGCGTTTGGAGATTTATTTCTATTTTAATTTGTCGGATTTCGGAGTTTTCTGAAAATCCGACTCCTCCGATTCTTTGGCGTCCTCTTTTATGCTTCCGGACGGTTGGGGATATTCTACACATTCCTGAGGGGATGGTTGAAACTCATAGTAATCGTAATAAGTTCCATCATAATCGGTAAAGTAATCATCGAACGAAGGATCATTATAACAATCACTAAAATGCATCTCCCGACTTTTGAAATAATTATTGGGTGGAGGATTACCTGATTTGCTCCAATCATGCTTAGAAAAAGCGTTATTAGGTGGTAATTGTCTGCTCACAAAATGGCTAACACCACTCATTGGGCGTGGTTGCGCTAGGCCACTAGGCTGGTTAGGAGAGTGCTGCTGGACTGCTTGAAATGGGTTATTCTGACGGTTATAGTTCGGTGGGGGTGCCCTGAACACTAGCTGAGTTCGGGTCGGACCAAACTGGCGAGGTTGGAAATAATTCGGTTTCCACTGCGATGGTTGTTGAGCTGGAAATTGGAATCGTGAAGGTCCTGGCATGCTATAATTATTAGGCCTTGGATCAGGCATATTGAACGGCTGAGAGGGCATTTTAAAATGATTACCGGGTTGGTTATTGCTATTAATTCTTTTATCGGGTAAACGGTCATTACGATTTTGCAGATACATGGTATTCGTTTCTTCATGAACAAATTCTAGTGCTTGTTCTATACTTTGAGGGCGCATACAACGTACACGTGATCCTACAGGATCTTTTAATCCGCGCACAAACGCCTGGAGTGTTAATTTCTTATATAAATCCCTTTTAGCGTCTACAGTAGTTTTTAAGGCGTCGTGTAAAGAAACATAAGTCATTATTGTACTAAAAAGATTTTGACAGCGCTCATAGAATTCTTGCGAAGTGTTAGAGCCCTGTGTTAAAAGAGATAAATCGCTATAAAGAGCGGTCTCGTCCCTGTGGTCAGCAAAATTATTTATTAATGCCCTGCGGATGCCATCCCAATCACTTGCTATACCATTCGAGTTGATTAAGCGAGCAGCAGATCCTACAATTTTATTTAATATACCATTAATAAGTGCAGAGTTAATTAATACGGATCCACCTTGCACATTATAATATTCTTTAACTAAATGATCACACAATTCAATAAACCTAGTCAGCACATTCGGGTTCCCGTCAAACTCGGGTACTAACCGTAATGCTTTATAAACCGTATCTAAATCTAAAGACATTTTTCCAGAAGACGATTCTGTGTCCTCGTATAATTTATCTAAATTAATACCTCTACTAGAGTCTATTACTAATTCTCTACTACTTCTAACTATCCTAGTATTCCTGGATTTTCGTGGAAAGAAAATGTTGGAAAGTTATATTAGTACGGGCTAGGAGTAAGCGGTCACTAGAAATAATCTAATGTACTTACATGAACATTATATCAGCCCCTTTGCGTAATCAATGTCTGGATTCCTCGAAACAGCACGACGTGTAGATTCTGGATACTCTGGAACGACTGGATAGCCGTACGGACGGCTTAACGATTACGGAAATCTTCCTTACGCGAAACCGACCGCGAGTATCCTACCGACTGCGCCAATTACGTTCGGCTGCAGGAGGATACAAAGAAACCGATATAATTTGCTTAAAAGAAGAATTTAATTAATAAAAATTATTACAATTAGGTTGGTAAAAACTAGGTTGCGTGACAATTGCTCGATGTCAGAAACAAGAGTGGTTTTACAATGCACTAAATCAACATCCGCCACTGCACTATCTTCGATCCCACGCCCTTGGAATGCTGAGCAGGCGAATCGCACGGTGCCGGCGACGGCGGGCGCAATGCGGTAGGTCATCGTAGGTATTAGTCATGCTCTTAGGATTTTAGGGTTCCGCAAGCACGACATAACACGTAACAAAATATTTATTTTTCTCTTACGGAAAATATCTGTTAGTGCACTATCAATTTACAGGTGAAAGCTTTTGGTCTATGAGAACCTTTAGTATGGCCATAATCGTAATATTTGCTTTCTTATGTCAAAGAACTGGGCAGACAGGCTGCAAAGAATGAGCATCAATGATCGATTTAACTTGCTTATCGTAATCGTAAATATTTCTTGTCTTTCTCCTTTCTAGCTTGTCTTCTTTTTCCTTGCTTCTCTCGTACTCGTCATCTCAGCAGTTACCTCTATTCTAGCCATATCATCCTTCACACAGTCCATCTATCGTTTCTTTGGTCTTCCTCTACTCATATATCCATCCAAATTCATACTCAAAACTTTCCTCATGACATTTTCCTCATTATTCCGCATCACATGTCCGCCCGCACATGAATGTATATTATCATCAAGGCCAATAAATAAAAATCCCGATCCAACCGATATTGGGTACCCTCGGAGCTTTTCTGCGAAATATTGCTCAATTTGTCAGCCAACCCTCCACTTTAACACACGCTTTATTTGCTTTCTTCTACACAAATCGTGTTATACGAATACAACCATCTATATATTGTCACGGAATAAATAATAGCTATTGTTCACACACAAACTCAAGCTTATTTAAGGAGTATAAAAAAACTGCTGCACCTGGTAAGACTGGAAGCTGACCTCAACATAGTCGGAAAAGGCTGGACAGATGATGATGTTGGTAGAGGAATCAGGGACGGAACGCTTGTTAACAATATAGAGCAGATTGTGGACGATTTTGGGAATTGATCTTTAAAATGGGGGATCCTTGATGGGTATTTTATGATATACTTGCCTTTCTATTATAGTATTACGAAAATAAGATCGTACGAGCCTTAATTATCACGCTAGCTTACTGCCTTTAGAATACCTATACTAATTATGAAAAGAGGTTACCGCACGAGTTTTATTTCAACGTCATTTTGAATTTATATTTATTTATTTATTAATAGGTTCACCAACAGCTTCTATGTACAACAGTTTTACAGTCCTGGATTTACACAGTCACCAGTTACTAGTCAACCAGCATGCACATAAATAAGTTATAACATAAGAAAACATAAAATTAAAATAAAACGAGTCGCTCTAGAAATTAAATACAACGGTAAACTGGAGTTTACCGTCAGCTTACCAAATATAAAATTAGAGAAAATTAAAAATTATATCGATGAATATGGTAAATACTTATTTTTTTTTGAGAATTGTTAATTTTCTTTTTATACGTGGCAGTTAAACAGCTGTTTAAAATTAAAAATTCGGTTTATTGAGACCATACAACCACCAAATTCACTAGGAAGTTATTATTATATTTTCGTGACAATTCAACGAAGCTTTCTGGCTGCCGAAAAGTTTCACGGATCGGCTTGCTTGCTATAATCTGATAAAATCCAAGCTCTAGCCTCAAGCCTCTATAAAAACATTCTGAAATACAAGTTTATTTTAAACGAAGTATCCATACAGATAAAAAACTTTTTTGCAAAAAAAAACCGACTTCCAAAAAAAAAACACTAAAAAAGTGGGAAATAACTTTACTTTCGGAAGTCGGTGACTATTGTTTGTTTCATTGACGTTTTTGCCACCGACTTCCGAAAGTAAAGTTATTTCCCACTTTTTTAGTGTTTTTTTTTTGGAAGTCGGTTTTTTTTTGCAAAAAAGTTTTTATTTTACCCTTTTTAGTTATCGCATCACACACAAATCCTTGTCAAGTATCAATTTCGCAATTTCTTTTACTTGGATGACATATTGTTTCCAGCTATTTTGATTTCAAAACCAAACTACTGAACCGATTTCGATGAAATTTCTATGGGACCAATCGGAAAGTAGATCCATTCAGATAAAAGAAGAATTTTTCAAATCGGTTCATAAATGACGAAGATATGAGGTAACAAACACAAAAATTTCCAGCTATTTTGATTTCAAAACCAAACTGCTGAACCGATTTTGATGAAATTTCTATGGGACCAATCGGGAAGTAGATCCATTCAGATAAAAGAAAAATTTTTCAAATCGGTTCATAAATGACGGAGATATGAGGTAACAAACACAAAAAAAAAAAAAAAAAAAAAAAAAAAAAACATACAACCGAATTGAGAACCTCCTCCTTTTTTAGAAGTCGGTTAATAAAATTGAAGTGTCTGTTGTTATTTCAAAATAACAGCTTTTTACTGAGTGCGAAAGTATATGCGGTACTTTTAACAAAAATAAACAATATTTTTAATTTTAGTCTTATGTCGATGTCGGTCTGACGTGACGGTCTGTCTGTCTGTCTGTTTGCTCCGGCTAATCTCCGAAACGGCTGGACTGATTTTGACGAGACTTTTACTGTCAGATAGCTGATGTTATAGGGAGTAATTTTAGTAATTGACTTTTATTTTAGGAAAAAAATAGGGTTCCGTGTAAAAAAATAATACCATTGAAATTATTAACAAAATCCGATTCAAATAGGGTAGTTCGATGTATTTTTATAATAACTTCACGCGGCCGAAGGTCGGGCAACAGCTAGTACTGAATAAGTGAAGTCAAATTCACTACCAGAAAACAAATTTTGAGGACATATTTTTTCATTTTATTGGAGGGACGAGCTGGACAGAACCAACGATCAGTAGTCCACATTAGCCCTGGATCGAAGCATTTGGAAATCATGGGGATAGGCCTTTGCCCAGCCGAGCGATTACAAAGGCTCACAGTAACAGTAGTTCATGCGGTCAGATGGTGAAACGGTCTCTCGTTAATCTCACGATGCATTGGCTTGTACATATGTAATCCGTTGATGCCTAACACACGTACACCACCTATATCTTTGTCGATAAAATTGATCGACAGGGGTGTTGGCAGACGATCAACTGTTCATCGATACTACTATTAGGGCTAATACTCACTAGAGGCTTAACACTTTCGGTGCTAATCACCCAGCATATGGGTCGAAAAATAATTCGTTCGTGTGCGCACAACCCGCCTCTCAAGTCGTCGCTAAACCTAACTATAACGACTTTGGCATACAAGTACGTTGATAAGATCTCAATAGGAATACGGGACTCCTATTTGGAATCCTTTCTACCACAAATACAACATTTTTACGTAGGTACTGTGAATTATAAATGTTATCATTCGAGAATTCCCTACACAAAACTTTACTACGGCAATATAATGTTTTAAGTCTCGGCGTTTACTTCTGGTGGCCATGATGCTGCATGGTTTGTGTAACAATAAATTCGACTGTATTGAAATTACAAATAAATTACGCTATACAGTGCCTAGAACTGTTCATCAGACGGGCAGCCCGCGTGCCCCGGCTGTTCCATATGGATTCAAGCATGGCCAACGCCGGGGCACGAGTGCCTCTTTGTCAACTTGTGGAAACCTATTAACACAAACTTCATGGACATCGATATCTTATCTTTTTAACCGACTTCTAAAAAAGGAGGAGGTTCTCAATTCGGTTGTATGTTTTTTTTTTTTTTTTTTTTTGTGTTTGTTACCTCATATCTCCGTCATTTATGAACTGATTTGAAAAATTCTTGTTTTATCTGAATGGATCTACTTCCCGATTGGTCCCATAGAAATTTCATCAAAATCGGTTCAGCAGTTTGGTTTTGAAATCAAAATAGCTGGAAATTTTTGTGTTTGTTACCTCATATCTTCGTCCTTTATGAACCGATTTGAAAAATTCTTCTTTTATCTGAATGGATCTACTTTCCGATTGGTCCCATAGAAATTTCATCGAAATCGGTTCAGTAGTTTGGTTTTGAAATCAAAATAGCTGGAAACAATCTGTCATCCAAGTAAAAGAAATTGCAAAATTGATACTTGACAAGGATTTGTGTGTGATGCGATAACTAAAAAGGGTAAAATAAAAACTTTTTTGCAAAAAAAAACCGACTTCCAAAAAAAACACTAAAAAAGTGGGAAATAACTTTACTTTCGGAAGTCGGTGGCAAAAAAGTCAATGAAACAAACAATAGTCACCGACTTCCGAAAGTAAAGTTATTTCCCACTTTTTTAGTGTTTTTTTTGGAAGTCGGTTTTTTTTTGCAAAAAAGTTTTTTCTAGTAACAAATTTAAAACACGGGCTATAAGTATTCTTTCACCATAATCATAATTCAAATGTTGTAAGACAAAATTATCAACACGTTTCCGTTTCTTATTTGTTCATTTATAAACCCGTGGACAATGGTGTGGGTTATATTATGTTTACCTATTTATGTAACTACTCATAATTTTAAACTTGAACATGTAACTGTTTTTTTTTGTCCCTAATAAAATAAAATTAAATAAAGTAAAAATGTTTTATCTTAGCAGCGAAAATCTTAAACTTCCCAGAGTTGAATTGGTATAATTATTGGGTATCTTCTATTTTTATCATCAGCTTACAGAATTTTATGCCTTTCCAATCGCACGCCACTTGGCTCGATTCTTGGAAACTAGCTCCGCTTGAATGAAGATTTAACGGTCGTGCAGGACTGTTTTATAGGAAATTGTATACAGCTGCCAGTCTGATCCTGAAAAGAAATGCATTTCAAATCATAAGTTTTCTTAGAACTCTCGTCTCTCTTATGTAGTTCTGCAATTTTCTTCTTCAACAATACGAGTAGTTTATGAATGAATTAATCTTAACAGAATTATACCAAGTATCAAAACATACTTTTTTTCTTTTATTACCTCCTTTTCTACCAACAATTATAATTTATACCGAAGTTAAACGGTGAAGTTTCGGGTTAAATGTAGGTAATTACGTGAATAAATTTCATTCTGACGTAAAATTAAGCAAACTCAAAGTTATTTTGTAGGTTAATAGCATGTAAGGTGCAATTAACATATTATATTGCTGATTTATTTTAAACACAGGGTGAGCTATACGCTGTGTGGTGTGGTTTAATATTGGGGCTACCGCAGGGTAAATAAAAGCCTCGCGTAGAAAGAGGGCCGATAATGACCCCCTTTTGCCCCTCATAAAATAGCCTGCTGGCTATGGACTTGGGGAAATCCTTTGAATAAGCAAATTGGCCCGAGTTTCCGCGTGAGAATGCAATTGTATCGCCACAGGAGTCAGAAGTGACGAGGAGGAACACCGTCCGACCCCTCGAAGATATTCATTGAGGACTCTCAGGAGGAGGTCTCAAGCATAATTTTATGTTCGTTGACTCGTTCGTGACTTCCGCGTAATTCGCGTAAAGCGACACACGCTTACGCCACCGTGCACCGGTTTCCGTCCATCTTGCAGCTACACGTCGCGTCACGACGTCAACCACTTCTTTTTAAATCGTTTTCTCCGTAGTCTCCGTGTGTCGCTTGAGCGTGTAACTCGTGGCCAAGACTTTACTAACATCAAATTGTTTTGAAAATAATGTAGACGGAGACAATAGTCAGTACGAGAGCTCGAGTAGCGCCTATACCAGTCGAGGGGTAGGGTCCTTAATTTATTATTTACCAAGTAGAATTAGGAACTTTATTTATTTGTAATCAAGGAATAATATAGACTTTATATATTTTTATATTGGTCATTGAGACTACTAAACATCGTGAGACCCGATAAGCAAAGATTGATATTCAATAAACAATCTTGAGACTTTTCAAGAAGTCGCCGGGATTTACCTCGAAGCCGTAGGAACTCAAATATTTGCACTACTTTTTGTTACAGCTTCTATTTATCATAGTTTACTGGGGTTTTTGACAAAAGCCCTTTGAAAGGTTTAGGGCGGCGTCTCGTAAAATTGTACCTTAGATTTATAAATTAATCATGTACAATTATGGATACTTATTTTCTTTCGGCATAAATAGTCAAAAGTAAATAGTTCGGTAATTTATGCTATTTAGACTAGTCGAGTTTTTAAAAACTCGACTACAACCCCATATAATACTTAAACCAAAGAAGTACTAACAAGTTTTCGTTTAAATTAATAGTTAGTTAGTTTATTATCTTGTAGAGGGTGTTATAAATGTACTAGGACTTCATGTTCCTATATCATATTTTCCCTTATAATTCCACAATAATACACGGCGTGCTTTTGGGAACTAACGCCGTCATGCCTGATTAACTTACAAGATACTTACATAAGTTAACATCACGCCTATAAAACTAGAAAGCCTTAAACTCTTGTAGCAGAAATTGAATGTTCATTTTACTAATAGATTAATGCTTTCATGAGAAGTTACTCGGTTCTTGTAATCAAATACGCTTCAATAAGTTTCAATGATTGAACAGAATACCAGATGGTCGCATTTATATGAAACTTTAGCTTTTAGCTTCTTTCTTTTGTTCCTTAGTCTAGTGGTCTGGACTACACAGTTTTACTACAAAATAAATGGGTACTTATATAATTATGAGAGGAGATCCTAGCTAATAATGACAGCCACACGAGTCTTGCCAAGATCGATCCGCGGATGGGGGACCATTTATTACCAAGTTTCCTCCGTGCCTCGGAAAACACGCTAAGCCGTTGGTCCCGGCTGTCACTTGTAGATTTTTTAAAGTCGTTACAGTTAGTCAGTGGCAGTCACGTGACTGAAACGTGCATGAATGGCTATGAACACGTCTTGCGAACTGTTCTTAAAATGCATGCGACTCGCACTGTTCGTGCATGTGTGGATGTGCCTTTCGACGCATGCAGAAACTGTGATAAGTCAATTATATTCCACTTATCTTAATTACCTCAAGTTGGAAAAATCACTACTTGAGCAAATAAATCAAAAAAAAAACCTTTTTTGCAAAAAAAAGACCGACTTAAAAAAACACAAAAAATGAACTACAGGTCTACAGTTCTCATAAAGATGCATGAAATGAGCCCAAACACGGTATAGCTGTAAACTGTTGAGGAACTCTTGCAACTAAATAAAAATAAAATAAATATCGCTGGACATTACACACAGCGCCATCTAGTGCCACACTAAGCAACGAGGCTTGTGTCGTGGACACCAGATAGTTGATATACTACATAGATACTTTTTGTTTGTAAATACATACTTATTATACATGTATACATCCATGACTCGGAAACAAATGTCGATGCTTATCACACAAACACTTGCTCCTACCGGGATTCGAACCCGGAACCCTATGAACGTAAGGCAGCCTCACTACCGCTGCGCCATTCGGGTTGTCAAACTGTCTTCCCTCTATCGTCAGACCTTCGATGACAGCCATACTCCAGCTTGGTTTAATGTTCTCATAAAGGTGCATAAAACGAGCCCAAACACGGCACAGCTGCTGTAAACTGTTGAGGACCTCTTGCAACTGCCTTCCATCTCCAACATCAGATAAAATCCAGATCTCTATTATGTTGTATTGTCATCAGAACTACATATATGTGTCAAATTAAAACAGAATCGGTTCACAACTGAAAGGTTCAGTAGGAAAAAAAATCAATAAACCCCTGGTTTTCAACCCATATCGGTGGATTTTATTTTTCAATTTTAAACGGAACCAATTTTGACATATATGTTCTCTAATAAAAAAAAGAATCATTCAAATCGGACTTCCCTGTAAAAAGTTACGCGTTGTCATACATAGTAAAATAAAATATACATAATTATGTCGAATTGAGAACCTCCTCCTTTGTTTTTCGTCGGTTAAAAACAATATCAAAACAACTCTCTGAAGCTGACGTTCAAAGCGGAAATACAAACACAATATATTTTGCATACCTCCGTTATCAAAACTTCAGCATGTCTACGCCGTAGCTCCGTAGCGGCAGTCGTAGCAGCGTAGCTGCGTAGGCCAGACGTTTTGCACGCCCCGACACTGCGCGAAGTGTTACAAACTTTTCGTGTTCAAGATAATTCAGTTTTTTAATCATGTGGTTTATTTTAGTTCATTAAGTACACTGTCGTTATTTTGATAAAAGTTTAGAGTTTGATTAAAATTAAACTTTGTGTAAAGTATTTTTGGTCTTAAAGTTTTAATGAACTTTGATATAATTAAAAGTTTCTTCTCTTACAAAAATAATAAGCAAATAGTTCTGTGTGTGTGAAAAGTGCATCTACAATCTTAAACAAAAAAAGTTTTCAACTAAACAAAACCTTTTTCCACCTGCTTTAAAACTAACATGTGAGCGAAAATGCCGAAAATGATACACAACTACGATTATGAGGAAGAACTTCCTCTACTCACGACCTCAGAGATCGACAAGAAATTCTGGGACTACTTCGATGGAGCTAGTACAGCCAGTTCGAACATCACGGAGACTGTTCTTCGTGATCAGGGTCCAGTGCTGGTGATCTATGGCATCTTGTTGGCTGTGGGAGGAGTAGGCAATGTAGCTGTTTTGGTCAGCCTGGCCAGGTCGAGGAGGAGGAAGTCGAGGGTCGATCTGATGATGACCCATCTGGCGATTGCTGATGTCTGTGTTACTCTTGGAGTTATACCGCTGGAGGTAAGGTTCTATGAGGGATTTTACAAAGTCAACTGTCATTTAATTTTTTTGTCGTTGTGCGTTTTTTTTTAAACTACTGGTAAGTTGCAGTTAAGTAACTGGGAACCTTGTAGTTACGGAGATACTGAAGATAAAAGTACAATTTTTTGTGTTTATTTTTTACCTAAAACTAATTTGTAATTTAACTTTACTTTAACCTCTAGAGCCCCGCTGGCACAAAAACGTGCCAGTAAACAAGTATTACCGTTGAGCCCCGCTGGCACAAATTTGTGCCACCAAACCCCGACCGAATTAAAACTACAACAATACAGAATGAATGAATTAATACAGTACAGCGGGGCTCAACGGTAATACTTGTTTACTGGCACGTTTTTGTGCCAGCGGGGCTCTAGAGGATTCCGAGAAACTATTATTGCTTGTGTACTACTGCTAAGGAAAGCAGTGATTTTTTCGTAATAAATTGAGTCATTTCCCAGCAATAACTGTTTTTGCAGCTATATGATGGGTCTTTGTACAGGCTGTATTTTTACAAAATGTATTGTTTTAATTGACACGGTCAAAACAAATGCGCTATAAATCAAATCATAAAATGTATTTACTTTGCAAACATGGTTAATAATGTTTTACATGAATGTTTTCATAATTGGTGTAGTGTCATGTACAGGTAACCAAAACTTACGTCTGATCACTGTAAGGACTATTCCTGATTGAAAACTTTTTCTTCCTTGGTCCTTTTTTTCTTTAATTCTATTGGTTGAAAAAGGGTGGTGAAACATCTTTGATCATTAACAGTGTGTTTGTCGCGATACGTATGTGTTTGGTAATGAAAGTAGACTCTGACCGCTGTTAATGTTCCAAAGGAGGTCTGTAGACAAAGTTATTATTATTTTTCGTTTCAAAGCAAAGTAGAAGTTTTCGTTTGTTTGCTTTTTTCTTGTCATAAAACAAATGTTTCTTTTTATTAGGGGAGGACACTGGCTCCTGCAACACAGTTTTAACTATCACAGGAGTCAGGGAATTCCATTGCATATGTGTACAATGTTTCATGTCAATAAATATTTTTTTCTTATTTTTTATTTTAATTTTTTAAAGTGATAACGCCTTTCAAAGCGTGTCGGATTTTTAAAGCTTTTTCTACGGATACATTAAGGTAACTTAAGTCAGTTCTATACATTTTTGTCCTTTACTTCATCCTCAGATAGAATGAAAGTGACATTTTGCCCTCAGGACGTGTTTTCACGTAATGTTATTCTTATATCTTATTGCACAAAAAATAAAAGATATACACACAAATTGCTATATATAGCTTATGTACAACGGCGTTAATAAATATTACTTTCGAAACTTGGCGGCTGGTTTTAGAAAGTTTTTTGCGTAAACTTCATGAACTGTACTGTGTATCCATTTAATATTGTATTTCCCAACTTGGGTTGTTAAATAAAGGACATAGAAAATAAACAATGTTCTGAGGGGGTATGTTTACCCCCTCAGAACATTGTTTATTTTCTATGTCCTTTATTAAAAAAAAAACCAAGATAAAATCTGGGTAACGAGAAAAAAATCCTTTGAATGTTGGAATTCAATAAGTTAAGCAAAACTTTAAATTTTCTAAAATCTTGGTTTCGTATAGCTAACCAGCTTGCGAAGTTAAATAAAACTTTTCTACCCCGCTCCTAAAAGAATCATAACCAGAGATCGGAATAGATAGAGCTTACTTGCCTAAACTTCAAGGAAGTAAGTAACGAGTGGATAATACCACCCTCTAAGGCCCGGCGCCCATTATCGGCATCGGTACGACTGAGGATTTTAGGTGGCAAATAGCAATATACTATAACATAATGGCAATAAAGTAGAAATTTCCGTTGATATGTGGTCGTAATAACAAAAATACTGCTTCGGCATGCTTGAGGCTGGTGTATCGGCAGCCTTGAGAATGCTTCGGCATCCTTCGGCAACCTTCGGTACGCCGCCGGCGCCGAGGCAACACTGGGGGGATAGTTTGCCCTGCGGGGCGACCTGACAACTGACGACCCTGATAGGACGTTGCGGCATCCTTAAGGACGCCTCGTCATCCCTAAGAACGTTGCAGCATGCCAAAGCATAATTGCCGATAGTGTGCGCTTGGATGTAGGATGCCGAAGGATCCTTTTCCTTGCCGATGCCGATAATGGGCGCCGGGCCTAAAACAGCTTTATAAAATTATTCCGGGATTGTATACGGAGTTATTATCTACATGTTACTTACTTCCGCGAAGTTTAGGCAAATATACTCTACCTATTCCGATCTATGATCATAACATAACATCGTGCCTGTAATACCCGAAGGGTTTGGCAGAAGTGTACCTAATATTACAGCCACATTTCGTTAGTTATGTTTTCCAAGTTCCATGTAATAAGGGGCTCGCCTACTGCCATAGACCGGGCACAAATCCAGACTCCATGGCTGCTACTGAGAAATTCATAATGTAAAAACCCAATAATACTTTGCCCGACCCGGGAATCGAACCCAGGACTTTATGCTCAGCAGTTGCGATTTTCTTTATATACATACGAGAAAAAGGTAAGTAAAGAAATAAAAATATTGTTTAACAGCACCATTTTTAAACGGTATACTCGTATAAGCTTCGGTTATCAACCTAGTATTGTCTTTTTTATATTAAGTCTGTTTCTAGTTACAAAGAGTTCAAACGTGTAAATACTTTTTATTTTTGCCTCGAAGCCAAAAAGGATAATAACGCTTATGTGGGAATTAGTTTCTTTTCGAACAAATGTAAAGAAAAGAATAACAATATATTTGTTACCAACTGGTGACAAGACGTACTTTTGTAAATAAAAGTAATTCCATTTGTTCGCTGAAATAATTGGGTACACATTCTGAGATGTGAAATTACTTCTCGATAAAATGTTGTGAAAAGACTTAATTTTTTTTCGTTCTGTTTATCCTACGATCTTTCTAAAGAATTCACACTTAAAATTTACTTCAAACACTTAAATAAAAACTTACATTAAAATAACTGATAATTTTATTTCCTTAGAACTAATATTTACTTTGATAAAAATAAAATTAGAACGAAATACTAGAAATAAGATTTTTCTGTTTATTAAATTCGGCATTAGGTGATTTTCCTTCTCAGTTTGTAAAGACACTTAACTTTATTCGGTGGACAGATGAATACGAGTAAAAAGAAATGGTTTCATTCGACTTTTGTGAGGTTTTTTCAATTGTGATTTGATTATTAATAAAATCAATCCCTAATTAGCCTTTTCATTACAGTTGTAGCACTGTAAAATGTTGAAAAAAGGTACGTTTTGCGAAATGTGCATTTTGAGAAAGGTACGTTTTGCGTATGTATGGGGAGAGCATTTTGCGAAAGGTCCATTCTGCGACTGAACCCTTAAAAACAATTGAACAATACTTAGTTTTTTATATACCAAACATCTATGTGGGTACTCAATGTATAAATATGTTTTTTATTCAGTTTGTTCTATCTAGAGAACTCAACGATCTAAACATATTATTTTGGCCGATCCAATTACACATATCCACTGTGGCCAGATGGGGGGTATAATCGACCCATCTCGGACACAATGCGAGTGTAGAGCTCCAACATAGGATATGCCACACCTTCTCTCCTGTCCATCGTACACACCTACTTGCACCCTCCAGGACTTGTATCAGGCAAACGATAGAGTTTTCCAAATTGCTACGTACTGTATAATGAGAGAGAGAAGAGCTATATATAATGTCTAGCGCCATCTCTTTCCCACACTGGAATAATACTAAAACATTCCTGCTATAAGATAACCCACATGGTCGGACAAAATCCAAGTCGATTATAGTCGATAATCGATTCGAGAAAATGAAGAACGCTCTAAATTAATCACTTTTAATAAATTAATTCAACGTTTCGCTAAGTTTAAACGCTTTACATTCAAATATCTTCCTATATACTTAAAAGCTAAGCGTCTCCTAATCCCAAAGTATCACACCGAAGCCGCCTGCCGCTTTAAATAAAGTAGAAATTTATGTTTGGCCTTAATTAATCTTTTCTTAATTACAAGAAGCCCAGCAAGCCTTTAGTGTAAGCGGGTATTAGAAACATCGTATACAGTTCATGATCTGTTTTTCCTGGAACTAGAACCTTTCTACAAACTACAAGTATAAAATTAAAGCCCATTTAGACGGAGAGAGTTTCTCGTGTCGAAGATACGATTATCGAAAGAATATAAAAAAGTTTATTCGTGTAAACATTCATGATTGTCACCCTCCTCAGTGTTAGACCTTGTGTTGCCATCTGGAATTGTGCTGAACCGAGGCCCTTTTGGCATTAATAGTTTTGTTTAATTTCAAGGTGTTTCTGTTGTTTTATAATGCCCATAAACACATTTTTATATGATTGTGTTCGGGAAAACACTGCTCGACATGGCTTGAATTATGTTGAGCCGATCCGAACATAATTTAGCGAAGGTAGGTGCCGAACGTTTTAGTTTGCCGATCGGTAGGGACCGAATACAGAGAATAGACTTAAAAATAGAAAATAGCATCAAACTTAAACTGTCAGCATTTATGTCAACATTCTATTTATTAAATCATCAAAATATTTACCTTATTTACAAAGTAATATTAGATCTAAAATTAAAATAAAATATGTACAATTACGGGGCGTCAAAAAATTCTTCATCGCTGTCAACAGGAAAAGTGCCCAGAAGGCTGGCAATTAGAGGCACTTTTGAATGTACACACTGTCACTTTTCAAAAACCAAAGGGATGAAGCAACAGTCCCATTCACAAGGCATAAAATAACTTGTGGAAGTACTGTAGTTGCCCATTCCAAGGCGCAGATCTCTATGGAGTCAAGAAGAAAAACGGGCAAGAAATTCCATGGAACCTTCAGACGTTACTTATTTGTGTAGTAATTGCTTTAGGCCCGCTTTGTTATTCAACAAATACTTACTACCCAATCAAATACTGGACAAGTCCACTCAAATCTGTGTGGTTCTATCTTCAAAAGACCATCGCAGACACTAATCTGCATGGTCTTTGTATGACTTGAACAATTTCTGGACTTTAAAAGAGATAGTGACCTCGGAGTTTGTTTCGGCTGTTTCTTCTCACAGTAGTCAGGTAGGAAACACCAGCCCCAACTAGTTTAAAAACATAGAATGTGATCAATTTACAAAAATAAATATTATTTAAATGTGCCGATCCACAAACAAGTGTATAGCGTCCCTAAGAATAGAGGACACTTCCGGAATAGCTAAGGGTTTCCTTTCTCCAAAAAGGTCGCACCGAAAAAACTTTTATTACATAATGTAGATTTACGAGAGACGGTCGAGTCGTTAAAGTTCTGGAGCTATGCGTGTTTGTCGGTGGTCATCGTAAAGTTAAGTACACAAATAAACAACAAACACATTTGTAAGCCCACACAACTCATTAGGGTGAAATACTGAAATGTACTGAAATTATTTCTTGCATGTGTGTTTTGATAGAGCGGACATGCACAATTTTGATCCCTAACAACTTCGATATTGATATACGAATGCTACCTGACAAGCGCGCGTGTGACACGAGACAGACCGACTTGTTACTAAGTAGTAGCAAGTATTGGAGTATGATTTTCTTTGCCTTGTCCCGTCTATCGCTCGTAAATATTTGAATGTCATTGAGCGAAGTGAAACAAACGCTCAAGAATTTTCGCTTCCGGCGCTTGGTGCCTTCGCTTGCAAATAACCAGATGCGAAGTCAGTAGCGTCTAGGTGCTAAGCAATCCATCTGTCAGTGCGTACGTAGCCATAGCTCTGATTGATAGCTTGTAACCAAGGAATTAAATTAATTACTTACGAGTAATGAGAAGCTCGAAAAGTCTGACAACCAGTCTTACCATATTGGCAAATTGCGACCCCAAACGGCTCTAAAATATAGTTTCCACTAAGTTTTGATGGTCCCTATGTACAAAACGACATGTCTAAACACTGCATGGTTTACAGGTGAGCGTTATAAAAATTCAAACGATTCTAATGAATTTTATGAAATAATGTACATATTTTATTAATGTAATAATTTAGTACTCGAAATAGAGAGTTTTTAATGACATAACACTCTCCTGTAAACCATGTGTTTAGACAGAATAGAAAAATCTCGCTTTCTACTAAATTCACAACATTTAGCTTCAGGTTCTCCGTAGCCGTAGCGGCAGCGCCAGTAAAGCACGAACTGCTTGGAAGCTGTGAAAGCGTAGGAGTATACAAAGACATGCCATCCGGTCTTTTGTTATCGCCGAGTATCACAAGTCCTTAGTTGACTTAAAGTTAGAATTCATCTATTTAAAAAAATCTTCTTATTCATAAAGGTGCAACCAGGCTGCAATTATTTCTACTTTTTTCTTTCATCCTTTCAGTTTTAAACTCGAGACCTATCGAATCGTTTACAATGTCACAAGGCTATTGTACTGAAGTCTCAAGATAAATGGGCAATACGAGCCCTGGGAGGCTGCAGACAATCTCTCAATAATGATTGGTACTCAGGTTAGTTGGCGATTACAAACTAAAACCGGCCAATTTAGAATGGAATTATAATATCTATGAATTATTAAGATTTTTTTCAAATTCTAATTCAGAATACACGGAAAATAAGATTAGGTAGATAAAATATGCCGAAAATGGCAATTTTTTTTTTGATCAGTGAAAATTCTTGATCTTCATTAAATAGACTCTATGACGTATGGTATTTATGTTTACTTGGGCTTTCTACAAGCTAGGAAGATGACAAGAAAATTTTAGTCCCAAAAATCTAGTATTTTTTTCTCAATGAAACTTGTATTGTAAGGTATCCCTTCTTTTCCACGACCTACATGCTCAATTGACAATCGTATTACTCGTAAATGACAGCAACCATGCGAAGAAAACAAATGACTCACGCGTGTATCTTTTCAACCGACTTCTAAAAAAGAAGGTGGTTATGTTTTCTTTTTTTTTTTCTTATATGTGCATCGATTTCTCCGTGATAACTGGTCCGATTTAAGTGATTCTTATTTTATTTGGTAGAAGAAGCTTGCGTGGTGGTCTCATATTAATTTGATTAACTTTGCTTTGGTACTTTATGAGTTATCCTCTATAATATGCATTTTTTCTTCTTCGTCCATGTTGATGATGTGCTCATAACTTTTAGTTACAATGTAGAATTGATACTTGCATGACAAGGATGCGGATTTGTGAGAGATACCACAACTAAAAAGGTAAAATATTTTTTTTTTTCAAAAATATTTTTTTTTTTTAAGTTTTGTCGGTGGCCGTGAAGAGTGCCTAAAAGTAGAAAGGCAGATAAAACATATCATGTTTCATATCCCAAAACAAATATCTTTATTCACAAAATGTTTCTGATAAAACATTTGGTACAGTCACGAGCACCAATATGTAAACACTTAGCAACTTTTAAAAGAGATTTTCTTATCGTTCTAATTAAAATCTCATGTTGTTACGAACATAACATTTTGGAACTACTATTAATTTTATGAAATAGATCATATCTTCAATTTATAATCGTTATTTATCACGAAAATTACTTTTCAATTTAGGAAAGTATATACATATTGGTGCTCGTGACTGTACGTGCGAGTACAATGAACTTTCCTCAAGAATTTCTCCGGAAATGTTAAAGGCGATTACGTAGATTCCGCACCATTTAATTTTATTTATAAACCTCTCCCGCCCGAAACAAAAGAGAAATACTTCCTGAACATAATACAAGATTTTTCTTCCAAATAACATTTAAAATCTTATCACGTATAAAACGTATTTTTTACGAAAGTAAAGATAAGATTCGGTAACATTGTTTTTCTTTATTTTTAACCGACTCCCAAAATGAGGAGGTTATCAATTCGGATGTTTATATATATTTTTTTTATGTATATGGGCATAATTCCGTCATACACAACATTAGTTTTAGTATATGCGAAACCTGAAACACGTGTCTAGTATTTTTATATAAAGAATCTATGTACAAAATTTCAAAACTGTATCATGAAAAATCACAAAGTTATAAGCTTGTTATGTTACCTGGTTGTCCGTACAAAAACATACTCACCACGCGGGCGCCTCTCTGTGCGCCCGCGCCTAATGCCTGTGTTGTGGCCCTTATGATTGCGGGTAGGTACTAAGTGTCGCTCGGTGTCCAACTCGTAACCTTTTTTAAATATTTTTGGGACAAAATATAACATGATATAAAAATTATTGGAATCGATTCAGTTACTAGTCAAGGAAAACATCGTGAGGAAACCAACATACCTGAGAGATATTTCTCGACGGTATGTAAAGCCAAGTCAAAGGCCCATAAAGGGCGGCATAAAAACTCTGACACCAGGTTAGGCACCAAACAAACGATAAAAAAAAAAGTTACTAGTTAGTTATTCTGAACAAACTATATTCTGGTTTCGCATATACTAAAAATAATGTTGTAAAGACGGGTCCGCAAAATTCTTTTTTGTTCCAAACGGGCTTATTCCGAAATGGTCCCATTAAAATTTCATATACATATATCTGATGATGACTTTCTGAGACAGACAACGGAGCTCGTCAAAAATAGACAGCAAATCTGTCGTGATTGCTGCAATCGCTTGGATATTTATTGTTTACACAATATTAAAACATAACATCACGCCTGTCTGCTCTGAGGGGGTATGCAGAGGTGTACAGTACACCCAAATTTCACATAATTTTCACATTATAAAAATTAGTACTACAAGAAAGTAGTAGTACAAGACTAATTTAAATGATTAAAGAAGGTAATTCAATCATAGTATCAACACACATCTACGAACCTACCCAGAACTATTGATATACACACCACCTTAAACTTATGCTAGCCTACTACTTTTGCTGGGTTATTTTTATTTCTAATACTACTTTCAAATGCACTGTGCCGCTGTGTCTGTGTATTGTGTCCTGGTAGTACATTCTAGTGATTTTTATCGATATCTTTCATTGAACAACGTCCTGAAATACATCCCAGCACTAGGCTGCCGAGTCATAGGTGCCCCTCGTGGACATGAATGTAAAAATAATTTCTAATCCACGAAGAACACCTGCCAAAAATATTGATAGGTGCCCTTCGTGGTCTAGGCTGGGTGCCGTTCGCGCAGGTGCCAGTCGGCCAGATGCTCTAGGTGGACTACTTCAGTATTTCTGCTACATCAACTTTCAAAAGGATTGACATACGATTTTCGGGAGCTTATGTCGATCCAATACATAGTGATCCCTTTGAGCTAAAATAAGCAAAGCTAGCCAAAATCTGTGTGGTTCTTTCCTCAAAAGACCACCTCAGCCACTCATCTGCATGGTCCTCATGTGAGTTGATCAAGATAATGTCTGGACCTTAAAAGAGACTATGACCTCTGAGTTTGTTCCGGCTGTTTCCTCTCAGGGTAGTCAGATACGAAACACCGGGCACATCTAGTTTTTAAAAAAGGCGACGTGTAATAGTGTTTGTGAAAACCTATTTGCAAAATAAACATCATTTATCAAACAACGTCATACCATTGTGTGCTTTCACACTCGCACTATGTTTAACAGCTCCACAATAGTATCCCTCACAGTCATTATATGAAGCTCTCCGTCGGCATTGGTTGGTTTCTCGAGTGGTTCAGTAGCAAGTCAAGTTATACTACGTGATATCAAACTTATAATTGGTTTGTTGGCCCAACAAAGTTTACAGTACATTCGACTCAATGCAAAGTTTACTGGCCGACTATACCTATTGTCAAGTTAGATAGGCCATAGCTCTATGTGGAATATTGGTATTCGGCTGCATCTGCATCAACATAGTTGGGTAAAGGATAAGATGACGAAGATAATTATGGGAGGATGCGATTCACTGATGTAGCGATATGTCATTACATCTCATAGTTTCTATGCAATGTAGTTAACTCAGTTAAATATTAGAGTACTGGTTTTTATCCCGCATGGATCGTACCTACTACCGACGAGGAGGAGCTCGTGGCTAAATAATAACAGCCGCTCGGGTCGATCGTCAGGTTAAGCCGCGCTTGCCTGGGTTGGTCCGTGGATGGGTGACCACCCATGACATACCGAGTTTCCTCCGTGCCTCGGAAAGCACGTTAAACCTTTGGTCCCGGCTGTCATGTCATTTTACATCTTTGACAGTCGTCACAGGTATGCAGTTGACCAAAAGTCTGATAACCAAACTTACCAAGGGGTATCGTATTAACCAGCACTAACTAGGTTGTGGAGGTCAGATAGGCATTCGCTCCATGTAAAATACTGGTATTCAGCTGCATCCGGTTAGACTGGAAGCCGACCTCAACATAGTTGGAAAAAGGCTACGCAGATGATGATGACCGTACCTACCACTGGAATGAAAGTGTCATGTCCTATCAGATCATGGTCTTTCTGTGTGCCTTATTCCAGAATCGGTTCAGACGCTATTAATTTTTTTTGCAACAACAACAGGCAGACATACAGAGTCACTTTCGTATTTACAATATTAGCAGCGATGGTAGCCACTTTTCATCAGGTATTTTTCTTTGCTTTAAAGGTCAGACTGTTTACTATTACTTAGATTAGAAAAAATCCGAGAACCTTTGCGTCACTTATGCTTCCGCGCCCACTTACATTAAGTCCAGATGGTATTGTGTTACCGAACAATTTTGCAGAAAACTAGCCCTTAGGGAATACATTATCTAAGGGTGCAGGAAGAAGTCGGATTGACATAAGGTCAACGCACTGCTCATAGGCTGGTTTCTGGATTATGCTAAGTTAGTAAGTAAGTTGAATAGTTGGATTATCTTATGTTAGACATCTAACATTATTATAGCTACATTATTAATTTCAGATTCAATATTATTGTATTTTACCTTTTGTGATTCGGAATAAAGCTTTACTTGAAAACAACCGGTTATTTCGTTTCAAACAGTAGAATGTCAACGAGTTGTACCGAGAAATTTTACAAAGCGGACGAAAGCTGATATAATGGGTGTAAATAGTAACGAAGCTGAAAGGCACTTATTCTCAAAGTCATTGAGATTTTGTTTTTGTTCTGGACCATTCCTTCTAGTTACGGAGATATTGGAGGTCAAAGCTCCAACTTTTCCACAGGTTTTTTTTTAAATAGATAGAATTTTCTAAGCTTATAAGTTATAATTTTAGTTTAAATACCTCCATGACACGCACTATTCAATGCATCCAGCAGCACAATGTTTTGAGTGCGTAACATTGCGTTTTAACGTAAAACGTGTTTTTTCACCCCAAAAAAAAAGTCGTTTCCCAGCAATTTTTTTTGTGTAGGGCTACTGTTAGGGTGTCGATAATTGGTTGGGTACCAACAATAGGTGTGTTTACCCTCTTATTATTTAAAGCCTCTGGCATAATCATTATAGCCTTGAGCCAAAGAGAATTTGTGATGAGATAATTCGACAAGTGTTTGATTTTCAAAGGGGTTGACTGAGATAAATTTACATTACGTGTCCTTCTTAGAGGAGCTCCTTGTAAATTATTTCGTAGTGGGTGTTGCTATTTCCAGCACTAGTGGCTTTAATGTGTTAATGATTTAGGCACAAACCCGGTTTATATTATAATTAATGGGGAAATAACAGTTCTAGGAGCCTTGTTGCAGCAATACACTCTCAATTACTATGCCTTCACTGGTTTGGAAATTCAACAATGTTGATTATGCAGTCGAATAGAGGAATTTAACGAAATAAAGGGGATTTTGATTGAGGGTGAGTTACTCAAATAGGAGAACGGGTCACAACAGTGACTGCATATTATTTTATGGTGGCTGACCTGTGTGACTGCCTGTCACGTATTCCTAATTATTAAGCGAATATCTTAGTCCATATTTATTTCAACATCATCACACGGTATCGGGACACTTACAAGCATATTAAACCTTTATTTTATGGCTTGACAGCCTGACAAGTTACTGTAATTAATAACAAAACGTTCCGTCCCTTTTTAGAATTGTAAAATAATATTAGCCACTCGTAAGCACATAAATTCTCTATTTAATGGGAAGCGAGTTAGGGATGAATGCCGGGCTGACAGGTCAAAACTAATATTTCCACAAATTCCTAAGAAACGATAAAAAATATTCGGTTTGTAAGTGCATTCTTCAATATTAGTGCACATCTGGGTACCACGTTATGGGCTGGACCGAAGTGAACCTTTAAAACAATGGCAAAAAAGGGCGTTAGGCAAGCGTGGTATTTTTAGAGGTTTGGAGATGAAGAAAGGGAGCTAGAGGCAGTCGGTCTTACACCGCTATAGGGTTCGGTCGAAATAAGCGAATAAAGTTAAGTTAGTTTGAGATCACGGACGGGGTCAGACCTGAGAGGAGTCGAAATAAGTCAAGGTGGTGGATTTAAGACCACAAAGTTCTAGGACGTCCTAGGTTAGGCAAGTGAAATTAGCGTAGTCTTGGTACCAAGATGCACATGTCCCAGTGGACTGTTGTAAGAGAGCGATTAATATTTTATAAGTTAAAAATAAGTAGTAGTAATAAATCTAGTTAAAATCAGTGTATGGAAGCGGAAGGAGATTTGGTGTGGCGGAGGCAAAACTGGTAATGTTTGCAGTAATCTGTAAGTGAATTGTGACTAGTTTCAATGAACACATGGTAAGTGTTAACTGTAATTAACTAATAGCTCATAGTAGCAGTCTGGCGGTAGTGTAGAAGAACTGTTAATACTCATTCATTCCAGCTGACGGAGCAGCTTCTATATTGTATCACAATGTATACTATTATCTCATGTGTTATATATCCACTTTCCGTACCTTTGGCAAATATCCGTCATCTGCGTTTGGTTTTAGGAAGACGGCGAAAGCCCCACTACTCTACATTCACCTCAATGCATACGGCATTACACTGTACAATAATACACCCGACTATTGACGATGAGACTTTTACCTGACGCACCACAAACGGGAGGCCGAACCGTAATATTCGCATTACGATTAGAACAAATAATATTGTTCAATGGTGTAGGCAACACCGTAATATTCATAGTTGATTAAAACAGATAATGTTGTTATTCCAATTTGTACTTGGAGTACAAAGCAACCAAACGCTGCTGATGAATACTGCTTCCTATAAAGGTCTAGCTCAGAAACACTGCGTTGAGACTGATGGCGCACATTTCCGGGAGCGGGGTTAGGCTTCACCAAGTATTCCAGCCTAAATTGATAGCTACGTTCTAAGGAACGCTAGGGACTGTGTCTTGTTAAAATAAACCCTGGCATATGGTACGCCAAATACTGAATCGACACTATTTAGCGAGACACGCAACCTCGACATGGGGCAGAGTAAGGAAATGTGAAGTGACGAAAGTATTACCACTTCGGCGTCCAACAATAACAATCGCAATATGTTCTGCTACAGACTGAGCCTACGGTGCTCTTGTGCAAGTTGAGTTTAAAAGGGGTAAGCCTGCCGTAAGGGTGTTGTTAACATGAGTTCGCGTGTAATTATAAACACTGAAAACGTGTCTTCCTCAATGGCAGTGGCCTCACAACCCACTGCCTTAGGATTGGGAAAGACATGTAAGTAGTGCTTAGGGAGCGTGGTCTGTTAGAGTTCATAGCAACGTCCTTAGTAGGACTATGTACCTAGGTCTAACAGCACACGTAGGCCGGGCAAACGTTGTAAAATGGTTCCATGTTGTGACATGGAACCGTTTGCGTTTGCAAAGCGGCATCTAGTACATTGGAATCAAATAAAGTAACGTAAATGACAAATAAATATTTTCTAAAGCACAAGCGCAACGTTCCCATTACCTCCTTTACTACAATATATCATATTTTGCGCCCTCTCGTCTTATTAGAGTCACATTTTATTATTGTTTGATCTTATATGACTTGATATTATTCATGTATGTGTCTTAACAGTGAATTCCCAATACTAACTTCACCTTGTGTCCCCTCCCTGTCCCTTAGCTTTCAAAGTCGGGACAGGGCAGCCCCAAATTGGGAATTCAGTCCACTTTCTTATACCGGTGGGGAGGAAATCCAGTCAGGGACGAACCTCACAGGGGCGCGCGGAAGGCGGGGCGCGTCCCTTTCCCCCTCAGGGAAACCGACTTTCATACTAATATTACCATGAATTAGGAAAAACGAAAATTTTATCAGCCTAGGGTAATTTAGGAACAGTCACACCTGACACTCGCCGAAACGCGTTTAGGTATCCCAATCATATTTACCAAATAAAATAAGAAACATAAAATATAAATAAAAAATATTAGCTTATAAGAATGGTGACATATACATACAATGCATGCAAACAAAGTCACGGGAAAAAGGTAGTATAAAATAAATATTTAAATACGGCCATTTTTTAAGCAGTGTATCATAATGCCGAAGCAAATTCCACGTCTCTTTGTAATGGCCATGGGAATAAATAATAAATGGAGACGGATGATTGTTTCGTAACAAAAGGTTTTCACACAGAATTCCAAAGGCAATAATAATAAACTCGCACCCCTGGGCTAGGCCGCTGGGCTGGTAACTGGTATTTAGCACATGAGATTGAAATCTTATAACAGATTTTAAAATGTACCCTTTTTCACTAGATTCCCATACATGTGAGTTAAACATATGTAAATGGTGAAATGTGGGTGTACTATTAGGCACACTTCTGCCTAACCCTTCTAGGATTACAGGCGTGATGTTGTTATGTTAGGTAATGTTTTTAGATAATCATAATAATATTCTACATTTTGACATTTCTGTCCGTCATTTAAAATTGACAAAAACAAAGTGACAGTTTAATTATACTCAGTGAATACAATTACGTTTAGTCATTGTTTAGTAATACAAAATTACTAAACATAATTTCATTTAGGTAAGAATTTGACGTGCCTCATAACAACCTTTTAGTATCTAAATTCATAAGCGGGCTGGGATGTAACTTTATTTGAAAAGAGTGTCCATGGAGGTTCTTGCCCATTCTTCTCCATGAGATATACGATTTTGGAATGGGTAACTACAATCCATTCACAGTTATCATGCCTGTGACTGGACTGTAGTAGCTTATTTTTGACTACGCAAGTGACTGTCACGGGTCTATTTGAAATAAATGCTTTGAGTTTGGTATTACGAATTTAATTTTTAAATAAATAGGTAGTAGGGTGTTGTGGACCACCGAAATAAAATCTTCACTACTTGAAAACTTATTTAATTATTTAAAAACTTCTTACAAGTAAAAAACGTCTTGACATCATAATAGCTCGCTCTGCCTTTTTTCCTTCACCTTTCTCCCTCCCACACATACTCTCTATGTAGCTATTCACACATTTATGTAGCTGCATTCATATTCTAGTTACTTTTTAAAATTACGATGCATTCTGAATTAACATCCTACAGAGTGTTATACATGTCGGGTCTGGAGCATTATTGGCACCGTCGTCAGACATTATGCGGGTGGATATTAGGGTGATCGAGTAAAGAAGAACACTGAGTGTCCAATAATCAGTTTTAATACTAATCTAACACGATAATCACAATAATAATTTATAGTCAAGCGAAACGTATGACAGTTCCTAGAATGGAGGTTCTGTTCTCTAGAAAGATCGGAAGGGAAGAGCCTCGCCCTGGCGCTCCTCCATTGGCTAGGCTCCGTCGTAGCACGAAGTTAGCCGAGTGTGCCATCACTCGGGTCACGTGCCGCGCTTCGTTTAGCTACCATACTAATGACCGTCTCCGACATAATTATGTATGTACATAGTTATTAATATCTACTTTAGACGAAACCGCTTTTTACTAATTAAAAGGCGGTTTCGTCTGCAATTGCTAATACTTGTAAGTTAATATATTAATTAAAATCACTTTACGATTATCATGTAAAATTTTTCGATTCAATGGCTCAAACTCAAAGCATTTATTTCAATTAGACCATTACAGGCACTTTTGAATGTCAAAAATGACAAATGGAAATGCAAATGGAATGACTGAAATAACGAGAGATTCCCCTTGTGGCAGCCATTGTGATTGTTAATTAAAGTTATATTTAAAAATATTGTGGTGCTGTAGTGTAGTGGGAATATGGACGTATGTATACGATATTCAATTTGAATTAGGTACTTCAAATTGTATACAATAGAGACTTCACAAATATTAAAGCCAATGCCCTGCTGTTTTTATTTTGCGCATTGTGATTGTACGAAACGAAATATAATATATATTTTTTAAACGAAAGTTTGTAATCTGAATGTTTAATCAGTGCAGTAAACAAGCAACATCAATTCGTTTTCGGTTTTGCAATTCTGGTTTAATTGCTCAAATGGTTATTGATTAGATAGGGTTGATTACTTTGAATATCCAATGACATTCTGAGGTCCAAGTGTTCGATGCACATAGCATAAAGGATTTGGGAACATTTTAGTGTGTCAAAGAATTGAATTGCTCTTTATTGAAAAGGATTATGACTTTACACCAAAAATCAATTAAATATGAGCGCTAAACGAATTTCAACCATTACTCAGTTTTTATTATTCATGTGAAGATTACAGAGGCAGATTAATGTTTTAAATACGTATGTTTAGTATTTATTTAGTAGTGTTTTGTGGCTTGAGTGGGCCTTAAGTCATAAATTCAATTTACTTATAAGAATGTTAATCAGTAGAATATGTACGATGGTACATCTCTGCTTAACCTTTCGGGGAAGACAAAGACATGATGGTATGTTATAATTAGTTGAAAGTTAAACCAGTATACCACCATACTTCTTTCTTCCACCAAGCAGCGTGGCAAATAAATATAACTGAAACTTTTTATCACTTGTGTGCCACAGTGTGGCCAGGGGGAGTAAAATGGCCGCTTTAGCTGAAATATAATAGGATAATAATATGGGGTTAGTCACCAACTCGACACGAAAGACCGGACACACGTGTGACCCGTCACACGTGTGTCCGGTTAGTGAAACTCAAAATTGCATCACGTAAAATGGTCATAGAAGCAATTTTATTAATATTATGAACTGTCACTTTATGACTGTTCATCAAATAAACATATTATTTAGTATTTAATCTAATGTACAAGGTTAACATTTGTGAGAGACTGGTGCCCGAAATAGGCATAGAATACCTGTGTTACGGGTCACCATTTTACGAATTGTAACGTACCTAATTCATATTATTGTCCTATTATGATTCTGCAAAAGTGGCCGTTTTAGGCCCCCAGATCACCAGCTATGCCATAGGTGTTGTTAGTGCCAATAACTTACAATAATCACTTTCCACCAGGCACGTGCGCCGACCGACATCCCAAAATAGGAACTCGGTTTTTTTTTTCAACCAATTTCTAATCCCGTTCGGATATCCAAATGGAATTTATTTTTTTGATGAAATATTCAATCAAAGAATACTAGATGAATTTCGTGAGAGCTTGTGACCGCGAGTTGTCAAAGCAAAGCCCTTTGATGCAATCTATTAGATTGCAATCATTGTAGCAGGCGTTTGTTGACAAACGTTCTTTGATAAATATAATCTTTTATTTTTATTTTTAAGCGATATGCCATGTGAACGTGGAAAATTAATTTTGTTGTAACTCAACAAATGAACACAAAGAACAGGAGTAGAGGACTGGTTTGAAGAAATTTTATTGTTTTATTGGGGTTTTCAGCAGCCATGGAGTCTCGATTTGCGCCCGGTTGATGGCAATAGGCTTGCCCGAAATATGGGTGTTCTATTAGGTACACTTCTGCCTAACTGTTCGGGGATTATGTTTTTTCTTTTTATTTCAATCAACAGTTTTTTTTTTGTATTTACAACAACCTAAGTAATTTTTTACATTTTCGAGTTTCGACAAAATTGCTTTCCAGTTACGATGTGAGCTGATTGATTTACAATTTGTTTACAAAGGCCAAAATAAACTAATTATTTTGACAAATATTTATTTGATTTTTATTTTATTTGATTGATTCAAATCAATGCAAAGTAAAAAAAGCCACGCAAAATACTTTAAGAACTTTTATTGATTAGAAACTGGTTTCACAATTCCAGGCTCTTAACTGCTACTATGATATTATGCCTGACAGAAAAAATCAATAACTCTTTGTTCGACCTGGGGAGGTCTCGTAGTGCTTACGACCACTACACCAACTAAACAGACCAAAGAGGCGGAAAATATGGTTTCTGAGTATAAACCCACTTTTACACGCTTCGGCTGAGCGGTAGTTGGCGTCAAGTAAATAAGTGGTAAGATGCCAGTAAGAAATAAAAACTAATAACAGCATCGAGGCCATGGCGTACTTTTTTATCTTTCGAACGTGTTGGTGGAAAATCTGTTCTTCGCTTTATTGCAATTTATGTAAGTAAGTATTGTATTGTATGTAAGTATATTTTCTTATATTGTACATTCTATTTAAAATAGTTATCTGCTTTATGTTTTAGGTATTCCATTTTCTCTTCTTCTTTTACACACTTTGTCTACATCTCTTTTTTTAGTATCTCCTTTCGTAGGTATCCTGGAAGAGATTTCATTAGAAATAAGCATTACCTTTGTACTCTCTTTTCTGTTCCTTTCTTGATATCTGTATTTAGTGTGTACATAAATTGTTAAATAAATAAAAAGAAAACTTTGTTTAAAAAATTAAAGCTGAATTAATTTAGTTTCAGCTTTATTTTTTGAAACATAATAACGTAATGCTTCAATTGCTTGGTGAAACAACACAGTCTTGTGGGATATAAATATTATCGAACAATAATAACTGGGATCGAATAAGTTCGTGATGGCTGTACCTATGGCGTCTCATACACGAGGCTGTGACTTTTCAATTCTCATGTACTTTCTAAGTTTATCTTGGACATGACTGATATTTAGTGAAGAAATACATCGTGAGGAAATTTAGACTGAAATCATCAATCCATCTTGAGCAAGCGTAGTGGTCAATTCCCATGTCTTTTATGTATGAGAAGAGGGCTTTGTGCTGCCGTGGGAAGGTAATCAGTAAAACATAACCAGCGAAATTTATAAGTTATTAAATTGACATGGTCACTAAAACTTTGGTTAACACATAAAACGGGATATTTACCATGTTTACAATCCATTCGACTTCCCGATATTTTGGCGCTGTTGCAAGCACCATGATCACGGATAAACTGAAGTGGGTGTTTATGAGCAGACAAATCGGTCTCCCCTCTTTTTTGTTCGTTTTTTGCGCTCGGTATCGCTGTCGCCGTCACTCACAACTGGATTCTGTTCTTGACATACGAATCGCACTGTGTTCGCTCGCTCTCCTTGTAAACATGGTAAATATCCCGTTTTATGTGTTAACCACACCGAAATGTAGCCATACTTCTCTACCACACACACACAATCTTAACTGGCGAAATGTAGGTGTACTATATAGGTACACCTCTACTTAATCCTTCTCAGATTACAAACGTGATCTTATGTTATGTTCTCTATCTCCTCTACCTATCGCTTCAGACATGATTTCGCGTAACCCAAGCCATGTATCTTTTCGTAATTCGATATACATGATATCCGTCTGACCTTGTTAACCTTTAGATACAAGACAAGATATATTTATCCTCGGAGAAAACCCGGGAAATGGGGCATTTATTTAGAAAATCTGTACCAATCGGAACCTGCTTATTATTCTGTTGGCAGCCTCAGAAACAACTGAAAGGATTGGTTTCCTTATGTAACATTCCATAGGTATGGTTTACGAGAAACAAACATACACACTTTTATGTGTTTTGCCAGAATTTCAGAATTACATGCCAAAACTTGGATGAAGATGTTAGAGTTCATACCATTAGTAGAGCAAACTTTATTTGATAGCCCATATTTAATTTTAGCTTAGCAACTCTTTACTAATCTTTGCGGTATCGAAAGCACCTGTAAATTGCTACTTTACGTAGTCAAACCACTATAAAATTTACTGAAAAACTTGAGTTTCACCAACTGGACACACGTGTGTCCAGTCTTTCGTGTCGAGTTGGTGACTAACCCAAACTTTATTAAGCTGACGCTAATTTTTTTAGTTATTTACTTTTTTCTACAAGTACTGTTGTGTATGATTGTATATTATATGTATTGCGTATTTTACTCTTTTGTTTTCATTTATCAGTAAAATTAAATTAAGACGAATTATGAACATCATTTTGAAACTGGGTCTATACCAACCATCAAGGACAACACGCCCTTTGTTCGAAAAGATAAAAATTTTATACAGAGGTTTAAAATTTTTGATACGTACGATCATTACAATTACAGTTCAAAAAATTATCCCAGTGAAGACGTAACACAGCGTAGTTGCGTTTTCAACTGGTGTTCTGCTTCTCGCGTTTGGTTCGCATCGACAAATGTACGACTCGTGTCGACTAATGCGTCGGTACACGTATCGACCAATGTCAGTGGTATATCAACGCAGTATACCATGAACATCATTATGTGTGTGTCGGGCGTTATTAACTAGTACCTTCAGTCCGTTTACTAAAACATAACTGCATTAGATTCGTCTTCAATCTCCGCAAGTATGATCACGTATCTGCACAGCGATCGCTTTTAAAGTGGCTACCCATCCGGCAGCGCAGATCTTTGAGGGCTTTGACAACCCTGTATTCTCTTCTCCACAAACCCACTTCTCCTTCTTATCTTACATCTCACTGTCAATATTTATGCTCTGCGCACAGCAAGAATCTTCGGTCCGCTAATAATTGTCTTCTACGATGTCCTTCGCATCGCTCTGGTTTTATCAAATCTTCTTTCTTTGTCCAGGCGGTCTTCCTTTGGAATGCGCTCCCTCAGAGTATTAGGACGGTGACCAGTCGGTTCACTTTCAAAATGAAAGCTCGAGAGCATTTATACAAGAAGTTGGCAGATTTGTCTCAGAAATAAGTTGCAGTAGTTTTTCTTGTTATCTCTCTTCACTTTATATATTTTGTTTTATGTATGTATATAAGTATTTGTTATATCTATATATATTTTATAAATATTTTCTAGTATTTTCCGTTTTGTTATTGCACCTACTGTGTATTGTCTCTGCATCACCCTAAGGTAGACTGGTAGAAAATGCCCAAGGCATTAAGTCCGCCTTTGTACAGTTTTTTACTTGTGCATAAAGTTTTAATAAATAAATAAATAAAACATAATATGGGTATATGTAATGCATTTTATGTATTTACCATTAATTCCAGTCTTTGAAGTTCAGGTTTCTGCGAATATAGATTAACTTCATTGTATAGATGTTTTGATCCAATATAACTAGCAAAAAAGAATTTTTTTGCAAAATAACAATCGACTTCCAAAAAAAAAAAACGCTTCGTAGCCACTTCGTACCATGATGGAACTACTAATGATTTTTTTTAATCACTAGTACCATTTTAAAAGAATCTGAAAATAATGGTGGTGTTGAATTTTGTTACACTAAAAAAAAGGAAAATATCTTTACTTTCGGAAGTCTGTGACTATTGTTTGTTTCATTGACTTTTTTGCCATCGACTTCCGAAAGTTAAGTTATTATTTCTGTGTTTTTTTTTTGGAAGTCGGTGATATTTTACAAAAAAACTTTTTATTTTACCCTTTTTAGTTATCGTATCACACACTAATCCTTGTCAAGTATCAATTTCGCAATTTCTTTTACTTGGATGACATATTTTTTCCAGCTATTTTGATTTAAAAACTAAACTACGGAACCGATTTTGATGAAATTTCTATGGGACCAATCGGGAAGTATATTCTTTCAGATACAATAAGAATTTTCAAATCGGTTCATAAATGACGAAGATATGAGATAACAAACAAAAAAAAATATACAAGTGAATGGAGAACCTCCTCTTTTTTTTGAAGTCGGTTAATAAGCTGAAACAAACAAAGTGTCTTATCCTATACCTTCTAGCCTAGCCATCTGGCAAAATATAATGGATCTGGTTTGAACTTAACTCTTTGTTTGTTAAGGGCGAATATCCTCTGAATTACTACGTCAAAGTAACGACACAATGACTTTGGAAGTTATATTTTAGTTTATGATGGGGAATTGAATATGTAAGAGTAGCAAGAGAAATCACAAATAAATAAATCACTACATAGTATAAAACAAAGTCGCCTCCCGCTGTCTGTCAGTCCCTATGTATGCTTAGATCTTTAAAACTACGCAACGGAGTTTGATGCGGTTTTTTTAATAGATAGAGTGATTCAAGAGAAAGGTTTATATATATGTATAATACATGCATATTATAGTAGAAAATACATTAGTACCTGTCTACATTGCACCCATGCGAAGCCGGGGCGGGTCGCTAGTAAATAAATAAAGGCAATAGCTTACTTTGATGTTTTGTCTATTTGTGTGCCGCTTTGTGAAATTGTTGTTCCCAATTGGAAAAGCTGATTTCTTTTGTGAGAGATTAGGTTTTATAAGCTTTTGCCCGCGGCTTCACTGGCGTTATATGAAGAAGACACTCGGGAATAATGTAGCTACGTCCGGAGTAAACAACGAACAGCGAGCTAGTCGCGTCGACGATTTTATTATTGAGTAGTAGATAGTAGGGAGAATGAAAGAAGAAAACGTGTTGAGCCGACCCCAAGTAGAATGGGACAAGGGTGGGAAGATGATGCAAGTAGTTTATCAACAGCGCACACTTTACGACTTAGTTCTGACGTAGTAGCGTGTTGATGCCTACCATTTCCCGACGGATACGAATACGCATAGTATCCATATATGATTTGTTTTCTCCAGGTTCAAAATCCTCATCATCATCTGCCCAATTATGATGGGGTCGGCTTCCAGTCTAACCGGATGCAGCTGAATACCAGTATTTTACATGAAGCGACTGCCTATCTTCAGGCCGAGATTAGTGGATTAGTGGTTTTTTTTTATTGAGGATTCTTGCCTCTCCAGGGTCCAAATCTAAATATTTTGTTTCAGATAGGCCTGCATGGGCACTTATAAAACGTCGAGCACGGTTCGCGTTGGTCGTTTTCATGGAGAAGAACCGACAAGAAACTCCATGGTTACTCTTTTAAAATCACTTGGTTTTTATAGTTTTATGTTACAGAGTTAGTATTTAAGTATGGGAGGACAACGCAAACAAAACCGTAGAACAAGATGAAAAATTAACAAAAGTTAACATTCATCTAGGAATCTATAAGCCGTACAATGTTCACACATTCACAAACAAGCGGTAAATAAAAAAGAATCTATACAAAGAAAATAAAATATTTGAAAAGGACTAAATTAAACAAGTAACGCAAATATTGTCATCAGTGCTGTAACTATTCCGAACAAAATGTGTACAAATGATTTGAAAAGTATTGTAACACCTTCGGCGCCAAGCATGCTTTCCAAAATCACACATTTTTTGTATTTTTTTTTTTGGTTATATGGTTTTATTTATTGTATTAATGTGTTTTAAGCTTTCATCTTCCTTTTCCCTTCTTTTTTCAGGTTTTTCAGAGTGTGTATCATAAATGATACACTGGCCTACCAAATAGTTTTGTGTATATCTCCAGGGCCATGTGTATCATTTATGATACATATAACATTTAAGCTTTAAGTGGTGTTTTCTTTTTGTTTCAAATACATTTCTCACGAAATCCACGGAGGAGCTTAGGAAAAACAATAACAAGAACATTGTAATTGTTTTTCCAAAATTCCATTTTGATTTGTTACACAATATTTAATAAAAATAAATACAGTGCCACTTAACTATAAAACATGGACTTCGATAGTGACGATTCCCAGTATGATCCAGACTATCATCCGGATAATGAAAATGGCAATGGGATGGTTAGTTCCGAAAGTGACAGTGCTGATGAGATTTCCAATTGGAATCCACCTCTTTCTTCTAGACGAGTCTCAACTTTTTCCGAGAGTGAGATGCCTCTATTACCAGAGATACAGAGGCGCACTTCTGCACGAAGGATGAATAGTAATATACAATTGGATAACAACAGTAGAGTTCCTGATAACGCTCCAAGTACATCTGGACATTGCACCGAATGTTATAAAATTTACTGGAGAAAGGGTACAAAAATAGCGGGAAAAATAAAAAGGCACCTCAAATCTATACTATATGTTCAACCTGTACGATTTTCTTGTGTCGCAAGTGTTTCATCAATACACATTGACTTCTGTTCTTTTCTTTTTTGAATAATTACTATAATAAAATGTCATAAGAAGTAGATACTTGTTTTATTTTCAGTTGCATTTAGACTCAAAGGCTAATATTTTCTAAAGCATAAGTCGTACCCCAAACCCAAATACACCAAAAGATTCGTCCAGGCCAGCGTTTGATTTTTCCTTAAAGAAATGTATGAAAAACGAGTGCATTAGTGATACACAACGCCTTGAACGCGATGGGCCAGGTGTATTATTTTTGATACACATTGTATTAACACGTGTGTGCAAAAATGATACACTGGCGCCGAAGGTGGTAAAACATCTGCTTAAAAATGAAAATAATAAAAAAAAAATTGAGAATAGTTAGTAAGAGACATCCACATATTTGTGCCGTTTATGAGCTACCAGGGAAGCCGCATGCGCAGAAGGAATTAAAGCCAGACTTCTTTGCTTTCAACGTAGTCCTTAATTATGTTTTTTTTTTTTTAATAAGAACACGTTTGAAGTAGTTTTTAAACTTTACATCGTACATCGGTCAGTTCTGTAACTGACTTTGGCAACTTATTGTAAAAGCGTATGCTTACTGTTTATAAGAAACTAGGGACCCGCCCCGGCTTCACACGGGTGAAAAGTAGATACTAATGTTTTTTCTACTATAATATGCATGTATTATAGGTACATTATAAACCTTACTCTTGAATCACTCTATCTATTATAAAAAACCGCAACATAGAGACAGACAGACAGACAGTCAGCGGGAAGCGACTTTGTTTTATACTATGTAGTGATGACTTGCTAGTTTTTGTTAACCTGAATTTGGGTGTTACAAGGTCGCTGTTACAAAACGCTTATCACTTGTAAGTACGTTTAGCTCGTCGCTTAGCGGTTATATCTTAATGCAATCCGTAAATCCACAAGATACAACGAACAACTTAAACTTACTCCTGTTTCAATGGCGTTTGAACAATCGCCAAAGGTCGGGTTCGCCACCCATTTGTTCTCAAGTTCCTTGTCGAATCGAATAAGTTTTTCAATTTGGTTCGTATTTCATGCCATCGGAATTTGGACAGTTAGACGACAGGTTTAATAATGGTTTTTTAAATTAAGCCTTAGAGCTCCTTTGTAATTGACTGGGTAATAAGGAATTCACGAATAGGACACTCATTTCTTTGTTCATTCTTCTCTTAAATAAGGTTGCGGACACATTGTCTTAAAAGACTACACTAAGACCTTAGTCTGAAGTATGAGCGATTTTCTCGTCTCGATTGTCAACTGGTGAAGAAGTTGTTCTGAACATGCAACCGCATGGCCCATGGGCGGCATAAAAACTCTGACACTAGGTTAGGCACTAACCACACGATAAAGAAGAAGAAGACCGCAAGTCAGCGTAGTACCCACGTAGTCACGCGAAGGAAACAAATGACACGCGCGTGTGACGCTTGACGCAATTTGTTAATTTTTAATAGGTATATATTAATTTCACTGCTTGAGTTTTTTTTCGTCCGTGACTGTACCGTTGTTTGAATTTTGGGAAGACATGGGAAATCTTTGTAGGTATTTTTTTATTTTTTATGGGAAGAGTTGGGAAGGGGAAGAGATGGGACTAACCCGTTATATCGCCGAGGCAGTGAATGTAGCCTTATGCGTGTGTAGTAAGATGCCTTTGTTTTCAGTAGCTAGATGAATGTAACCGTTTATCTAATATCAGCTAAATAAAATATTCCAGAAGAACGTAAACCATGACCAATTCATCATCATCTACCTGCCCTTGTCCCATTCCACTCGGGGTCGGCGCAACACGTTTTCTTCTTCCATTCTCCCCTGTCAGACGTCACGGCATCATTTACTCCTTTCACTTTCATATCATTCCTCACACAATACATCCATATTTCTTTGGCTTTCCTCTCCCTCTCCATCCATCAACATTGAAACCATGACCAATCATTCAAATATAAGATCTAATAAATTGTCAATAAATAATTTATTACAATAATACCTCTAACCCTATCTCAACCGCTTCATTCTATTTTTATTTTTATGAAGATCCAATAAGCTAATTAATTAATGTATGATTGGTTATGAACTTTTCAATTAAATGAAATTATATCGATCACATTGTGGGCGAGCCAATAAGTAGGCTTATAAATAGTATAGTACGAGTATAAGCGCTTTCCGTTTGTCTGAGTGACCGCATTATCCTCCTAAGCTACTTACTCAATATGTTTTATGCAGTTTTCACAATTTAGAGCATTATTTCGGCACATTTATTTGCGTGATAATTATACTATTTAAGTATAGTTTATAAACTAAAAGAAAGTAAAAAAGATAAGTCTTGGGTACGATTCCCAGGCCAGACATAAGTGTTACTTGGTTTTTCGATTACGAATTTCTTCAGTAGCAGTCACGGAGTCTGTATTTGTGCCCGATTGATGGCAATAGACTCGCCTACTTGTACGTAGGACTTAATCATAATTGGTAAAATATGCAAGTGTAATATTAGATTTACCTCTGCGTAACCCTCATCTGTAAAGGCGGGGTGTTATGTTAGTAAAAAATTGTCTCGGCGCTTTGTCAAAACGTAAAAAACGTGCGAACAAGGGTAGGTGGCTAATTATATTAAAGCAGAAATATCTGCACAGTTGTTGGAAATATAATTTATGTCCGAATAATTATAATAGGATTCTTTTATAATTATTCCGACCTTAATTAAAATTTCATGGAATTGTTACAGAGTTGCTATTTTGGAAGATATTGCGTAGGCAATAGTCGCGCAATTAGACAAAAAATACTGAAGCGGTGTAAAGAAGTTTATAGTGGTCGGATTTTTATGGGACTTTTTTGTTGAGTTCGTAGAGGTGTGGAGAAGAAAGTTAAAAAAAAAATTCGCCGGTCGTAACTTTTTTTTAAATTTCCTTTAACTATATAGTTTTTGTTCTTGTATGTATAACTTTGAATTCGACGAATTTATACTGTGGGGTAAAAGTGTGCATCAGTTAAACGCCAATTTGTCTGTTTGTTTGTTGGTGTCGATGAAATGCCTTTTTCAAGATTTTTTTGAAAATTTTCTATTTACTCCAATTATTTTTAGAATACCGGATTTAAAAAAAAGTAAGACTTCTTTTGTGATTGGTAACATGCGTTTACACGAATAACTGGACATAAAAAAAAATTCAAGAAAACCACATTCATGAGTGTAGTGACTAAAAATTAATTCGCAAATATCAGAAAATCGTTCATGTAAAGGAAGGCAATTTTGTTTCAAAAAGTTTGTATGAAACTCAAAGGACAAATTATGGATCAAATACTCTTTAAGTAGCTATCTTATGAGGCATAATAACTAGAAAAATATTTACGGATACTTGTTAAATATTAGTTATTGCTGAAAAGTAAAACATAACAAAAGGGATCTATAGCTAAGAATCGGGAGCGGTATCGGTATCGGTATCGGTATTGGTATCAAACGGGGCAAAACCAATATCAAGGAAATTCAAAAATAAAAAGAGCACGAGCGGTGATTTTTTTTTTACTTTCTTCTCCACGCCTCTAGAAACTCAACAAAAAAAGTCATTTGAAAATGCGACCTCTATAAACTTCGATATTCTTTTAGTCTAATTCTAAATCCCACCTAAGAATTAAATCGAACTACTGCCATATTTATAACTACCTTTTCAGGTGGCTTCGCTGCCGTTATGGTCGGAGATTATCCCACAGGAACGTTTTAAATATAGCCTATAACAATAAGGGACAATGTAGCTTCCCCTTAGTTGGAAAAGTTTCACCATCGGATCAGTAGTTCCGAAGATTAATTACCCTTTAAATTTAAACTCAAAAACTTAACCTCATTATAATATTAGTAAAGATTTTTAGGTAGGTAGGTAGTTAGTGGCCCGAAAGTCTGACAACCAGTCTTACCAAGGGGTATCGTATTACCCAGTACTTACTGGATTGCGGAGGTCAGATCGACAGTCACTCCAATAGGCGTATTCAGCTGCATCCGGTAAGACTGGCCGCCGACCCCAAATATATAGTTGGGAAAAGGCTAGGCAGATGATGATGAATATGTAAACTATGGTTGTGTTTAAAAATTGATTATTGTTCCCACTAAAATAATGGTTCTTCCTCAAAAAATTAACAGGGGTATACAGTGTGTTTGGTTAACGGTTACCGATACTTTATGGGCATAACTATATATACTCATTTCTATCGACAAATATGTACACGTTTATAAATATTACTACCCCAATACCCCGCGAATGGCAGCCATCTTGTTTTTTTATTCCGCTGATCTAGGGTATGTTCAATGAAGTGCATCTTTGAATCCAACACCCGTATATATAAACAAGTCAAAGTGTTTACTTGAGTAAATGTCATTTTTTAAGATACGTTTTTATTATGTAGCTTTGCTTTCTTTGACGGTTCTTACTTCGTTTAAATTCTTGGCTATTGCATAAAAAAAATTGTACAAGTAATAACTTAAGCTCAAGTAATTGGTTTAACTTGACTATAGATACGGGGGTAAGAGAATTAGAGACGTGCAAATGATTTTATTGCAAGGATATACGCCGAGACTATCGAATCACTAAATTAATTTTCCTGAAATATATGCAAAAAGAAAGAAAGATAGAAATGAGTTTATAATAAATGTCCTTAAAGTATCGGTAACCGTTAACCAAACACATTGTATAAGGTAGGTATTATTTCAATTCAGCAATTTCCATTCCGTATTTTAAGAAAATTTACGTCGTACAACTTCAGAAAGAGCTTTCCGTTCTAATTCAGTAAGCCTTTTAAATCTTATTGAATCCAATATGAAATCCTTCGTGAATGATTTCTATGAATTTTGTATTACATTTTGTTAAGCCTTATTTTATTAAATACTTATGAAATTTCTGCTAAAGCTTGGATTCCCCTTTTTCAGTCCCCTGTGACATACGTACGTAATGCCCTAATGACGGGATAACGGAAAGGACCCTTAATTAAGTCATCACATTAATAATATTACTCCCGAGTTTTTGCTCTTTACCAAAGGCCATTGTGATGCCCATTAAGGAGAGCCTTAACCATAAATTCCACATGTTTTTGTGAGAATCTTTATTTGTATTAATAATGTTCATTTTATTTATGAGTTTCGGTTGAGGTCTGAAAAAAGACCATAGAAACGATGGATGGACTCTGTGAGGATGATATGGCTAGAAAGGTGGTGTCTGATGAGATGACGAGTAACGACGACGTACGACGTGACGAGTAGTGTGGAAGAAGAAGACATGCTGCGCCGATCCCAAATGAATTGGGATAAGAATAGCAAGAGAGTGGTGGTTAAGGTCTTGCCGGATGATGATGATGTTTTAAATTCACACACAAAAACACGTTATTATTATTATTTTTTGATAGGGCATCTCGCAGTTCAACCTAGGGTTGGCTTCTGCTTAACCGGGCAATCCTGTGGGTGCCTTAAAATAAATTAAGGCCTCCAGCCAGGGCCTGAGTTTATTTGACAAGCGGCACAACTTACATAGGAGTAGATGCAACCACCCTCATATTCTACTAATAATATACAACAGTTTTCCTAGCCTATATTGTCCCACTGCTGGGCAAAGGCCTCCCGTTATTATTATAGTTAAATGTTTCGTGTTTTTAGGGTTCCGTACCTCAAAAGGAAAAAACGGAACCCTTATAAGATCACTTTGTTGTCCGTCCGTCCGTCCGTCCGTCCGTCCGTCCGTCCGTCCGTCCGTCCGTCCGTCCGTCCGTCCGTCTGTCAAGACCGTTTTTCTCAGGAACGCGTGGAGGTATCAAACTGAAATTTCTATATGATACTTAGTTCTACTGTCCCTGGAAGCTGTAGAAAAATCAACCTTCTAAGTCAACGCAATCAAAAGATACAGCCACTTAGGCCGCAAATTTCCGCAAATTTTCGAAACTCGCACGGGAATCAAAACCTACAGGGTACTTCCCGTGAACTTAGAATCTTGAAATTTTGTACGAAGTCACGTCTTATAGTACAGATATAGGAAAAATTACGAAAACCGTAAATTTTTAGTTTCGTCATATAAAAAAAAGTTATATACCCACAGGTTTGTACGGAACCCTCGGTGCGCGAGTCCAACTCGCACTTGACCGGTTTTTTTTTTTTTAACAAGTCTAAATACTGACTAAATGTGAAAGAGAACCCTGTTTTGAAATTAAACTCAAACTTCCTTTTACAAGTCATAGCAAATTAAAATTCCCACAAAAAACGACTAACATGGTAATGTAGTCGTTTTTATATTACACATACCTACATTACAACCAAAAACATCATTATCATCTGCTTGAACATTCAGTAAAATTTACAAAATAACTAGATGTACCGAGTAGATGACATCCGTAAGAACTTCGAATTAATTATTTAAATTCGCACAAACATTGTCTCATTATTATTGTGAAGTTTTACCCTTTTGTTTTGCGAACTTGGCTGACATTGCCGCGATACTAGATTTCGTTCTCAAAAACAAATTTAAATTTTCGCGGAAAAGCGGCATGATTGTCTTAAAGGTCTTTGTGTTAAATTAGGCGCAACGTACAATTATGTATATTTAGGAAACTCGTGTTTCTTTTCCACTTTGAAAGTTTATCTACCAATAATTTTACATAATATTGTAATACTTTATATTGTAACTGTTTGCTGTTCCTTTTGAATAAAATAAAAAAAAAATAAAAAATAAAAATAATAATAATAAGGGCGCGAATTTAATTGTAGCGCATTTTAAACCTATTCGCCATTTCGTCAGGGTCGACTTTCAGTATAATCGGTTGCAGTTGGATACCACTATTTTACATGGAGCGACTGCCTATCTGAACTCCATAACCCAGTTAGTACTAGGTAACACGATACCCCTTGGTAAGACTGGTTGTTAGACTTTCGGGCCACTTACCTGTAACGACTGTCAAAGATCTACTAGTGACAGCCGGGACCAACCCAACGGCTTCACAGGCTTTCCGAGGCTTGGCTTGCCCTAGAAGCAAAAATGCTAAGACATGTGACATCGACCAATCCGCTCTAGGCCTGCGTGGTGGATTACGGCCCGATCCCAGCAGTGGAAACAACATTATAAAGCTCTGATTAGCTTCCACAGTCAACACGTCAGAGGTAAACACTTTGACACCTATCTCTCCTAGGGCAGTTGGGAGTTTCTATATATAGAATTCGAGGCTTCGTATTGATTTTGTTACCACTGACATAAGGCTTATCTTAGGACTATTTGTAATAATTGACGTAGTAGATCATTCCAAATAAAGTCCAATTCGTGGAACGAAGTTGCTATTGGATGCCACTGGCTCATTGATTGAATGCCAGTGGCTATTTGCGTTAGCTCATTGCTATGATTTATAGTGCTTTGCTGAATAGGGAATATCATGGTCTGTGTTTGTAATTGTGGCAATTAGGAGGTTACTGTTAGCGTAACATTTACTGATGACGTTTATGTACCTAATTGTGTAATTATGATTTAGAACTAATTGCGTTAGTTACTAGTATTCTTAATGCAATTCATTTTGACAACTCAACCATATTCCTACCTTGTCGAGCAAATGAACTTTTCAAAGATGTGAAATGGAAAAAAAATACTAAATTATTCATAATCCTTTGGATTGTTCCATTATTCAGGTGCTGTTCAGTCCATAAGGAGGAAAAAGAAAACACATTCCTTTATTAATGTAATCAACTAGCGTTTGCATGCGGTTTCACCAGCGCCGTTTGGAGATTGGAAATTACTGGGATAAAAAGTAACCTATGACTTAACAGGTGTCTGCCCGTTTGCCAAACTTCATCCAAATACGTTTAAGTGTAAGGGTGTGATATTGTAAAAGACTATGAAGCCGAGCTACTTTCAAGTTTATTATTTTACATAAGAATTACTTTAACAATTGAAAGAATATTCTGAATTATTTGAAAAGCCGCGTCTAAACCAAGTCCTGTTCTGAATTCATTAGGGCCCACAGGCTGCATAAAAATGCTAAATAGTTCACCATTTTTTCAGTTAGTAGAAAGTTATATACAAAGGGTACAGTCACAAGCACCAATATTTATACACTATCCTACCTTTAATAGCTATTTTGGCGAGAAATAACGATTGTAACTTGGAGATAGGATCTATTTCATTAAAAAAAATTGTTTCAAAATGCTATGTTCGTAACAACATTTATTTATTTAAAACACATACCACTGTCATCACAGGCTTACCTAATATAATAGTGTAGTTATAGTTATTAGCTTAATAAGATTAGATTTACAATTATATTATCTCAACAACAGTGTGAATTCACTCAGAGAACAACTGAAGCAGTCGATCTGTACACATGATTCTGATGAATCTGTGAACATGATTTTTTAAAATCAAAACAGTAGGAGAAAATCAGTTTTGAAAAGTTGTAAAGTGTTTACATATTGGTGCTCGTGACTGTACATAAAAAAATAAAAAGTAACCTCCAATTTTCTCGGAGGCGATCAGATAAATTTTCTAAGGAAATATTTCCTTTTAGAGCACAAAGTCAGGCTTTGCTTGTTATCTTTTTGTTTTCTTTATTTTAAACTCTTTTTTAATAAGCCTTCGTTATTATTTTGTCTGAAGTGATATGGAAATTATCTTTTTAAGCCTTCTCAGAAGAAATCACAAAAACAAAAAATCGCAAGAAGAAAGGAAATCAAGAAGAAAATAAACCATAATAGAATCACTTTGTTGTTTACCAAAGAGTAGATATAAAAGTAGCAGATTGTACGTGCTGTTTGTTTATTTAAAGATTTTACGGGCCAGTGGTTGTAGGCACCACCTATATAAGGCGATTGTGAATTCTCACACAACATCACTCGTCCGCGAGTTCGTGCAGAGGTGATAAAGATTTTGTATCAATGCGCCGCGCTTTGTATCAATGAGAGGCGGTGGGCGCCACTAGTCTACGCGGCCGGGTGCGGTATACTTATGAGAATTGCCTTACAAATATATTGAAGTACACAGAGCTAATAACAAGTTATGTGGAAGAAAAAAATTAACAAGTATAAATAGTGACGAGCACACGATTCTTTCATTGACAAGTGTATCGTTTTACAGTAGTAGTCGTACTTAAAAAAAGACTAATAAAACTGAGCCCATATCTTATTTAACCTTTTGAACGCCAGAGCATAAACGCACGCGCGTGCCCTCCACGCTAAGCCACAATTTCACAGCATACAAAAAAAAATACCTTAAAAAAGAATAGGGATACTAAAACTTTAACAAGAAATCATATTATTAGAGAGACAAGACAAGAACTTAAATAAATAAATAAATAAATATCGCTAGACATTACACACAGCGCCATCTAGTGCCACACTAAGCAACGAGGCTTGTGTCGTGGACACTAGATAGTTGATATACTACATAGATACTTTTTGTTTGTAAATACATACTTATTATACATATAAACATCCATGACTCGGTAACAAATGTCCATGCTTAATCACACAAACACTTGCTCCTACCGGGATTCGAACCCGGAACCCTATGAACGTAAGGCAGCCTCACTACCGCTGCGCCATTCGGGTCGTCGTAAATATTTAAGTTAAACAAATAAACACACAAAAGTAATGATTATATTGTTTATTTCCTGTTATACTGCATCGCATTTTTTGTCACATATTTGTGTCGTTGGCGTACAGTCACGAGCACCAATATATAAACACTTAGCAACTTTTAAAAGTGATTTTCTCCTACTGTTCTGATTAAAATTTCATGTTGTTATGAACATAGCATTTTACGAACTCATATATTTATGAAATAGATCCTATCCCCAAGTTACGATGTTATTTCTCGCGAAAATTGCTTTTAAATTTAGGAAAGTGTATACATATTGGTGCTCGTGACTGTACAAGGCACGCGCTTGCTCGTCACGTATAGGCGACAATGGCGTTCAAAAGGTTAAAGATACAGGGATTATGGATGTACAAAAAGAATAGCTATATTTGAACTTTCAGTAGGTACCCGTTTTGGCGGAATTTCCTCGGGACCCAAAATTTGTATACGAATATTTATTAAACTTTTTACATTGTGCTAAAAATAAATCTGGGTAGGTAACACAATTTTAATTTTGTTTTCGATCACATATTTAGCTCTGTGGTTTTTACCTGTTTATATAATTTACAGTTGTTATTGAACCCCACTGTCGTAAGCCCACTAAAAAACGAATTAAGAAGATCACAAGGGTCCAAGCATCGTTAACCAAAACTACATAAACTTGTATTCCCACGGACCAATTTTAACTGTAGTCAGAAGCATCTAAAGTTGCTGGGTTAATAAGCCGACTTTCAATTGTTTTGTAATTAGTCGCCTGAGTGCCTAAACGATGGTCTGCAGTGAATGAATTAGGGTTAATTCATTGTGTGGAGTACCCAGGACCTAATTGCTGTTTTAGGAAGTATTTTGGCGTTGGTTTCCCTTTCTACACGTCTATCATGAAGTTAAATATGCTAAATTAATGTAGTATACAAGATTAAATACCAAATGCATATGGAATCAGTAGAATTTACAACGAAAACCATAGAGAACCACACAACATTATTGTCTATTATCGTTCACGACGCTACTCATAAGTAAGTTGTTACCAAATCGCCAATGAGTATCCAAAATGTCACAGCACAGTATTCCAAAGGGAGTCCATACACGACACAACTAATCATAAAATAAATGTAGTTATTGTCAAATATTTATTTTGTTCATAGTGTTACGTCGGCTGTTTTACGAGAATATTCTAGATTACGTTCGAGTCTAGAATGTTCTACTATGGAACTGTCTAGAAGATTCGAGTGTAATCCTAGAATGTTCCACTATGGAACTGTGAAGAAGGTTCCAGAAAGTTGTGAAGAAGGTTCCAGAAAGTTGTGAAACTTTCTCGAAGGATTGGTCGGCATATCAATAGTCATCGTGCTAGCGGGAGCAGTCAGTATGACTTTGGCTACACAACGGAACGATCAAAGTGAAACTGTAAGTGCGATATCTTAGTGAATTTTGATCAATAGGTAGTGATTTTGTACAATAGGTACCTAACTCTTTTGGAAGTCGCGCCGTGGACGATGAGCTTGAGAGATGAGACGATGAGATGAGGAACCGGCTGCCTTGTTTGTCTAAAAGTTGGTTCCGAGTACAGGTCCTAAACAGGAACTGTCATTGGAAAATTCTCAGAAGCAACCCCGCATCTGTTTTTGTGTCTAGTTGTTAGTAGGTTCGTCCCTATTACAGCATAACTGGCGAAATGTGGGTGAACTATAAGGCGTTCAGGGAATTCAGGGGCCATACATACAATATGTCTGTAAATTGAAAAGGCTTTTTGTAAGTGAGGTTATTTTTAGGATTAAGGAAAATTCTGAAAAAAAATAGGTTTGTAGAACACAAAAGGAACTTTCGACGAAAGTTAAGATTATAAAAGAAATTATGAATAAGATTTGATATTTCGTTTTTGAGATACGGTATGGGACCTTTTCTTCAAACCGCGGCACTATGAAAAACAAATTTAGTTTTACTGTTGAGTGTAAATTTACATATGAATAGGCAGGTTAAAAATATTGTTATTAATTTGTTTAGTGCGACGAAACCCTGTTTATGCGAGTACGACTCGCACTTGGCCGGTTTTTTTATTTACTTTAGATATTGGCAAGCATCGCGCTTCAGGCTTTTCATTATTTCTCGCGGCTCAGGCCCCAAGTATTTATGTAAATTGAATAGGTTCTGATGTAAACACAGAAATGTATTATTTCCCACGAGGGGTTGGACGACATTTATTTATTTTCTCTGAGTTAATACAGACAATATTATTATAAGTTAATTGAATACTTATTCTTTATTGTACGAACCCAATCTTATTCACAATTCGTGAAGTTTTGAAAGTTAAATAACTTGTCCTTGGTTGTCGGAAGTAACGATTTTTTACACAACAACCAATAGATAGAAGGTGATAGATGATGTTACTGTTAAAGTTGCAGTGGTATTTCTTCTAGGCAAATGTGCTCCACCCAAGTTCATCATCGCTTCACATCAGGCGAGTTGGGGCCAAACGCAAGCCGTAGTTTAAAAAAAGTTGTCGTTAAAAACCTTTTTAAATCCGCCTGCAATTTAATTAATAGCCACCAAGGAGCTCACTTTTTATGACTTTTTTTTTTTTTTTTTTATTCTTTAATTTTTAGGGACTTTTATAACGCACAGCGTATGCCAGTCCCATCGTAACCTAACACAAGATACACATCCAACTGATCAATGTATCAGGGCCATAAAGTCGAACAACTTTCTCGCATCTTCAGAGCTCGGCTTATTTAATATTTGATGGAATGTACCTATATTGTTCTTGTTCAACTTCAAAACCCTGAACAGCTTACTCCTACCAGCCTCATAGCGAACACATTCCATTAACAAGTGGTGCATGTCCTCTAGAACTCCACACACCTCACAATTGGGAGAGGTTTTTTTTTTTCATCAGGAAAGCGAATTTGTTGCATGGAATATGTCCAGACCTGAGTCTGTGAGCTGTAACTACAAATTTTCTGCTTAAATTATTATTTATAAACCAGGGTACACGAGGAGGCTGACATTGTATGGTCTTATACCATATTCCTTTTTCTAATGACATTCTGTCAAAGTATTCCTTCCAATGATCATAACAAACATTTTTGAATTTAGGCAACATTTCTGAGTAATCAAGGGTGATTTTGGTTTCTTTTCCGTGTTTGGCTGCATACTTGGCCAACATGTCAGCCTTCTCGTTACCCTGTATTCCAATATGCGATGGGACCCATTGCAATCTCAGCCGAACACCTTTTTGAGTCAGTTCGTCTATCTTAGATAGAATGTCATAAGCTATCGAAGCACCTCTGTGGCCAGAGGCGCATCGAGCTATATGCTGTAACGAACTTTTACTATCAGAACAAATAACAATATTCCTGTTTTGACAGTTTATGACAAATGTCAATGCTTCTGAGATCGCAATGAGCTCCAACGTCATAATAGATGCCATTTCACTTATTTTAAAGCAATGATTATTTGGGTTATCTATGTCTTTACAGGGTATGTAGTAAGCCGCACCGCGGCCTTCTACACTCTTCGACCCATCCGTAAAAATAGTAAACCAACCATTATATTTTATGCTTAATTCTTTGGTCACTTCATGTTTTAGTAAAGTGTAATCATAAGACCCCTTCGGTGACTTTACTGCTTCTAAGTCACAATCAATTATTTCATTCACATTAATGTTAGTGACCCATGTTCTTAGTGTGAACATAACTAGAGGGTAGGAAGACGCTATCTCAATTTCTTTAACCTCGTTAAACGCTACGGCCAACAAAGGTGTAACCTTATTTCGCCAGTAACTATTTTGACGAAGCGTATGTAATTCATCTAAAAGGGTAGTTGTTATACTATTTTCTACGGATTTGGCTTTCAGACAAAACTTATAAGCTAAATATCTTCTTCGTATGTACAGCGGAACCAGACAAATCTCACTCTCCATGACATGTATTGGAGTAGATTTGATAAAACCTCCTATAATACGTAACGCTTGATTTTGTAACTTATTTAACTTATCTAAGTGACACTTTGCACTAGCATCATATAAATAACAACTATAATCTATGCGACTTCTAATCATGGCTATATATATGTGTCTTAAATGTAGAGGATGCAATCCCCAGGACCTACCTGCTAAAACCTTGAGTAAATTAAGGTTTCTTTGAACTTTTCCAACAGTTGTAATAATGTGTTTACTCCAGCGCAAGGACTTGTCGAGCCACACACCTAAATATTTGTAACTGTCAACTTCGTCTAAATTCTGACTATTTATCTTAAGTTCTACCTTAGATCTTCTAAAACCTCTGCTAAAAATACACACTTTAGATTTAGCGGCCGATAATTCTAGTCCTAACTCATCCAGCACGCGGCACACTCTCTCTAGCGCTGTTTGAAGTGCACGTTGAATTTCTTTTAGATTTTTAGACGTTCGGTATAAGACAAAATCGTCTGCGTATTGACACATGGTAACATTCTCAATCTCATGGAAACACTTAATTGTGACTATGTTAAAAAGTATTGGTGAAATTGGGTCTCCCTGAGCCAAGCCTCTATCTGTGTATCTCATGAAAAATTTGCATTTATCCGTTTCATCTTTTATCATAAGATGTCTTTCACTCAAGAAATTCCATAAATATTGGCAAATTTTTTTTCCAATTCCTATCTCATCTAAAGTGTTCACCAGTACATCTATTAACACATTATTATAAGCATTTGTAACATCGAGAAAACAGGCTACTGTTGGAGTTTGGCGTGAAAATCCTGTATAGATTTGGCTTACTAATTTAACTAAGCAGTCCTGGCAAGATTGTCCTCTCCTAAACCCAGAGGTATACTGAGATAACAACTTCTTTTTTTCAATATACCACTCAAGTCGCTTTGTCAGCATAGAGTGAAAGATTTTACAAATGCAGGAAATTAAGGAAATAGGTCTTAGTTTGATACTATTATTATCTGGCGATGATTTTGGTATTGGTGTTATTAATATATCACGCCACTGTTTTGGAATAATCCCCGTGCTAAAAATAAGATTGTATAATTCTAGTAAATATTTTCTGCTAGTAGAAGACAAATGAAATATTAAAGAATATGTAATCCCGTCAACCCCAGGCGCTGTGTCTTTTCGTTTAAAGCAATTTATCATTTCTTGTAAAGTAAATTTGTCCTCCAGTACTGTATTATTTGATTTAAACTGTTGATGTTTTGGGTATACGTAATCCGGAGCGAGACTACACAGGAGTTCGACCTTGTGTTCATTCGAAACAGATGACCTGGGCGATGCACGTCCCTTAATCCATCCCATACGTTTCCACATTTCCGAACTAGATGTTTGTTCATTAATACTACTGCAGTAATGTTGCCAATCTTTTAACCTCTCTAGACTGATGACTTTCTTAGCAGCTTCTGTTTTGCGATCCAGTAGACTTAAGTTATTTGGTGTGGGATTACTCCTAAATTTCTTTAAGGCCAATCTACGTTGTGCTACCGAGTGGGACAGAGTAGGATTCCAATAAGTCTTTGGCCGAAAACCATTTGTCGGATTATTACAAAGTTTACTAAAAGGAATCTGCTCATCCGCAGCTTTATTCACTTGTTCTATAAAATGATCATATAAGGATTGCACATTTCTTGGAACGACAATTTCCATTAAAAAGTTATCTAGGGTCTCACTATACTCTGTCCATTACGCTAGTTTGAAGTTCCGTTTTTTAACTATACCAACAGGATTCAAGCTGCTATTATATATGTATGAAATTTTTATAAATAAATGATCACTTCCTAAATTTTCGTTTAAAATCTTCCAGTCCAACAAAACAGATAAATCAGTCGATACAAATGTAACATCAGGAGACGTTTTTTGAGCAACCCCATCAACCAAGGTGACTCTTGTCATACTTCTGTCATTAATGGCAATAAACCCCGAGTCTAAAGCCGAATCATACAACTGGATTCCTCTGGCATCGGTTTTGGAAGACCAAGTTACATGGTGTCCATTAAAGTCACCGGCAGCAATACAATTGTTTGAAAATAACGAAAATATTTGTTCCCAGTCAGCAAGAGAGGTACGAACCGAAGAAGGGCAATATATTAACACTATATTTTTAATTTCATTGCAATTTAAAAGACGAAGACGAAGATTTTTTTTTTATGACTTTGTAAATAGTTTTTGCCTCATGCAATTAACTTAATTTACTCTACACTTGTTTAAATCTTAGTGGTGGCAATGTTGTGCGCTGCAATGTGATTAGGGATCTTGGTGTCGTCCTGGACTCAAAACTTTTGTGCATGTATCCTGTGTCATCGGCCAGGCATACAAAATCCTGGGATTTAATATGCGTACATGTAAATTATTTACTGATATAAATTGCATCAAGGTACTTTATTTTGCGTACTTACGCAGTATTTCAGAATATTTCAGTAATATCTGGAATCCGCACTACTTGGTTAAATACAGCAGATAGAATCAATACAATCTAAATTTGTTAAATATATGAACTATCGCACTGGTTCCAGATCTGCAGATTATCTGTGTTGAAGCCCATTTCAATAGGTTTAGAAGTACAAACAAACATACAGTCCACGTTTCTTTAAAGTAGCGGGCGGCTAGTCGCCGACCGTATTTAATATGATGTTATAATATTTTTAAGTTAGTAGCCAATAAACACCACCAAAGACAGACGCTTGTTTCCTTGAGCAAATTCCTCGCCAAACCGAATTGAACCTTAAAGTACACAACATAATGGTCATAATCGAGCCGGATCATTAGTGAAGTTTATATAGAAAAAAACAACATTCCATCAGAGATAAGAAGCCGGCGAGTGAATCGTTAAGTGTAAACAAAGTCATTAGCAGTTATTTGAACAAAAAAAACATTGTTACTCAAGTTTTGCATCGTATTTGTGTATAATATTGAAGATTTACGCCAATAACAGTGAAATATGTCTAAGACGGCCGAAGAAGCCCTTGGTATATTAGAAGATACGGCGGAGTTACTGAAGAAAACACAAATAAACTTACGAAAATGTCCTAAACAGCGTTTGACGAAAGGATACATTCAATCTAGAATTCAGTGCCTCGAAGAATACTGGAAAACATTCACCGGTGCGCATCAAGACTTAGCAAGGATGACGCCGAGAGATAAACGTAGTTTGTTGTCGTATTTCGTTAATGAAGAGTTTTTTATTTATGAAGATCTTTATTTGTGTTTGTTGGGTGAATTACGCGATATGTTAGAAAAGGTAACACCGAAGCCATCACAAACGATGAACGTCGACAACGCGGACGAAGATAACCAACAAACACAGGTGAGACTCCCAAGTATAACGATACCTGCGTTTTCTGGAACCTATGAAGACTGGCCTGCGTTCAAAGATTTATATATTTCGTTAGTGCATGAGAACAAGTCACTAAGCAACGTTCAAAAATTGCATTATTTGAAGACTAGCATCAGCGGTGAAGCAGCAATCCTACTTAAACATATACAAGTAACTGAAAGTAACTATTTACAAGCATGGGAAACATTGAAGAATCGTTACGGCAATAGAAGATTGATAGTTAATTTAATGTTGAAGAGATTAGTTTACCAAAAAAAGGCGAATGCTCAATCGGCCAGTCAATTGAAGTCAATTTTGGATACAACTTCTGAAATTTTAGACAGCCTTAAAAACTCCAACGTGAACACCGACTCCTGGGATCCTATAATCATATTTCTGGTCGTGCAGAAGCTGGACCCGGAGTCTCACAAGGACTGGGAAGAGTACGCCTACAAAGGCAATTCTGAGGATCTACCTACGTGGGATGAGTTGAAGACATTCCTAAATGGCAAATTTCGTGCATTAGAATTGATTACACCCTCTTCAACTTCAGCAACGCGAGAAAAACCTTCTAAAGAACGCGGTACATTCCATGTTTCAACTAATGAAAAGGAAAACACTTGTATAATGTGTAAGGAAAATCATACCCTGTCTCACTGCAAATTATTTGCGAAGATGCAACCTTCAGAACGCATTGATTGTGTAAAGAATAACAAGCTCTGTTATAATTGCCTGGCATCAGGACATTCGGTATTCAAATGCCGTGTTCCAATGTCCTGTCGCGTGTGTAAAAGACGACATCATACTCTGATACATCTAACAAAGAAGGCGGATACCTCGGCATCATCTGAAGCTGTACAACCAATGCCGACAGTATCAACTCAAGCAGATGTAGAAGAAAAGGTGCAAGTTAATACAATGATTGCGTCGTACTACAATGCCAGGAAAGAAATAGGAATGTTAGCAACCGCAATGGTGATAGTAAAGAGTGAACAAGGACACACCATTGTGCTCAAGGCACTCATAGATCCAGGATCACAAGCCTGCTTTATTAGTGAGAAGGCGGCACAACTATTAAAACTCAAAAGGCAGGTAACTAAATGCATAATTACTGGAATGGAATCCATGAAGGTAGCTGTCAAGCATGAATAGAAGTTTTATCACGATGGGAATCAAATTTTGCACTACCTATACAAGCCTACGTGATGACCAAGCACTTGACAATACAATTACCTGCAAATACGTGGTCAACAAGGAAATGGCCACACTTGGCAGATCTAGACTTAGCAGACCCAAAGTATGGAGTATCAGGAAACATTGATCTGCTTCTAGACGTCAAGGGATATGCAAAGATACTACAAGATGGTCTAATCAAAGGTCCACCGGGGTCACCTATAGCTCAGCGAACCAACCTCGGCTGGATAATATTTGGTGAAATAAACATAAAAACAAACACAAAAGAAAAATGTTTAATGGCGATAAATGAACAAGTCGATGTGAAAGAACTATTGAAAACTATGTGGGAGTTAGAAACCGATACAAAAAGAAATTTTACTAAAGAAGAAATATTATGCGAAGAAATTTATGAAAACACACATACAAGAAACAATGAAGGACGCTACATAGTTAAGTTACCCTTTAAAAACTACAACTTAAAATCACCCGACGGAAAGACAAGAGAGATAGCATTAAACAGATTTCTGCAACTGGAGAAAAGACTAAACAAAAATCCCGATCTGAAAGAGGAATACAAAAGGGTTATTGAAGACTACATAAAGTTAAAACACCTAGAAGAAGTACCAGAAAAAGAAATAAATACAAAAAAGTCTGTCTACTTACCCCACCACGCAGTAGTCAGGAACGATAAAGAAAGCACGAAGACTCGCGTCGTTTTTGACGCTTCTTGCAAGGGTTACAATGGAGTTTCCTTAAACGACGAATTACTGACAGGTCCTGTTCTACAAGATGACTTGCGAAGCTTAATAGTAAGGTGGCGAACACACGCAGTGTGTTTTGTTTCTGACATACAAAAAATGTACCGAATGATATTGGTAGCCCAGGAAGACACTGATTACCAGAGAATACTGTGGCGAAATGACTCGTCTGAAATCATTAAAGATTTAAGACTCCTGACTGTTACCTTCGGTACAGCGTCAGCACCATATTTAGCTGTAAAAACACTTATGCAACTTGCTAAAGACGAAGGTGCCAACTATCCTGAAGCTGCTAGGGTGTTACAAGAGGATTTGTATGTTGACGACGTTATGTCAGGATGTGACGATTTAGAGCAAGCCATTCAAATAAGCAAAGATTTGAAGAATTTATTACAACGAGGCGGCTTTCAGCTAAAAAAATGGTCGTCAAATAACGCAGATTTTCTAAAATCTATAGATCAAAACGACAGATCTATCAATGCATGTATGGATCTAAATATAGATGGTACCATAAAGGCTTTAGGTGTTCAATGGAACTTAGGCAGCGATCAATTCGAATACCAACTAAACCTAGTTCCTCTTCCTGCGATCGTGACGAAGCGAAGTATACTGTCAGATGTCCAAAAGCTTTTTGACCCGCTTGGTTGGATAGCGCCATGCATCGTGCAAGCAAAAATTTTGATTCAGAAGCTCTGGCAAACTAAGGTTGATTGGGATCAAGAAATTACTTCAGCTGTCAGACAAGAGTGGAAAACTATACGAGACGACATTGCCAACGTCAATGCAATTAGAATAGACCGGTGGATGGGCACGTACAGTTTAAACAAGAACAGCATACAACTTCATGGTTTCAGTGATGCATCGATGAGAGCATACGCAGCTGTTGTGTACTGTCGCGTACATTACTTGGATGGTGCAGTCAAAACATCATTGATTGCAGCAAGAACTCGTGTTGCTCCGTTAAAGACAGTGTCGTTACCACGACTTGAGTTGTGTGGAGCTGTTCTGGTGTCAAGACTTTTAAAACAAATTTCAACAGCAATGAAGATCCCACTGGCTAATGTTTTTGCTTGGACTGATTCCTCAATAGTTATTGCTTGGCTACAAAAAGAGCCTAGCAGATGGAAGACTTTTGTTGCCAATAGAACGGTTGAAATAACTGGCAACGTCCCGAAAGAACAATGGTACCACGTACAATCGCAAGAGAACCCCGCTGATATAGCGTCTAGAGGTGCACTAGTTTCAGAGTTAAAAACATGCGATTTATGGTGGAAAGGGCCCGAATGGCTTTTAAAGGGAAATATTCATTTTACCAAACCAGAAACTATATCTACAGAGCTAGAAAAGAAGACAACTATACAAACCTTTACAATGACCAAAAACGAAGAAGATGAGAGAAGATTAACAGACCAATTTGAAAAATACAACTCATTGAAGGAATTAATTAGAAGCATTGCATTCTGTAGAAGATTTTTAAAACACAAAATGTTAAAAGAAAGCATGGATACTGCTTTGACAACGGAAGAATTAGAAGTTGCATTAGACATATGCATAAAAAGCGTACAAGGCGAAGAATATGCAGAAGACATTGAGTCTCTAAGAAAGGGTAAACAGGTTAAAAGAACTAGCACGTTAAAAACTTTAGATCCGTACTTAGATGAGAAACAGATTCTTCGGGTTGGCGGACGCCTTAGACACGCTAACATAGCGGATCAAAGAAAGCACCCAATCATATTGGGTCATAGAAACAATCTTACTCCTTTGATCATTGCCGATGCACACTCAAGAACCTTACACGGAGGAATCCAATTAATGTTGAACTTTTTGAGATCTAAGTATTGGATAACGCGAGCTAAAGGACAAGTCAAACAATATGTTCACGGATGCCTAGTATGTGCCAAACAAAATGCGACTGCAAGAACGCAAGTAATGGGTGATTTGCCAAAGGTTCGTGTGACACCAGCTCGACCGTTTCTGCATTCCGGTGTAGACTTTGCTGGACCATTACAAGTTCTATGGAGCAAGGGAAGAGGAGTCAAGGCACACAAGGCATACATAGCAATCTTCATATGTATGGCTACCAAGGCCGTTCATTTGGAGCTAGTTGGAGATATGACGTCAGAGGCGTTCATCGGCGCATATAAAAGATTCTGTGCTAGAAGAGGCAAATGTGCACATTTATGGAGTGACCAGGGCAGGAACTTCATCGGGGCAAATAAAGAGCTGGTAGCCATGTGGAAGGAAGCAAGCTTAGAGTTCTCTGGACCAATCGCAGACAAGCTTGCATCTGATGGCACGCAATGGCATTTTATTCCTGCATACAGCCCAAACTTCGGCGGCCTTTGGGAAGCGGGAGTAAAGTCCACGAAGTATCACTTAAAACGGATACTAACCAGCAATTTAACTTTCGAGGAGCTATCGACAGTGCTGTGTGAAATAGAGGGTTGCTTAAACTCGAGGCCGTTGTGCCCCCAAGATGATTTGGATAATGTGAATATCGAGCCATTAACACCTGGGCACTTTTTAATTGGAGAGGCACCCATTGTCATACCTAGCCCAAATGTAAAAAACTTGAAGGTGCATACGTTATCACGATGGCAATATGTCCAAAAGTTGTTGCATGATTTTTGGTCTAGATGGCAACAAGAATATTTATCTAGACTACAACAACGTCCAAAATGGCTCAAACGAGGAAAGGAGTTTGAAGTCGGTAATATTGTTTTGATCAAGCAGGATAACCTTCCACCAGGGAAGTGGTTACTGGGACGTATTGTGAGCAAACATCCAGGACCAGATGGGTGCACGAGAGTTTATAGTGTCAAGAGCGGTGACAGTATTGTAAAGAGAACTGTGACCAAACTCTGCCCACTGCCAATAGATAGTAACCCTGAATAGTCCAATCATTTAGTGTTTGATAATTTTGCATGTATAGTGTTAATTGCATATTTATGGTTCATTTGAAAGGACTCATATAGTCCTTTGGTGGGCGGCTTATGTTGAAGCCCATTTCAATAGGTTTAGAAGTACAAACAAACATACAGTCCACGTTTCTTTAAAGTAGCGGGCGGCTAGTCGCCGACCGTATTTAATATGATGTTATAATATTTTTAAGTTAGTAGCCAATAAACACCACCAAAGACAGACGCTTGTTTCCTTGAGCAAATTCCTCGCCAAACCGAATTGAACCTTAAAGTACACAACAATCTGCTATCATGCAAACATCATAATATGCTATCACGGGAGAATAGACGTATGGTTGTGGACATGCTATTTCTTTATAATACATATATGTTGTGGGAATATTGACAGTACCGTTTTAAACAACTTAGTTATAAGATTAAGTGCTCCGTCTCGACGGACTAGCACACGCAGTTATCGATGTACCACACAGTGGTACAAACTACGCTCGAAATTCAGTAATTGGCCTACCAATTACTGAATTACTACAATTACAATTACTGACTTAACATCCGAATGTTAAGTAATTTTAACAAAAGATTCTCTCATCGTGATATATTTAATACCAAAAAAGGTATATTCAGGAAACAATTAATAACGTCGGTATGTGACGAACTGACAAATAAATGTAAACTAAATAAATATTATTGAACATACCAGAAGGTTTATAGACAATCACCACACACCACTATAACATACTCACACACCCATTTGTAACTCGTCACGCACACTCATCCACGATGTACACTTATTAATGTTCAGATTATGCTATCGCTTCACTTCACTCTGTATGAATGTTTCTGCTGAATGTATTGTTTATTTAGCTATTAAATTGTAAATCCGTAATTGGCTGTAAGACTAGTATACAACATTATTTTTAGTATATGCGAAACCAGAACATAGTTTGTTCAGACTAGGTAACTGAATCGATTCCAATAATTTTTATATCATGTTATATTTTGTCCCATAAATATTTAAAAAAGGTTACGAGTTGGACACCGAGCGACACTTAGTACCTATCCGCAATAATACGCGCACAACACAGGCATTAAGCGCGGGCGCACAGAGAGGCGCCGCATGGTATGTTTTTGTACTGACAACCAGGTAATATAACAAGCTTATAACTTTGTGATTTTTAATGATAAAGTTTTGAAATTTTGTACATAGATTCTTTACATAAAAATACTAGACACGTGTTTCAGGTTTCGAATATATATGATATAAGATATTTCTAAGAGCTGTGGATTTTGTGAATAAATAAATAAATGGAAATAACATCAATTGGAAACTGATTTGAAAATTGTTTTCCTTAGTCACAATCGCGTCAGCTACAATCAATATTAGACACTCTCCACATTTTTCACGGCTTGAAACAAATATTAGAACGCAACCCTTCTTAAAAATACGGAAATTGTTCCTCAGGTACCTACCATCATCTTTTGTCTTGCAAAGTAGGTTATATCACATTTTAATATTACGTGGAACCCGGAGATGCCATAGTGTCGGTTAGGTAGAGAATGCGAGGATGAACTATGTAATACAAGGCGGAGTTTGAGAATGGCGTGTAGGCAAAGTGACCCCTGACAGCCAAGCTCTGTAGTTACTTATAAAATATTCTGTGAGAAAACATTACGTTAAGTCCTCTATAAATCTCTAACACCGTTTCTCTCTGCTACATTTATGCCAAAAGTAAAATTACGTATTTTGACAGTGAAAAATTTGCAAAACTATAATTTTGATAGGTAAACTATTTAGGTCAAACAGTTTACCTATCTCTCGAGTGCTTGCTATTCATAATTATTCCCCTGGAAGGATGCCAACGATTACGTTTATATTGTTGTGGTTTTCATAGCATTACGCTTGTATAATCCCAGAAGGGTTAGGGCTTAGGCAGTGCTGTACCTGATAGTACACCCCTATTTGCCAGTTATGTTTAATCCCATGTAATAGGGGGCAAGCCTGTTGCCATCAACCGGGTTCAAAACTACACTCCGTGGCTATTGCTAAAAAAATCCTGAAGGAAAACCCCAACACCATTTTGCCCGACCCGAGAATTTAATCCAGGACCTGATGTTCAGCAGTCGCACTTGCCACCACTAGAACAATGAGGGAGAAAGTATTGTTTCAGCAAAAATAAAGCCAGATTCTTTTTATTCATTACGCAGCCCTAAATAATTAGGGTTCTACCTCAAATATTCAGAGTGTATTAAAACAAAGTAAAACCTGTTTCTTTTTCATTAAAAATCAAGGACTTTATTATACCTACTTAACTTTGAATTAATTTTTAATTTTATTTAATTAGTTTCCCCGTAATATTCTAATCTTTTGTTAAGAAGCGTGAAAGTTTTTTGATTTTATATAAGTTAATATCAAGCCTGTATTCCCTGGTGGGGCAAGCGGCGTTTCACGTAACATAACACAAACTTCATCAGTTCTGTGATGGGAATCCATGAAAAGGTAAGCCTTTCAGTAAATCAAGTAGGAATACCCTATCGTACTTCTACTTGATTTACTGAAAGGCTACTACTATGGTACGGTACTAGTACGTACCAGCCCTAGCCGTTCCGTAGTGCCGTGGTACTTCGCTGAATTGCTTATTTGGTAGTTAAAACTTATAATCTACATCTTCATTATTAAGTGTATAGAGGTGTGAGGAACAGGGTGTGAGTAAACTTGCTTATCCCCCAATGAATAAGGAGGATTCTCCGTCCTCCGACCAGCCTGATGTTACGTCATGTACTACTTGACACTTGCCGCTTGACGCTTACTGTCGAACTGTGGCAGGTTATATGATGCAAGCTTTTGAGCGTAACGTCAGAAATGAAGCATAGTTCATATGGTACTTTTACTTAAAGTTTTATAATGCATCCCTATTTCACATGTCGGTGTTTTTAAAACATAGCTAACTGATAACCAGTGATCGGAATAGGTAGAGCTAATGTGCCTAAAGTTCAAGGAATAGAAACGAAAAGTGGAGACTTCCTTACGATATTTTTTTTTCCGGAATATTTATTCCGAATGTCGAAACATTACTTAAGTACAACTAAAACTAATAAAGTAAAACAACTATCGAATTCATATACTGTTTCTGTTTAAAAAAAAAGTGCACGATTTTTATTTAAAAAAAAAATGTAATCTCCTTACCTTATCGTCGTAAGTGCGGAAGCTAATTTAATTTCATACCAGTTTCTTTACCTAAATTAATAACAATAGAAAACGTATCTATTGGCTTTTTGAGAACGTTCTCCTTGTTGTCGAAGTCGGTTAAAAAGGAAAAATTATGAATTCAATTAGTTTACTATACTGATTAATCAATAACATTATTGTTAAATGGACTTAACTCCGAGACATTTCCGAGTTTCAGAAAAAAATATTCGGAATACAAATTATAGTCGTAAGCAAGTCCCCACTTTTCGTTTCTGTTCCTTGAACTTTAGGTACATTAGCTCTACCTATTCCGATCACTGCTGATGACCGATTAATGTACTACATAGGAATGATCCAATCCTTCGACTTAGGGTAGATATTAAGTAAACTTTTGGTTATCCAATACCTTAAATACAAGTTACTTAGTTCAGCTAATGATCTGTTTCCCCTTTTGTCAACTTACTAATACATATTGTTTGAGGAAACTTTCAAGTCAAACTAAATTTGTGTTAAAGGGAAAGTTGAGTATCACCCCATATCATGTTGTTACTTGAAATGTCTCTCAATAGGTACGAATATTCTAGATTTTAGGACGACGACGAAACATTCATCTAGTTTCAAAACTGAGTAGTTCAGTTTAAGTAAGTTAGTTTATTGATTGATAGTGTGGTATCCTGATCCCAGGAATAGAGACACTAACACAAACGTGTCAATTAAACGTATCGTATCGTACGAGTTTTTAAACGAAAACACAACTGTGTTGAAGAATTTTGTTTTTTTTTTTCAAAATGCGCCATAAAGTATCGTATGACAATTCTTAAAATTAAGTATGAACATAAAATGTTATGGACAAAAAATAAATTAGGTACTAAATTTTAATAATATAAAAAATCAGGGAATTTCAGAAACCTAATTAGATAAATAGCGTTAATAGGTATATTTTTTCCCATAAACAAACTAAGAAACCACTTCACAAGTTTTTCTCCAGTTCAAAAAACTTTTTCCAGGAATGCAGACAAGATTACATCTACAGATACCGCTTTTATGTTGAAGGCAATAAAATGATTCTATACTAGCTGTTGACCGCGGCTTCGCTCCCGCTGTGGTCGAAAATTATCCCACGGGAACCTTTTAAGTATAGCCTATGACACTCGGAAATAATGAAGCTTCCCGTTATTGAAAGAATTTTTGGAATCGGACGAAGATTACGCCCTACATACAAACGTACAAACAAATACCTCTCTATAATATTAGTATCGATTAGTATAGAAAGCAAGCTTGTAAAGGAGTTGAAGACGCGTTGCCATGGCAACCTTGACAATAGGACCACAATTACGTCTGGGCAAGTTTTGGACTGCTCTGGAACTTTCGATTAACACAGACAGTGACTAGATTTTCTACTAAAGTCCAAAGATTTATTTACATTTTTACAGGAAATTCCTAATGCGGTAGCGTGGGCAAATTGATAAGATATTAATGAGGTCCTTATCGGAATAATTATTTGAGTAAGAAGAGGGATGATAAAGAGGAATAAGAATTAAATAGTATCGAAAATTGTCCCTCCTGAGAATTTTTGATGATTTATAATTGTGCCTAAGCATTTAACGGCGACAAGTCGGAAATTATTTCACCGAGACGTATTACCGATATACAAGGTGTTGCTTTGCATCCTTGTCAAATTAAAGGAGGTAACTGTGCCAATGATTCTCGACCCGAATCAATAATAAAATGGGTAGGTATTTTTTTTCTTAATATCGGATATCGATAAGTGTATACCACCCGTATTAAAACGCGGCCCGTCTAATACTAGCCCTAGAACCGCGCTTTCACACACACAAGCAAACGCAGACGTTTATTCGATAAACGAGTGATTCTCCTCTTTTGAAAAGGGCTTCATTCTGAACCAGTGTCAAATTAAAACAACTTAAAAAAGCAGCGTTTATTATTATCGACCAGGTACCGTGATTTATATTGATTATTTACGTCTTCTACGACAATCTCGACGATGCAAAACTACAGCTTGTTTAAAAGATCTTATATCCTGTATGTTCTGTACTATAATTATGGTCGCTTGGTGGATTACAGCCCATTCCCATAACCGTACCTCAGCAGTGGGAATACTATGGATATACACTATAGGATGATTATACTTATGCTTACGCTTTGTCCTAATCCAGGTAATATTCTATCCATTAGCCAGATATCATCCAAACCTGTTCGGCAAGATTAATTATTATTTATCAAACGTCAAACTACATCCATACTAGTAAAGCTTTTTTCATTCAAGTGACATCGAAGCGCAAAGTGTTATGTGAATTCAGCCATATGAAGTCAAAGTCAAACCATCTATTTCATAACATAACATAACATCACGCCTGTAATGTCCGAAGGGTTGGGTAGAAGAGTAAGGTAACCTTGCGGACACTGGCAAAATGTGGCTTTACTATCCAGTTTTGTTTAAGTCCCATGTAATAGGGAGCGAGCCTATTGCCATCAACCGGGCACGAATCCAGGCTGCTACTGAGAAATTCGCGATGGAAAAACCCCACTTTAAAATTCTAGACCCCACCTAGGAAACTATTTGAAAAAAAAGTACTGTCTAACCTACACGTTCAAAATGTGTGGAACAGCTTTTTTCTTTAATAACCGACGATATATTGCTTTTCTTTGAAGGATAGAATTATCACTTGATTCAATTGTAACAATTTGTACAATATTAGTAGCAGTCATAGTCTAGTGGTGTGACCGTTGGACTGCCAAGTCATAGGTCTCGAGTTCGAGCCCAAAACACGCACCTTTGATTTTTAGAAATTATGTGCATATTGTACCTATAATTATCACTTGCTTCGGTGAAGGAAAACATCGTGATGAAACCAGCATGCCTGAGAGATATTTCTCGACGGCATGTAAAAGCCAAGTTAGAGGCCCTTGGGCGGCATAAAAACTCTGACACCAGGTTAAGCCCTAACCACACGATAAAGAAGAAGTAGCAAGTTTAGTAGAATATTTTTCAAAAGTGGTGGTCACAAAATAAATTATATTATCCATTTTAAACTGATTAAAAACGGAGAAATTCTGTTGACAATAGATTTAGTAAAGTTATAATTTGATAATATTCAAACTAACGCACAAATTTTAGGTCTTCAAATATTATGAAGCGTAATTTAAATACTGGTTCTCTCGTCGGTAAATTCAGTTGGAAACATTTTATGTTTAAGCACCCTAAAAACTAGCGCCCCTTTATAAGCTGAAAAGCCTTACAATTCCAGTTTAAGTGTTATTTTACGTTTAAAACTCCTTTTATTTAAGTTAATGTTTCGAATTTTATTTTAAACTACCGACCCACCTTTCAACGAGTTTTACGGCATGACAAAACACCGAGATTTCTTTATATTTTTTTTTTAATAGACTTGAATGTCCTACAGCTGGACAAAGGCCTTCCAGGTCCTTCCAGGTACTCTTCTCCTGCGCCACCTCGAACCAGTTTTAGAATTAAATGTTAGTTTAATTTATTTTATGAAACTATCAGAATAAATTATCTAAATGATAGCAAAACCACATGGAAATCCATTGCATAGTTCAACGCAACAAGATCAACGTGAAACAAATCCAGACTCCGTGACTGCTACTGTGAAACCCCTGATAGGAAAACTCAATAAAACTTTTCCCGACCTGGGAATCTTTGGATCGATTACCTCATTATCAGCAGTCGAGCTTGCGGCCACTAGACTAGCGAACCAGTATAAACGTATTTTGGATAAAGGGACAGCCCCGGTTTTTAATTACTACCGCAGCATTAAAAAAATAAGGAGTAAGGTAAGAACGGTCAGCAAAAAAAGCGCTGAGCCTTATCGGTATTCCATAAATTCCGCATTATGAAATTAATTCGGCAAAATATCGTATTTATAAGTCGAGTTTTTGCTGGCCCACGGCGGTAAAAGAACGGTTGAATGTAAAGAATTTACAAAAAATATTTAGCTTTTGCCGAATTTAGTTTAGCTTTTTTGCTTTCAATTATCCTTACTTAATCTATACTAATATTATCAATGCAAAAGTTTGTATGTATGAATGTTTCACGCAAAAACTACTGTACGGATTTGAATGAAATTTGGCATACATATAGTTCATAACCTGGATTAACAGATAGCGTATTTTTTCTCCACTCCACGCGGGCGAAGCTGCTGGCATAAGCTAGTATAATATTGCTCTATGGGCTATAATATAAATAATTATTTCCTCTCTCTTTATTATCTATTACTTACTACCCTCTTAGCTTTTCAATAATCAAGATTAAATATTAAGCTCCACGTATCCAAATATCACAATCTATCTATACTAATATTATAAAGAGGTAAACTTTGTTTGTAAGTTTGTATGTAGGGGGTAATCTTCGGAACTACTGATTCATATTCGGAATGTTTTCACTGACAGAAAGCTACATTATTCGTGGGTGCTACAGGCTATAAATTATGTTTATATCATGCTTATTAACCGAGCTATCACAATATTTGCGGACGAAGTCGCGGGCGAAGTGCTAGTCATAAATATAATAAAAGACCGCAATTTACAAATCTAATTTGCAGGAACTGTACAATATATTCCGTAATATTTTGTGGAAAAGGTAACAGTTCATAATTTATAATTTAACCACAATATTAATTATCAAAGTATCTCTGGCGCTATGCATGAATCCTCGTTACCTACCTATTCGTAATTATTATTATTTTTCATAAGCTCATAAAATGAGCTATCTGTTACAATTTTGAACAATATTAGAACTGACAAAATTATTATTGTATGTGAAAACTTATTATATTTATACCAATTCTTTATAATAATGTTTATTTACGATATTCTGTTCATAAACACAATTTAAATTTTGATTAAATATGAAGGCCTTAAAAACATACGCCTCTTTGCTGTAAAAAAAAGCAATCATCGCCGACTATTGGGAATTGAACAGTTGTTTAAATCTGTGGCTAAATCAGGAAAAAAACCTCTTGTGTGATAAATGAAAAAAATCCACGAGTGTGAAATATAGTGCATGTTGAACCTAATCGTAGTGCGATAAGAGCCAGGGTTCGAGGAAGTGTATTGAAAAATATTTTGTATTAAGTAGCAATTGACAGCCTATCGACGAAATATTTTTATGGTGTTTATCATACAAGACATATATTTATGTCTACAGACAATCAAAACGTATTTTCTAGACAAAACTTGACGGTCTTGTAGATGTCATGTTCTTAAATATGTATAGTGGAGCTACACACATGTAAACGTGAGTGCATTACTGAGACATGATCAGATTTTTAAGAATCACCCATCGTGGCATTTAGTGGTCTGTAGTGGCCCATAGTGGCCCATGAAATCAAACTCCACGTCCGACTGTGAATACATAGACGAAACGGCCAGTTTATCGCCTTTATTACGGTTCAAATGACGCATTGGCAACTATATTGGTCGTAGGTTTGATTGCCACACAACGTAAATATTTGTATGGATCACGTGTTTTATTTTGGGGTTTTAGCACTTGTAAACGGACAGAAATAAACATGGAAATGTACAGAAGAAATACAAGGGCTTGAAATAATATGGGTAGAAGGTTATTTAATTCTGCCTTGTGTTTTTAGAGTCGCCACAATAATTATGTTTTTCCCTTCCATTCGTCTCTGTCAGTTTATCTCAACAATATACTGATTTTAAGTATCTGTGACAAATCAAAAAACAAACGGACTACTTCAAATAATTCAACTGTACATATACCAAACCCAATTTACAACATGAATAAATAAATATTTCGACAGCGTAGCTGTTGCGGCTACGCTTGCTACGCCGTAGCACTCGCGTAGCATTGTAGCAATACAGTCGTAGCAAATCAATTTACTTTTCATCATTGATATAAGGTTTAAATTGCAGAAATGTATGTACGTGTTAGCGAAACGAAAACACTATGGCAAATATTCTGTGAGCAACCAGTCTCAATTACATACAGAGTTAGATTCGCTGGTCAGGCAAAGTTTTATTAGATTTTTCTGCCACGAAAATTGAACCCTTGTTGTTACAAGTGTGGGTGTCAAATTGCCTGATAAATATAAATAAGTTTGCTCAATGCCAAGCTCAAGATAAGAAGGGAAGTTGAGCGTAAAGCCTTTTATTTGGGATTTTCATGTTTTTTTTTATAACAGCGTCTGGTATAAATTTAACAAGAGGGTAGGTAGAAATGACAGAACGCCGTGCACTTCTTTTGCTTCATCCACGTTCATACATTTAGCCATACACGCACATGTTATAAGGTTCGTAACGAAACAGCTTCATTGGTCTTAGTCTAAAGTCAGGCAAATTCGATTTTCTGTCAGGAATTTGTCAGTAGTAGTTAGGAGTCTAGAATTGCTAACGGTTATGGCATTACGCTCGCCACGTGAGACTTAAACATAACTGGCAAAATGTGGGTTTAGTACAACCATAGATACTATAAAGATCTCTCACCTTCCAGGGAAAAGAGATGTGATATTGTGTTGTTAATGCCTCTCATAAAGCCATGGGAATGATGGGGTTACGCTTATGTTATTTATGTTCCGAAGAATTTAAACCAGCAATCAACAAAAGGAATCACCCATTATTTCTTCTTTAACCTTTCCACTTCATCGGAAAGTACGTGTTTTGAAAATCTTCCCACTAATCACTTACTGTAACGAGTGCTTCTTTTTCCTTTACTCAGCGCTTTTCAATTGTTTTTCTCGTTAATCTGTGTTTCTAGGAAGCTCCTGATTTCTATCACTGTAAATAAAGCTGAAAATTGTTTGCGCTGTTATCCGATTGAACTTTTGAAACTAAACGATCCTGAAGTTTGATTTATATTTGTTTTTGGAACGGTTGTTTGCGATAGTTCTATCGGGCAAGTTAATTGTTTTAGATCAATCTCAATTTCGGCCACGTAAATTTCTCGTTTAACTTTTATACAAAATTATTATAACACGAGGTTAGTATGTTGATTGAGTCCTTTAAGGTAAGTAGATAGTTCCACCGCCTAATAATATTTTGCAATCATTACGCAAAGCAGACGCTTGAAAGTGATCCATCATCACAAACTTTCGCCTTTATAATAGTATAGTAAGTTAAAAAGTAAGATTTCGAGCAAAAGGTGGAAGAAGTCTAGCGTAAGCAATCTTTCATCAAAATAACCCTGACGAAAGTTATTTTGCAATTTTTTCCAGATATATTTCCGATGAGTAAAACTTCCATTTGTCTCTAAATATTAAACTATCGTCGTAAATAAGACGATAATAATCGAAACGTTATTAAAACGTTTCGATTCACAGTTCCGATTCCTTCCAATTCAAATATTTATTGTAAAATATTCTATTCACAATATGTGACAAACACGAGTTTTTGTGCGTACATAATATTTAGTTTACGTTTGCATTCAACTTAAGCTTACATGACTGCTCGAACACGTTTTCAATTATTTCCATATTTACTTTGAATATAAAAGGAAAACAAAATGCCAACTTTTCCTCTTACACTAGAAAATGAAAAGGAAATAATATGTATCTTCAGATCTTCCGTTTCCGAGAAAATGTGTTTTTATTTTTTATTTTTATTAGTTCTCTTACAAAAACAAGTTATTTTTTTACAGTTTGTTTAGGTTCTGTTTAGTGTCATAAAAATACAAGGTTGGTAAAAATCTAAATTTGAGGGAAAATGTATCTGCCAAAATTACCTTGTTATTTAATCATTTACCTGTAGAGTTCCCGCAGACAGCAGACTTTTTATCTGACGATAGTTTAGTCGGGTTGCGGTGCTAGAGCGCACATTAGGCCAACTAAACTTTCGGGTTGGTGACGAATGCGAAAACCAGACAAACAGACCGTCGCGCGTCGACTGCGCTCGAACAATTTGCTAGTTGGTAGGTGGCTTTTGAAAAGAGCGCTCGCAGAGTTAGTCGACCGATTAAACAATCGGCAAATGTACGGATAGTAAGTAAAAATAGTTGGCAAACAAATATCAGACCATATTTTATTTAACATCAAATCTCTGTGTTAGTAATATAAGGTCCTATAGAAAATACAGCAAGAAACGCCTACCCTTTTCATTTTCTGAAATCCCTCTTTACGTAGGCTTATAAAAGTTAAGTCTGAATCAACATGTGTGCCTTACAACCCCTTAAGGTCGGCGAGGGAAGTTTTTGCCAGTATGAATTTACAGTAATATGTCCTTTACCCTTTTGGGATAAAGACTAGAGTTCTGTAGCTGGAAATGTGATGAGTTAGTAGAAATAGCTTTTATCACGTAGGGGTCAAGTGTTGTCTCTAGTGAAATTCCCGAGAAAAAGTATGTCTGTTTTTAATGACTTGTAAAAACGGATGGTTAAGTTTTACAGAAGTTATAACACCATTTAATAAGTAGTTAGCTAAAAATATTACAGGTCATTTTAATTTATTTTTCTAACAAAACATAACACTTATTTTCACCGAAGGGTTAGTCGGAGGCGTGCTTATAGGACACCCTAATTTCCCCAATTATGTTTAACTCTCATATTACTAAGCTGATCGATGTAATGTACGATAATTGTAATGAAAATGATACTGTATTAATTGGTCTGATGTTTAAAATGTAAGTACGTGTTTCATAAACAATGTAAATGTTCGCATGTCGAATGGTAAAATATGGTTAAGCTTTGATATTTCATAAAAACAATTGTGTATTACCCATATTTGCAAAATAAAATTCTATTCTATTATAGAAACCAATAACACTATACCCGATTTGGGATTAGAACCTAGTACCACATGCTGAGTAGCAGCACTTGTGACCCTAAAGTCAATGTTCAGCTCTCTTCCTATTTTTTTGTCAAAAAACAAACCCTCACAAAGATTCGTGTAGGTAAATGGAGATAAATTATCCGTAATAAAACAGACAGCACAACATAGTTTTGCTCTTTAAACATTAACTTAACACTGAGGAAAAGCAGACAACAATTTTCTCGCGAAGCTGACACGAGTTACTTCTTTATAAGCTGGAGCTTATTAATAAAACCTGCCACGAGCGAGTCGGGCTCACACTCTTAAGGTTACGAACCTGCTGAACTGATCTGAGCAGTTGGTAGGACGGTAACGGTCTGCCGTAATTACTGCATTGCACGTAGTTATAATAAACATATATACATACATAAACTCACGCCTTTTTCCCATGGCAGAAACTACAGAACGCCACCTGCTAAGGTAAGGATTTACCTTACTCCTTTTGCCTGGTCCACGTTCATACATCTGGTCTTACACGCACGCCGGTTGAACCTCAGAAGAACCTCAAAAATAAAGTCAGTGTATGTTCTTCTAGGGCGTCCCCTCCCGGCGTTGCCACTCACATCTGCCTTGTAAATACCTTTCGTTATTCGCCTTTCACTCATCCTCTCCAGATGACCAAACCATCTAAGCATACTCTTTAAAATTTTTGTCACTATACCCAAGTAGCAAAATTCTCCTATAGTAAATCAACTTATAAGACTAAACGTCTTATATGAATCTAATAGACGCTTTGACTAAGATCAGTGATCTTACAACAGCATCTTACAAGACGATTTGTGCTACAAGTACATACGATTCTATAACTTTATAAACGTTTACAAGATTACTTTATACGATTCTTAATAGAACTTGCAGTCTAATAAGCGCAAGTTATAAGACTAATGAGCAAAGTGTGGCTTTTGATCCTATAAACGCATTTAATATGATTATTTGATCTTGTTAACGACTTGTTTCATTCTACTATAAGACATGCATTTCTAAAAACGTCTTAGATATAGTTGCTATAGGTCAAGAATATTATAGGATTGATTTATCTTAGTCGTGACTTGTACCATTACAAGTAGTTAGTTAGCACTAAACTAGCATGCCCTCCTATTTTTATAGGTAAGATTCTACTTATATGTGTCCTACATTTGCTATTACTAGAGTAATCCGCCATTTTGTTTTCATTTTGTGATTTGTTAAAGAAAGCAAGAAAAAATTCAAATAGATTTAAACAAATGGAAACGATTTAAGCGTAATTCAGACTATTCTGAAAATATTAGTTCTGATTAAAACATTATCCTACATGTATTGGCATGCGGGGTTCTTTCTGTTATATTTCTCTAAAATAACCCTAAAACTTAAATATGGTGGCGAAGTAGGTATATCCTGTAGTAGTTTTAACTTTGACTAAATTGTCTTATAAAAGTTTTGGTAATGCAATATTATGGCTCGTGATCTGGATCCTATGGCGGCTTAAGTTTCGTTAATTATTGTCGAATAAACAAATAATAAATATGTTTAGTTTTGAAGGGGCATGAATATATGTTTATTATCATCAAACACTTTCTCAATAAAATTAATTTTGCAAGTTTAGTAGGCATTCTTTACACAAAAGACAAAAGTTACCTATGTTAAACTAATATATATATATTATAATATGGATCATTTCCCTTTGAAAAAAATATTTTTTTTCTTAAGACACCAGTATGTCACCATAACAAAAATATTGAAGAACGAATGCTCTAGTAATGGCACCACAATGACAACTGTTGGGTCAATTACACCAGTAGCTGCGCGTGCCAGACCGTTAGAGGACTAATCGCGCTTGCTCAGTGCGTTTACCAGATCTTTATAGGACAATTATGTCTTTTAAAAGCAACTAATTAGATAATTATAAAATCGAATTGCACATTACCGGACTGTAAAAAAACGACTATAGGGCGTAATAGTCCAATAAACTGCGCCCAAATGCGGTTCTTTAAACATTTTTAGGATTTCTATAGCACTTAAAATTACGTGCTCCTAGGATACTTACAGGACCATATTTTGCTACTTGTGTATGTTATTTTAAACCGCAACGTTATCTTATAAGCTCATTCCTTAATTTATCATTCAGAGTTACACCACACCGAATGATAGTTATAATAAACGTGCGCAAAATCTGCGAAAAAAAAATGTTTCAGCTACTGGACCATATTTATACGTCAAATATAAGATCTCTGTTACGATATGCTGAAAATATCATTATTTTAAGACGAACCTTACATTCCGAACAAAGTAACCCTCACAAATATACCAAAAAAATCTCGATTTTTTCTTCAAGAAGACCTAACGTTATACCAAAGTTCAAATCCCTGTGTTTCATAGTTCTCGAGAAAAACCTCTGTGACCGAGATGTGAGAATATAAAGGTTCCGTTATTCCTTTTGAAGTTTCGAACCTTAAAAAGGCTTCTTTGTAGGATGTTTTACGTGAACTGAAACGGCTTCGTTTAGAACGTCAATTTTCAAAGAGCCTTGTATTGAATGATTCAAAGAAACTTCTGTATTTTATCGTGCGTTCCATCTTTAAGAGTAGTAAGGACTTTTATTGGAATACTTGGTAGTATACCTAAACTAGATCATAAAATATTACATACTTTTTAAAAGTTCTGCCTCGTTACTTTGTTATTCGTATTGGAGTTGTTAGTTGTTACCTAGTACGATCTCATACTTTTTCGACAAATAACTTGCTGTGTCGAATTAAAATATCAACTGTACACTAGTAATAACTACTTAACATAACATTACATACAAAGTCACAGGTGTTGTATTTGTGGATCTTTCGGCAGCCTATGATACGGTCAACATCAAAAGATTTTAACGAAAAGTCAGCGAGCTCACAAAAGATGTTGGTTTCGTGCACATTCTTAGCGCTATTTTAAATAACCGCCACTTTCAAGTTCATCTCGACAATAGCAAGAGTAGGTGGCGCTGCCAGAAGGACGGACTCCCCCAAGGTAGCGTGCTAGCCCCGACCCTTTTTAACATTTACACAAATGACCAGCCTTGCTCTTCACCAACGAAACGCTTTTTATATGCAGACGACCTTGCTTTGACCGCCCAGACAATAAGATTCGAAGAGGCTGAAGAAAAACTGACAAAAGCTTTGGAAACGCTAGGAAAATTCTACGACGAAAATGCCCTACGGCCGAACCCATCTAAGACCCAGTCTTGTGCTTTTCATCTTCGCAACCGTCAAGCAAATAGAGCTTTGACGTGGAGCATTGCTCTCAACCACGCTATCTGGGCATCACCCTGGACAGATCTCTAACTTGTAAGTTCTATTGCCTTAGAACTAAACAAAAAGTTGGGACTAGAAATAACGTTATTAGCCGCCTCACATCCACCAGTTGGGGAGCATCGCCACAGGTTCTCCGCACTACCGGCCTTTGTCTTTCCTTTTCTGCTGGGGAGTTCGCATGCGCAGTGTGGCACCGTTCGGTCCATGCTAGAGAAGTTGACAAAGCGCTGAACGAAACCTGTAGCATTGTAACAGGGTGCTTAAAACGCACCTCTCTTGCGAAGTTGTACCCGTTGGCCGGTGTAGCTCCGCCAGACGTTCGGCGCGAAATAGCTAGTCACATCTAGAAGGCAAAACAGGAACGAGACACCCGCAACCCCCTTAACTGGCATCAACTACCACCTTCACGATTAAAAAGCCGAAAGAGCTACGTGAGACATACGATTCCCTCAGAAGACAGTGCGTCAGATGAGAGATGTGAATTGTGGAGGAACAGACATCCCATCCCTCCCCACTTCATTAATCCAGCGGAACACCTCCCTCCAGGAGAGTAACTGCAGTGGCCAATCTGGAAATCTCTTAACCGTTTGCGGGCCCAGGTTGTAGAAATAATCTGGCCGAATGGGGTATCATCGACCCGTCCCAAGTACAATGCCAGTGTGGAGCCCCTCTGCAGGATATGCCCCACCTCTTCTCTTGCCCATCCTGTACAGCCACCTGCATCTTCCAGTATTTAAACGAAGCCAATGAAAGAGCTGTGCAGGTGGCAACATACTGGTCGGGTATTGAGTTCATCGACACGCAAAGAAAAAGAACATTACATCACGCCTGTTATCCCCGGCGGGTTATGAAGCAACTGTCGAATTCACACAAGTGTTCAATCAGCGAAAGTGACGAATCAACGATACTGTCGAATTAACTAAAGTGACGAGTGAGGGAAAGTGACCAGTGTTACGTGGACTCAATAGTAGGTACATCCACATTTTGGCAGTTAAGTCTCATGTAATAGGGGGCGAGCCATCAACCGTTCACAAATCCAGACTCCGTGGCTGCTACAGAGATATTTCTAATGGAAAAACTCATTAACCCTGCCCGACCTGGGAATTGGACCCAGGACCTCATGATCAGCAGTTGCGATTGCGACTACTAGACCAACGAGCAGGTCTGTCTGTAAATACTTACCCACTTAAAAAACACTAAACCAAGCAAAGTTCAAGGTTGTGAGAAGGTCGAAGAAATACTCCTCGATGATTGATTACGAATGATAATTTATTTTCAAAAAAGCGCGGCTTAAATACTATTTACAATTTATAAGCTTTCCAATTAAAAGACGTTCATTAAATTCAATAAAATATTTATATAATATACCCATTAGGAATAGCGGAATTCCAACCAATCACATCGCAGCACGCTGTTGTCGTGTTAATTCCGCGTGGGGCGCGCGCTTTTCACGCTGCAACGCTGAAGGCATAAATATAGGCGTCGCGTAATTGACAGACACGCGATGAGACAGCCGTCTCGCCAAGCGAAGATGTAATGAGTGTGTGTATGTGAATTTGAGATTCGTGTAGATGGAAGATAGAAGACTCCACGAACCGATGACTAGTGTGGCCTTACATCTCCTGATATTCCTATTTATTTAACGAATTGTCAAAACGTTGTTTCTATAACAGATGATCAAAAACGTTACTTCTTTATCAGAACTTCAAAACGTTGTTTCTCTATCAGGCCTTCAAAACATTGTTTCTATAAAAAAATTAAGAAATATATAAATATATTTCTTAATTTTTTTATTAATTTATTTAATTTTTAATATTATAAATTATTTTATTACCCGACTGCGCCAGAAGGAGAGTTATGTTTTTCGAGAGTATGTATGTATGTATAATTGTTTGCCACGCTCTGCGGCCTGAACGGCTCAATGGATTTTAGCTTCAAAGCTGTCGTTAGATTCGTATTAATTGTGAAATTGACAACGGGTATAAATTTGAATCAGAACACAACATAAGCTGGGAGTACCTGCACGCGGTGAAGGCGGTAAAATTTTGTTTGGCTAATCGTCTGTGAAATCTTTCACATTTGTAAACTAAAAAGCTGGAAAAAAAAAGTAATTTAAAAACCAAAAAACCCACCTGCGGTAAAAACTTAAGTTAAAAAATAAGCACACCAAGAATAAGCACATTTTAAATTTTAAAAAGTTGGAACCAGGCGGGACCCATTTGAGTTTGAAAATATATATAAAAATGGAATGGCCCCCGCCTGCTTCCAACTTTTTATAATTAAAATTTAAAATCTTAGCTTTTAGTGTTTTTTTAACTTAAGTTTTTTACCGCAGTCGGTTTTTTTTTATAAAAAAAAATCTTTTTTTTTTTGTGTAACTTAATAAAAATAATTTAATTTCTTAAGTTTTCAAAACAAATGCTTTAAATGACAACAGAACGTCAAGACGTGTTCCTTAACGGAACGTCAAAAACGTGCGCATTTTGTAGCCTTATTTGTAAAGAGATTGTCTTTTTTGGAGCATTATACCTGGGTTAATTTATTTGAAGACATAATTATGACATAAAGCAATTCGTACCGGACCCATGTGTGTGGATTACGGTCCATTTACATCATAGAGAGGAGGTCGTGCGCCAGCCGTGGGGTTATTGTAGGCTGATGATGCCTTGCTATACGTTGTTATTTTAAACAGTAGAATTCAATGAAACATTCACACGTTTATGTCAGGCATTATACCTTAATTCTAAAACAATTTGGTTCCGTTTCCGGTTTAATTCCACAAACTAGTTTGTGGAAATTCGATAATGGTATTTAGTGCGAGAGTTTATACATACTCTTTATCAGATAAAAATCGGTTATCACTTTGCCCCACACGAGAAATTTCTCTAGTATGCGGGTGCATTTACAAACATTTAAACTTACATACACAAACAGCCAAACCCGGAACAACTTACCTGCAGGCCATATGCGGGTAAAATTCGTTCCGTGCGGGAATCGAACCCGTGACACACGGCGCAGCAGCCACTACGACAACCGTGCCAACATTACCGAATAGATTGACAAAATTTATTGTATCTTTTTAACCGACTTCAAAAAAAGGAAAATAACTTTACTTCTGGAAGTCCGTGGCAAAAAAGTCAATGAAACAAACAATAGTCACCGACTGCCGAAAGTAAAGTTTTGTTTTTGGAAATCGCTTATTTTTTTGCAAAAAAGTTTTTGTATGTTTTTTGGTAGCGGCATTTCAATACACTTCGTTCCACTATCGTTATTGCTAATAGAATGTCGTGTTTAGGCCATTTGACCAGAAAATATAAAGTAATTGTTATTTTGTCCACAGATCGGTTGGAAGTACACAAATGCTTGGTTGGTGGGCAACCTGATGTGCAAGCTACTCCTGGTGCTGCGAGCCTTCGGACTGTACCTGTCTTCGAACGTACTCGTCTGCATCTCTGTTGATAGGTAAGTAACGTCCAGCATCACGCAATTGGAAAATCTGTTATCTACACAGCATGTACCAGAAAGATGTAGTCATATAAATGTATTCTTTCTTTTTCGTGTGGTTAGTGTCTAACCTGGTGTCAGTGTTTTTATGCCGCCCATGGGCCCCTGACTTGGCTTTATATACCTACGAGAAATATCTCTCAGGCATGCTGGTTTCCTTACGATGTTTTCCTTCACCGAAGCAAGTGATAACTATACAATACCCACATGATAGCGAAATCAGAGGTGCGTGTCTTGGGTTCGAACTCGAGACCTATGACTTGGCAGTCCAACGGTAACACCACTAGGCTATCACTGCTTATATATTTATACATATAAGGGTGTGGTATAACTATGACATCTCTAGGAGGATATAGTACGTGTTAACTGCCATATAACTTTTAAATAGAGGACTTTCAATGTGGTAGTGAATCCAATTGACCGAAAAAAAACACATAACTTTCTTTTTTTTTTGTTATATTAAGTCAAAGTAATTGAATATTATTGCTATTTTCTATAAAAGTGTGTAGTATCCATGCGGAATCAAAACATGCCGCGATCGAATCACAAAGATATCCTAACCCTGACAAAGTTCGACAAAACCACTAACAAAGTAATGGGAGCTCACGTGTCAAAGTTTAGCTGGAAGAGAATGTCAAATAACGTTAAGTTAGCGTCGCGTACTAGCAATGTACAATCACCAAAAGAGCAGAGTGATCTAATAGCTAACGGCCACTGCCAGTATTGATATATTGAGGACTTTTTTCCGTTTTTTAAGGAAAAATGGTTCCGGAAAAGAAAAAGAATAATGTTTATTGGCACATGCCACAAGTACACACAATATTAAAAAAAAGCAAATATAAAATAAAATTTAAAACTAAACAAGAAATATTGTTTAGTTTTAAATTGTAAGCGAATCCTGGGAGGGTTGGGATCCTGGTATCTTGAAACACAGGCCATGAGCCTTGTCAGGTACCAGTCTCCCACAATATATACTTACCTGAATTATGTATCATTGTCGAATCTAATTTATGTATATTGTGGTGAGAAAAATAAAGTTATAATGTATTGTGTTACTCACGGCTGCGCCAAATAGGCCCAGTGGAAATTATTGGGTACAATTCCCCACATAGATTGGTAGAACAGCACTCAAAAAATTGGGTAAAATTTAGGAAATCAAGAGACATAATTTAAGCCAAATTATTATTTTGTTTTAGTAACTTGAGTATATTGCAAACTAAGTCCTAAGTCTTACCAAGGGATATCGTACCACCCTGTACTAACTGGGTTGTGGAGGTCAGATAGGCAGTCGCTCCATGTAAAATACTGTTATTCAGCTCATCCGGTTAGACAGGAAGCCTACCCTAACATAGTTGGGAAAAGGCTAGGCAGATGATGATGAACTTGAGTAAATTGCATCGTGCCGTGCTTGAACGGGAACAGGAAACGTCTACACAGCCAAAAAATACTCTTTTAACTTTTGTGAATGAACATAGTTTTAAATCTCTCAGTTCGTTTCATATCCTGTTTGAAAAATTGAATGGAGAAAAACTTGCGAAACGTATCCCTTTTGAGGGCAAGAAGATTCAGTATGGAGCAAAATCAGAAAGTCGATCTAGAAACTCTGGTCACTACTTTTTTAGGATTCCGTACGCAATAGGCGGGTCTCTTTATCCCGTTCCTTACTAATGAAAGCCGTCTATCTGTCTGCCACAGGACTTTATTTTTTGGATTCGTAATCGCTAGGCAGTATATTTTCTCAGAATGCCTTTTTGTTGGTCTGTTTGGGTTACCTTTCAAACAAAATTCTGTTGCTCTTTCGGTGAATTTACAAGAACAGCTACCTATAGAATTTGTTATGGTTGAATAGCGGAACTATGTATTTTTTTTTTAATTAACCCTTCGAGTGTCGCTAAACATTCGTTCAACAACGTATAAATTATACATTCCTGGATTCGTTATGAGTTTACCTGTTTATTGGTATAAATATAAGGAATTAAAACTGACCTGGCCTCACAGTGACGTGTTATGTTTTCATTTTGATAATAAAAAAAATACCACCCAATTGTGACCGACTAGTTATGAGCCTACGGGTGCACACATGACATTTCTTCATTTTGTTCTTATGTGCACCGTAGGCTCATAACGACACTGTATGTTACAATATCGCATTGGGTCCAGCCTGTAAGGATATTTGTATGTTTAAAGTGAATAAATAAATAAAATAAATAAAGATTTTACATGGATATCCATTACCCGTATTTTACATGCATTGATGGCCTATAATAAGAAGGTGCGTTCTAGAAATGACTAAAGATGAGGAAGTTTTTTAATCTCGTTAAAGACTTTGGTAAATTATAAGTTTCTTTTTTTGAGATATTTGATATCTTTTACGAAAATAGAACTTCAAATTTTTGAACACTTAACTTTAATCTTAAGTGGCGCTTAAAGTGGATTGATGGGGTTGGCACAGGAACTTAGAGATTGGCACAAGAAAAGAGAGGCAGTGGATGGTGATGATGATGGACCGTAAACACACAAACAAACACACACAAAGAACACGTACAAACGAAGACACACAAACACACAAACGTACGTACATACGTGTACGTCGTACATACAAAGTTAAGTAATCATATCAAATGATCGCGATATTGACTAAACATTGTAAAAATAAAGAGTCGATTTAAAATACTAAGATTTGACATAATGTATTTGTCATTTACATGGTCTTTCCTCAAAATACATGATCCTTGTATGACTTGACACAGGAGAAAAGAAACTGTGACCTTTGAGTTTGTTGTGGTCTTTCTTCTCAGAGAAGTTTAAGTTAAAACGAAATGTGGTCAGTCTTCTTGTGCTTCCCAGCATACGAAGACCGACCACATTTCGTTTTAAAACATACGTTTTGACGTGGTGACGATAAAATGGAAAAATATGAGGATATTTTTTGACCGACTTAAAAAAAAGTTTTTTTTTGTGCTTGTTACCTCATATCTTCGTCGTTTATGAACCGATTTGAAAAATTATTCTTTTATCTGAAAGGATATACTTTATCAAAATCGGTTCAGTAGTTTGGTTTTTAAATCCGAATATCTGGTAAAAATATGTTTTCCGAGTAAAATAAATTGCGAAATTGATACTTGACAAGGCTTTGTGTGTGATACGAAAATATATAACTAAAACGGGTAAAATAAAAACTTGAAGTCGGTTAATTTTTTGCTGTGAAGTTTTTAACTAACCCATTTGTATTTTGGTTGGTTGTACAGAGAGTCTGGCTTTCTGAGCAACTTAACCAAAAGACAAATGGGTTCCCGCAGTCCCGTACTCACTTCCGGCTCTGGAGCCGACACGTAAGTACGGGATTGCTCGGGGCAATCCTCACAAACATTCGCAGCTAATTGTATTCTACCACGCTACTACACACGTGGAGCGGATCAGCGTATCATTTACTCCTTTTATTCTGTTTTTTTTTTTTTTTTTTAACATAATATTATGTTTGTATTGGCAGAACTCCTAGTTAGTCATATTGACCACAATTATCTAAGCATTTAGTTGTTGTTTTGCGCATTAATCCTAAAGGATTAATGCGCGAATGACGTTGATTGAAGTTTTGAAAAAACAAGATGTCGAAATTTGTTCCAATTTTGTAAATGCGCCAAATCTTTCCTTCTGAGGATATCCTCGGTAACCATTATCGTGCTTGCCCCACAATAGCACAACACAGTTTCAATCATAATACATTGCTTTATTGTCACCACCTTGATTTTATGCAAGCCTAGTACTTTTTGTTGGGTGTTCGCAAAAATATGAAATAATCGTGTGACTATTAACATTTTTCTAGATTTCTATCGATGTTTTTCAAGTCAATGTCCGTCTTAAACCACAGCAACCGTATTTAAATTCAAAATATTTATTTCAGATTAAAATTCATATAATGTTAGTAGTGATGTACCGAATTTTTGCGTAAATAACGCCATAAATGTTACTAAACTGACAACATAAAAGGCGAATGTAAGTGTAACACAACTACCCCGCTGTTTTAGACAGGTAAAAAACCCCATGTGTGTATCTGACCGTCACACACTTCGGCAGTCGTTGTCGTTTCAATTTATACAAAAAAAATACCCTTTTTAGCTATCGTAACTCAAACAAATCCTTGTCAAGTATCAATTTCGCAATTTCTATAACTTGGATGAAATATTTTTTCCTGCTATTTTAATTTAAAAACCAAACTACTGAACCGATTTTGATGTTTCTATGGGACCAAGAATTTTTCAAATCGGTTCATAAATGACGTAGGTATGAGGTAACAAACATAAAAACAAAAAAAAAAAAACGAAAAAAATACAACCGAATTGAGAACCTCTTCCTTTTTTTTGAAGTTGGTGAATGAGGATTAACTGTGCAAATGCATCGGTTGAATATAGATGTATTTTTAATACTATATAGGCTTGTTTGCTTGATACATTTACATATCCAGGAACAGGCCTTCCCTGTTACCCACGTTGGTTTTTTTTGATAATGCGTTCCAAATAAAAGTTGTGACGTGTAGAAACGTTTTGCTCTCTCCGCCCACCTTGTCGGAACGTTTAGCTCGAACCTTAATTCTGTAATTCAGTAACACACGTGAGACGCCTTATTAAGGCAAGAAATTACATTTCAAGCTATTTGGTGTACAATCAGCTAACTTGCAACTACTTTCAAAATGATAATTTGTTATGAGTGTTCCGGTTTTTACGCATGCAATAAAAATGAATACGGGCAGTGTGGCGGAAACCAGTATATTGTTGCTTGCATACTAAATAGGTTGTTCGACTGTAGATTACGTCACTCACTTCCGATCCCATCCACACCTGTGGGAATAGATATAAACGTAATACAATGCGCCCTGAAGAGAAAGTCGGAGGTACACCCACGTGTTGCCTATTTTAACTGCTACACTCAGAGATTTTTTTATTTATATTTTATAAAAACATTGCCCCACTCTAGGAACTTCTCCTGTATTGTGGGTGCGTTTACAAACACTGAAACTCACATACACAAACAGCAAAACCCGGAACTACTACCTATAGGCCAAACAAATATTTGTTCCGTGCAGGAATCGAACCCGCAACTCGCAGCGCAAAAGCCAATCGCCAATCGAATACGAGAAATAAAATGACGTCACTCTAAAGCGTGTTTTCCGAGTGCGACAATAAGTTTCATTATTGTCACTACCTAGCCTTAAAATCAAGGTTCAAGATACTACCGAGAATTACTAAACGGTACATCCTGAATCCAATTAAAGTTTATTACACCCGGAGTTGGGCTTACCACTACACAAAGGTCAAATGGCTTGCTTGGTAGATATGTAGCTTCGGTAGAAACAGATGTTTGAACTTGGTATTTGGCAATATAATAAATCAAACCTGAGTTTGAGTAAATATACATTATAACGATTAAATAAACTAAACTAACTACAAACTATAGAAGGTCATCAAAAAACTCCTCCTCAACGCTGTCAGCTGGTAATGTGCCTAAAAGACTGGCGGCATTGCCACGTTGTATGGCAACAATTAGCCTCTGGCCAAGGTAAAAGCCAGAGATAATTTGTTTGAGGTATGATTAACGAAACATGCAGGTACGATCAGGCACGCATTTAATGTTTCAGCACTTACTATATAGATAGATCCCTATTTTCTTGGCTCACTGAAAAAAGTTTTTTTTTTACTACATAACAAAAAACAAAAGAGTATCTATAAGGTATAATATAGATACTCCTTCTCTTCTTTCTCTCAAAGTGTGCGTTCGCACATTTCGCGTCTTCTTTACATCCCATGTAATTGGGAGTGAGCCTACTGCTATGATTCAAAAATACCCAAAGGGGTGGTTAATATGTGTGAGACGTTCGTTATAATAATACCATTATTCAGACTATTCGCGCAAGTGTCTATACGCGCAAATGTCTTGCGCAAATAGGTTCGCGCAAGTGTCCTTCGCTACGTCGCCGTTTTTGATATTCACAAAACATCATAATAGCAAGACATTATATTCTCATAGTAGCACATTCGCGAAATAAGATATTCGCAAAACATGATAAACGTATTCTTACAAAATTACAAAATGGTGTCTAGACACCATTTTGTAAGAATAGTCAGGCATAACATTTCCATCATAATAATTCTGTTATATTTGAGTAATAACACATTTATTAATTTGAAACTAAATGTTTATTCTTATTATAAACAAACAAACAAAATAAAAGCCTAGTCATTCCGTAATGCACTTAACGGTTTTAGGCATACCTGAATACAAGTTATTGTTTTATGGCTAATTATTTTCCAGGCGATTAACAACTTAGAGGGCGACTAACTATTTGCAACTAAAATAATAACTAGGCGGTGATTAAATATTACTATGGCGTGAAGTGGAGTTGCATAAATTTTCTGACCTAGCCAAGTAGAACATAAGGCACAGGGAGTTTATGGCACCCCGACACGGATAGGTAAGGTTCTAATGGTATGAAGAGAGCTAGAGTGAGACAGCGAACCTGGCTCCCATCATGCCATTCATGTTAGGTACCTTTAAACCAAGCACACAGAAATAGGAGCCCTGCGCAGCGTCTTCGAAGCCAGTAAATTCAGTAACCAAAACAAAAACTCGATGCCAGTTTAAATTAAAACAAAGCTGACAACTGATTATTATACTGCTACTTTCTGCTTAAAATTCTGTGGTGTTAAGGTAAAAGGGATGACTCATAAAAATTGAAAAACGAGTTATTTGCATAATTCTATGGTAAACATTAATATATGTTAAGGTAAAAAGGAGATGAGTCAGTATTTGTGTTACAATTTCGTAAAACTCAAATTGCAAATCGAATTGAGTCAGAAACAACAAAATACTAAAGAAGTAAAAAGAGGGAAGTTTACATTATTGCGTTCGTAATATAATTTTATTGTGATATGCATAATGAGATAAGTCAACTCGTCCCTAAATGCGTATCGTCATGTGCGTACCTCAATGAGTTTCAAATAAATGTGTCGAGGTGGTAATAAAGAAAAAATCCTTTAGAGTATTAGGAATTTCAATCCTTGACAAACGTGAATCACAAATGCCTCCTAATAAAATAATGGGGACGAAGCAATGCAGATTATAAAAAATCATAAAAATCGTACCCGTTATATGAATCGCATAGCAGAAGTCATACTAACAAAAAATATTTACCGACAGGGCTCTCACTGACATTAATGTATCAAATGTACAAAAAAGTGGCTAATCCCGTGTCATACACTTATTTTGGAAATATTTTTCGTAAATCAGGTTTGTCTTTTAAGAAATCCTGTTTGGATACATGCAATACTGGTGACGCATACAAGATGAAAATTAAACTGGCTTTGCCGCCAGATTCTGAAACTTTAAAAAGGGAACTTGATATCCAACAACTTGAAGCTTATTTAATGAAAAAAGACAAAGAAGAGTCCAGCGATGTTAAAAGAGTTTATTGTTTTGATCTGCAGCAATGTCTACCAACACCTTTTTAAAAAACTATAATATCGTTTTTTACAAACGGCTTCTATGGACTTTCAATTTAATCGATAACGACTGTTACAGCAAAAAAAGCTTTTGCTACATGTGAAGCAAAGCTGATGGAGGACGTGGAGCTAACCAAATAGTGTCGTGCCTGTTAAATTTTTTAATGTCATTGCCACCCCATGTTAATGCAGTTACTTTTTATTCCGATACGTGTGGCGGGCAAAATAAAAATAGCCACGTTATTTTATGCTTAAGCAAACTGAAACCGGATTTGCTTATCGATCATACGATTTTAATAGCCGGGCATACGCATATGGAGTGCGATTCTATTCACGCCCAAATCGAACGTAAGCAAAAAGGTACTGACATGGCTATAAATGCTCCGAGGAGTCCGCGTAACACTGGCCATTTTCCCTCACTTTCGTTAATTCGACACGGTTGATTCAATCAGCGAAAGTGACGAATCAACGATACTGTCGAATAAACTAAAGTGACGAGTGAGGGAAAATGACCAGTGTTACGCGGACTCGTACCGAGACATTGGTATAATCTGGTAAGAATGATGAGTCTAAACATTTTCGTCATAATACTGACAAACAATTATGTTTTTATGTAATTAAATTTAAAACAAAATTAGACAACTCAACCAAGTTTAAGGACATTTCTTTTCGGTCGAAGGGGCAAAGCAAATGAATCTTTGAACCCTGAGAAGTGTTACGTGGTCAAGTGCCTATATGTCAGGAAATAAGAAGGATCGTTTTACCTTTTATTCTACACTTAGTTGACAATAGTTCCCATGAGTTTTACAATAAATTACAAATTAGTACGAACAAAAATGACATAGATCCCGACATTGAAGCGTTCAACAACGTTTAAGTTTCAAGTATTTTTTTTTTGTCATTAAGCCCTTTTAAACTGTCCCGGTTAATATATTAATTTATAATAAATCGTGTTTCCAAATTCTATTAAAAATAAATAGGAACTATGAACAATAAACAAAACCAGAATATTGTAAGAGACGAGTCAGTAAAATGTCATTTATTATGAAAAATGAGACATGTCAATTATTTTAATTAATAATAAATAAATAAATGTTTTCAAATTACGATTTACAAGAGGCTATATTGTTACATAAAAACAATGAAAAAATATAGTTTGTGCCTCTTTTATTCTTTAATAAATACATTAATCTTTTTAAACCAAAGAGCGTTTTCTTTATTCTACCCTGGTTAGTAAGTCGAGTCATATCAAACTCAAACTCTAAGCATTTATTTCAATTAGACCATTACAGGCACTTTTGAATATCAAAAGAGAGAAGAGTGGTGAAAAGTTTTGTTTATTGACATATATACTTTTACTTTGACACCACAGAATTATCCTTCGCTGTAGCTGCCAACCTACTATTTTAGCTACCGGCTTAGAGCCGTTTCTTAGTTTTAGCTAGACTAAACAACAGGTATTTTGATATAAAATATAGATTTACTACTTACTAATTATGTATTTTTCCCGATGTTACGTTTAGATAAAAAATGTCGTAAATTGCGAATATGATATTAAAGCGACTATGATTTCTTGAGAATATAATGTTTTGTAAATGCGATGTTTTGCGAATATAATGTCTCGATATTATGATGTTTTGTGAATAATTAATATGCAACGCATCATTTCTCGCCTGTATTTCTCACCGTCTCCAGTCACACCTCGTTTTCTGTCACTTAAAAGGTTTCAAAACTTTTTGAGAATTTCATAGAGTTCTTAATCTATCATTTTCTAATCATAGAGACATGGAACATGTAACTATGGAAGTGCATGTAATTAACTCCATATCAAATCCTTACAACCGCGAGTTCATATTTCCGAAAATAGATGACGATAGCCGAAGCGCATAGTTTTTCTGGAAAATTTGTATCTACATGCGAAGGTAGGGAAATCATATTTGTTGAATCGTACGTAACCCAAATCATATGAAACGGAATTGAATCTACAGGGTAGTTCAAATTAGATCACAAACCAAGATAGAAATGGAAATGGTTTCTGCCTACACACTGTTAAGCTGCGAAGCTATATTTAGCTATCTGAGTCATAAAGTTATGTTGTTTTACACCCCTAAGATATTAGAGATAGTTACAGGCTGTTTTTGTATGTTAGTTTCAATGTTTGTAAAGGCACCCACGATACTGGAGAAATTTCCAGTGTGGGGCAATGTTTTAAAAATAAATATTAAGAGGATCTGGTATGATATTAAAATATGGTGGATAAAAAAAGTAGGAATAATAAAGTGAAGTTAAGTATTTTTTTGACGTTAAACGTCAAAACCTTCCTTCGTTCGTCCTTGAATTAATTTTATCATGTATGTGGAAATAATTTAGGTACAATAACAGATTACCGTCACCAACACATACGACATATATAAGGTGTTGCTTTGCATTATCGTCAAATTCAATGAAGTAACTATGCTAATGATTCTCGCCCCGAATCAATAATAAAATGGGGTAGTTCATTTTTTATATTTTTTTCTTAATATCGGAAATCGATAAGTGTACACCACCCGTATTAAAACGCGGCCCGTCTAATACTAGCCCTATAACCGCGCTTTCACACACACAAACAAACGCAGACGTATAATCGATAACGGGTGATTCTCCTCTTTTGAAAAGGGCTTCATTCTGAAATAGTACCAAATTAAAACAACTAAAACAAACAGCGTTTATTATTATTGACCAGGTACCGTTATTGATATTGATTATTTACGCCTTCTATGAAAACCTCCTGAATTTTGACGAGGATGCAAAACTACACCTTGTATTCACATAGAATGACTTGTCACATTTTGTTGTGACAAGTGTCAATCTTCGTCAAGTTTCGGAATTAGATACCCAACCATAGCCATGTAATAAATTTCCATCGATTACTTTTAACGTCATTACATACATAGCATCACGCTTGTTTTTTGAAGGGTTGAGCAGATTTAAAAGTAACAAGTAAAACGCAATAAGACTTTTGTGCGACTGAATATTATTGAACCCGGGACCACATTACATTAGCCGCGTTTGTAGCCACTTAGACCAACGATGAAGTCAGTTTAACGTTATTAGATAGGTACAAAAAGGATAATAGGACTATAGGACTACCCCATTGGTCTAGTGGACGTAAGTGCTACTGCCGAGCAAGACGTCCTGGGTTCGGGTCCCGGGTCGGGCAAAATGTTATTGGGTTTTTCCATCAGGAATTTCTCAGTAGCAGCCACGGAGTCTGGATCTGTGCCCGGTTGATGGCAATAAGCTCGCCAACTATTACACAGGACTTTAACATAGCTGGCGAACGTGGGTGTGTTATTAGGTACACTTCTGCATAACCCTTTGGGAATTACAGGCGTGATGTTATGTTATGTAAAAATATAATATTGGTTGTTGGTCCGACGACACATTTTTAATTTGGTACTCACCTAACAAAAATGCTGTAAGAAATATGTTTTAAATTAGTTTAGGTTGCAGGTTCTTTAGGGGTTTTGAGAAATTCAATAAGTGTATTATTTTCGGTAAAAGTAAGAACAATACTATCTTATAACATCATGTGGTAAACACAAAAAAAAATTTGCTAGCCAAATATTATTATTTTCGAGACAGCCCAAATTGTGTACGATAGTATCTAATACAAGGCTATTAAATACTATTGAATACAATACGAAACAAACCCCGATAAGGTTTTCTGTTATTTCTCCACTAAAGTGAACCTACTATCAAAATAAATAAATAATTTACAGCTGCGAGTGTTTTTTTAACAATAAAACACGGCATAACGGACATCATAGGGCATTGAATCAAGCCGTTCTTGGTCCCGGCTGTCAATTGTAGATCTTTGACAAGTAGTAAGTCTGACAACTAGTCTTACTAAGGGGTATCGTATAACCCAGAACTAACTGGGTCGGGGAGGTCAGATAGGCAGTCAGTCACTCCATGTAAAATACAGATATTCAGCTGCATCCAGTTAGACTGGAACCCGACCCCAACATAATTGAGAAAAGGCTAGGCAGATGACGATGGAACATCGAGTCAGTACATGATTCTAGACCCAGCATTGTATTTTTTTCTTCGATAAATGGAAAAAAACTGTTCCGTACAAAAGTACCACTATACTGGTGTGCAATATCCAAAATCTGTCCGTACGGTTTTTACCGTAACGAACCTTAAAATAGTTTTGACTGTGAAGTGCATTCAATTGAATACCTCTCTCGACTTCACTGAACTTAAAGAGCTTAACTTCGAACACGACCACAATAACACAATCAATTCTTCGATCCCATTATATACTGGTTTCAAAAGCCAAACACAAAGAGCACAAATACTAGCTCACACTGTGCTACAATGGCATATCGGCCTCACAAAGCAATGTATAGAAAATTTTCTATCCAATCGCAGCCAGTTATTGCAATACGTTTCAATTATAAATAAAAGGGCAGAGCTTTTTGTGTGATTTACTGGTGAGGAGTAGGTCAAGGTACTGAGAGAATGGTTGTGGCTTACTGGTTACGGGCCTGACTTATGAATCGAGTGTCGTGAATTCGAACCCAGGCGTAGCATTACTTTGAGTCATTTATTTCATCACCACCGCACTCAAAACGGCGAAGGAAAATGTTGTGAGGAAACCGGCATATCCTATTACCAGAAGTAGATCCGTGACATCTACGAGTACCCACCTGCACTGGGCTAACGTGGTAAATTACAGCCCATCCCCAAGCTCCCTCTCACACGTGTCGATACCTGGGTCTCACCAGTTCCCACTGCTGGAACGCAGCTCTCATCTCTCACATGTTTTTACTAGGCATGGGATCAGTATCACCCCAATTCGAGCCATTCACGATTCTTTGTATGAAACTCCATACTGCAACGGACACTTTGTTGGTGAAATTCGCGTCAGAAAAAAATTCAGTGTACCGAAAATTATAAAAAGAAGCAAAACGTCGCCCAGCAGTGAAAACCACGTAAGTGTTTATAACAAAATTTTACAGGAGGAAGAAAAAACTGTCTACTGAAAAAAAAATGTATGAGTGGGGAAGATATTACCTTTTGTTTTTTTTAGATTTTAATAACATCTAAAAAAAACAAAAGGTAATATCTTCCCCACTCATACATTTTTTTTTCAGTAGACAGTTTTTTCTTCCTCCTGTAAAATTTTGTTATAAACACTTACGTGGTTTTCACTGCTGGGCGACGAAAAGCATCTTAACCATCAGATAGACGAAACGACTTGACCGCACGGTGGGCGCAGTGGCTGAGCGATTGGCTGCTGCGCTGCGTGTCGCGAGTTATATTCCCGCACGGAAAAAATCTATATTTGTATGGCCTGCAGGTAGTTGTTCGGTGCTTTGTAAACGTACCCACGATACAGGAGCAATTCTTAGTGTCCCGCAACGTTTAAAAATAAGATACTAAAAATCGGGTCAGGTGTTGCCAAACCAGTGCAGTGCTAGTGTGTTTTAAGCTTTAATACGATCGATGAAAACAATTTTTTAACCGACTTCAAAAAAAGGAGGAGGTTCTCAATTCGGTTGTGTTTTTTTTTTTTTTTGTTTGTTACCTCATATCTCCGTCATTTATGAACCAATTTGAAAAATTCTTCTTTTATCTGAATGGATTTACTTCCCGATTGGTCCCATAGAAATTTCATCAAAATCGGTTCAGCAGTTTGGTTTTGAAATCAAAATAGCTGGAAAAAATTTCATCCAAGTAAAAGAAATTGCGAAATTGATACTTGACAAAGATTTGTGTGTGATACTATAACTAAAAAGGGTAAAATAAAAAACGTTTTTCCAAAAAAAAAACCGACTTCCAAAAAAAACACAAAAAAAAGTGGAAAATAACATTACTTTCGGAAGTCGGTGCCAAAAAAGTCAATGAAACAAACCATAGTCACCGACTTCCGAAAGTAATGTTATTTTCCACTTTTTTTGTGTTTTTTTTGGAAGTCGGTTTTTTTTGCAAAAAAGTTTTTTTACCAAGACAACGCCATTACCATAGTGAAAAAAACAAAATAGCCGCTTGATAATATTCTGTTGAAGCAAGTTTATAAAATACTTGTAAATAAAAGGCCATGATTGCACATGCACAATGGCGTGTTATGTAGTGGTCAAAAGAAATTATCAGATTAACAGGAAGTTATCGAACAAAATCATGTCTACCTGTAATTAGTGGCCCCCGGCTGAACCAATGACATTTTAGTGTCACGCCATCGGAAAATCAAAATTACGCCTGTCAATGAGAGGTTTTCTTTTTGAGTATTAAAAAAAACATATTTTCCAAGAACTCTTGTAGATGGCGTTGAACTGACTACGTTACTAGGTGCCAAAGCCAAAACGCTTGAAAAAAAAACATTGCGTCACGTCACATACGCTCGTTGACTGACACTTTCGTTTGCTTAAGCTTCCGAATATAACCTAGTTTTCTCGCGCTTTGTTAAAACAGTTTTGTTTGTTCGTTGATTTCGTTAAGTTTGTACGTTTCGTTTTACGATCTCAAAATTACATCCAAGTGAAATTATATGATGTTCCGTTCCTTGCAGTAACTTACCAAGTTCAGCGCCATCTATCCAGCGACTAGGGAAGAGTTTAAAAAGAAAATCCCTCATTATGTTATGACATTAACAAAACTGTCAAAATGAATAATTACGGTAGGTTATGTTATTAAACTGACATGTTCACTAACACTGAGGAGCTCGTGGCTAAATGATAACAGCCGCACGGGTCGCTCTTCAAGGCTAAGCCGCGCTTGCCAAGGTCGGTCTATGGATGGGTGTCCATCATTACTCACCAAGTTTCTTCCGTCCCTCGGAAAGGACGTTAAGCCATTGGTCCCGGCTGTCAAATATAGATTTTTGACGGTTGTTACAGGTGGCCCGAAAGTCTGACAACCAGTCTTACCAACGGGTACCGTATTACCCAGTACTAACTGGGTAGTGGAGGTCAGATAGGCAGTCGCTCCATGTAAAATTATTCAGCTGCATCCGGTAAGACTGGAAGCCGACCCCAATAAAGTTGGAGAAAAGGCTAGGCAGATGATGATGATCACTAACACTAAAAAGGAATAATTATCTTGTTAACTATTTATTTAAGTACCCACACAGACATTTCATTATGGTTTGTAGGGCTTATACTAATCTTTTTGTTTTGAATGTTTTTTTTTCTACATTTTGCTCATTTACAGAACCAATAATAATGTACCCAGGATTACATAATATCTAATTTTATCATTCACAGTTATTATGCCTGTGGCTGGACTGTGGCTTATTTTAAACTATTCAAAAGTGGCTGTCATGGGTCTATTTTAAACAAATGCTTTGAGTTGAGTTGGAGGCTGGTAGCATGAGGTTCTAATACTAAGACATCGCAGCCGGATCCTTCGAGGCATACTATATCAGAGGCCTCAGCTAGATTAGCATATCAAAGCTCCGTAGATATTTCTATCTATGTGAGGTTAGTTGGCGCCAGATGGCTATTTCTCGGTAAAGTTCATTAAAATTCAGCCACATCTGGACTTGACTAGATCCAGATAGATATTTGGGTTACGAAACCAATTTGTTTACCAGTTGTATTCCAACAGATTTATATTAGCTTTGCTTTCTGTATGTAGTCGTATCGTACAAGCGTGTTTCCATCTTAGGTTCCACGCTCTATATTTTTGGGCGCATACATTTTTGTACGGAACTGAAAATTATTTTACACTACTATTGTTAAACGTGGCTTTATGTGCCAGATGCACAAAACATCAGACTCACATTATTCTGAGAACAAGTACAATAGAACCATTTCATTGTTCAGTTACACGTGCGAGCATTGACATACCTAAGTAGTACACTAAACTAGGTACAGTTAAAGACAAAAGTTTATCAGTTTTGTGATTTTCTAAAAGAGAGAGTTAGTTGGAAAAAAACATTAAATCTGGTATTTAAAATTTTTTTTTATCATGATTATTTTATGTGTGTCGAAATCTAAATTGTTTAGTATGCTTTATGTAGATCAGGTTTAATGTATACGTACAAAAATAATCATATAGGAATACCTAAAAGACAATAAACATTACCGGACGCTGAAGAGTGGGAAGGACAACTACAGTAGTAATTTTACCACACTTCAGTGGCCACAAAACCAATATCAACTGGCCTCACATTCTTTAGAAACTTCATACTACATTAGGCCAACTCCAAACCAACTATAAAACTTCGAAAAACATCATAAACTTATTGTTTTGAAAAACTTTTTTGCAAAAAAAAACCGACTTCTAAAAAAAACACTAAAAAAGTGGAAAATAACTTTACTTTCGGAAGTCGGTGGCAAAAAAGTCAATGAAACAAACAATAGTCACCGACTTCCGAAAGTAAAGTTATTTTCCACTTTTTTAGTGTTTTTTTTGGAAGTCGGTTTTTTTTTGCAAAAAAGATTTTTTTAGTGTTTTTTTTTTGGAAGTCGGTTTTTTTTTGCAAAAAGTTTTTATTTTACCCTTTTTAGTTATCGTATCACACACAAATCCTTGTCAAGTATCAATTTCGCAATTTCTTTTACTTGGATGACATTTTTTCCAGTTATTTTGATTTCAAAACCAAACTGCTGAACCGATTTTGATGAAATTTCTATGGGACCGGATTATTCGGATTATTCTTTCGGTAAATTAATTCGGTAATTATTGGTTGTTTCATTGACTTTTTTGCCACCGACTTCCGAAAGTAAAGTTATTTTCCACTTTTTTTGTGTTTTTTTTTGGAAGTCGGTTTTTTTTTGCAAAAAAGTTTTTATTTTACCCTTTTTAGTTATCGTATCACGCACAAATCCTTGTCAAGTGTCAATATCGCAATTTCTTTTACTTGGACGAAATTTTTTCCAGTTATTTTGATTTCAAAACCTAACTGCTGAACCGATTTTGATGAAATTTCTATGGGACCAATCGAAAAGTAAATCCATTCAGATAAAAGAAGAATTTTTCAAATCGGTTCATAAATGACGGAGATATGCGGTAACAAACACAAAAAAAAAACCATACAACCGAATTGAGAACCTCCTCCTTTTTTTGAAGTCGGTTAAAAATCAGTATAGCTAGTTAGTAGTCTTCGGATTATTATTTTATTGTTAAATAATCCTTTATAGGACTCGGTAGAATATAGCCTAACACAATTTTGCTCACTAATGTCTTCTAGACCAAAAAATGGCTGCAAAAGAACCCGTATCTTGGAATTATTTGTCAATAACTCATGATATAATATAACCACCCTATAAAGTTACCACTATTGAAACTCAAGCCTTCTATTAAATCAAAAAAATGACATTCAGCAAGTTAATATCGGGACAAACCAATGAAAGAAAGAAAGAAAGAAAAAGTATTTATTCGTCTCGCACTGGACAAAACAAAGTGGTATTTCGACAATAAAACGAAGATTAAAAAAAAAAGAAAACTTAAAAACAGATTAAAATAAAACAATGACAGTCAGCAAATCAAGATCGGGACAAACAAATAACAATCAGCAAGTTAAGATCGGGACAAACAAATGACAGTCAGCAAGTCAAGATCGGGACAAACAAATGACAATCAGCAAGTCAAGATCGGGACAAACAAATGACAATCAGCCATTTAAGATCGGGACAAACAAATAACAATCAGCAAGTCAAGATCGGGACAAACAAATGACAATCAGCAAGTTAAGATCGAGACAAACAAATGACAGTCAGCAAGTCATGATCGGGACAAACAAATGACAATCAGCAAGTCAAGATCGGGACAAACAAATGACAATCAGCCATTTAAGATCGGGACAAAAAAATGACAATCAGCAAGTTTCCATTCTAACAACGTATCTTCTGAAACTTTGCTTAATATTTATAAACTCAGAATTGTTGCTGACTGTACTACTATTCAATACAATATAATTATGGAGCTCTGTGGTTGCCATTCTTCCCTAATAAGTAGATATTCAGACTGCCTTGCTAGCTTCAGACAAAGAGAAATTAATTATTTGAAATTGAAACTTATTGGCGGTGATTAGTTGTGACGACACGTTCCGGATTTGGTTTATTATGGTTATTGATTATTGGTTTAGTGCACTTGTAATTTTTGACTTGACCATCCAAACGTTGAATGTACATAAAATGTTTCGTATTATTTCTACCACCATAACAAAAGCTTGTCGGTAGCTTTTGTCAATACATTTTTTTACTTTTTCTCCGTCGTTATCAATGATAAAATGTCACTAAATTTCGTCATAAGGTCTATTTGTCTGTGTAACGCTAAGAGAGTTAAAAACTTAGTGATATTTCAATTAATTATGAATAGTGTTTCATATCTGGTAAAGGACTTATGAGCTCCACTATACCTACATTATTCGCTGTGGTTTCGTTGAATTGTCTCTGTTATAATCTTTTATACAATGTTCTGTACCTATTTCATAAGGAACCTAGGCTTCTATCTGTATTTTTGTTTTTGTGGCAAATAAATTTATTATTATTATTATTTTCCTTTATTCATTTAACATCTAATTTTTTTACATTTTTAAATATTTCTTAAAAAAGGACATAAAAAACATTTAAAAAATATAAAAAATAGTTGTCCGCCGGTATCGGGAGCAGGGTCCAAGCTATATTATAAGAATAGAATAGAATAATATTTATTTCTGAGTATATGGTACAAAGATCTTAATATTAAACAGTTTCACATACGCTACCGTTGCCGGTGTAGAAATATTAAACTTAACTTACAAAGTGGCCAAGTTCTAGGCCGCAACAATATAATTAATTATAGTACAAGTTTGTCATCGAAACGCTAAGAAGATATTAATATAATTTTAAATTATTTGATATGAAAATAGACGAATTGTATACTATGTCAAGTTGTATTAGCACAATTTTTATTTATGAATGAAATGTCAAAATTTACTAGTTATATAATGTCAAACGATTAAAATAAATCTCATAAATCTGTTTAAATTTAAACCGCCCGCAATAGCTCCGTAACGTAGCACGCCTACGCAGGCCTACGATAAGCCTAAGCCGTAGTAGGTACCGGCGTGGGCTTAAAATCATTTGTAAATTTAAAATTAGTAAAAGGCCGCCCTTTACTAATTACTGTATACTAAATATTTAAACAATCGAATTTTATAGTTCATATACTATAAAACCTAGGGTAAAGAAGTACAGACGAACCTAAATCTCTTGGAAACAGTAAAAGTCCTAAAAAGTGAGGGTATTTTTTGTAGTTCACTCCGCAGCGACCCAATTGTTAAAATCGAGACATCAAAACCACACAAAAACCTAATTAACGGAAACATTACGAACCAGTTAATCCAACATGTTTCGGATTTACAGCGCTAACAACTCGAAACCACAAAGCCATTACACGTGTTCTGTGTATTCACACGTAACGTAACTTATCACAGAATTTCTCACAACTATTCACCCTTATAGATGAGGTAATAAAGTGTATATTTGCAGGTTCTTCGCTGTGATATACCCGCTCCGTCTGCCAGTGGCACGCCGGCGCAGTAAACAGATGCTGTTGTGCGCCTGGGCATTCGCGCTAGCCTGTAGTTTACCACAGGTAACGTACCTACACTAAGCAATAGTGCGAAGATGATAAGTACCGTGGGGTATGGAAAGGGTGTAAATCGGACAGTAGCGAGTCTACAGTTACTGTCTAGGTTTTCGCCACTCGCCACTGTACTCGTGGTCGCTACTTGCCACTCTCCTTGACCGATGTTTACCTGTAATTTTGCTGAACTGGGTCCATTTGGTGCAGCCGTGAGGCACACAGTGTTACATTTATTGTTTAGGTTTAAGTTTTTTTTGTGTGAAAGATCGTATGGGAGGAGGTGTCTGATGGGGTGTCGAGTAATCAAATCCGAGTCAAATCAGAGTCATCAATCAAATCAATTGGGATAAGAGCAGGCGAATGATGATCAAAGTTCTTGTTGCACTTATATTATTTTTGTTTTATATTGTGTGCACCTGTGGCATTTGCCAAAGAAATGTATTTTGTTTTCTCATTTTTTTTAATATTACGTCACTGCCAACACCACAGTGTGATCTTAATCAGATCATCTCAATAAGGTCACAGCTGAGATGCTGCCACTGACAACTGTCTGTTAAAATCACAGCGTTCATAACTTTTATGAAATAAGGTTCCTTTTGGGTTGTTGCTGTTGGCGGGTAATAACCCAGATTTGGTATGGATGTAAAAAAAAACTCATGTAAAGTTGGTATACAGCTGTATCAAGTTAGACTGGAAGCCGGCCTAATATACATAGATGGGACAAGGCTAGGCAGGTGATGATGACATGTAGAAAAACCAAGTTAATACAGCATATATGAACTTCAGTAGTTTTTGAATATCACATGGGGAAAATGCGTGACTTTTGGGCAAACACTAGAAAGCTATAGTTGCATTGTTATACTCGTATAAGTCATTAGTGACCAGAAAATGCATTAACGGCCCGACCGCCACCTGAAAAATAAAGCCTGAAAATTCGCAGTGGCGAATAATGTTGAGTACATTATTAAAATAATGCATAAACAGTCGTAGTGAATATTAATGTCATGTCATGCTATTATTTAAACACTAGGAAATAAATTATAATATAAATTATTAAAGTAAATTAAGTTCATTCTTTCACTAAGCATGGTTACCATTATGTAAGTCGCCGTTCATCGCCTGGAGTGTGCGATTCTGAGTGTATCGCTCCACTCGCCGCATGTACCAACGAATTCGGCTTGCCCATGCACAGATCTTCTACCGATAAGTTACATCATCAGTTTGCCAAAACCAACCTGCTGGCAAAAACACCCCTAACTCGGACAATATGTGTACTAAACGAAGTGCATGAGAGGATAGACATATTTTCGTGCAATCTGAGTGAATTCGCAAGAGTTTTGTTGAATTTTGTAAGTTATATTTAAATAGGTATTAATATTTTGTAATTTAGGTTAAGATTTAGTAGCATTCAAAAAAAAAAAAAGTTTAGTTTGTTAATTATTATTTATTACATAGGTACCTATAATTCTGTAGTCTGACTTTAGATTGTGTTAATAGAGTTTAGTGTGGCTTTCTACATATTTTGAAAGTTTAGTTTTTTAAGTATTAGCTATAAGTTGTTTCTCATCTGGTTGTTTGCAAACCACTATTGTATTGGGGTCTTCCTGTAATGATAGTGTGTAAGTTTAATAATAAATAAATAAATAATAATAAATCATGAAACTCAATTGCGCAATTTTTCATTATGTGTAGTAGAATGTGTGAGTGTTATGTATGTGTGTGTGTATGCGGGTAATAATCTAAACACTATTATAATACGAGTACAATTCTGTGACCGAAACCATACCGAAGCGAAAGGCGATACACGTAACGCCTCATGTGTCGAGATCGTAAGGTTTTATTGATATTACGATATGCTACGGCGACATCTTATCCACGACTTGCAACATTATCTTAACATTAGTTTTACTCGCCCTTTTTACGACTGTCGTAAAAGTCAAATGGATTGCCTTACCAAAGGGGCTGACTCATCATCTGCTTGGCCTTTTCCAAACTATGTTAGGTTCAGCTTAAAGTCTAACCGGATGCAGCTGAATACCAGCATTTTACATGGAGCAACTGCCTATCTGACCTCCACCACCCAGTTAGTACTGGGTAATACGATGCCCTTTAGTAAGACTGGTTGTCAAAGACTGAAAGATCGACAGTTAAATAGACATTATTGACCGTAATTTTAAATAGCGTACTTTCAAACTGTATGTATACGGTACGTTGGTATTTTAAACTTTGAAGTGCAGTAAGACAGTCAGTAGGCAGTGTAGTGCTTGAGATGAGCCATTGAATACCTATTATTAAGATTGTATCTGGACCTTAAAAGAGACTATGACCTCTGAGTTTGTTTCAGCTGTTTCTTCTCAGAATAGTCAGGTACGAAACACCGTGCACCGGCCTCATCTAGTTTTAAAAAAGAAGACGTGTAAAAGTGTTTGTAAAAATCTATTTTCAAAAAAACTTTTTTGCAAAAAAAAACCGACTTCCAAAAAATTTTTTAATGTCAAATACAAAAGACGGTCCCCCCAAGCGCCTGCCCTTCGCCACTTCCTAGTGTTTTAGTTGAGAAGAAGTGGCGGAACAAACTCAGCAAGCAGCAAAAGCATCTAGTTCGATTCCCAGGTCGGGCAAATTGTTAGTAGCAGCCATGGAGTCTGGAGTTGTGCCTGGTTGATGGCAATAGGCCCCCTATCACATGAAACTTAAACATAACTGGCGAGTGTGGGTGTGTTTTAGGTACACGTCTGCTTAACCTTTCAGGTAAAACAGGCGTGATTTTATATTAAAATTTAAAATATTTTTTTATTTAATTCATAAATCTTTATATCAGAAAGATGTGATGTTATAAATGAAATAAACCACCGTAACTTGTTATTTCATAACGTATTATATTTACTTCTGTAGCAACTTGTACAAAACGCACATATTACGCTGTCAGTTTTCTCCATATATGAACGTGTTTCCTAAAATTTTGTATTCAATTCATATTCTGAACAAACAAGAACTCTAGTCTTCTACTTACACACCGCAGAAACTAATCCATTTTCCTTTTAGTTGAAAATGAACTAATAATATATAAAGGTTACCGATACTTTAAGGGCATGTACTCATTTCTATCGACAAATACACGTTTATAAATGCTCCTAACCCGACACCACCACTCACCATTTGAAAGGTACGTTACTCCGGATGGAGACAGGCTACTTTTTAACCGACTTCAAAAAGGAGGAGGTTTTCAATTCGTCGGAACCTTTTTTTTATGAATGTTACCTCATATCTTCGTCATTTATGAACCGATTTGAAAAATTCTTCTTTTATCTGAAAGGATTATACTTTTCGATTGGTTCCATAGAAATTTCATCAAAATCGGTTCAGTAGTTTGGTTTTTAAATCAAAATAGCTGGAAAAAATATGTCATCCAAGTAAAAGAAATTGCGAAATTGATACTTGACAAGGATTTATGTGTGATACGATACCTAAAAAGGGTAAAATAAAAACTTTTTTTGCAAAAAAAAAACCGACTTCCAAAAAAACACAAAAAAGTGGAAAATAACTTTACTTTCGGAAGTCGGTGGCAAAAAAAAATCAATGAAACAAAGAATAGTCACCGACTTCCGAAAGTAAAGTTATTTTCCAATTTTTTAGTGTGTTTTTGGAAGTCGGTATTTTTTTACAAAAAAAAAAAATTATCAACAGTGGCGACCATCAGAAAAGTACCGAGACAATGAAACTCGTTGAAGTCCCAAGGCAACAATTTAACTATCTCGGATCCCGCAACGAGATCAATCAGAAAAGAATAGCGGAGGACTAGGAAAAACTTATTTTCCACTTCCCTTCATATCTGTAGGAGACAGAACTAAATAAGGCCAGTAGGCACAAAGAGCCGTTTACTGGGTTTACTATTGCGGTAGTCGCCTAGACACCAGTAGTCGGTTATCGGAGATTTACGTATCGTGGTGAATGAATGCCCTGAAGCATCGGTGACATTGGCTTTCGGTGAAATAGACAGTTTAACATTCCGTTTTCAAGTTTAATTCTACGTTTGTTGAGATTGCTAACCAACCCAAAAATTAATAAAAACAATTATTGAAGGCAGCATTTACAGTCCATCCTTCTTTATATTTGTTAGCTGAAATACTTGGTGGTGTCAGATGGTTACTTGATCGTCGTGTCTGCCGCGACTAAACAGTCAATTTTTTCAAGAGGTTTAGGTTTGCCTTTGCCCCTCACTAGTAACTTCTTCTGTCTCGTGGCTGCGTTTACAAACATTTGAACTCACATACACAGACAGCCAGACCCGAGGCAACTACCTGTAGGCCATACAAATACTTGTTTCATGCTTGAATCGATTACGCGATATATTGTAAAGTCGTGCAAAGCAGGAGCGGCTCGCTAGTACCTATCGAAATTGAAGTTGTTTTAAAAACTTTCCGTTTTACGACTCGGTTCGGTTTACACTTTTGTCGAAATTTGGCACGTGTGTTTGTCAAGTACATACATTTATATTTTAGAGGTCACAAACCGCTTTTATTTGAGTAAAGAATATTTTATTCTACATCTAAATCCCCGAGGCACGTGTCTTTTAACCGGTAAAATTTCGTATAAAATGTTACGGTTTTCAAAACTCGTCTTGAAGAATATTGCCTACATGGCTTTAATCGTTCCTGATTATTATCTTATTCCTAATGCTGTATTTTCTTTGGTGAACATAACATCACGCTTGTAATCCCAAAGGGTTAGACAGAGGTCTATCAACAGGTGTGTAGGCTCATTATTCCGACGGTTACATTTAAAATTCAAAGCCAATAAACGGCCAAAGAAATTGTTTTTGTTCACTAGATGCCTAAATAACCACTCCGCGGATAAAAATGTAAAAAAAAAATTTGATGCACGCTCAGATCTTTAGGCCCCTTATAGTTGAAGCAATATTTTTTATACTCCCATGTAGTTTAGCCGTAAGATTTATTCGTTCATATATTGTGTGCGGACACATTAATCTTCCGCTGGGCCACAGAGGGTTAATATTTTTCATCTTATGAATGTATGGTCTATGGAAAGATATTTTATTTAACTATCGTTCCTCTCGTAAGGTAGCTAATCATAGAATGTTATGGAAATATGTTTGACACACAAACTATACATGGTGGAAAAGGACATTGTGTCAAAAACTTTTACAATGGATTCAGTACATGATTTTAGCTAGCTGCTCCAACCAAAAAGTTTCTTCTTTTCAAATTTTTCGTCAGTTTAACAAAACAATGATCGAATATACAAGGTGTAAACGGACCCTTCACCGAAACCGGCAACCAACAAAAAACTATGTGGCCCTACGTAAAAAATGTTTCTGGGAAACGGCTTTTTTTGGGGTGAAAAGTCACGTTTTACGGTAACACTCAATGTAACGCACTCAAAACATTGTACCTATTGATGGATGCATTGAGTAGTAAACGAGTCCTGGAGATAAAGTAAAGTTGAAAAATTATAACCTTAAAAACTAGTATTAAAAAAAAAACTTGTGAAAAACTTGGAACTTTGACCCCAAATAGCTCCGCAAATAGAAGGTTCCCAGGTACGGTTCAAGAGAAAAAAATTATCACAATGACTGGGAGACCAAGTACCTTTCGGGTTCATTAAGGGGCTATTTACACCCTTTACACAGGGTGGAAGGGACACCGACGCAAAAACGGTTACCACGTATTCAGTACGTCATAGTCAACCCTTCATCCTCTCCCACGTAGATTTTTTTAATCGATAATTTTAAAAAAGCCTCACTGGTGGTTTTTAAGTTACAAGCGCACAGATTCGCAGATTAAATTAATTATAATCCTGAATTAAGTTTGCCAAATATTTGCCGACAAAAATAAGCGTGCTGGCCATTGTAATTCTGCAAATGAATTCACAAATTGACTAAATTCGTCCTCCAAGTGAGCTCCCGTTATTCTTTTGTTCAGCACAATTCATAATCATAAGTCAGTCTGCCCACTACACATTATCATACCACGACTGTGTCAGCCAACAAAATATTCTTTGTATTGGAAAGTATGAGACTATTCCCATTACACCGAACGTCAACAATTGTCGGCGAGAATATTTTGCACGTGCCGACACGCTCTGTGCATGGCACGCGACGGTGTGAGTCGGTCTAGTCGGCATAGTCACATACTTTTCAATATAAAAAATATAGAATTATATATAACTGCGTATGAAGACCGTTATAAACGGGTATGATACGTTCTAGTTGGCATAGTAGTCCGAGTCATGTTTCTTTCCGTGCCTGAAACGTTCATAGCTAGGCCATGATAACGTACGGTGTAGTTTAATATTTGGAATTTCTGAAAAAAGACCAACACGTGCACCTCATCGTAGCATTAGAGCCTGTATTATGAAACCCTGGTTAGGGACTTAAAGAGAAAATTAGGTTTCTTTGTTCCCACGACGATATTGCTTTTTATGATTAGCTTTTCAACATGTAAAACCCACGTTTGAAACTACAAGCCTTGGAAAAATCTGAGAAAGGGCACCTTGTGACATTTTATCAAGGTCTATTCGTAATAATGTGGACCAACACAAAGGATTACGTTAGGTAAGTGGGTAGGTAAGTGTATCGGCTATCGGTAGTTTTTTTATCACTATTTACTTGAATGCCATAGAAAACAGGTAGGAACACTAGTTACCTACTGTGTGTAATCCAAACTAATATTGTAAGGTAGCAAAATCTATAATTTTATCACGATCTTTACACAATTGTGTTTTTCTGGAAGTACTGATCCGGTAACAATAAAAAAAATGATTATTCACTGATATAAAGCCTATTTCCGAGTGCCACGGCATTTGTGAAAAAAAAATTGAACGAAGTCGCGGGCAGAAACAAACAAGTGTAATAAACGAAATATAATTTTTCTTATACAGACCATATACGATTACTAACTGACTACGAGAGAGAGAATAGATTTTCAAAATATCCTGTATTGTTTAGTTTTAAACCGATAGATGGCGCTGTTAGGGGAGCAGCGAGAAATTTAAAAAAAAAAAAATACTATAGTTTAGGCAAACGTTGAAGATTATTTTAGTATAAATATAACGTCAAAATGATGTACAAGTTCGGAGATATCGGGGCTTGTTTCGAAGTCTTTTCGGTCAATAATTGAATTAGATCCAATTTCTTTTTCTTTACAATAACGGCATATAACGAAAATGTATTCAATTATTATTGAAGTTAGGGATATTTGTAAGATGAAAAAAAAATATTTTGATGGTCTTTACTCAATAGAATCTACAAATTAGAGCTCTCAAATCACGTCTCCGTGAGTTTTTGTCTAAAAATGGATCGGGAGAATGATTATTACTGAATAAATTAGTAATTTATCTAAAATTCGCTTTATTATTCTTGTAGTAGAGGAAACGAAATATTTTTAACAAGTAATTGTTAATGTTAAACGAACGGATAACATACAATTTCAACCAGGAAAACTTGCAATTTCGCGTTTTTTTGTAATACGCCTCTGAAAGCGTGAAAAAGTAAGGCTCAATTTACACCGGGAAAGCAGCGGCCGGCAGCGGCGCGGCGAGCACTTTCAGTGTGAAACAATTATAAACTTTATATACATGATTAAAAGACCAGTATCGCTTGAAAAGATCGAAAAGGTCGCGCGACCACCCGCGGTGCCGTGAGCGGCCTCGCAGCTACGCGCCTCTTGTTAGCGGTACTGCCCGCGCGGCGACACGAGGCCGCGGGCACACATATCCCTTTTAATTTTTTCCATTGTTTGTTTCTTCCTTCTTCTTCAGAAATAAGTGCTATAATAACCAATTCCATCATTTTCAAACATACGAGTTTCTTTGCCGAATGTAGAAACTAAACTGGTCAAGAAGAGACTAGGCGCGTGGTGTTGGGAGGCCGCGCGGCTCGACCGCACCGGCCTCGTCGCGTCGCTGCCGGCCGCTGCCGTTCCGGTGTGAATCGGCCCTAACAGACAGACAGAATTACTTTAGCGTTAATTATAATATCAGTATGGTTATTATCACGTGTTTTTTTTCTTCGTTGGGATCTTTACGTTGGGATGTTTTATGAAAGGCACAAAGCTCCTTCATATTATGTGAGACTGAGACTCATAACATAATTAGCAAAGTACAAAGCGTGGATGTATTTCTATCATAATTATTCTTTCCTGTAATAACGCAAAATACCATGACATATTGTCAGTGCCGAAGTCTAGTCAAAACATTAACTAAATCCCTTATTTTGTGTTGCAAATTAAATTCGACGCAAATCAAAAATCTACTTGAACGGATTTTAATCAAAATCTTTTTTTTGGCAAATAATGAAACAAGGTGTCAATGACCAGCCAGAAATGTTAATATATTCAATTTATAGAACAACAAGAGGGTTTTATTCGTAGCTGAACGTGTCGAAATCATAAAAACACAATTCAGTTCAACAAACTAGACTGTAAATTAAATTTTATTTGCGAAAATCTCGAAAAAAATGTCCCGAAATAAAATTTTCGGACCTTTTTAATCGTAATTTAAAAAAAAATGTTTTTTATTGTAATTGTAATGTTTCATTACTTTTTATTTGTATTTTAGATTAGAATATTTAAACTAAATTGGAAGAGCACGTGGATAAATAATAACAGCCGCTCGGGTTGATCGTCAGGTTAAGCCGCGCTTGCCTGGGTTGGTCCGTGGATGGGTGACCACCCATACATACCGAGTTTCCTCCGTGCCTCGGAAAGCACGCTAAGCCGTTGGTCCCGGCTGTCAATTGTAGATCTTTGACAGTCGTTACAGGTTAGTCAGTGACCCGAAAGTCTGACAACCAGTCTTACCAAGGGGTATCGTATTCCCCAGTACTAACTGGGATGTGGAGGTCAGATAGGCAGTCGCTCCATGTAAAATAATGGTATTCAGCTGCATCCGGTTAGACTGAAAGCCGACCCCAACACAGTTGGGAAAAGGCTAGGCAGATGATGATGATTTAAAACTCAATTGCGGTTCATTTTAGAGATCTTAATTTTAAAATTTGGCTAATCATTGAAAACTAAGCCTGTTTAAAATTCGACGAATTTTAGATTGTTACTTTATCAATTAAAACTCGATGTTAAAGTTCGATGCACTCGGGCGCAGATGCACCGGCTATGCAAAACGGCAAGCCTTGGACGTTTGGCCTTTGCTCTCGTCCATCGCATGTTAATAAAGGCCGCGTAAACATAGGATGGGGACGGCCAGGGGTATATGCTGATGTGTATTTACAAAGCAAACGATACCTTTACGATGAAAGCTACACGGTATCGTGAAAGAAGCGAAACTCCTGCTCCAAATGCATATCTACGCGCTCAGAACGGCCATAAGGGCCTACAACTTTGCGTTTTATCATCATCAATATCCTCATATCAATCAGAAAACCTATTTATTTGGACGTAAGCCACCGATAAACAGCGTCGCTCATGCCTATCAGTCCTGTGATTCTCGCATCTAGCTGCATGCGGCTATTCCCGTGACTTTTAATGAGAACCCTTCCAACTAAGCCTATATTCCCGGGAAATGTCGGTCTCGACAGTAACGGGAAATCCCGGAATTTTTCAACGAGTTTAGCGCCAAGTTCTGGTAATAAATTTTCACCCCAAAAAGAAGTCGTTTCTCAGCAATAATACAACAACCCCATTTATTTTTGCATTCATACAACCCCATCGAATAACCATTTCATCAATGAGTCATTCAATGGGGTTGTATGAACTTTGTGGTTTGTATTGATGATTTTAATGATTATAATTCTGTTACTAAATACCTATTACAGCCGTGAATCATATTTTTTTCAATGTACAGCCTGAAAATGACAGGCAAATTGCAAAAAACGTAAGAAAATTGAAAAAAAATGAATTTCGCGGGCTACCTTGGCACTTCCACCTTAAGTCTAAACCACATGTTCTGTATTGTATAAATACATTCGCATCTTAGTTGTAAAAAAACTCATACGTTATAGTAGAAGTATATATAAAAAACCTTTTATTTTAGTAGCTAAGTCTTGGGTATTGTATTATCTTTAAGCTTAAGTGATTCCCTCAACCCATTCTCAAGAAGATAGAAAAAAGTTCGCAGTAATAAGGCAGTTTAACAGTAAATTACTTGCAGAAGCGGCAGAAAATATTAAAGTGCATAAACTCTTCACTCCCTGAGTGTCACTTGTGGGGAGGAGAGTGCTTTTTACTAGTTTTCTCTAACTGTTTTATTTTGTTATAGTTTTTATTTATACCCAGTGTAAACTCTTTTTCGCGCGACCGAAGTACAGTGAGTGGCACATATTTTTTTTTAAAACATTGCCCCCTCTAGGAATTTCTGTTGTATCGTGGGTGCGTTTGCAAACATTTAAATTAACACACACAAACAGCCAGACCTGGAACAACTAAATGCAGGCCATACCAATATTTGTTCCGTGCGGGAATCGAACCCGAATATGTAGCGCAGCAGCCAAGTGCTCAGCCACTGCGCCAACCGTACCGTCTAACAATTTCTATGTTGGCCTATAATAATGTAATGTGGTTACTTTGGATTATTTTATCACTCTTTAAAAAAGTAACAATTATTAGGTATTTTAGTATGACTCTAGGATATTTATACACAAAAACCCTAGCCACCTCTCACAACTGCCACAGGCAAAAAAATGATTTTGGATATGTTTTAGTCGTTGAAATAAAACACGTAAAAGGTAGACCCAAAATTATGTCGAATCCGTATAAAAATCGCTTTGATCGAGCTTTGACTTTCAACACATCAAAAGTGAGGAAGGAGAGTGGGAAAGTGACAGCTATCTAGCGCCATCTCTTACCCACTCTCAGAATAATACTAAAACATTCCTGTAACAACAGACGAACGCGATGATTCTTAATAAAAAAAACAGCAGTTTCCTACAAAGCTGACCTACACAGTCGAAAGGTATGGAAAAGCAGATATTTTTTTAAATTACCGAAAAAAAAATCGGTGTACATATGTTATAATTCTGTTCTGAACCCCCCGAATTATATACTAAATACTTGGTAACAGTTTTAGCGTCGATGTCCATTCTACTTTGTATTCCAGCGACAAATCGCTTTGGTTAAAGCGCCGGTTATACAAACAAAGTGTAGTTTTGCATCCTCGTCAAAATTCAGGACGCTGTCATAGAAGACGTAAATAATCAATATAAATTACGGTACCTGGTCGATAATAATAAACGCTGCTTTTTTTTGTTGTTTTAATTTGACACTATTTCAGAATGAAGCCCTTTTCAAAAGAGGAGAATCACCCGTTTATCGAATAAACGTCTGCGTTTGTTTGTGTGCGTGAAAGCGCGGTTATAGGGCTAGTATTAGATGGACCGCGTTTTAATACGGGTGGTGTACACTTATCGATTTCCAATATTAAGCAAAAAAATATAAAAAATTACCTACCTATTTTACTATTGATTCGGGTCGAGAATCATTAGCATATTTACCTCCTTGAATTTGACGAGGATGCAAAGCAACACCTTGTATAAAAGGAGACAAGCCTTTACCTACCAAGAATCGGAAAAACTCTAGACTTCAGTGTATTAAAAAACAGAAACAGACAGAAACAGTTCTCTCAAACCATTCCTTCTAACAAGAATGAAATGAAATCAGCAAATTATCTATTTAAAACAATGGGCGAAGCTAAATGACCGAGTGAACCTCGTTCCTATTGAATTGCATTGAACAGAATAAAGCACAGAGTAAAATTGACGCGGGGGTCTGCTAGCGATATTGGACGCCATTTTAAATTCAATTTAAATTTTTATGAACTTATCTCTGTGGAACACTATCCCGTGGGAGCATCCAAGCGGATAACCCGCGGGCTATTTTAATTTATTTTGGTTTTTATTTCAGCAGTTTCAAAGCTGATATTTGTTTGATAGTGAAAGCAGAGGCAATATAGCCTGTAACGTTCTTGCTGCTGGGGCTCAGGCCTCGGCTCTGTAAGAGAAGGTGGGCCATAATCTACCACGCGAGCCCAGTGTAGGTTGGTAGATTCCAAATGTCTTACAATTTTAGTATGGTTAGTTCTAGACCATAGGTTCCCAACCTTTAATTGACACTACGCCCTTTACAAGAAAAAAAATCCAAAGCCCCCTTTCACAAAATAGTTACAAGATAAACATTTTAGATGACTAGATAAAATGTTTTTTCATGAAAATAGAGGTATTTAAGAAGCCTTTGGACCAACTACCGCCCGCCATGAAAAGCTCTATAGACTATGCCGGTCCTCACTATGAAACACAAAATACAAGAAAGCATGGGAATCGTATAATTAAGATTCCTTGAAAATCCTACGCTCAGTAGTATTTTCATTTAACTAAAATGTTATTACAAACGCCGCTGTTTCCTAAGAAATACGGAACCAACTCAAATGTCAATGTCAGTGAACAACAGACAGACACGTCTGAGTCTGTTATCAGTTTACTTAACAATACCAAGTACTTAGGAAAGTTTCCGAACTTAGGTTTATATTTCTACCTACATATAAAAGTGTTTAGCGATTAGTACGTCTCATTAAATAGGACGATTTATATTCAAGACTTTGCTCATTAATATCAGGTATATGATCAACTTTCGGTTTTAAGACATTTATTTCTCATAAGGACATACTATATGAGAAACTCAAACTTAATTAATAAGTATATCTGACGGCGCTTCGACCTTTTCTGAGAGTGTCAAGAAACGTCAAGAATCACACAGCGGACATTTTGACAAGTGCGAGTTGACGTTTCTTTACTCTGACGCAACACCGGGCTCAAAGCACTGACATAGAAATCATATGGACTTGGCATACCTACAAAAAAAACGTGTATACCTACATTTTACTGAGAGGATAAAATGGCGGATAATAGGGCAGCCCATATCGATATTATTTCTTACAATAACATCGATAAAAGATTGCGTGAGTGTAATTTTTTTTTGAAGCCGGTTTTGATTTTTATGACCTTAGCGTTTAGCTATAAAAAAAATGAAAAGTAGTAATCGAATAAATTACTTTTTTTTTATTTTATTTGTTAGACCCTTGCGTAAGGTACACTTCGCAATGGAGGGAACAAATTCAAAGATTTCATAATTCATAACAGTGCATCCGCGATGGACTCCCGGCGCAGATGAATTCTAATAAACCGTAATCCTACTATAATTAATGTTTTAATATAATAAATAATAGGTAATAATTAAACGCGAAAGTTTGTGAGAACAGATGGATGGATGTTTGTTACTCTTTCACGCAAAAACTACTGAACGGAGAAAATTTAGCACACTGAGTTTATGACCTGGACTAACACAGGATACTTTTTATCCCGATATTCCCACGGGATCGAGACTTACGCGGGGCTGCCGCTAGTTCTATATAATAGAGCTGCAATTTGATGAAACGTATGAAAATTAGAATTTTACGGGCTTCGTTGACGGAACCACCACCACCTATAAACGAGTATGTTATGGACCAAGTGATTAATGTGGGCATTATACATAATGCCCGGTCATTATGAAAAATGCCTAGCTCTATCGGGCAAAGTGATTAATTACGTTCTTAACTTCATTATTTATCACATTGCACGGTCATTATTATATTGCTACATGACAATTGGGCAATTTGATAATAAAGCTAAATTTGACGCGGTGCGAGGGCGAGGAGGGAAGCACGCATGGTGTGACACGCTTTGACCAATCAGAGACCGCCATACAGCGTGCGGAAAGCAAATATACTGATATACCTAGTAACTAAGTACCACCTGCCATGATAGCTCGACGGAGCCCCGCTTCGCGGGACTCCTATTTCTGCGTGCGGGGTTTAAAGTAACCTAACATGAAGGGAATGGCGGGGTATTATCAAATTGCACTCTCATATTGGGCATTATACATAATGACTGGGCATTATGCATAATGCCCAATTTATCACTTGGTCCATGACATACATATATAAACCTATTGCTGTTCGTTAGTCTCGCTATAACTCAAAAAACTGCTTAACCCATGTGAATAATTCTTTTTTCGTTTTGTTTGCCAGAATATAGGGAAGGTTTAAAAACGACAAAAAAAATAGGTAGGTAGGCAGGGTAAATAGGATTTATGGTAGATAGGGTAGGGTAGGTAGAATATCGTAGATAGGGTAAGGTAGGTAATCAGTTGGGATCGAAGCCGCGGGCACAGCTTGTAACTAATATCTTTAATGTTAAGTTTTAACCTTTTCTAACTTGCAGGATGATTGTGGGTTTTAATTAAAAGTCAACAATAATTACTATAATTATTAATGTATTTAAATAAATCAAGCTCATTCATTTCTGAACAATACAATTTTGTTCAGGTAATTTCTATATGATATTGTTTCAGTAGATTTCTTCCCATAATATTTGTATCTCAAATTCATGTATACCTCTATTACACTTTTAATCAATAAATATTTATGATTTGTGTCATGTTCACAATCCCCAGAATCGAATAAATTATTTGGTTCGGCATAGTAATCTACAAAAAACTTAAAAATATACAAATAGTAATTTTCTTCCCTGTCTTTTACATGCAAAACACCTTTTAATATTTTTTCGACATTTTTCAAAATGTTTACAACGTCGTTCGAAGGATAAACCAGACCACCTCGAGATTTTAAAGTAATTAAACTTGTTTTAAATTGCTCAGAAACTCCAAAAAGAAGTTTGTTACAAGTTTCGCATTTCAATGAACGTGACAATTTTCTATTGTATATTATAGATAATTATGCCTCTCTACTGGCAAACCTTTAGATTTTGCCACTTGCCTTTTTAAGAAGTCTTGGGGTCCTGCACATTCTGCAAGCAAAGCTTGGGACTCTGAATTTAATAAATTTCTTTCCTTTAAATCTTTGATAATATTACTAAAGTGAGCAATTTTTTTCGTCTGTCTTCTAACTTTCTCATTAAGTCTCTTTATCTTCTTGGACTGTTTTTGACATTTGTCCTTTAATTTTATTATTTGACGTGTCTGAACCTGGAATCAAATAAAATAAAAGTAAGCTTTATTATATATTGAACACAAGCATGAGATATCTCCTGTTTCATTGAAGAAAAACTGAAGCTAGTCATACCGATAAATCTGGCGTAGTGGAGGTGCTAGCAGCGAAATCTGGCGTAGCAGAGGTACTAGCGGCGAAATCTGGCGTAGCAGAGGTGCTAGCGGCGAAATCTGGCGCAGCGGAAGTGCTAGCGGCGAAATCTGGCGCAGCAGATGTGCTAGGGGCTAAATCTATGGCACTCCTCTTTGAAATCTGTCCAGGTTGATTTTGAATGGTAGGCATACAAACAGCTTTGTCCTGAAAACCACTCTTTAATATTAACATAAATAATAATAGAAATAGGAAAGCAAATACTCAAAAATTTTATGACTCTTTAAAAACAGTAGGTTAATCCTACTGTTTTTAATTACACAAAAAAAAAAATTACCGTATTTGAAGCACCACATCCAGATATTGATTGTGAGTTTGTCTGATTTTGATCATTTTCAATTAAAATTCTAGACGTATTTGATTGAATCGCAGGCTGTAAAGCAATAAAATTATAAGTATTTTTGATGTTTCTTGATAATATCAATAGGATTTTAATTAATTCTAAGATCACACTCTAAAACATCCTTTACATCACTTTTTGTGTCTATTAGACAAGTGTTGCAATTGGGGACATCACTATCATTTATCACCCTAATACACAATCATGTTAGAAATTATGAACACACAAGGATAAATACCAATAAGGTTGGTGAAGGTAAAGCATCGTCACGCAATGTTACTTTATTCAGTGTCCGGTTGAAACATGATTCTTCAAAGTGAAGAGAACAAATGTGAATTGTTTTTGTTAACATCTTTAAATTTTCAACACCAATTTTTTCCAGCCAAATTTTCTTTTTTCTTTTATTAGTAGGCAGCCTTGAAAGTAAAACATAAAACCAATAAAGAACCATAAAATAGCACTATCGATAAATATAAAAATGCCTAAATTCACAACTCTATCCCTCCAATAACAAGAAATTGATTTCATGAAATAAAACTTGAAAATAAAGGCAAAACGTAAATTATGAATGTCTTACTGTTGAAACTTTTAAACGAATGCAGAAGCATAGGTTTTTTATCTAAATCTAAAGATATTTCAGCTGAAATTAAGTACGTACTGGTGCAAAGTTATGTTCGGGTGATTTCCGCTTCTTTTGATGCCACATCCGACTATATTGCAATTGGGCATCTTGCTATTGACAATTTTCACTATAGAACAATAGAGTTCAAACGCAACAACACAGCAAATTCCTCCAAAATTCTCAAAAAATATCCACAGCTCAAGAGCATTTGACAGTTGACGTACCCAACTTTAGTACCAAACAGCGAGCTGATAAAATGGCGACCCGGCCGCAAATAGGTATTTCAATGACGCTAGGAACGAAGGGTTGCCATTATAGTAACTGTCAAAAATAGTATTATCCTTTTTTACTTACGCAAAATTAATAAAGTTAAAAAGAGACGGCAGCATTTTTATGATTCTGGCGTCGTTATGCCTCATATTTGTATAACTATTTTTTCTATAGTCAAACATTTCAAGTCCATATGATTTATATGTCAATGGCTCAAAGCAGGCGGCCAAAGAGTATGTAAACCTAATGGTACAGGCGGCCGTCAGACGGTGCAGGACCCGTTTGTATCGCGCTCAAGCAAGACGTGTTCGGTGGAGTGTCGCTGTATTCCAGTTAATTGGAAAGGGCTGATTGCAATCCTGCTATTATTTTGTTAAAATAATAATCGTGCATCGTTAATTTTCATCAACACGAAATTTTTTTTCTTCTCGCCCACCTACCTACGATAGCTCGGCAACCGAAATGAACCCAGAATTGACTGATGATGGCCATGTGCCGTTATATCTTAATGAAATGAAATGATGTTTATTTTTACAAATAGGTTTTTACAAACACTTTTCCACTTCTTCTTTTTAAAACTAGAATAGGCCGGTGTTTCGTACCTGACTACTCTGGCTCTTTTAAGGTCCAGACATAAATAATAAATAAAATAAATACAGTAAGTAATGATTTATTATTGTTAATTGGCCAAATACAACGTTAACCTATTTTCATTAAAAATCATATATCCTATCCTATACTATTAAATGAACAATATATTATGTACATTTGTAATCACGTTCTCGAAAACGGCAATATACGAATTTACGGGGGTGATAAATCGATTTAACTAGGTCTCATATCTGGAAAAAATCGTTTTCTTTTTTTCACTCGAGAAAAACTACTTCGCCGTGGTACTGTCCACTGATGAAGAACCGCAAACTTGACAAATGAATGAAGAAATGAAAAGAAAACTTTAGTTGCGCAAATCTCAATCTGCACTGGCAGCTGGCTTTGATGTTAAGGGTTCCCTTACTGGAGCATTCGCTTGTAATGTAACAATCTAATATTCGAGTCAACTAAAAAAGAAATAAATAAAACTGCAAGTGCTGTTACTCGGTTGCGTTGACATTGGTATGACTTTATTAATCTTGTGTGCACTGTGGAGATATATTTGAACAGATTTTTTCTTGCAACAAATAAACAGAAAAACCCTTGATAGTTTGCCCATGAAACAAAAACAAAATAAACACAGTTTTCGTCCTGGTTGCTTTTTTCAATGCAAATTCACAAAGACTTCAAGCTCAAAAGCAACTGTCAAATTTCGAAGAACTACCCCTGTATCAATCAAGCCTTTTGCAGATTAATTTCGTTTCGTTTTATTATTTGTACGTATGTGTGACATCACTGAAAATCGCAGAAAATTTTAATACAGGCTGTACGTGATCTCTTTTTACGTAGTTGTAGAATATCCACGTTTTATTATTTTTGTAGGAATCTACGTCTTTGTGAACTCGTACTTTTTGATGTCAACTTGTGTGTCTTGTTGACACACGATAGAGAGGTTCGCTAAGCTGTGGGACATAAGATAGATTTTTTTTTAATATGTTGGCTTGATTAAATAAGTAGGTACACTGTGCACTGTGGACAAATCATTTGACCAACATGTGTCATAAAACTTTTACCAGGAATTTAACTTTAACTTTTAAAATATGTGTATTATTTTACAAACAATAAACAAACTTAAATAAATAATAAAAATATAAACAAGTATTAAAAGGGTAAAAATCTTTTACCCTTTTAATACTTGTTTATATTTTTACACAACAGGCTTAAAAAAATTCGCCCACATCGCTGTCAACGGAAAAATAAAACTTTGAAATAAAATGAACAACAAAGCAAAAATAAAAATATATTATCTTGAATAAATCATATTCACTAACTGGCAGCCGTTATGAAACAACAGGCGCCATGTGAAATAACACGAACAAAATTGATGGCCATAAAGGGCGAGTAAATCAAAGTCAAACATTTGCGTAGGTGTTGATAAAATAACCAGGGTTGTAAATTTTCAGGATAATTATTTTCTTTGAAAATTATCGCAGCTCAGTTTCTCGCTCTAGCAAATGACGGTTCTGAGCGATAGAAAAGGATATAAAGACTGTTCGCTAACTCTTGGCAAGGAAGACAAACTCAGCTGTTATCACTGACGGCACAGCGAGCGTACTTTGTCTCCGACTGAAGCTTTCGCTGCAAATCAGCCGCTCACTGAATGAGTTGGCAAGCGAAACGCCGCGAACTGCGTAGAGTACGCGCTGTATGGATATATTGTTCCGTGCGGAAATCGAACCCACGTCCTGTAGTACAGAAGACAATCACTCATCCACTATGTGCGCACAAGGCAGCCACTAACATCCGTTTTCACTGACACGAACGCTGTTGGATTTTTTACTTTCGGTTCTTAACTGAATGTTGAAAATCCAAAGGCGCACTTTATGACCCAGGATTCATCTTATATTAGTGAACTCAGGCGTAAGACCCTGCAAAACAACGCAATTAAAAAAAGGAACATCAAGGTCGCTCCAAATCTAGGTATCTAACATCTAGCCAATACACAGTCTAAGTTTAGAGTCTAGATAAATGACGTACTTGATCACAGGAGCTACGCCCACACGATTCTGTTCTGCCTTAGGTCGTGGCTGTTACCAGACCGGGATAGACGACTTATTTACATGTAGCAAGATAAACGACTGGAATGCAATAGCTGATAGTGACGTAGCAACGGAAACTTACGATACAACGCACGTTCCTTGCAGCAGTTTCAAGCGCAGTTTCTGCCGATTTGTGAGTGCCTTGTTAATCTTGTGGTAGCAATTGCGACTGCTGAGCCTAAAGTCTTGGGTTCGATTTCCGGTTCATGCAAATTGTTAGTGGATTTTTCCCGCAAGAATTTCTAAGAGGTAGCCAGGAAGTCTGGATTTGTGCCCGGTTCATGGCAATAGACTCGCCCCCTATTACATGGGACTTAAAACATAACTGGTGAAATGTGGGTGTACTATTACTTTGCCTAACCCTTCGGGGATTACAGGCGTGATGTTATGTTATGTTTCTGCCGAATGTAAAATATAACACGAAAATAAGAATAAGGGAATGATACAATATCGACGCGGAATAGGTTTGAGCCGATCACGAATCACCACATTTGTCGCATTTAGTTCGGCAAGGTATCGAGCCACGTCGTCGAAACGAGGCGAATAAATTCTTAAGCTTTTATTGCATGGACTTCAAGCCGATTTCGATAAAGTATAACATTCTATTTCGACATCGAATATTCTACTTTTTGTGAAACCAAGTTTCATTAACCAAGTAAAAAAAGAAAATAAGTACATCAAAGGATAAAATACATTCAGTAAAAACTTCTGCCGTTAAAAAATATACGACGCAGCGAATGTTTGTAAACCTTTTAAAAAACACTGCGGCGAGCGTTCCAGTCCAATATCAATCCTGATGGATTCCTTTTAGACGGACAAGTACCGACTTTTGAAATGAAATTGCAAAACTGCAATCCTACGAAATAATATCGTGCTCGCGAGTACCACTTCGGAAAATAACTGAGTTGGCGTAAGTTTACCGCTTTGTCTTCCAGGCTCGTGCAGTTGAGAAACTTTTGTCTGCAAAGGTCAAAACTCCCCGAAGTATAACTGGCGAAATGTGAGTGAACTATAGATACTTAATACTCAATTCTTTATTGCACTCCACAATGTAGGCTAAGGTGGTTAACATTTCTTTAGAGACAACTGTGGACCCTGTCGGGGACAGCAAAAGTAAGATATGTGGAGAGGACTTAGGAGGTACATCTTAACCTAATCCCCTTCGGGGATTACTTAGAGGGAAGGTGCGTAATGCAGTTGTTCTGAGTCAGGTGGGTTTATGTGTTCCGGACAGGTACGTGTGGCGACGACGGCAGCCACGACTGCTAGTGGAGCCGCGCGCTCGGACCAACCCTTTAAGGGAGGCGCCGCTGACGCGTGCACTCCGCACGCTCAACCTCATAGCGAGTGAGACGGACCTATTTTATTGTACTCTGAGTGAATTCACAAGGAATGCATTGTTTATCATTAGTTATAGATATTAGTTAGTATAGGTATTGGTTATATGTAAGTATAAATTAAGTTATTATTAATTAAGGCGCATTTATCGCATTGGGTTAGCCTGTAATGGTAAATGTAAGTAGATAAATGGATAAATAAATAAATTACAGATGTGATAATATGCTGCTTTTACTGCTAGCCTGCATTATCTTCCATTACCGCTACAGGGCAAAAGGCTCTATAACTTCCACTTATTTCTGAAGTGGGACTAGGGTAGCTACCCCTGCCGTATTCCTACTGAGCTGTGGGCCAAAATGGCCATTATTTGGAGTCCTGACACAGCCAAAAGGCGTCGAGGTAAACCTCGTAGAAGATGACAAAACGAGCTGGACAAAACCAACGACAAATGGTCCACATTAACCCTGGATGTAATGTTACTGTCTCGTTGGGCTAGTGGTCGCGCGACTGCTGAGCAAGAAGTCCTGGGTTCGATTTTCGAGTCGGGCAAGGCGCTATTGGGTTTTCCCATCAGGAATTTCTCAGTAGCAGCCATGGAGCCTGAATTTGTGAAGTGTGTGGTTCACCCCCTATTATATGGTACTTAAACATATCTGGCGAAATGTGGGTGTACTACGCCTACGGCCTTCGGGGATTCCAGGCGTGATGTTATGTAACGTAATGTAACTTCAGTAATAATCATCTGCAAAACACATACATACGTACATAACACAATACATCCGCCCACATGCATCCCGCACCATTTTAAGACCCACAAGTCGCTCGTCTGCGCAGACCTTTAATATTCCTCTCAGGTGCGGACCAGGGATATTGCTGAATTAATGAAAGACCTTCATCGGGGGCTCGCCGCTAAAATAGATCGGACTTAAGAAGTTAATCAGTCTGCACCAAGATGGGTTTTCAACTATCAAATCCTTAGAGATTGCGTAAAACCATTAGTCTTGCGGGCCTAGTTAAGTATGACCACTTTCAAACTCAAAGCATTTATTTCAATTAGACCATTACAGGCACTTTTGAATGTCAAAATACAAAAAATAAACTAAGTTACAGTCCCAGTCAAAAGGCATAATAACTTGTGAAAGTACTGTAGTTGCCCATTCGAATGCGTAGATCCTATGGAGAAGAATGAGCAAGAAACTCCATGGACACTCTTTTAAATCAATATGTTTTTACAAAATCTTAGGTACATCATTCATGTCGAGATTATACATATATGTGAGAACGATGTAGAAAGACGTGCGAGTAAGAGCGTCCAGAGTACAAAAATAAAATCAACAATTCAAAAATACATATATGTATAAATAAAAGTAGTGCCAGGTGACGTCCAAGATACGCGAGCTAGCCACGGAAATACGGTTGCAATTTATACAGCAACAAAATCCCTCTCGTTAGTGTGCCATACTATTATCACTAATTGATCCGAATATGACTGGATAGAGATTTTTTTTAATATATTAATTCATAGAAATTTCACAAATTTTACAACATCAAACTTCTGCCATTAGTATGAACTACTCTAACTAAATTACAAGTTGCATATGTTATATCAAGCGTAATGAACTATCAAAGTTAAATATCAAAGCATTTAATTCTTAGACAAGCAATTTTTGGCATCAGTTAGTTATTTTTTTCCATGAAAATAAATAATAATCATTCCTTAACTTACTTAATTATTCCTTTGTCTATCAAATGTCAAAATTCATTATTAAATTACTTAGATATTTAGCGATTTTTCTGATAATAATTGCTTCACAGAATTGGGCTACAATCACGTTGAAATCACTGCAGAAATAAACTATATATATTTTCAGTAAAATTCGTTGTAAGCTCTTTTTAAAAGTTTAGTTTAATTTCAAACGTGCATTTTATGCATGAAAAAACTTGTATATTGTAAGCATATTAATTATTGAACTTAATAATAATCCCTCTGTTTTGCATTAATAGAAAGACCGGCTTATAAAAAATAAAATTTGATGAGAGGAGCTCGTGGCTAAATAATAACAGCCGCTCGGGTAGATCGTCAGGTTAAGCCGCGCTTGCCTGGGTTGGTTTGGGATGGGTAACCACCCATTACATACCGAGTTTCCTCCGTGCCCGGAAAGCACGATAAGCCGTTGGTCCCGGCTGTCATTTGTAGATCTTTGACAGTCGTTACATGTAGTCAGTGGCCCGAAAGTCTGACAACCAGTATTACCAAGCCAATCTGGCTGACATTGGCTGAGTTGATTGTTAGATTGGCTCCAGGCTGCCATCAGAAATTATTTAAGAGGGTGCTTTCTGAAAGCTGGCTACTGTTTTGATACTCGTAATTACTGAATTAAATCGCGTGACGGTTGACAGAGGAGAATGGAAGAAGAAAAATGTGTTGCGCCGACCCCAAGTAACTTGGGACAAGGCGAGGAAGAAGATGATGATGATTACTGAATTAAATCATGAAATATTGCTTAGTGTTGCACTAAAATATTGACCAAGTATTGCAATAATAACACTGGGTAAGGTGTGGTAACAGCTTCAAATTAAAATAAAAGTATTTGGAAGATTACAAAGTGCTTTTTTCCGCCTAAAACTAAATATTCAGTGTAACTATATTTATTATTGCAATTTATAATCAATATTTTATTGAAACACAGAGCGATATTCTATTTCAATTTGGTAATATCAAAGAATTTGTCATAATAGCGATATATCGTTCCCTGATCAATATATGTAAGTAATCTCGATCCGTTCAAAGTTGGAGTGAATCGGTTTCTTCTAGGCAAGCGTGCTCCACCCTAGGCCGCATCATCGATTTACATCAGGCGAGTTGCGGGCAAACGCAAGCTTATTTAGTATCTAATATATAAAATTCTCGTGTCACAGTTTTCGTTGCCATACTCCTCCGAAACGGCTTGACCGATTTTGATGAAAATTTTTGTGCTTATCCGGTATCTATGAGAATCGGCCAACATCTATTTTTCATCCCCCTAAATGTTAGGGGTAGTCCACACCTAAATTTTTTTTTTTTTTTTTTTACCTAGGAAATTATTTATATGGCAAAATAACGTTTGCCGGGTCAGCTAGTTAAAAATATATATAATTATGTCGAATCCAGTCATTAGTATGGGCATTAAATGAATCAAAAGGTAATATAACCAGGTAGGTAGGTTGGTAGGTGTGTGGTGTTTGGTGGTTTATGGTCTAATTGAAATAAATGCTTTGAGTTTGAGTTCGAAAGCGCGCCATTTGTGACATCACGCGACCTACTTACAAGTCTACCCACACCTAAACCGCGCTTCTACAGAGTCGTGATGTCTGGAGCTCGCAGCGAGGAAGATATAGTGTCTGATCGCAGCGGAGTCAAGACGTCCCGACACTGTACCCGATTTATTGTGCCCAGTGTTGGTGTGTTAAGTTGTGATTTTAATATTAAGTTTATTATAAGCAGTGTATTCACCCAGTGTGATTTCGTTGCATGAAACCTATCTTCTGCCCACATAATGCTCGAGTTTAACGGAATAAATCCTGTCAATCTGTCAAAAGAAGTGCGATCTTAAAATAAGTCAATTTTAATTATTAAGAGTAAACAGTACAAATTAAGCCCATGGATGGCTCAATGTGCACTGTATTCGTGAATTTAACAGAACGCTAATGTGAAATTAAAGAGTAAAAATAATTTGGATTCATTTTTTTTTAATGGAGCATGTAATTTTATTTGCAATCAGCTTTTAGTTCTGCAACATGAAACGTTAATTAGTTTTGATGATATTTACATTTTAAATAAATTAAAGTCAGTAATGGGTGTATTGATTTTATCCTACTAATATTGTAAATGTGAAAGTTTGTATGTTTCGTAACTGCCTCGGACTGCATCATTGGTTTAGTGGCCGCAAGCGCGACTTCTGAGCATGAGGTACTGGGATCGATTCCTGGGTCGGGCAAAGTGTTAATGAGTTTTTCCATCAGGAATTTCTTAATAGCAGCCACGAAGTCTGGATATGTGCCCGGTTGATAGCAATAGGCTCGACCCCTATTATGGGACTTGGACATATATATGGTGAAATGTGGATGTACTTATTAGGTTATGATGGTTATGTGATGATGTATATTATCGATGTTTGGATGTTTGTTACTCAATTACACAAAAACGGCTGAACGGTTTGACACACAGATACATAGTTTATGACTTGAATGAAGACTTAGGATATTTCTGTCGTGGTAGTACGCGACCGGGGTGTTGATTTCCGACCTTCAGGCGAGTGACACTGCCACGGGCAAAAGCATTTTAAAATTATTATTATTATGAGCCGGTTGTGCCCCACCGCAGGGCAAAGAACTCCCTTTCTTTTTTCCACTCTTCTCTTTCTAGAGCTATTTCAGCACAATCCTTTTTTTTAATGCAGTCTGTTAAAGTTTCAATCAGATTACGAATGCAGCGTCAGTTTTTGTTTTCACTGAACCTTCACAAACTTTTTTCGAAAACAAAAAGATATACCTGAAAAAAATCATGCCGGTACCGATGAGCCACACAGTGATGAAGTGCTCGCCTAGTGTATAAATTTAGAGGAAAAGGAATCATGTTTTGCGATCTACCAATCCGTTTGGCTAGAGGTATACTTCTTTACGATGTATTTTAATTTTTCTCCAATGAAGAAGAAATCTAAAGATAATAAGATACAATAGTACATAGACATACGTCATAACAATTCATTTGCTAATTCTACCTTTTCCTTGTCCACAGAGCATAGTCTTCCGTGTCAAGCGTCACCCACAAGTGGCCGGCTTTGAGCAATGCGTATCATTCGGCGCCTTCAACTCGGAGCAACAAGAAGTTATCTACAATATCTTCTGTCTCTGCGCGATGTACTTCTTACCGCTTGTCGTCATCACTGTGTGTTACGTGTGTATCTTCTGTGAAATACACAGAAGCAGTAAGGAGCTGGATGGTAAGAGACAATACTTCTATAACTATTTTCAACTAGTGTACAATATGTAATATGTCGTCAGTACAGTGTGTTATGTGTATTTCTTCTGTGAGAAACACAGAAGCAGTAAGGAACTGAATGATATAAGACGATGATGACTTTAGTATGTGTTGTTAAAGTCTTCTGACTCTGCGCGATGTATTTCTTACCGCTAGCGGTCATCACTGTGTGTTACGTGTGTATCTTCTATGAGATACACAGAAGCGGTATGAAGCCGGATGGGAAGAAACTACTATTACATCCTTTAGTGAACAATGCCTGATGTCTTTGCTTGGGTTCATTCTTACTGTAAGCCGTCATCACGTGTGTTTCTTCTGCGAAATACACAGAAAAACTTTCGAAACATTATTTATCAGTTGTTATTTTAACATCTATTTATACGGCCAATAAAAAATTAATAGTTATTTTTACTTAAAACGAACAAACAGCAATATTTTCGTTTATCGGGTAATTGGGCATCGCTGTTCCAAAATAACCGTAACATAATTTGTTCGACAAAGTATATTACGTTCACGACGCCATTATTTAAAACCGTTTTTCCATCTGGCAAATATTACACATTTATACATAACTTCCGTTTTATACCCAACTTCGAAGCGCAGGCATCAAAATTTATTACGAAGTTGGCCAACAAAACCACAATTCGTGTGCCGCCAAGCGCAAATATAAATATAGCGTTTGTCTATTTGCATCTCTTTCTCTCTTAAAGGTAAATAGAAAGAAAGTATATCTGTCTCTTTCTGTTACCAAAAAGAAAAAGTTTACCTAGAACATGTTACAAAAAATATTAGCACACTTTAATCTGTTTTTAATTTAATTTGAAAAGGTTCATAAAATATGATGTACGCTGTAGGTACGGCGTTAAATGCCTAATTTAATTTAAAATTTTATACTTTTTGGGGAATGGCTTTTGTTTTTTTACTGCTAAAAAGTCGGGCATCTTTAAAATATCTCTTATGTTTAATAAGTACACAACGTTATTTAGTTTTATGACGTTATTTAATTTCTCTATTGATACTAATCAATTGGATTACTCTACAAATCAATCCATAAACCCTATGAATCGGTCTATTAAATTTGTCAATCAATCGTTTTGTTCACGCAATCAGAATTGATTGGGTGAACAAACGATTGATTTTGATTGCCAATTAAATTCATGCCTCCAGTTATTTCAACCATCCATTTTACTGGACAGGCCGCATGATGAATTTAACACGTATTTCTATCCATCCAGAGTAAAAAAAAACATCGTCGGGTATTAAAAATCAACTGTTTCGAACAACCGTACAATCTCATCCGTCAAAATGTGTGCAACAGCAGGATTTTTAATAACCGGCGAAAAATTTCAACAACTAGAATCATGAACTAAATTCGCACGTAGTGGATGTTCAAAAATTCAAAACTTGTGGTCACGGAGAGTATATTTACCAATTCACAACCATATTTTGTGTGCCGGGCTGTTCATAATAAACCCAAGCAAAACGGGCTATAAATATCGAATAGGCTTCTCAAATATCGGGGTCGAACAATGTAGCCTGCATTACAAGCTATTTCACTTACCGGCCACTTAACGTACAACAAGTTCATTTTAGCCTGACAGCCGCAATTGAGGCCATTCCATCACTTTACGTTTAGATGCTATCTATAAAATAGCTGAAAGTCATTTACAAAACGTTTTCTTCGTTAACGAGATTGCGTTGGTATTGGTTATAGCGATATTTTTTGCGCTACTTTTTTTTTGCTGGCAAATTCGAGTTTAAACGATTTTAGCACTGGCAGTTTTGTTTTGCTAAGCTCAAACTATTTACTTAGTGATTTTTTACTGGGAAGGTAGGTATGTTTGTAATTTCAAAATAACAGCTTTTTTCTGAATGCATATGAAATAGTATATACGGTACTTTGTACTGTTTGTTTCGGCTAATCTCCGAAGTGGCTGAAACAATTTTGAAGGGACTTTTACTGGCAGATAAAAAAGGATTAAAAGGGTTCCCTGTGTGGTTCCCTGCAAAAAAAACCGGTCAAGTGCGAGTTGGACTCGCGCACCGAGGGTTCCGTACAAACCTGTGGGTATATAACTTTTTTTTATATGACGAAACTAAAAATTTACGGTTTTCGTAATTTTTCCTATATCTGTACTATAAGACGTGACTTCGTACAAAATTTCAAGATTCTAAGTTCACGGGAAGTACCCTGTAGGTTTTGATTCCCGTGCGAGTTTCGAAAATTTGCGGAAATTTGCGGCCTAAGTGGCTGTATCTTTTGATTGCGTTGACTTAGAAGGTTGATTTTTCTACAGCTTCCAGGGACAGTAGAACTAAGTATCATATAGAAATTTCAGTTTGATACCTCCACGCGTTCCTGAGAAAAACGGTCTTGACAGACGGACGGACGGACGGACGGACGGACGGACGGACAACAAAGTGATCTTATAAGGGTTCCGTTTTTTCCTTTTTTGGTACGGAACCCTAAAAACCTTGATATTGTTAACAAAATCCGATTCAAATAAGGACGTCGGACGAAAGTCGCGGGCTAGTTTTTGAATAAATTGGCATATTTCATTTCTGATCAAGTATGAGTTGTCCATACAAATGGGTATAATTGACCAATTTATTTTTTTCAGGATATTTCATTATTGAATTTGTCTCAATATAAGCCATAGGTACTATTTATGGGTTTTTGTCATAACTCATTCTTTTCGTCCCCAGAAAAACGCGAACATCACAACACCGTGGGACACGTGCGCCTGCGCCGGTCGGATCGCCGTGTGCTGGAGCGCGCGCGACGTCGCACGCTGCGCATGACCGTCACTATCGTCACCGTGTTCGCTCTCTGCTGGCTACCATACGCAACCATCACCATGTGGTCAGTATGTGTGAACAGCCTTATTGTACTGAGGATACAAATCACTGTGATTTTCATTGTGATACCAAATCAAAGGTAAAACAACTGAAATGAGTAGAGAATTGATTATACATATGCAAATGCATATTTTCATATGCATTTTTGCATATGCATTTGCATATTATGGGTGGAAGCGCCAGGGTAGCCCGCGAAATTCAAATTTTCTTACGTTTTTTGCAATTAGCCGGTCAGTCTCAGGTTGTATATTAAACAAAATATGATTCGCGACCAATTAATAAGAAAATTAGATACAAAATAAGAATTCATAACAAAATAAGACAATTTGAATTTGGCGGACTATCCTGGCGTTTCCACCTTAACAGCTAAGAAGTTTACCAAGATTTATTAGTAGCCACAGGCAACCCCAGTAATCAATAGCAACGCCCAATTCAAACCCAAAAATTCGTTATATATTTTTTCCATTTACAACAAAAGGGTGGTTGCATAAAGATACAAGTTCCCAGTAAGGACAAGTGGGGACGGATTGATACCGATCGCATACTTTCTGTATGCGACCGCACATAAAAAAGCAGGTAAACAGAGAGCAATTCTAGGTTTGCCGGGACCGGAAAACCTACATCTTTAAGCAAGCACTCTAATTTAAGACAGATTAATCAATATAGTACTTTTCAGGTACATGATAGACCGAGAATCAGCAGCCCGCGTGTCCCCGAGGGTCCAAGACCTACTCTTCGTGATGGCAGTCTCCAACTCCTGCATGAATCCTCTGGTGTACGGCTCCTATACCCTGGATATCAAGGGTCTGCTGCGAAGGTTGCTGAAGAAGGCCTGCTGTCACTCCTCAGCCGCTTCTGATACGATAGGTAAACAGTTTCTTTACACATAATAGGCTTGCTTTTGGCCGCAACTCGCCTGGATATGAAGCGATGGAGTGGTCTTGGGCGGAGCACGCTTGCCTAGAAGGAACCGATTCACTCGAAACTTAAACAGATCCAGATTATAATGATCGGGAACAGAAAAACTGACAGGTTGGTTTTGATGGTCTTAAGTAACCCGTGGATTTCGTATAATGTTAATTACATTATACAATGTGGGAAATGTGGGAGAATACATACACCATACTTAATGACGCGAAATCGGCCTAAGTTTATCATGTGACATGACAATCGTCGCATTTAGTTCGACTTAATGTCGAGTCTCGTCGCAACCAAAGCGAGGCAAATGATGCCTTTATTTCTTTGACATTAAGTTATTGGTGATCGGATGTACGCGATTCCGCGTCGATTGGTGTGGTTGATCACAAAAACGACACGTGACTTCTCTGTAGAGATCATTGGTTTGATGTTGCCAGTTATATAATCATTCGCCAACCCCCCCCCCCCCCCATACACACACATTTTTCATCAGTAATTTATAAAGGATGTTTTATTTAATTTAATTGCCGATAAAAAAAATGTGGGGGGGTTTAGAATGATGTACTGAGTACGTGGTCACCGTTTTCGCGGCGGTGTCCCTTCCACCCTGTATTGCTCAAATTATCGAACAGTTTGACGTATGCTGGTAGTAATTAAATCTATACATATGATAAATCTGTAGACGTGGCGTTTCTTCACATTGCAAATATTTAGTAAAAAATTATAAGGGGGGGGGGGGCAAAAATTCTAAAAATAGTAGAAATGGGTTCTGTTTGTTATCCTTTAACACCCCTACTATTTTTTTCTAAATATTTTCAATGTACAGAAACGCCACGTCTACAGATTTATTATATGTATAGAATAGATAGATATAGATAGATTAACAGTAAGTCAGTTAATTATTTGTAGAGGATGTTAGGAATATACTATGACTTCACGTTCTCATGTAATGTACCGTGACAATGCCAAAAGAATACGCGGTCACGTGAGCGAAGCCGCACGCACAGCTATTGCTTAATAAATAATACGTTTTCGTGTTGTTTCGTAAACTAAATAGTCGAGGGTTAAACATAGTAAACATAGTTCAAAAGGGACTACTTACACCCTCACATTCTCTTACTATGTTCAACGAAATTTGTTTTAGTGTGAAGATAGTTATTTTAAAGGATACGATGAGGTCCTGGATTCAATTCCCAGGTCGGTTACAGTGTTATTGTGTTTTTTCTTGTGTACCCTGTGTCTAGGTACACCTCTGCTTAATCCTTCGAGGATTTGTTTATTATTAATACGATGAACGTCATGACGACATGTAGTTTTATGACCTTTCATGAAAGTTAAGAGTTCATAATTTCCACTATACTGTCTGGCTTTACAGCAATGTAATTCGGTGCCAGGTTCAATTCCCGTAGTGTAAACAATCGAGCTTGAAAAAGTCTGTAAATCGATAGAACTCAAATATTTTCCCGATCGGTGAAGCTAAAGAATTCAATGTATCCTGCGTGGGATTTACTACTTGCTACGACACGTAGCTAGCGATCGTAGCCACCTCGTAGCGAAAGCTACGCCGTAGCAGTATTGCAACTGTGTGCCCTGGATCTTGTAGAAAGAATGTATTTACAGTCGAGCAAAACCTTTCGTATGAACTTGAAAATAGATACCTACCTTTTCTTTTAAGAATATGTGAAAACTTTTTACACTTATAACACACACACACACTTATAACTAACTAACAACATTGTTACACGCTACAGTGCTTTCACACTTTAGTTATCTTTAATAAAAATTGCAATTAACATTACATAAATAACGCCTGTAATTCGCGAAGGGTTAGGCAGAGGTTTACCAAATAGTACACCCACATCTTGCAGTTATGTTTAAGTCCCATGTAACAGGGGGCGAGCCTATTACCATCAACCGGGGACTCATGAAAAAATATTTTATAAAAAAATTAGCAATTAAATATATAATATTTATTGCTCGTGACTGTATATTTGAAAAAAATACGTACTCCCTAAACTTTTTTTTAATTCTTGTCCACTTGCATTGCATAGCGTGCAGACCTTAGGATGTGTTATTTAATACTTATCATTCTCAGACTAAGAATTGGATTTTGACATTGTAATTTTGAATTAAATTTTGACATTGTAATTTTTTATTTAATTTTTGAGATTGTAATTTTTTTTATCGTATTTTTTTTTTGCATTGTTTGTCTAGTGCGACTAATTTTGTACGCCTTAAATGGCAAAACATGTAGCTACCTCATTAATTATAAGACCTTTATACCATACTCATGTTTTACAAAATAAATAAATCTAATCTAATCTCTACACAGGTATCGACGGCTCCGGATCGAGTTCCACGAAGAACAGAAATATGAACTTGGAGACGCCGCTCATGAAATCCGTTAAGGTAAATATTAATTACTAGCTTTGCTCGCGGCTTCGCTGCCGTTATGTACGGAAATTAACCCACGGGAACGTTTTAAATGTAGCCAATGATACTCGGGGATAATGTAGCTACCCGTTGAAAGAATTTTCGGAATCGGATCAGTAGTTCCGAAGATTTACTGGGAACCCTCATAATTGAGGAGATATTGAAGGTCAAAGATCCAACTTTTTTACACTTTTTTTTTAAATACAAGTTTTAAATTTCGTAAGTTTTCTTTAAATACCTCAATGCGTCCATCAGCACAATTTTTTGAGCATGTTACATTGATTCCAACCGTAAACCGTGATTTTTCACCCGAAAAAAAACGCGTTTACCAGCAAAAATTTGAGTAAGTGTTGAATTAGGGAAAGTGTCGAGTTGAAGCACCTGTCGAATTCACACAAGTGCCCAATCAACGAAAGTGACGAATCAACGATACTGTCGAATTAACTAAAGTGACGAGTGAAGGAAAGTGAGCAGTTTTACGCGGACTCAAATATTTTTGAGTAGAGTTACTTGGTTTGATGTACAGAATACTTGGTTGACGGCTTCGTGAAGGGTCCGTTTACACCTTGTATAAAATGATCAATTAATTATTTTAAAAGAAGACTGCATCGTTGGTTTAGTACAATGCATAAGGCCTTAGATTCCCGGTCATACAGGTCTTAGTGTTATTGGGTTTTTTCATCAGGTTCTCAGTAACAACCTGGAGTCTGAATTCTTGTCCAGTTAATTGCAATTGAATTACAACATACGTTTCATAAATCCTTTACATTTAGCAACATGAAAACATCCATTATTTGAAAAAGTCTTCACAAAACCAAACGTAGTCTACAAAAAGATATCAGTTGATTAAAATATATGATAGATATGGATATGACAGAGATATGGTTTTTGGAATATCAAAATGAAAAACACTGTAATCTTCTTTCTTTATCGTGTGGTTAGTGCCTAACCTGGTTTCAGAGTTTTTATGCCGCCCATGGGCCTCTGACTTAGCTTTACATATCGTCGAGAAATATCTCTCAGTTATGCTGGTTTCCTCACGATGTTTTCCTTTACCGAAGCAAGTGATAATTATTCAATACGCACATGATTCCGAAAAATCAGAGGTGCGTGTCCTGGGTTCGAACTCGAGACCTATGACTTGGCAGTCCAACGGTCACACCACTGGTCATGGTCACACTGTAATTACGACTGCGTTACGTTGTTAAGTAAATAATGCCGGATTCCATTCATATTCATTATTAAGCCGACGGCCTCATATTACTGTTCGAACATTGACATTAACTAACACAATAGATATTCTTTACCCTCGCAACGAATATCACACGTCAACCACATTGACATGTGATATTCAATAACAGACCAGAATGCGAATGAAATCTCATTATTGCAAAACTTCGTACACATAGGGATAGTAATCATGTTTGACATGAAGAAAATACATCTTATTGTTCATCAATGTCGTTAAAGCACGTTGGTCATTCGTAGGTCTTTGACAGTCGTCAAGCTGCCTACACACCGGGGCCGGCCCGGCGGCCTTTGTTTTGGAACGATTTTGTCCGAGCTTGCGCCCGCGCGTATTACCCGGCGGCACGCCTCTCCGCTCATTCAGTTGCCCGCCTTTGCTTTTCTGTAATCTGTGTCTTGTTTAACTAATCTGTGTTCAACGATATTCAAGTAATATTCAAAGTCAGTACTGGTTAGTGACATAAATGTTTTAATAGAAATGAGTTTCTGTAAAGCCATGTCGTCTTGACTGTCATGCCGCCGGCAAAATTGTCCAACTCGCTACTTCTAAACCCCCGGGCCCACCCGGCGGGTTCGTGTTCGGTGACCTCGGCGTGTAGACAGCTTTACAGGTAGTCGGTGGTCCGGAAGTATGACAACCAGTCTTACCAGGGGGTATGATATTACCCAGTACTAACTGGGTTGTGGGCGTTGCTCCATATACATAAATTACTGGTATTCAGCTGCAACCGGTTATACTGAAAGCCGACCCCAGCATAGTTGGAAAAAGGCTGGCAGATGATGATATTCATCGATGACACAATATCATCATTCTCCTGCTCTCATCAAATTTTATTTGGGGTCGGTGCAGCATTTCTGAGAGCAGTGCCGGCCCAGTTGTAACGGCTTAGACTTACGTGTTGTAGCCTAGGTTCGAACCCAGACACGCACATTACTTAGTGTAATTGATTTTATCACCACTGCTCTAAAAGCGATGAAGGGAAACTTCAAGTGGTAACCAGCATGTCCTAGAGCCAAAAAATCAAAGACATGCCAAGCCACACTATGCCCGCTCATAGAGAGGAGGCCTGTGTCTAGGGCATGCGGAACCCGGTTTTGGTCCCATAGTAAAACCCGGATTTTCCTTCGATTTACTATGGGACCGAAACCGGGTTCCGCTTGCCCTACCTGGGTCCCAGGAGTGGAAACCTTACAGGTTGATTATGCAGCATGACTTCTTATTCCATACTTCTGTATTAGTCGTCATATTGTGAGTCACCCCTTTCTAGCCATATCATTTTTCACGCCGTACATTCATCGTTTCTCTGGTCAACACTTCTAGCCAATAATAGAAAAAATACACGGTAAAAAATATTCTTTTACCGATAAGATAAAGAATCCCCTTGATTAAATCGTAACGAATCCCTTGAAAGTCACGAAACTCTCATTAAGATTCGACCCCGACCTCGCCTCGAGCGAAATCTATTTGATACAGACGAATTAGAGAACAATATCTTGACTGAAGACCTTCAACTACTTTTGTAATTGTAAATTGTACTAAGAGACATACAAGGTCAAATGCTCTTTTGTTATTTCGTCTTTCCACTTATCTTTATTACTCAAAAAACTAACAAAAGCGTATTCTATTGTTTGTGTATTCGTTAAGTGATAGATTTTGTGATCACTCGAGTGACACCGGGGTCGACCATGATTAAAGTAACAGAAACATATGTATTTGCCAAGTCAAAGTGTTAATGAATCTTATTTATCTTTTGAGTGAAAAATCACAAGCATTTTAAAATTAAAGTAGGTACCTGGGCGACCGAGCTCTGCGCGGGACATAATAGAGAAAATTAATTTTCTCAGATAAAGACCTAGCTAGATCGTTCTTTCACCCTCTTAAGCCCCCGTATTGCAACTTTCATCTAAATCGTTAGTGCTGTTTTAGAGAACGTGATCATAAATATTGCTCGTTTAATAACTTTTTCATTCTTTGTGTTACAAGAGGTTTCACACAAACAAAATAATTTGTGGTCTAAATAGTTATAACGGCTGTTTCACAACAGAACTTACCTTTTATGAGATCAACACTCTCGTACAATTTCAGCAATCCTATCTAGCATGCTTGGTGTTTTATTTTTATGTCAACACTTGAACCGAGATCTTGGTGTAAAACGAACCAACTTTTTAATCGAAATCGTCATTTCAGACGAGTGTTCCGATACGGTTTTCAGCTTTTAATAAAGAGTTGAAATTTTCTAATATAAGTTATCTGGAGAAGTGGAATTACTTCTGAAATTACTAGAATAATGCTTTTTCAACGAAGTGGCGAAGTAAACATAAAATAAATAAATACATAAAATAAATACATAAAAGCAGAACTTTCGGACATACTGGTAGTGGTGGTGTGCGAAAGTTGTCTATATTATGGATACACCATCTCCCATTAAAATATATATTTAACTCGGGTCAGTTTAGATTTTATTTTTACTATAGTATCAAACCCCTTGTGTTCCCTTCCATATTACGAAAGTGATCATATTATAACAGCCTGTAATCCCCGAAGGGTAGGCAGAGGTGTACCTAACAGTACACCCACATTTCCCTAGTTATTAAGTCCCATGTAATAGGGGGCGAGCCTATTGCCATCAACCGGGCAGGTGGGCACAAATCGAGATTCCGTAGCTGATACTGAGAAAATTTCTGATGGAAAAATCCAGTAACACTTTTCCCAGCCAGGGAGTCGAAACCAGGATCTCATGCTCAACAGCCGCGCTTGTGAATACCAGACCAACGAATCGTCAAATAGGGTATGATTTATTTGTAAGCCCGTCTTTTTTGCCGACAGAAAATCCCATTGGGGTATGACCAAATCCCATTGTGTTTAAAGCTTGAATCTTATAACGAATCTAAATATAATAAATCCTTAGGGTTGCGCCACATCTATCAGCGTGTCACCGAGCGCATCGTCGATGCTGCCGCATGCGATAACACTCCCGTTCTGTTTGTCGCTTTAGCAAATGACGGTTCTGAGCGACGGAAAAGGATAGAAGCATGGAACAATGCCATTCCGTGCTGATAGATGAAGTTCAACCCTTATCATACCTCTCATTATACCTCTAATCCGCCTGATTACCAATTGACCAAGACGCTCGTGTATTTCTCACACCTACACAACTTGATAGACCAACAACTTACAATTCTACACCCACATATCTCGATAAAACAACAAGAAACATTCAAACATATGTTATTATTCCGTTAACAAGTAACACAAACGAACAGGCTTCGCTCACACGCCTCACACAATCTCCATAAATTACGTACAAATATAGGTATTTCTTATCCCTGGCAATTATGCCGTTCATGAATTGGAGATTAGACTTGAGACGAAACTATTACCTAAATATTTAGATAGATCTCTAGGGTAAATCTAGCTAGACTTTATGAAGCTCATTCTAGGTTGGGGGCACTCGAGCCGCCAATCTTGGGAGCTTTCCGAATCGACCGCAGACAAAAAAAAACTTGTTTGCCAAAAAATAACCGACTTCCAAAAACAACACAAAAAAATTACTTCACTTTTGGAAGTCGGTGACTATTGTTTGTTTCATTGAATTTTTTGCCACCGACTTCCGAAAGTAAAGTTATTTTTTTTTTTTCGCAATTTACGTGGGACACTCAGAAAGTTTTGCGACACTAAAAAAAATTGTTCTACAGGTACATATATTTTTATTAAATCTTTTCAAAGTACTCTCCACCAGCCTCTATACAAAGATTCATGCGTCTGAACCAGTTTTCAAAACACTTTTTCCAGTCCGCCGCAGACACCTCGTTTACAGCCTGCTCGAACGCAGCCAGCGCATCTTCCGGCGACGAAAATTGTATCCCCTTGAGCTGATTTTTTATTTTTGGAAATAAAAAGAAGTCACACGGTGCTAGATCAGGGCTGTAAGGAGGGTAACCCAGGAGTTTGACTGGTGTACTGTCCAGGAAGTCCCTCGTTTTGAGCGCGGTGTGTGCAGGCGCATTGTCGTGGTGGAGCAGTAGTCTGCGGAGCCCTGTGTTTGGTCGCTTGTTGCTCACAACAGAAAAAAACTTCTGGTAAACATTTGGTAGTATACCATTCGGCGTTAATGCTTCTTTGACTCGTAAGGGAATTGAGGCCAAGTGGCCAGTCAAATTAAAAAAGCTGGCGATCAAAATCTTCCCCCCGCTTCGAGATCGCTTCACTTTGGTAGACGTTGGTTCATTTTGAAACACCCAAACTGTCGACTGGCGCTTGGTTTCTGGATCGTATTGATAAATCCAGGACTCCTCACCTGTTATGATGTCGTAAACACGCCGAGACGAGCCTGCTTCAAATTTGTTCAGCATATCACGGCACCATTCCACCCGGGCCTGCTTCTGAGCGTCGGTGAGGTAGTGCGGCACCCAGCGCGATACTATCCTCCTCACGCGAAGATGCCCGTGTAGAATCTCGTGAACGCTTCCCGATCCAATCTTTAATATGTGCTGAATCTCCTGATATGTAATTCGCCTATTATCTTGGATTAAATTTTTCACTGCTAGCACGTTTTCTCCCGTAATAGCCGTCAAAGGGCGACCGCTTCTTTCTTCATCCCCCAAGGTTGGTCGACCGCGCCTAAATTCGTTATACCAACGATACACGGTTGCCTTGGAAGGGCCTTCATCCATAAATGCCATTTGAAGTCTATCGAACGATTCATCCGGTTTCAGGCGACACTTGAAATCGTAAAAAATCATAGCTCTAAAATGTTCCCGGCGCAGATCCATTTTTCAGTAAGACACGATACTTTGAATTGGCTCGCAAAAAATGTGGAGGGAAATTTTGAAAATGGAACACACAATTTTTACTTACAAGTAATCATATTTTCGAAAAAGATTCTAACTGGCCAGTCTCCCATATATAAAAACTATTTATCGCAATACTTTCTGAGTGGCCTGGTATTTTACTTGGATAGCATATTTTCACCAGATATTGTGATTTAAAAACCAAACTACTAAACCGATTTTGACAAAAATTCTATGGGACCAATCGGGAAATATATCCTTTCGGACAAAAGATGAATTTTTCAAATCGGATCATAAATGACGAAGATATGAGGTAACAAACACAAAAAATAATACAACCGATCGTTCAAACCACGCTACCCGTGGTATTTTTTTACTACGGCTAGTAAAAACATGGAAGGGACATTGACACGCACAAAGGCTTGCCACGTGTTCAGTACCTACCATACCAAAACCACCACAGTTTATACGAATATTGTAAAGCTGAAGTTTGTATGTTTGTTTGGTTGAACGCGCTAATCTCAGGAACTACTGGTTCGAATTGAAAAAATATTTTAGTGTTGAATAGCTTATTTATCGAGGAAGGCTATATGCTATATAACATCACGCTGCGACCAACAGGAGCGAAGCATAAATCAAAAATGTAACGCAGATGACGTTGCGCGGGTCAGCCAGTTTAAAAATAAAACAGATGTTCCATACATTTTGACTGTGTAGGTATTGTACTTATACAAGAAACAACAGATTTTTTTCTAAATTACTACGGGGTATATTTGGTATGATGTACTGAATACGTTCACCCTGTATTATATGCCACAGAGGTCGTACATTCTAGTGAACTGTGGCGGCCCAGTGGTATTTAGAAAAAGGCGAAGGAAAACATCTTGAGGAAACCGGCATGGCCTAGAATCAAAATTATGGGTCCACTACTTTTTTACCACACCCGAGGCTGGTGTCCCAGCAATGGTTTTGGAGTTTAGTGTTTTTCATTAGTAGTAGTAAAAGTAAGCTAAGCAACCCGCTTTTTTGCCACCAAAAAATCTCATATCTTGTAGCAAAATATACTTCGTGCCATCTGTACACGTAGGTATGTCAGCCGTCGTGACAGTAACGAAACCGTCCTGTAGATGGAACGTTTACTCCCGCAAGCCGATTCCTCTGTCTTGGATTATCCAATGCCGGACGTGACTTTTAAAGGTTTTTCTAGCTCTCAAAGAATCTTTATATCTAAAGTATTTGACGTCCTTTAGTCAGTCTAGTTATGAAAAATGTTCTGCCTATGAAATACTTACTTCTAGTATTTTATGACTGGACCAATGGTATTGCTTGTCTAATAGTAGATTTGTTTACACTCTTTGAACCCGTAACTTTAGTATAATCATCAAATAAGTTTCCACCACGCGATCGCGTGGGTTGGTAGACGTCACATGTTTTTGAATTTTTGGTCCTATTACATGCTGGTTTTCTCACAATGTTTCCCTTCACCATTTTGATATCCGAATCTTCTAACGCTCAAAAATACGCTCAAAAATGTAGTATGTAAATGTATTTCAAACTTTCGATTCTGTAGGTACAGATATGAATGACTGACTATCAGATTTCTTGTACACTATCGTTGAAAACGAGCCCTAGTTTGTCATAACTTATAGCGCAGTGCGGTGAAATTTTCGACGCATGTTTATGATTAAAGCAAGTTGGGGCATGCGCTTCATACTCCAGAAAAGTTTATAATTGTTTGACGATCGGAATCAAGCCACATAACCATTATTCACATTCATAAACAGGTGTTTAAGAATGTGAATACATTCATAAACAGGTGTTTAAGAATGTGAATAATGCAAATAGCTAATACCATTGGACCATTGGAGTGATTCTTTTAAACCAAAAGCTAACTCAACCATTTGTCCACAGAGCAACAAAGTCCGGACCCGCCTAGGAGTGCGCTTCGCCGAGACCTCACTGACGGCTGTGCCCTCTCGCTTGGAGGTCCCGAAGGTGGTGAGGGGTCCTGCCTGACACCCACCCCCCCGCCTCCGCTGCGCTGAACACGAGCGCTGTCGAGTGCTGCATCAGTATTACAGCGACAAGATCGATAAGATCGCCACTGTTTAAGTGCTAAAGAGGTTATAATAAAACACGGGTTGTTTATGAAAATCGAGTCATTACGTTGTAAAATTACGGTCATACGTCTAAAAAGCGTAAGTGACGTCAACACATAAACTGTTACAGATCAGCGCATGATTCTTGAACCACAAATATTTTGTCGGTTATCTAAACAACCCAGCTGTTTCAGACATTAGTGTAATATATGTAAACGTGCCGTTATATGACGGCGCCATTCTTCTGGCAACCCTAAAGGCCGCTTTCCCTAATGATACTGAACACAACCAGGAAATCTAAACTGAGTTCAAGAGCTCAGTGTCATCATTGTTACTTAATGATAGTGACAACTCTTGTCAGCTCGTGGCTACATAACACGCTCTGGTTATTTAGCCACGAGCGGTCTATATGGTAAGCCGGGCTTTCCTAGGCTAGTCCGTGGATGCACGGAAGCACGCTAAGTCGTTGGTCCCTGCTGTCATTTGTAGATCTTAGACAGTCCGTACAGGTAGTCAGTGGCCCGAAAGTCTGACACCAGTCTTACCAAGAGGTACCGTATTGCCCAGTACTAACTGGGTTGTGGAAGTCAAATAGGCAGTCGCTCCATAAAAAATACTGACATATTCAGTTGCATCCGGTTAGACTGGAAGCCGACCCCAACATATTTGGTAAAAGGCTCTGGCAGATGATGATGATGATGACGAGGACAACTCTTGAACGCGGTTTAGACGTACTGATCGATTTCAATTTCTTTGGTGAAATTCGCCCTAAGCTTACCAAAACTTATCTTGCCATATTTACGTATGCGTACGGTGGCCATTACGGGGATTAAATTAAGGCACAGACAAAGCTTTAAATGTGAAATTACTAATAGGCCTAAAACAAATGTGTGAGTTGAGCCAACGAGTGAATTAGTGTTGATACAACGAACGGATAAATGCAGTCAAGTCTGTACATTGGATTTTTATACGAAGTGTGAAATGTTTATAGTAACGGAAGAAAATAATAATTGTTATTGTTGTACTTGGCTATCGTGAATTAAATTATTTTTGAACTTATGAAATCTACATATTATAGTAAGGTTTTGAATTGGGAGGCTGTGTTAATAAAGTTAATGTCAGATGCTTCACGTTATGTTCACTTATTTCTTGTTATTTTACCAACCCGCATTGGTCCAGATTGGTGGATAACCGCCCCACTCTCAGAGTGTAGGCCTGGTTCCAGTGTATTATAGTGATGTTGTCAAAATGAAAGAGAACTGTTTAGTTCGATGATTCGTATAATAATGACAATAATTAGTGTGTGCAGTTACAAATATAAGGTTAGGCGAGCTGCACACTACACCTCCCATTTTTAAAAAAAAAAAAAATGTTATTATTATCTAAGTACATAATTTTTTTTTTTTTTTTACTTTAACAAAACAATAGCTTAAAAATATACTTTTTTTTTTTAACATTACATTACATTACATAAAAGAAATATCTTATAACCAAAGTATTTTATGTAACAAACAGTTTTGTATTATTTTTATGGATTACAAATTCTTTGTCATCTTTTAATATTTTTACATTTGGTGAAACATCTTCAATGACTCTATACGGTCCTAAATAAATTTTATCTAACTTATTTCCTACTTGATTTTTTATAAGAACTAAATCTCCACTATTGTATTTTAATCCGTTTACATTTTTATCAAAATATTTCTTTCTCAATTCCTTACTGAATAATAAATTATTTCTAGCTTCTGCTTGTGCCTTTTGAAGTCTGTATTTTAGTTCTAACGGGTAAGAATCAGGATTATATAAAGGATCAACATATGAACTTTCTGCTATATTAGATGGTAAATTACAATTTTTCCCAAATACTAACTCAAATGGAGTGTATTTTGTCTCAGAATGTACTGTAGTGTTAAAAGAAAAGCACCAGAATGGAAGCCAACTGCTCCAATCTGATTTGTTATTGTCACACTGAATTCTAAGGTAGGCTCCTAGAACCTTATGAGTGTTTTCCAATCCTCCTAGAGTTTCATGATGATAAGCTGTTGAATGCAGTTTATTTATATGCAACAAATTGCAAATCTCTGTAAAAATTGATGACATAAACTCTGTTCCCTGGTCTGTTATTATTTCTCTAGGGATACCATATCTCAGAATAAAATTGTTTACAAATAACCTAGCTACGGAAACAGTATCTTTCCTCTCTAAAGGATAAGCTTCAACGTATTTTGTTAAATCGCACTGCAATGTTAGAATATACTTATAGTTTAAATTATCTACATCTAAAGGACCCACTAAATCTAAACTAACTCTTTCAAAAGCAGTAGATGCCGTGGATGTGATAACCATCGGTTCCTTCGTATGCTTATTGGAATGCTTTTGAATCTGGCAACTTCTACACTTCCTTATGAATTCTGTTACGTCATTGGTCATTCCTGGCCAATAATAGTTCTTCCTAATGTTATTTAACATTCTGTTTATTCCCGCGTGGCCACTTGTGGGTAACAGGTGGAAGTCATTCAAGATCACAGTTTTCGTGTCTTTGTCAGTAACTCTTGTCACATCTTTAATAACGAGTAGCTTAGGAATATCATTATCATTTAAATGACTCATTTCCTTTATAAAATTGTTAACAAAAATTTCATAGCGCTTGCTTTTAATTATTATGAGCTCGTTTATTTTGATTTGCTTGCAAAAACGTTGTAATTCTCTCGCTAACACACTTACGGTAGGTAACGATCGAGAAATCACAAAAATTGCTGATTTATCAGGTACGAATTTGCAGTTACCATTATCGCTTGTGAAATGTTTTGATTTTTCTATCTGATTTAATGTATTTTTATTACTAAATAATATCAATTCAACGCTGTCAATCGGTCGTTTGAGAATTTCCACTACCTTAGGTTGATCAGGCCTTGGAGTAGAGGATACCTCAGAGTCAGTAGTCATGTCGTTGTTATCACAGTTAGCGCGTAACCTTCGAGTCTGTGCCCTTGTCATGACCGATACTACATGCTTGTTCATATCCTTTAAGCTGTTGGATGTAATAGGTATCCGGCTCAATGCATCTGCAGCTGCGTTGTGCCGCCCTGGGACATAACTGATTTCAAAATCATATTCCTCCAGATATAATCTGAACTTTGTCAATCGGCTTGAAGGATCGGCCATATTAAATAAATAAATCAACGGCTTATGGTCTGTTTTTATGTTAAACTTTTTCCCATATAAATAAGGTCTAAAATGTCGAACTGCCCAAACAATAGCTAGTAATTCTAACTCAATCACAGGGTATCGCGTCTCAGCGGGTTTCAAGTTACGGCTTGCGTACGCGACTACCTTGCCATTGCTATTAGACAGTACGGCGCCTAATCCTAGTTTTGATGCGTCAGTTTGTACCGTAAAAGTATTATTGTCTCCAAAGTCTGGATAGTCAAGTATAGTCGGACTAATAAGAATCTGTTTTAACTTGTCAAATGCTTGCTCGCATTCGTCACTCCACACGAACGCTACGTCTTTCTTACATAACGCATTCAAAGGATAGGCTATTTCAGCAAACTTTGGGATAAAACGCCTATAATAATTAGCAAATGCAACAAATCTCTTGACTTCGTCTACATTCTGCGGGACTGGATATTTTTGTAGGCATTCTACCTTCGATGGATCGGGAAATATTCCTTCTGACGTAATTTTATGTCCTAAATAAACGATTTCTTTACGTAAAAATTCACACTTCAGGGGGTTTAATTTCAGATTCACTTTTCTTAGACATTCAAAGATTTTTATAAGATTCTTGTTATGCGTTTCAAGACAATTTCCTACGACAATACAATCATCTTGATATAGAAAGCATGATTTATAATTTAACCCAGACATTGCTATTGTCATAAGACGAGCAAATGCACTAGGCGATGTCTTAAGTCCCATTGGACATCGTTTCATTTGGTACTGCTTGTCTGTTGTAAATGCAGTATATTTCCTAGACTTTTCTTCTAACGACAGCTGATAGTAACCTTGACTGAGATCTAATTTTGAAAAATAGATGTTATTAGATAACGAATCTAGAATCTCAGTGATATTAGGTAAAGGAAATTTATCATCCTGTATCCTATTATTGAGTTGGCGATAGTCCACTACAAGTCTCCATTTCCTTTCTCCTGACCTATCTGTCTTTTTAGGTACTAATAGAACTGGACTTGACCATTCTGAAATAGTCTCTTCAATGATATCGTTTTTAACCATTTCATCTATTTGTCTTTGTATCTCGCCTTTCAATGCTTTAGGCAATCGATAAGGCTTTACGTACGCTGGTGACGTATTTTCTTTTAGTTTAATTGAGTGTTCTATTAAATTAGTTGTAGTGAGCGTATCTCCTGGTAAATGGAAAACATCGGCATATTTGGCACATACGTTTTCTATGCCTCTTTGTTCCTCTTTATTTAAATAGCTGTGTAGTTGTAAAGTAGTAAGCAAAGTTCTGACTCTATCCACAGATATACTATCGTCGTCAAACTTGCAAACATAAAATTTATTTAGGCAACTAATATTTAAATCTGAAATATTTACATTAACCGAATTATCAGTTGTATTTAATATCCTAACAGGAATAAATCCATTATGTGGCTTCGATACTACACCTGCCGTGAACACCCCTTTATAAATTTCCTTTGACAAAATGACGCAATCACTGTTGTGTGACGTCGGGATGTGTTTAATTACTTCGCAACGAGGCGGAATTGTAAATAAGTTCCTATTAACATGAACACTAATTGACTGGTCTCGGGTTTCTAAACTCAGAGTACCATCTTTATAGTTCAATACTGCGTTATATTGTTCAAAGAAATCTTGTCCGAGTATACCTTCTGAGGCGCAAGATAAGTGTTCAAAAATGTAAAACTTTTGTTGGAAAGTCACATTATTAATTATAATATCTAAATAAATGTATCCCAATGACTCTAAATTACCACTAATTCCTCTAATAACTATCTTATCTTGTTTTACTAAATTTAATAAATTCCTATGTCGCGACAACCATTCATACTTAAGCACACATAAGCTAGCTCCACTATCAATCAGTAAATTAAGATCAACATCACTATCTTTTAATTGACAATTAATTATACAAAAATTACAAAAACTATAAATTGAATGAGTGTACGATTTAGGTACGAAAAAATTCTAAGTTTTCATGACTATTTGTGCGGTCATTGCGCAAGTCGTCTTGGACATTGGACTGTTGCGCGCTATGTTGAACACGCTGACTACGCACCGGACGTCCACGGAAATGCTGACGCTGTCCACCTGAGTGTTTACCTCGATTTACACTGTTTGAAGTTCTTTGACCTGACCTATTTTCATTATTTCCACTATCTTTGTTATAATTATGGTTATATGTTTTATTGTTGTTATAAAACTGTCTATTTCCTCGGCCTCGAGAACCTCCAAAGCTTCCACGTTTGTAGTTTTGGTTAGCCCTAAATTGCATAACCTGGTCTTGTGGCTGTCCAGCCACAAGACCAGACATGGATTGCTCATCTACCGCAGCCGTTATGGCTTCAGACAACGATGCAAACTGTCGTGAGGCAATGATGGTGCTGAGCCGCTTGTCAGCCAAACCATCGCTAAACCGCTTAATTGCAGTTTTCTCATTGAGTGGACGCAAAACCTCATAGGCATCACGCTTATCGTTAGCCTGTGCAATCGTGAGATTCACAAATAACTCCTCGATTTCTGCACCGAATTTTTCAATGCTTCTACGGCCTTGAGTCGCTTTAAATAATTGAGTTTGTAAAGCTACAGACGATTTTTTCGGCAGCAAATAAATTCGAATATCTTCTACCAAACTTTCTATATCTACGTAATTAGTTTTAAGACGCAATTTTGCACTAGGCGAAAGACGCGTTTTTAACACAAACTGTTTCAATTGTCTTTTACTGGCATCATTAATGAGCGAACTATAAAGTAAGATACCATCAATAAGCTGATTTGTCACCTGCTCCTGGCCATTCATCACCGGCAACAGGGAAATTGCAGTTTTAATATCGAATGCGTCAGCCATTTTTGTAACACAATCAGAATATACTATAAAATCTGTAGAACTAGTTTGACTACTACTATCCACTAATGAAAGTAAATCCTTTATTTTCTGAAAATTTGATTGAATTTCATGAATTAATGTTTGGAAAACCTCACAAGCTTCTTTGTCTAACTTACGATTTTTAATTTCTTGGTTCAACTGAGTCAAAATACAATCCAATTTACTATGTTCTTTTTCTGCTTCCTCTAGTTTCTTTAAAGCTAAATCTTGTCTACGCCTATCTGGACCTAGTTTCACTAAATATTCTCTTAAATATTTTAATTTAGCGTGTAAATCTTGCAATTGTTGCGACATTCCTAATCTCCAGAGCAAAATATAAAATAATACAGCATGATCTAATTAAAATTACAAGAAATATTGTAGAATAAAAAAAATGTTAGCAATGCAAAACTTACATTGCAGTAGGTACTTATTTTTCTGACAACGTTTAAATGTAGGTCACGACGTCTCACGTGGCGTGGATGAATGAACTCCTCAGCACTGGACACGAACTACTCCCAGCTGCTCCACATCGGACCCGTACGATTTATCTCCCGGCGCCCTGCATATCCTCTCATCATAAGGCTTGAGCATTCTCCCGGCACCCGGCAGCAACGTTCCTTTTCTGTCTTCATTAATAATTTCACCTCTTCAAACTGATTCTGTATTGCGATTTTGATTCTTCTTTAATTTTACAGTCTTCTTCACGTTCTTTCTTGAAACTTTCGGTCTTCAATACTTCTATTTTTACTTTATCTTCATAATTTCTTCGACGGTGGACGCTTTTCGCGTATGTCGCAAAATTTTAATTGCTGGCTAAGGGTCGCCATGTATTATAGTGATGTTGTCAAAATGAAAGAGAACTGTTTAGTTCGATGATTCGTATAATAATGACAATAATTAGTGTGTGCAGTTACAAATATAAGGTTAGGCGAGCTGCACACTACACCAGCAGCAGGAACGAACGTCTTTCACTCGGCGTATTTCACTCAAAGTAAAACATCTGGGGGTCTAAAATGGCCACTTTAGCAGAACATAATATGATAATATTATGAATTACGTAACAATTTGTAAAATGGTTACAAACTGATAATTCGACATATTAACCGTGTCTGTAACCATTTTTAAGAATTTTAATGTGATTCATATTACTATCGAATTATGTTCTGCTAAAGTGGCCATTTCAGGTCCCCTGAACATAAAATTAATTAAACTTAAAAATGAAATTATTATGGAATCTTTCCAACGATTTATTATTTCAACATAAGGAACCTTTCTCTCGCGATCTGAATTATCGAAAAACTAAATTAAATAAGCAGATGAACGTTCATTCCTATACAACATTAGTTTTAGTATATGCGAAACCCGAAACACGTGTCTAGTAATTTTATGTAAAAAATCTATGTACAAAATTTCAAAACTGTATCATGAAAAATCACAAAGTTATAAGCTTGTTATGTTACCTGGTTGTCCGTACAAAAACATGCTCACCATACGGCGGCCCATTGTGCGCCCGCACCTACTGCCTGTATTGACTGTGCGCATATGATTGCGGATGGGTACTAAGTGTCGCTCGGTGTCCAACTCGTAACCTTTTTCAAATATTTTTGGGACAAAATATAATATGGTGTCAAAATTATTGGAATCGATTCAGTTACATATTCTGAGCAAACTCTATTCTGGTTTCGAATTTACTAAAAATAATGTTGTATAGTTTTGCCGGTGTATCGCGCTCTTGGAATGTATGAAATGAACATTGTGTCGAGTGAAGCGTCGTATATGAGCTTAACGGTGCGATGAGGCGTTCCTTGGTAATTGCACGACATTAACCTGTGTTTGTTTACGATTATTGTTTACTTTTTTTTTTGACATGGCCACTCGCTGCTTTCCAACTCGCTAAGGTTGGTTTACTGCTTAACCGGACTGTCCTGTGGTGACCTCAAATGAATTTAAGGCCCCTAGCCAGGGCTTACAAACTATATAGGCTATGACCGTTCGCTAAGGGCACTCCCTGTGGGGCTCGGACCTCGGCTTAGGGCGTCATTGAGAGGGGGACAGCAAGTAGGGCAGGCTGGGTCATGATATTATTGTTTAGGGAATTTAAAGCTACTTGCTCGGCTCGTTGAGCAAGGGTCGGGTGGGAGTTAACTATTTGCTGAACGTATCTCCCCTTGTTTATTCAAGTAATTAACTCTGTGCTACTGTGCAAATAATTATGTAAAGTCAAGGAAATTATTTTTTAAGCAAATTGAATGTCAATATAAAGTCGGTAGGTTTATTCAAATTACAACTGGTTCCTAAGATACAGGGACACACATTCTAGAAGTCGGGGATGTTTTCTACTCTGGACCACTAGTTTAATTTAAACCTTATTATCACAGTGTAAATGCGATTAATGGAGAAAGAAAATACTTATTATATATCTGTTTATTCATTTTTCTTATATATAAGGTCTTTCTGTTCATAGACTAAATCTCTTAAGGGGTCACTGTGCTCTTCATTATGAACAACTTTCAGTATGGGACCAAACTTGAATCTAAAAATCAGCTGTTCCCTACAATTATGTTTGCAAAACTCGTCAAAGTGTATGGAACAGCTGATTCTTTTTTCGCGATTTTAGAGTTGGTTGCATAGTAAAAGTACATAGTTCATAATGATGAGTACAATGTCCCCTTAAGAGATTTCGTGTATGAATAGATAGACCTTATATGCTTTAAATTTTTAACACCGAATTATAGAATAGAATATACTTTATTGTACACTAAAATTGAAACAGAACGGTTTTATATTTAAAAAATAATAATATTAATAACTTTTTTTAGTTAATTATTTTTAAAATAATATATATATATATATAAAATAGATGTCCCATTGGCATCAGGAATAAGGTCCAGGCCGACGACGAGGACGAGGCTCCAGAGGGAGGAACCTCCTCAGTATGCCTGCCATGTCCAGGAGTACTGCTGTCTGAACCAAGCCCTGGATACAGCCGCGTAAAGGCAGCGTCATAAGGTGCTATATTATTATTACAACTGTCATTCTGTCTCATCATTTGTCAACAGTTTGATGAGCCGGTTAAAACAAGACATATTGACGTAAGATGTCAATTTGCTTAACAAATAATTTCCCTGACCTTTTGTTAAACGATTACACAAGTTGTATGATTAGATTCAACGAAAATATGTTGCTTCAGCAAATTAAATTTTATTACGATTAAATAAACAAGGTTGCAGAACACCACAGCATAGTTTTACTATCATAACTTGTTCAATGTTATTCTACTTGGAACAGTTGTTAGGCATCTAACTTATCAACTACGTATAATATTTGATAATTCGACTGTATTTTGGTAAAACTTATGCATGCTTAACGTTTTCGTTGAATTAACATTTTCAGCTGTAAATTTAGTAAAATATACATCATGTTTTACTGATATTATTAGCGTTACTGTTTTTCGAATTCTTTCAAAAATAATAATTTAAGGAAACCCTAGGAACGTGGAACTGAACGATCAATTAAAAGGTAAATTTAATGAAAAAGACTGAATAATGATGGTTCCGAGAAGTAGATAATGTTGAAAATTTCTTGTAAAAATATATTATGTGTAATAATCTTTGCGCAGACAAGGAACTTCGGGACATACAGGCATAAAGTTATGATATTATGTTACTGAAATAAAATCATCTTCCAATCGCTATCTTAAAGCAAAAAATCAACACAAACGCATCCCGCTATACGAGTGCGCTCCTCTACGCAGGCCTTTAATAGCATTAACCCCGTGTCCTGATACAAGCGAGCGTCGCGTACACTTCGTTCGGCTAAGGCACTTCGCCTTCGTTTCGTAAACTTGGTTCTACATAGCTTTCATCGCATTTGCAAAGCGCGACAGAAGCGATGCAAACACGCGTCAACATTGATTTCATGATAGAAGTGACACAGAATCGTGGGCGAAGATGTAAGGCAGCATGCTGCAGCGTCGCGGCCGTTTTGCGTTTGTCTACTAAATCTTTACTCCACACTTGAGTGACAGATCGATTATCGTGCGATGATTGTTTGCATTAGGACACAACCTTAGGGCTCATTTACGGAGACGCGGTGCGTTGCGCGGTGCCCGCCGCGTCGCCCGCCGTGGGCAACGTGGCGCATACCCAAATCAAAATAGTTTGCGATCAATTTGAAAGTCGATCGTCGTAGCCCGACGCGTAAAGTCGCTTCTCCGTAAACGCTCCCATACATCGCCATATGTTTGAATTGAAAGCGGGCCGCACCGCAAAACGCGCCGCGCGACGCGCCACGTCTTGTAAATGAGCCCTTAGTCATAGTTAAGTTTCAATACAAAGCGATTTCATGTCATTTCGGATTTTAAACATCAAAATCATAAATGCTTTATCGAATGTTGCAAAGTGTGATTTTATTTTTGAGGTTTAATGCGGAATAAACCGAGCCCTGATTATATCGTAAAATGTGTGAAGTAAGGGTTCAATTTTATATAGAAACCTAAGTCAATGCGTATTCAAGAATATAATTTCTAAAAGTATGTAGATTATTACAGAATCATTGAAACTTAGTGTTGTGTAAATTATTTGTAATTAATAAGTGTTTTTATTACTAGTTATGGCTATATGTAAAATTAAGGACCGTTTGCACCACAAATCACTAAAAACATTTAGTTCTAAACGAATAAACACCGTTCTGTTTTTGTCAAGTGTTTGAAGATGGCGGGGACAGATGATTGATGTTATGTTTATGTTTAGTGCTAAACGTTTGGTGCAAGTGGGCCCTAAACTGTTTAATTATTAAATTTTTACTATAGAGTTTTTTACTGAAATGTATTTAATTTGAACTCTAGTTACCTAAATGTTCATTTAATTCTTAAATGTCAAGATTTTGCATGCAATCAAGTCGAAAATATATGTTCAATGTTGTGCACCTTGTTACTCAAACTCAGAGGAAATATGAAAATAAAGTTGACGTCAAATTTGATACTTTTTAGTTTTATTTAGACTCCTATTTACCTCCGGCGGAGGTCCGTCTGTCTGCAGCGGTCACTCTTGGAAACCATCAACAAAACCTCCAGATTGGTGAAATATTACCCTACTTTGAATAGTTTGTCAGGCAGGGTCTTCATAGGGTGGCTGGCAGCAGCTGGATGAGAGGTGGCAAGAATCGAGCTGAATGGCGCCTTTGAGGCTGGATGTCCAGCAGTACACTGCTGCTACTACTACGGACGTTAAAGCAGAAACTATCAAACCAGCAGTTAATATCTTCTGTAATAGTATTTAATAATTATTCACATTATTCCTATAAAAGTGAAAGTACTTAAGTCTGTCTTTGGGCTGTTACCATTTTACGGCTGAACGAATTATACACATGTATCCTTGTACAATATTGTAACACATATTTACTAGTGTTAGCAATTTTGTAAAACAGTTGTGTTTCAATTTTGGTGTACAATAAAGTATATTCTATTCTACGTACTTCCCGGATTAAAAGTGTTCCTGTGGAATAGTTCCCGAACACAACACGACCGAAGCAGCGGAGCAAGTATTATACATATATATATTTTCTGTGGTCACCAATGCGATTGTGTTGCCCATATTATGGATGGAAAATTTATATTATTATGAAAAATGCGGGATTTATGTTAATTTTACTGCATCAATATTTACCCTCAAACAATTTGATTATGTGGCGAGCCATACACCGCGGTCGTTGCCTACGTTCTAGTAACACAGTCGAGCTCGTTCGTTATAGTTGGGTTTTAGGTTTCACGGCCAACTAGCCATCAACTATGTCGGGGTCGGCTTCCAGTGTAACATCATAATACCTGAATTTGTGTTCTCCGAATACGCACACCTGCAAACTTACTAAGACCTCTTCACGCAGGAATGCTTTAGTTCTATTTCGTGAGTGGGACAGAGATGGCGCTAGACAGCTGTCTCTTTTCCACTCTCGAAATAGAAGTAAGACATTTCGCAATATAAGGTGATAGTAACCCCCCAGCACTAATTTGTCAAGTTAAGTTTCCGATTGTGTTGTAGAAACTGTTCGTGCTTATCTAAGGAAAACAGACTATCACAGTGTTCAGTGATATCTCCATAGCAAAAGAAATAAATTAGGGAAACAAAATTTAAAAAATCGGTGACTTTGGTTTGTGTGATGGACTTTTTGCCACCGACTTCCGAATGTGTACCAGACGGGTGGTGACCGTATTTGGGAATTTAAACTATAGCGGATCCAAAATTCCATTGAATATCATTGTCAATGTAATAGAAATATTACCGTCGAAGTGACTGAAAGGGTGACGCGCGGGTTCGCGTGGTTGTTGTAGCAGTCAAAGAGTCCTTTGTCAAAGAATGGGGCAGAAAAGGCTAGGAAAAGATGATATTTTTGTTTATTGACAATTTAGAACGTTGACCTCAGTGGATAGCCACGAACATTTCCGTACTTCTTTTAAAGTTGTTTAAATTTTTGTTTAACTTCTTAATATGATGAGTATTAGCAAAACTAAGTTTTGATCGCTTAGAGTGAAACCGGCGGCGCCGGCTGCCCTTTTCGATATCCTTGACTTGTATTATATTCACTATTCAACGTGTGCCGGTTGACACGTCGTTTCGCCTATTAAAGGCTTAGGAAGCGTTCAGAGCGAGACGTGTGCCTGCCGCGCGTACATTCAGGCCGAGATCTATAAACCGTACCTAGCTCTCTCTTTGATTTTATAGACATCTTCAAGATAGAGCCGGAAAGCTGTCAAATTGTAAGCTTGTGAGCTGTGTGACAGTGACAGCAATATCGCTTAGCAACAGTTACACCTGTATCTATAGTCGAGTTAAAGTAATTTCTTGAGTTTAAGCAATTACTGCAAATTTTTTATGCAATAGACTAGAATTTAAATGAATTAAGAACCGTCAAAGAAAGCAAAGCTAAGAATTCTAACTTTTTACATAGTAAAAATCGTATCTTAAAAAATGACATTTACTCAAGTAACACTTTTACTTGTTTATAGATACGGATTCCATTATTGTAAACTACGAGAGCGCGCGCGTGCCCACGGAACGCTGTGAAAGCTTGTTACGACCGGTCTTGTTGCGCACGCGGCTGGCGCTGGTTTCGCTCTGAAATAGGTTTTTACTTCAGTCAATTCTGTTAGTACAAGCCTTTAAAAAAAAAGTGGAAATTAAATTTGTCCTACTTCTCCGCTATTCTTTTCGAGTTAATTTCGTTGCGTGAGCCAAGACAGACAAATTCTTTCTCTGGGAAGCAGTTAAATTGTTTCTCTTTAACTGTTTCGTCGAGCTTCATTGTCTCTGCGCTTTTCTGGTGGTCGCCACTGTCGATTCTGGCTTTTAGGAGTTGCAGTGGTTTTGGTTTGGGAATAGTGTTGCGGGCTTGTAACAAAAAAGGAGCCTTTATAAAATAATTAGAAGTGAAGAAATAACTTACAAGTGCTGTTCCAGCAAGCTGGCTAATAAGGCCGTCCATCTTTAAGGGGGTTGTCAGCCTTGAGAGGCAATAAAGAAATATAACGAGTGCGAAAGAAGCCGAGGTTCAGTAAGTAATCGGCGATTTTTCTGACCAAAACTAAAAGTCGTTTTATGAGCTCATTCACACGGCTTCCGTCATTGCCGATCCGTCATTAAACACAATACGTCATGACGGTTGGACGTTCACATTGCATACGGAATCGTGTTTTATCACGATCAGGCAAAAAAAACGAATTGGTATTCACATTAGTTCCGTACTTTTTCGGGAGCGAGCGCATCAGCGAATCCGTCACAAAAAATTCACAATGCGTGTTTTTTGACGTGCCTGATTTTTAAAAAACGATTCGTGATGCGTGTGAACACGGGCATTTAAAAAGCATTGGCACCGTCAAAAAAATTACGGATAGCGAATAAATACGATACGTCTAAAAAAAACGAATCGTCGTCGTGTGAACGGGCTGTAATAATAACTTTTAGACTGTTACTTAGTTTGATATAGTTACAGAATGCGTAGATAATGATGATACCGCTATACGGCTCTTTAAGACACAATCATCAGTGTTGCCTTGAACGTAGGTACTACGGTTCCCTGTATCAAGAATAAAATTTCCCGCATCAGGTTTATTTCACTAAAAGAATACCTACGTATTTGGTACATAAGACCATATAGGTTATAAGCTGTCAAAACAACTGCAACGACTTCATTTTTGCTTACCCATCTACGATCTTCGAACAGACACATCAACGATATTTTATCTACAAATTCTCACAAGATACTCGTACGAAGACATTTTAACTCTAAACTCGAAAATTCAAGTGAGTAAATCTACTTCTTCGCTTGAAACCCTAAAAGTGCAGGCTATTAAAGTTCAAATCTTGAAGCGCTGTCGTTACGAACTTTTCCGAACATTCGTTTACGTTTTCAATTCTTCAAAACTTGAGGCTCTTACTTCGCTTCTTAGTTCACTTGAATAGTCGAAAGAATTTTATCGAAAACTTGTTCTTAATCGGACGTTTTAGTTGTTAACATGGAGGAGTTTTGAACGTGTTATTGGATGTGTTATTCATCATTTTGTTAACTGTTTTAAACATAACGTGATCAAGATCACCAATCAGTTGTTGTGAAGGCTTTGAATTATCTAAGCCGGAGTAACGGTAAAATGGTCTCCAAACGCCCGGTTTTTTTTTTGAAATGCCTTAGACAATTTGTAAGGTGTCTCTACATTCAGTCCATGAAGCATACATACATACTTACTTATAACATCGCGGCTGTAATCCCCGAAGGGTTAGGCTGAGGTGTACCTTATAGTACACCCACATTTCACCAGTTATGTTAAAGTCCCATGTAATAGAGGCCGAGCCTATTGCCATCAACCGGGCACAAATTCAGACTCCGTGGCTGCTACTGAGAAATTCCTGACGGAAAAACCAAATAACAATTTGCCTGACCCGGGAATCGAACCCAGGACCAGCTCAGCAGTCGCGCTTGCGAGCACTATACTCCAACGAGGCAGTCAATCAGTTACATGAAGCAGTATAACGAAGAATGCACTAAAAAGGCAGTAATCATAGACAAGGCCGTATAAAAAAACTTTTTTGCAAAAAAAAACCGACTTCCAAAAAAAAACACTAAAAAAGTGGAAAATAACTTTACTTTCGGAAGTCGGTGGCAAAAAAGTCAATGAAACAAACAATAGTCACAGACTTCCGAAAGTAAAGTTATTTTCCACTTTTTTAGTGTTTTTTTTTGGAAGTCGGTTTTTTTTTGCAAAAAAGTTTTTATTTTACCCTTTTTAGTTATCGTATCACACACAAATCCTTGTCAAGTATCAATTTCGCAATTTCTTTTACTTGGATGACATTTTTTCCAGCTATTTTGATTTCAAAACCAAACTGCTGAACCGATTTTGATGAAATTTCTATGGGACCAATCGGGAAGTAGATCCATTCAGATAAAAGAAAAAAAAATCAAATCGGTTCATAAATGACGGAGATATGAGGTAACAAACACAAAAAAAAAAAAAACATACAACCGAATTGAGAACCTCCTCCTTTTTTTGAAGTCGGTTAAAAACGATATGAAAACACAATTTGGCATTTATAAAATTACTCAGAATTATTAAGTGAAGTATACAGCCCCTTGTCCGCCCACCGATACACAATTACGCGGCAGCTAAAAATACTCTTTAACAAGAACCCAACATTATTACAACATGAAAATTCGGCGAAATCGAGCGCTGTTTTGGCAGGAATTACGCGTTAGTATCACGCCTGTCTAAGCACGAAGCTCATGAATACAAATGGACATAATAAGATGAACCTATCTATACTAAGTACTATTAGACAAGAGTTCGATTCTTTTACGCAGGTTTAGATAGTGAGGTTCTTCAGAAAGGTCAGCTGCGTAGTCCTCGCTACCAGCGTGCATGGTATTACCAGATATCTCGACATCGGAAGCGTAAGGTCGGATGTATAAACTCTCTGTATTTGAACATCCTACCTTATGCTCTGAATCATAAGATGTACAATGTACATCTTATGATCAATGTGGACGAGGCAAAAGGTGTATGTAAGGATCGTAGCGAACTCCACCTGGCGATCTGTGGTTGATCTGTCTACACTCATGGGAATTTGGCGTGAGTATATGTATGGTTGAGTAGAATATAATACATTATGTAGAAGCGTTACTCTCGCTTCGAAAGGAAAGTAATGCTTAAGCACTGTTTCAGGATGTAAGTAAAGGTCAACATGCTGCTTTTTGAATTGCGAATTTGAAGTTGAGAATTTGTCAGACTCCATTTAAGTGACTTTGAAATCAGGAAAGTAATAAAGAAGTTTCTTTTGATGTAGCCCAATATGAATTTCAAAGGAGTCACCTTATGTAATACTTATCCTAAAAGAGTAAAACAACTTTGTTGAGCTTTCAAAAAGCATGACATTGCCAATCATCATCTGACCGCCTTTTTTCAACTATGTTGGGGTCGGCTTCCAGTCTAACCGGATGCAGCTGAATACCAGTATTTTACATGAAGCGACTGCCTATCTGACCCCACAACCCAGTTAACATTGTTGGATAATACGATACCCCTCTGTAAGACTGCTTGTCAGACTTTCGGGCCACTGTCTACCTGCAACGACAGTCATAGATATTCAAATGACAGCCGGGACCAACGGCTTAACGTGCTTTCCGAGTCACGGAAGATACTCGGCATGTAATGGGTGGTCACCGATCTAAGGACCAACTCAGGCCATTAAAAAATTGTATACACTGCATAACTATTGCCATCAACCGGGCACAATTCCATACTCCATGGCTGTCACTGAAAAAATCCTGAGGGAAAAACCCAAAACCCAACCCAACACTTTGCCCAAACCGGAAAACCAACAAGACTTTTCTAATTCTGCACTCGGTTTTCGACATGAAACAACCTTGTCTTGCCAGAACTTGTCCAACAAGTGCTTATTGTAGCGATGTACTGGGAACCGCACATAATTGCGTCTCGCTACTATACGATTTTTTCTCTACTTTTATACCCACCATCGTAATATATTGCGGGGTAATATTCCACATCCAAGGTAGTCGTCCATCATTCGATCACTAATATAATGTATTACCCTTACCTTTATACCAACGTGATTTTATCCAACAACGGTATATTCCATCATTATTGTCGTTAATAAAATTGCCTTAATACAGAACATTTACTCAATTTAGATACGCTGTTAGAAGGTTCCCTGGATATAATAAAAGCTAATTTTGCGAAGTCTATATCCTTGGATTGGTAGAAGCCAGTCGAGGTGTCTGCAGCGGATGGCTTACATTAACTTTATACAAGATTAGAGACAAGTCCTCTCCCACCAAGAAAGGTAAAGCCAGACTTCGCCCACGCTGACCTACAGAAAGAACATCAAGCTCCATTAATAGATCTTCCCTTGATCATCTTTCCCAAGTCTGGACAAATACAACTTTTGATTAATAATCTTAGTTCTCAAGAATTCTGAGCTAAGGCCTAAAATATCAAGCCTCACAACCATTCCGAAAATACATCTGTGAGTCTGTCTGGTACCATTTCAGGCTCAATGAATTTAGATGAAAGACACACAGCACGTAGCCCTGGGTTAGAATATGATTTTTTACTCCGATAATACTTTCCCTGTTCAAAACGGTGAAGGAAAACATCTTTAAGCATGTTCCAGTACAAAAAATCGAACACTTGTGACATTTACCAAACCGCCCTGGGCGCGCCTTGCGGATTACAGATCATTTCGTCATTTACAACATTAGTTTTAGTATATGCGAAACCCGAAAAACGTGTCTAGTATTTTTATGTAATAAATCAATGTACAAAATTACAAAACTGTATCATTAAAAATCACAAAGTTTGTAAGCTTGTTATGTTAGCTAGTTGTCCGTACAAAAACATGCTCACTACGCGGCGCCCCACTGTGCGCCCGCGCCTAGTGCCTATGTATGTTGTGAATGTATGATTGCGGATAGGTACTAAGTGTCGCTCGGTGTCCAACTCGTAACTTTTTTTAAATATTTTTGGGACAAAATATAACATGGTGTAAAAATTATTGGAATCGATTCAGTTACATAATCTGAGCAAACTATTTTCTGGTTTCACATATACTAAAAATAATGTTGTAGAAATGTGTCCTGTGAACCAGCATGGCAGTTGGAATATTACAGGCGTGTTGGATATGTCGTTCCTGTGGGTCAATTTTCGACCACAGCGTATACAAAACCACAGAGGAAAGCAAGCAATGCAGGAAAGTTGTTGAATGTTTTTCTCAAAGCATTTTCTGTGAAGGTAAGTAACGTATCACGTATCTGTCCAATTACATAAAGAACTTGAGTAGGACGTAAAAGGGATAGATTTGTCATCAACAATTTACCTTATTTTATTTTATAATGTTCACCTGAACTTTACGACTGATTCTTATGAGAAACTCGACGCCAACGTATGTAGACTCTGTTAATAGTAGTTATAGGCGTTTATCGACGTTCTATTTTAGTAATATAATATGTTTGATGTAGGCAAGCTAATTACTTTTTTATTTGTGTCGTATTTGTTTTTTTCTTTCATCTCATTAATTTATCAGACCTTTTGCAGGAGCCTAAATATGAAAGGTCGTAAGCGTTGGTATTTTGATTGGTAGTTTATCTTGTCTGAACGTTTAAAATTGTTTGAAGTAATTTTTGTCAAAGAATAACTAAAAATAACTATCTAGATTTTGTCCAAAAGCAAAAATAAAATAAGACGCGAATTCGTTGGAAACTTTTTTTTCTTCATTTTCCGTCTGTATTTGTTGCATCGGCCAGTCCGGCTAAACTTTCCATGATAAAACTCATTTCCATGATAAAAATCGCTGTTGCAAGACGCGCATCGCTTTAGCAGCTCAGCTCAAAAACAGTGATTGCTTATTGGTGTGCCTGCCAGGTCATAGGTACACGAATTCGGACCCAAGACACATCTGAGTTTTCGGATTCATGTGCGTATTGTATAATTATCACTAGCTTCGTGAGGAAACCAAACATGCCTGAGAGATATATCTCGATGGCAAGTAATGCCAAGTCAGAGGCCCATGGGCGGCATAAAAAGCTCAGACACCAGGTTAGGCACTAACCACACGAAAAAGAAAGAGCTCAGCTCAGCTCGTAGAATAGCGGTAAGAAAATGAATAGAGGTAGTAGATCAATTTCTATTATATCGATATTGCTCCTCTACGAAACCAATTTCAATTAGCTTTGTTGTGCTCTGTTTGGAACTAGATTTGAGTGGAAAATTTCATTTATTGCTTGCGAAAGGCGAATGGTTATTTGCGTCTTGTGTGCTGATAATAAACAAACTTCGAACAGTTTATTGTATTATGTAGATACATATTTGTCGACGCGACCTCTTTTCTAGAATGTCAATTGACATCTTGTCAACGTCAAAAACGAACACCGGGCACTGGTGAGGCAGCCATCATAGGAAAACAGTCAGTTAGTTAGCTTTGGATAACGGGGAAGCGCACGCAGCCACGTGCTCGGTGGACGTTATATTTACTTTATTTAATCTAAGTGATCTATAATTATTTTGTGAAACGTTTCGTTGAATTATCAAGAGTTATAAGTAAGAGTGATTGTGACTAGTGTTATTTTATTTAAATACCGCCTCCATACCCAATAATCTACGCCTACTTGAACATGGAGAACACATTAGATGAAAGTCGAAAGACTTCATTTTAAACATTTAATAAACATTTCTATAGACAAGTGTGTAAATAACGAGCGATATTCATCCACCAACTCGCACTGATGATGATGATTCATGTAATTAATTATGACCCACCCGTTAAGCCGTTGGTCCCGGCTGTCAATTGTAGATCTTTGACAGTCGTACAGTAGTCAGTGACCCGAAAGCTTGTCAATCAGTCTTACCAAGTATTGCATTACCCAGTACTAACTGGGTTGTGGAGGTAGTCACTCTTTGGCTGTAGACTTTGTGGCCAAGCGTGGTGACAGTTATCCGTAGGGAGGAGGTTGGGGCAATTTTTTTTTTTTTTTTGACAGAACGTTTGGTGCTATGGCTGAGCGATTTGCTGCGTGTCGTGGAGTCGATCCCCGCACGAAACAAATATTTGGATGGCCTATAGATAGTTGTTCCGGAACTCGCTTTATGTCTATGTGACTTTAAATTTTTGCAAACGCATTCATGATATAGGAAAAATTTCAAGCGTGGGACAACATTTTTTTTAGAGAAGAATTTAATTCAGACCTAAATAGTATTCAAAATCCAGAATTCCAGACCTGCGACACTACTTATCTCAAATAATCTTAATGGTTCTTAATAGTTGTATCTAGTATATTGTTCTATAGTATAGTTACTATACTATAGTATATTGTATCTAATGTATTGTTGTATAGTTTATTGCTTAAATATCCCCTAATCAACGACTCCTATCAAGAAAACCTAATTGGAAAAGAGACGCCTCCAGTGCCTCAATATATATTACTTCAGAAAACTATGTATCTTGACTATCTTGTCTTATTAGACCAATGTAAATGTTAAATCAGTCCCACGCGTGTTTCGGCTGGACAACTACAATTTAACCTAAGTAAAGGTTAGCAATAATATACAAAATTTTCTGATATATTTCCAAGTAATATGCAATCCTACACTGGAAAAGAAAAGCCCAAGGGCTTTTGGCTAACGAGCTATCTTACACATCGATTGACCTTTAGAAAACCAAAAGGTCAATCGATGTGCGAGCTACCTATGCGAATTTAAATTCTCGGAAAATATTTTTACGAAATAAATGTGCCAGAAAAATACACACATTATATGAACTCTTCGGATTTTCGAAAGGTTAAATTCAAAAATCACAATGCCATTTATTCCGTATTAGTAAATACTCCAAGTATTCCGTACAATATTGGGAGCACACGCCTATATTTTCTTTTAATTGCCCTTTGGACCAGAAAGTTCCATATTTTTATATGAAAACCTTTATCTTTTTTCGTTAGAAATAATATCGAAAGTCCATACTTTGTTTTTTTTTACTATTGTTTGTTTCATTACCTTTTTTTCACCAACTTCCGAAAGTAAAGTTATTTTCCATTTTATTAGTGATTTTTTGGCAGTCGGTTATTTTTTGCAAAAAGTTTTTATTTTACCCTTTTTATTTATCGTATCACAATCCTTGTCAACTGTCAATTTCGCAATTTCTTTTATTTATTTATTTAACACTTCAAGTACAATGTACAGAGGCGGACTTTTACTTGGATAACATTTTTTTACCAGATATTTTGATTTAAAAAACCAAACTACTAAACCGATTTTGATAAAATGGGATAATATGGGACCCATCGCGAAGTATATTCTTACAGATAAAAGAAGAATTTTTCAAATCGGTTCTAAAATGTCGAAGATGAGGTAACAAACACAAAAAAAAATACAACCGAATTGAGAACCTCCTCCTTTTTTGAAATCGGTTAAATACAAATGGCTTGAACAAGCATTACACTCTGCTACAAATAAATAAAGATCGCCTTAGCTACTGATTGATACTGGTAAATCATTTTCTTTTTAGTACTTAATATAACTATCTATACACATTATTACGATTACAAATAATTAAAATAACTAAACTAACAACCAACTATAAAAGAGCATGAAAAAAAATCTTCTCAACGCTGTCAGCTGGTAATGTGCCCAAAAGACAGGCGTTGTATGGCAACACTTAGCCTCGAGCCAAGATAAACGCCAACCTAGGTCACAGGAGGGGCCAACTAGTGTTAAGAAAAGTATGATTCTACTCTAAATAAAATAAAGGCAACCAAGTTAAACTTCTTTTTTAAACTTATCAATCAATAATTAATAATCATCAAACATTAAGCCAAATTTACAGCAAAGTATCGTCTTTAGTGATTGGGTGTACATTATATTTATAGTCGACTGTGCTTTGGCTTTGAGAAAGTATTTATTTTGTAACATATAATTACTTACTACGAGTGATCTCTGCAATTCCAGTGCATTATGATTATGTGCTAAAACATAGGTAGGTACTGCACTATACTACAAACTTATGTTTATGTTTCCTATCTGAAGTCTGATGCCGAAATGAATGAATTCGTTGGGCCATTCTTGTCAGCCGCATCGGTCACAGTTCTCGATCCCTCGTTCATTCGTCTCGAGTTGAAGGCAGAGATGCCAAGACTAGGCATTAACAAAAAGGTTCCTTAAAAGGTTGTGAACACTCGGACCTCACGGCTCCAGAGTTTCAAAAGTCATTGATAATCTAGCTGATTTGTTTAAAATCAAAGTATTAATTAGTTTTTAGTTCAAGACAATATATAATAGAAGTAGATAAGTATTACTTGATTGGTTTCCAAAGAAGTTTTCAACTGCAGGCTAAACGTAAATAGCTGAATGGTCTTTATTATTTCTTTATTAAAATTGTTTTGAACACAAGTATTTACTTTAGAACTGCAGTTGTTAAAGCCAATATTGAATCAAAATACAATAGGATAATATCATTATTTCTTTGACAAAAACATTATTAGAGAAGTTACAATATTTAAAGTTAGTATTTCAGTTTTGAAACAAATAGTTATAATCTTGAACTTAAAGTTTATAAAAGTAAGTTTAAGGTCTCGTTAGCTTTGAAAGTTATTCCCTATTCATCAAACAAATAAAAAATACTAGCGTAGGTAAAACGTGGTTTATTATTTTCTATTTTTTAGTACTACCATCTCAGCAAACTTTTCACGATTAAAAATCCTATCAAATCAAACCAACACGTTTGAATAAATAAACGAAACTAAAACACGTTTTCATAAAAATGCTTCAGCGGTTCAATTAAAAATTCAATACATGAAAGTAAACAAACAAAAAATCTGTATATAGATATACAGATTTTTTGTATATCGTAATCCGTATTAGAGATCAAAACTAACTACATATTTCATTATTTACCTTTATTTACAAAATAACCTTATTATCTATTTATTAGGACTGCTACACAAATGTTTGAGCGGCAAAAACGAATAATCTCGACATAATTATGTTTGAGAAAAAACTGTGCCGAGCCAACAAATCAGCGATAGTCTATGCCGAATGGAGTTTGTTGACCGGTATGAGCCGAATGAAGGCCGAATCATCATTTCTCTTCCCTTCTTACAATTTATTTACGACCACTAAACAAATGAGGCAGTCTTGTTTTTTTATGGGAAAGCCTAGGCAGATGATGATTCCAAATACATTTCAAATAGCCTTATAACATAATGTAATACGAGTATATCCGTCCTTTAACATAATGGGTGTAAAAAGTCCCTTAACGAAGTAGAATGGCACTTGTGTCCCCGTCATAGCGATCTTATTTGTTTGGGACCATCTCTGGGAATTTTCTAGTCACAGAGATATTGGAAGTCAAGGTTCCAACTTATCTGAAATACTTCCATGGCAGCTGTACTATTAATTACATCCATTAGCGCAGTGTTTTGAGTGCGTTATCTTGAGTCCTACAGTAAACTGTAATTTATCAGTCCAAAAAAATTCGTTATCCAGCAACAATTTTTGCGTCGAGTTACTCAGTTTGATGTACAGAATGCTTGGTTGGCGGCTTCGTGAAGGGGCCGTTTACATCGTGTAGGTATAGTCTATAAGAACAACCACTTTCTTACACATAGAACTTGTAAATTCTTAACAAATCTTAACTAACTATACTAAAAAAAAGACTCGTGGTAGTTGTGGTGATAAAATGTGCGAGTATGTAATTTGGGAAGAAATACTGTGTCACTTGTCTGGCGACTGATTCATCCTGTTAAAAAGTCTACCGGATAGATCTATAAACGATGTTTGCTCAACCATTATATGAGTTAACCCTTATATTTTTATTTTGTACAAAGTGTAGTTTTGCAACCTCGTCAAAATTCAGGAGGTTGTCATAGAAGACGTAAATAAGCAATATAAATTACGGTACCTGGCCAATAATAATAAACGTTGCTTTTTTCAAGAAAAGAAATGTAAAAATTACCTACCCATTTTATTATTGATTCGGGTCGAGAATCATTAGCATAGTTACCTCCTTGAATTTGAAGAGGGTGCAAAACTACACCTTGTATAGATAAAACATTTAAATATTGCTGATTAACCAGAATGAAACAGACAAAGCACCAAGCGCGGGTTAACTCCGTCACATTCTTGCATATTTTTTTAATGTACAACAATGAACTCTTTGCGTGAACTGGTTATTATGTGCTGATTAACTCTATAATACAGGTTAACTTTTAATCTAAGGTTTTTCACCTAACCATAAAAAAACCCAAATTCTATTCATTTTTTTTTTCAAACCCCGATTTCGGGTGAGGCCAAACGAACGTAATTAATTAATTATGATATGCGTAATTTATACTTGACTTATTTTATATCCTTGTATGCCACATTTTTATATGAAACCGAATGTAAACAACTCACATAATTACGCTTGTTTGGATCAACCCTTAGGGTGAGGTCAAACAAGCGTAAATTACGCTACTCACAATTCACATAAATTACGCTCATTTGGCCTCATCCTAAAAGCCCTGTACGGAAAACCTTTTCGGTTCCTGCAAGTGTCGTCTCACTCCCACATTTGATGACCACACCTACTGCGAACTTCAACTTAACAGACCCGTATAACCTTACGATCTACGACTAAACTTAACATAAATAGGTCCTTCAGGTCGTATCAGCATGTCTGCAAGAAGTGCTGGTCGATACCCCTTGACTTTCGGCGACAATCTGAAGTTATGACATATTGCACTCAGCACACATTTCATCTCTAGCATTGCAAACCGCTGACCTGAGGACAATGAGATTTTGTTTTAGTTCGTATAATAGGGTAGAAAAACGGGACGTGACTAATAAACATGCAACTGTCCCATACATTTGTTCGGTTTTGCCATTTGGCAATTGCTTTTGTAAAAAAAAAATGGAGTGTCGCGTAACTTTTGAAATAGGTTGAATAGCTATATATTCTATACCCAATTTATTTATATAAAACAAAGACAAAACACAAGTTGTACCTACTTAAAATTATTCCTCACATAAGGTTATTACACACCTACGTAAGTCGAATATTAGGTTACCTGTCTACAAAACGTTTAGGAATTATGTCTGGGAAGCGTCTCATTATAAAAAAGGTTTATTCCCGACTGCCACCACCGGTCTGCCACCAGTGGTGGCAATCGCAACAATTTTTCTCGTCTACCTCCACTGGTGGTGGTTGCGTCTGATTTAGTCGCATTTGCCATCCCAACACGACGATCAAGTAACCATCTGACACCACCAAGTATCTCAGCTAACAAATGGAAAGAAGGATGGACTTTCTGGACTCAGCTGTAAATGCTGCCTTTAATATCGAAGCGCATACCTTCTCTGGTTCAAATGTAAACAGATAAGTAAGACAAAGAACCTTACCTATACAATTCCTAGGTCCGGCGCTAAACGGCACGAAGGCGTACGGATGCATGGGCGCTCCACTGAAGAACCGGTCTGGTTTGAAAGCATCCGGATTGGGAAAGAGTTCCGGTCGATGGTGTAAGTCGTAAATATGGATCGACACTTCCGAGCCTTTCTTCACTGATAGATCCTCTGAAATTAATTTAAATGTTGAAGGCAAAAGGAATTGATGACCATAGACACGCCTCTTCTACTTCCTAGCGTGTGAATGGAAATTGTGTCGGCCCAGAACTGAGCCACGAGTTTGAAGTCTTCAGTAGAGATCATTGGTTCCTTTATTGAAAAAACAACATGACACGCAGGACACATTATTACTTCTACACATCTACTAACTTTCTGACGTTGAATTTAGATAAGACGAAATTAATCAGGTTCTACCGCCCACATATGATAACTGCATCATCTTTCTCTCATAAAATTAAAGCTCACACTTGTCCCCCTCATCAGACAGTAAGTTGCAACTGTCTTGTTCTCAGCACAGTCCCCAATATTAAGTACTTGGGCGTGATCATTGACGAAAACGTTAACTGGCACGCGCATATAGAGGTACTCTGCACTAGAATCAGAAGACTAATATATATTTTTAAAGAACTCAGGCACTCCACCAATTCTGAAACTCTGATTCTTGTGTACCTCAGCCTTTGTCAGCCTATCATTATGTACTGCATCCCGGTGTGGGTGGTACTTACAAATCCACAATGATCCCGTCAGAACGGGCACAACGAGCGGTTCTTTAACTGATGCTTTTTCAACCTAGTGACTGCCCTACTTATCAGTTATATTCCCAGGCCGAAGTTCTCACAGTAAGGCAACTATATGTATGTCCTTCGCTTAGTCCTACGGAGACACCCCAACCTACCATTAGTTAAAGATCTGCTTCTAAGACGCCACGGTTTCCCTATATGTAAAACAACCCCCTGCCGTTTTGCATTTACAAGTCGACAATTGTTGTCTCAAAGTTCACGCATGTATGTATAATAAAATAAATAAAAATATTCCGTTGTACAGATACAACTTATAGGAAAATGGCTCTTAACCGAAACAGAAAATATATTGGCTATACAATCATAACTTTATCAAACGTACCTTGAAAAAAAGCTATTTAAATACTCACATTTCACATACACACCTACCTACTCACACACTACACTCACATACACACTCCTAGACACACAACCACAATCTTTCACTCGATTTACTGTGTTAACAACCAATGTAAACAAAGAGAAAAGTCTCGGTTGTATAATATAAATTGAAGCCGCAAAATCTCCAAATCCTAAGATTACAGTCTGCGTACCTAGTTTGGGAGCCCGGAAAGCTGACAATAATTTTAAACTTGGTAGTACAGCCCACTGTTTCCATAATTATGTTATGTACTGTGTGTTCTTTTTTTGATGTACGAATAAAACGTTTTTGGGACAGGTATTACATGTGACTGAATAATAACTGGCAAAATATGGGGTCACTACAAGGTAGACTTCTGCTTTCCCCTTCGGGGATTACAGGCATGATGTTATGAGGTATGTTGGAGATAAAGTAAATAATTTCACCAAACGAGGCAAGTGTAAAAGGTTTTTAATTCTCTAGATATTCCGAGAGTTGTTATGGAAAATGCAGGAAAGCGACGAGAGACAATTTTCCTGGAAAGCTCTCTAGGGATCCCAGTATTTTTATACGGCCTACCCCTAACCCCTAACCTAAACTCATAGCTTTATAAACACACTAGCCTTTGCCTGCTACTTCGTACGTCGTACTTAGAATTTAAAAAAAAAACATATAAAGATCATTTCTGCGGTAAAATGTAACCTATATTTTAAGTTAGGCATCTAGCAGTAGAGCGGTGAAAACTGCGTTCAAATCCATGCAGCAGTTTTTGCGTGATGCAGACAGAAAGACAGGCAGACAAAAATTCTAAAAACTTTTGTTTTACTTTCTGTTGCTCTAATAAAGGCCTGTTACAATTTTATCATACGTAATAATAATAATACATTCAAGGAGTCGTATTTTAAAATACTTACCACAGTGAAAGAGAAAATTACTCAAAATTATAATTAGAAATGGTATTACAGAAGTTCAAAACATGTTCCGAATTCGAAATTAAGGGTAAATGCTGATGAATAAATAGGAAGGGTGTTGTCAGCCCAAAATATTAAATCACAAAGTTAATTCCATGAAATGATTTACAATATAAAGTTTTACACTTTCAGAAGCTTGTAATAGGAGTTGGACAATTGAACCACGTAATCTTGTTCGGTGATAAATTGAAAACCAGATAAGTGTATTCATATTCAAGGATGTGACACAAATCAACAAAACTAGGTTGGTCCGTGGATGGCTAAGCATCCATACATACCGAGTTTCATCCGTGCCTCGGAAAGCACGTTATGTCGTTGGTCCCGGCTATCATTTGACAGTCCTTACAGGTGGTCAGTGTCTGAAGAGCAGTGTTACCAAGGGGCATCGTTTACCCAGTGTTAACTGGGTTGTGGAGGTTAGATAGACAGTCGCTCCATGTAAACTCCATGTACTGGTATTCAGCTGCATCCGGTTAGACTGGAAGCCGACCCCAACATAGTTGGGAAAAGGCTAAGCAGATATCATCATCTCTTTAGTTCTGCTCTGGTCTGTTGTTCATTTAGATGATCTGCACCATTGCCGATCAACTCTATGGGATCTATTTATTTATTTATTTTATTTTTATTTCTTTAGGACAACAAACAATTGCGTCATAATGCTTAATACTACAACAGAAAGAATAGAACATTTAGTTAATAACGCAACCAGCACCGTTATCCACATAATAATACAATAAAAACTTATTATTAGGTACAAGCAAACTTTAACAAACAAAAGATTTAATTATTATAATGTAGTTTACACAATACTTAGTAAAAGGTAAGACAAACTTATAACAACCGACTTCTAAACTCAAAATTGAAATGAGAGCGGACAGAAAATAAATTTGCAATACGTCTTTATGTATATGATGGCATTGTGTCCGAACGAACATACATAACAAAACATAAAAAAGGAAAACATAAACATCCGAATTGAGAAACTCCTTCTTTTTTGAAGTCGGTTAAAATAAAAATAAAAAAAGCAAATCTGTAAAATGTTGACATTATGTGGAAGTGTGAACATTTTTTCCAAGTATACATTTCTTGAATTGGGTAAGTGACAAAACAAACAAGTCGATATCAGCAAAATTATCGTTGTAGCTTTTCATAATGCGCCGTAAAGGAGCTCGTGCGCCTGCGTTAGTCCTACACGGCTTGGGGGCAAATAGACTATGAGTATAAGTATCGCGAATACGTTGTGAACGACTGGGTATGCGAATATAAATTTGGTTTATGAGATTATTACAATCAAATTCATTTCGACAGACTTTATATAAGAATGATTGATCAAGATACAGTCTCCTTGATTTAAGAGTTGACAAGGAGAACTTTTCTAGGAGATTATGATATGAAGACCGTTTCTTAAAGAATGTGTAGTTTAGAAAACGAAGATATTTACGTTGTACTGATTCAAGCTGATCACTGTATTTATCATAAAGTGGATTCCATACACATGTGGCATATTCCAGTTGAGATCTTATGAGTGACTTGTATAGTAGTAAGTATGTGGAAGGTTTTTGAAATAAGTTGCAGGTCCGCCTTATAAAACCATAAAGTTGATAACCCTTAGCAGTGATGTGGTCAACGTGAGCATCAAAGTGCAACTTTGAGTCAAAGAGTATACCCAGGTCTTTAATTAAGGAAACTTTTTCTAAATTTGTGCTACAGAGCGAATATATGAAATGAACGACATTAATTTTTTTGATAAAAGAGATAGATTTACACTTGGGTAAACTCAATTGCAGTTTATTTGCTAAACAATAGGCAGAAAAACGGTCCAAATCCTCCTGTAATTTAACACAGTCATCAATGGATCTTATTTTACGAAACACTTTAAGGTCATCAGCATACAACAAAAAACCGCAGTTTTTAAAGCATGTATTTACATCATTTATAAATAAAACGAAAAGCAGTGGACCCAAAATTGAGCCCTGCGGTACACCAGATGTCACGCTAATCACATCGGAAGAAAACCCCTGGACCACAACCTTCTGAGTTCTATTTTTCACGTACGATGTAAACCAGCGAAGCAGACTCCCGCGGATACCGTTAAATTCGATTTTTTGCAAAAGCATAGCATGGTCCACCTTGTCAAAAGCCTTACAGAAGTCAGTGTAAATTGTGTCAACCTGCACTTGATTGTCCATATTTTCGAATAAAAAATTTGAGTACAAGACTAGGTTGCTTACAGTAGAGCGACCAAGAACAAAGCCATGCTGTTCTGGGATAATAATATTATGTAAAATAGGATAAATTGCATTATGAACTAATCGCTCTAAGACTTTTGACAAGGTGGACAATAATGATATTGGACGATAGTTGGTAACGTCGTTTTTGGTGCCACTTTTGTAAACAGGCGTGATATGAGCAGTCTTCCATGCTTGAGGAACGATACCCTCTTTCAGACTACGGTTAAATAAATAAAATAACGGCACGCCCATCGACTCAGCAGTGAGTTTTAAAAATAAAGGGGGGATACCATCCGGCCCGCAACCTTTGGTTACGTCTAAGGATTTGAGCGATTTAACTATCGTATCTCTAGAGAATGACAAATCGGTTATAGTAACTTGGCTTTCCGTCGGCGACACAGTATTACTATTAACATTATTAGATACAGGTTCATACACTGAGCTAAAAAACCTAGAAAATAATTTACAAACGTCCCCAGGCCCGTTACATTCATCACTATTATATGACATGGTGTTTGGTACCCCCGTATTTCTTTTATGGCTTTTTATAAACGACCAAAATTGTTTTACGTCTTTTTGTATGCTGGCTTCAACAGTGCGCAGATACCTTTTAAAGCAATCATCAGAAAGCAACTTAAACCGCCTGCGATATAAGGAAAACTGTACGTAGTCCGCATAATTTTTATATTTCTTCCACTTACACCATGCCTTTTCTTTATTTCTAAAAATGTGTATCAACGGACGAGAGAACCAGATCGGATATTCATTAGATTTAACCGGCCGCATTGGTACATGAGTCTTTATAATTTCATAAATAGTTTCGTAGAAGCATTGAGTAGCAGAAGTTATTGAGACAGTATTATCCAGAACTGAAGTCCAGTCAACCCGAATAATATCATTGTTAATAGCAGAGTAATTAGCTTCAACAAAACGATACCTAGGCGCAGAACACCGAGCCATGGGTGCATGCACTAATTCAAAAGAGATAATTGTTAGAAAGGGCGGATGAAAAGCGTCTACGGAGATTAGGGGAGTGGGCGCAGGCTCACATACACAAACATCATTTGAGATTAATAAATCTAAAGTGCGGTTTAACTGATTTTTTGTATTATTGTATTGTTTACAGCCTAAAGTCGATAAAAAATTCAGAAGCAGGATTTCCAATGAGCTATTATTATTGTGTATGCAAGGCATGAGCGCAGGTGTGTTATATTCAACCCATTCGATGTGCGGTAAGTTAAAATCTCCAAAAATATACATATTACTGATAGTAAGGCTAGACATTTCTTTTTCAAGCATATAAAATAGCGAATGGTAGGTATTTAGTGTTTGGTTAGGTGGTACATAAACGCCGCACACAGTGTGATAGTTATTAGCAGTTTTAGAGTAAAACTTTAAAAGCACATAGTCAATGTTGTGAGGCATAGTGTGATGACAATCATCATGACAAAGTGTCGTCGTTAACTCACAACGTGTTGCACTTAAACCACGGCGAACCGCTATCAAAACACCTCCTCCATCAGACTTACCACTCAACACACGGTTTCTATCGCAACGATACACGACATACCTTGAATCGATGAATTCGCCATCGTCAATATCGGGAACCAGCCATGTCTCTGATAAAATAATGATATCGTGGGAGTCCGCCAGAACATTATTGTACAGAGTATTTAATTTTGTTCTTAACCCTCGGCAGTTTTGATAATAAATCGAGATATTGTCGCTAGTCATTGCGTTAAATAAAGAAATTCATAAGTATTACTAACAGAAAGGTAAACAAGTGACTCATAATCTGTGCGTAATAATACAATCTATAGCCAGGGAACATTGTGATTCTAAATAATACTTGTGTATGATTAAAGGCATAAAGAAACTTGTTAGGCAAAATGTAATCGAGTAATTGAACATCATACTTATATGTATCTGTAAGCAGTGATTGTAACTTTAAAGGGAATAAACATTTGGAATTTATTATGATAGAAAAAGTAAATATGACGGTGGAAGTAAAAATAAAGTTTTGAGTAGTTGCGTACCTTGTCAACACACAGAATAAAAATCTACATATTAATCGTACGGGTTACTTGCCATAAGTTCGAAAAATATTTGACCGAATTTATTTTCACTTAAAACTTTTCAACTATTATCGTTTCGTTTTTCTTTTACTACATCGAAGTCACGTCTGCCGCTGTATCAGTTGACCTTTTATCAATTCGATTTTTTTCGTTACTCCGATCTTTCATTTGGTCGCAAAACTTTTTTCCGAAGTTACACTAAGCCGAAATAACATTTGGGCGTAGTATTGTATGTTTCGAAAATTCAATTTACCACTGTTTTAATTACCATATTTTCAAGATTCGCCGTCCTAGGCATACACTCGTCGAACCTGATGACCCCATCACCCTCCTTCAAGAGAGCCGTAGGGAAACCAGTACAGTTCGAAAATACAAACACAGACCGAATTCCTTTTCCGGGCCTCGCCGCCGAAGCCCTTGCCCAACGAGCCAGCCCACACCGCTGAGCAAGTAGCTTTAAATACCCTAAATAATAATATCATGACCCAGCCTGTCCCTACTTGCTGCCCCCCTAAGCCGAGGTCCGAGCCCCACAGGGGGAACCCTTAGCGAGCGGTCATTTAATTTAATTGTAACCTAGTCGTAAGCCCTGGCTGGGGGCCTTAAATTTATTTGAGGTCACCACAGAATAGTCTGGTTAAGCAGTAATCCAACCTTAGCGAGTTGAACATGCTGCGAGTCGTGGTGTGAAATTTTACACCCATTATTTTGTTTCAAAGTGATTAATGCTGTCGATTGCCGATTACGCACGGCATAGCAACTGAATTCGCAAGCGATTTACTTTAAATCGTCCGATCACGCACGTATCGAAACGAATTATAACAAACGAATGCCCGGGAGCTAGAGTGGTGTGATTGCAACGCATAGTAAATACGGCTGGCAAACGAAACTAACAAACTTATTGTATATTTAACCGACTTCAAAAAAAGGAGGAGGTTCTCAATTCGGTTGTATGTTCTTTTTTGTGTTTGTTACCTCATATCTTCGTCATTTATGAACCGATTTGAAAAATTCTTCTTTTATCTGAATGGATTAGTCCCATAGAAATTTCATCAAAATCGGTTCAGCGGTTTGGTTTTTAAATCAAAATAGCTGTAAAAAATATGTCATCCAAGTAAAAGAAATTGCGAAATTGATACTTGGCAAGGATTTGTGTGTGATGTGATAACTAAAAAGGGTAAAATAAAAACGTTTTTGCAAAAAAAATAACCGACTTCCAAAAAAAAAACTAAAAAAAGTGGAAAATAACTTTACTTTCGGAAGTCGGTGCCAAAAAAGTCAATGAAACAAACCATAGTCACCGACTTCCGAAAATAAAGTTATTTTCCACTTTCTTTAGTGTTTTTTTTGGAAGTCGGTTATTTTTTTTTTGTTTTTTTCTCATTCGATCTCGATTTTTCAAATCGATTGGCGTAAAACCAATTTCGTGGTAAAAATATACACGAACACTATAACTAATAAAGCTGTTCAGCGAGTTCTATACATCGGTTTAGATATCAGAGCATCGCCACTTGTGGGATCGGGTGATTGGAACCGTGATCACCATTGTTTTGGGATTATGGTGCAAACGATTCCCTCCTGACACTGCCTAAATTTACACCTAGACTAGGCATTTGATAATCGCTTGAGAAGTGGAGACGCATCGCGGAGTTAAGTCGGATCGCGTTAGGCCATGAACGGGGCTTAATTATATCGTGTGGTTTCTGTGCTTAATGCATACTCGTATTGTAAAAAGAAAATGTACTCAATTTATCATGTTTTGGCTTATCAAGAGGGATTTGCGTAATGGAAATATTATGTTTGAAAGAGTCTCATCTTTTCTTTGAAAATATACGTAATATATAGGACGTTAAAATAACATTATTATGTCAATTTCTCGAGTATGTGATCACTTTTTTACCTTTTGAAAAAGAAAATTTATGTCACAATTTTTTCTATGAGGTTGTAAAATTAATAATGTAATGAGGAATTGAATTGTGTCAATTTAAAAATATAATTTGTTAAGTGAAACCCAATCAAGGCTGGTTTTATTCATCTCAAATAGGCGAATTAATTTTCAGTCTCACAACTAATAGCAAAAAAAAACAAAATTGAAAAAAAGAAACGGTCTAAATCAAAATAATACAAAGTAAAAGCTCGAAGTGTGAAAGTAGGTACTCGTCAGTCCCGGCCGTTTGACACTGAGTCACCCCTACCGTCTGCTCTGAAATAGCTCCGATAATACAGCTACTCTTTTAATAGGCAGAAGCTATTAAAAGAGGTCATCATCATGGACCTCACTATATTTATTGGAAATAGTTCAAAAATTAAAAAAGAAGACATCACAGACAGTGTAACTGAATTGTTAAAGTTGAACTGTCGTAAAATAATATTGTGTGCTTTCCCATACTTAGAAAAATTGTCAAGCAAGAAAAACAATTATATTCACATGCTGAATGAGCATGTTCATTTCTTAGTAGGTCACTATAGTGACAAACTTATATATCTTGATATCAACAGTTTTATTGGTAATCTTAAGTCGACACGGGGTAATGTGTATCTACCTATTAGTTGTAGACACAAAATAGCTCGGCTATTAGTTTTTAATATTCACTCAGACATAAATAGTATGTCTATGTTTAGTTCTATTATTAACACTGCGACTATTAGTAAGACTACTAATATTGATTTTTACAATTATTTTACGAACGAGGATCCATGTGTAACTAAAGAAGATTCTCAAGTAGGGTCCACTAGTACTAGGGTCTCATTGTCTTGTAATGGCATAGGAGTCTTGGGGCTCACTCCGGATGCTCATTTAAACTAGTTAGTAAGACAACAGAAGATACCAGTAACAGTAATGTTACTTTAACCAACAACACAAAGGTACCTTCTTGCTCCCAAAAAGTTAGATGTAAAAAAGGGGCTAAGCAGAATTCCATGCAATTATTTCACCAGAACATTCAAGGCTTCGCTTCAAAGCAATTAGAAATTGAATTGTTTTTAGAAAAAACAAAGTTTGAAATAGTTTGTTTCACTGAACATTGGTTAAAAGACTTTGAAATGCTCATTAATTACGAAAATTACAGTGTGGGCAGTTGCTTTAACCGGAAATCTAAGATGCGTGGGGGTTCATTAATCTTAGTTAAAAATTGTATTAAATTTAAGTCTCGTAATGATATTGTTGATCTATCGGTTGAGCATAATATTGAACTGTCTTGTGTTGAGCTAGATAAGCATGTAATGCACCATTACAAAAAATCCAGATAAAGTCTAGACAAATAACACCCAGTAATTTGAATAATTTTAATAATAACTTAATTAGTAATTTAGGCATTCCGGGATATATTATTGAAAATGTAAATCAATTTTATGAGGAATTCTTTTCGGTAGTTTACACGGAGTTTAATAATACAATAAAAATGAAAACTAAATCTATTTACCCAAAGTTTTTGTTCAGTGACTGGGCAACTAAGGGTATTAGGAAAAGTAGGGAGCGATTGTTTGAGCTGTACGGCCTCAAGCCTTACATTAATTCAGAAACTTTTAATAAATATGTTGCAACATACTCAAAAATTTTTAAAAACACTTGCAAGGTTGCTAAAGCCTTATTCATTAGCAACAAGATTAAATCCGCAGATAATAAAATAAAGACGGTTTGGAAAATTATCAATAGTGAAACTAATAGAAATAAAAAATACAATAATGATATCACATTAGAAACCTCACGTGGTCTTCTAAGCTCTAAAAATGAAGTTGCTCAAGAATTTGTAGATTTCTTTACCAGTATCCCACTTAAAACTACTGAAACCTTAAATTCCTCACCCTTGCTTTCTATTGATTTATTAAGAGCAAATGTTTCAGCCTGTCCGGTTGAGTTTCAATTTAAACATATAAACCCCATAGCTGTCATTAAAGCCTTTAAGGAAATCAAAATCAAATTAACAGAAGATCTATGGGGAATGTCTATTAAAGTTTGTCAAGCTATTATTGAGACTATAGCACCGTACTTGGCTTTAATATTTAATTTGTGTGTGGACCAAGGCGTCTTCCCGGACCTTATGAAATACAGCAAGGTAATACCACTTTTCAAATCCGGGGACAGTAAAGATACGAATAATTATAGACCCGTATCCGTATTGCCGGTTTTCAGCAAGGTGTTTGAAAAGGTAATGCTTAATCAGATGCTTAACCACTTTAACACCAATAAGATCTTACATGAGAAACAGTATGGTTTCACCAAAGGACGTTGTACGACTGACGCCGGTGTCACATTATTAAAACACATATTCACTGCGTGGGAAGAGGCACAAGATGCCATAGGAATCTTCTGTGACCTCTCGAAAGCATTTGATTGCGTAAGCCACGAAACCCTACTCTTCAAACTTGAGCATTACGGTTTGGGGAAACTTGCGCTCAGTTTAGTGAAATCGTATTTGAACGATAGACATCAGCAAGTACAAATAAATGGTGTCAATTCAATGGGTTTAAAAGTAAGGATGGGTGTACCACAAGGCTCTATATTGGGTCCTTTCCTCTTTCTAGTCTATATTAATGATCTACCCCATTTATTTAAAAACCAACCTCAAATGGTGTTGTTTGCCGACGATACTTCTTTGATATTTAAGATAAACAGACGTGCCACAATTCTTGACGACGTAAATAGCGCCCTACTGCAAGTCCATAATTGGTTTACCGCGAATAATTTAGTATTAAATGGGAAAAAAACTAAGTGCATAAGATTTGCCCTACCAAATGTCAAAACTAGTGATTGTGACATAGTATTGAATCAAGAGAAACTAGAATTCGTCGATGAAACTGTTTTCTTAGGGATCACGCTCGACTCAAGGCTACAATGGGGTCCTCATTTAACATCTCTTGCAGGACGGCTGAGTTCAGCAGCATATGCTGTTAGGAAAATCCGTCAATTTACTGATGTAGATACCGCGAGGCTGGTCTATTTTAGTTATTTTCATAGTATTATGTCTTACGGTATTTTACTATGGGGACGGGCTGCAGACATCGAGTCTATATTTATTCTGCAGAAAAGAGCCATCAGAGCCATATATAATCTATGTAGACGCGATTCTCTAAGAGAACTGTTTAAGGAAATTAACATCATGACAGTACCTTGCCAATACATCTATGAAAACATCATGTACGTTAGGAAAAATCTGCATTTATTTAGTAAAAGAGGCGACAGACACCACTATAATACTAGAACCAGGGATCATCTAGTTCAGCCAGGTTTCAGGCTAGCTAAAGTAGACTCATCTTTCATGGGGTACTGTTTAAAATGTTACAATAAAATTCCTCCCGGCATTCTACAACTGAATGAGACGAAATTTAAATCTTGTATAAAACGCACACTATGTAGGCAAGCATACTATAAGTTGGGAGATTACATTGATGATAAAAATGCTTGGCTCAATGCTGGTCCTGCTCCACAACCATAGGGGCAAACTAATTGATTACTTTGTGTTATTGTGGAAGCTGCAGAAGATTGTAAACATATCTTTGCATTGTATAGATTCAGTCTCTTAGTATTATATAATTGCATAGCACATGTGTGAGTTCTATGTACGATAAAGCTACCATTTACATCTTTTACTGACTCGAATTTGCCCTGGCGGTTGAGAGAATGTCATGCTCACTAAAATGTCTCGCTGATGGTGGCGCGTGTGTCGGGTCGTTTAGTTCCCTCCAAAATGTTTGAGTTGAATGATGGCTGATCCATGCGTCATGTTCGTGAACGGGCGCTGTCAGTTGTGACTGGTCATCTCGCAGGTGCCATGGATTATTGTATTTTTGAATTGTTAATTTTATCTTTTTATTCTGGACGCTCTTACTCGCACGTCTTTCTACATCGTTCTCACATGTATGTTTAATCTCGACATGAATGATGTAACCGAGACTTTGTAACAACATAATGATTTAAAAGAGTGTCCATGGAGTTTCTTGCCCATTCTTCTCCATAGAGATCTACGCTTTCGAATGGGCAACTACAGTACTTTCACAAGTTATTATGCCCTGTAACTGGGACTGTAGCTTAGTTTATTTTTTGTGTTTTGACATTCAAAAGTGCCTGTAATGGTCTAATTGAAATAAATGCTTTGAGTTTGAGTTTGAGTTTGACCCCCATGCGAAGGAGGCATCAAATACAGAACGCACAGTAAATATCTGATCCCATATATGTACATACATACTCCTGTTGCTTCTTCCACATTCATACATCTAGTCACACCTTGAACAACAAATCACTAATACTAATATTTAAACTAGTCTGAGTTAGTAGTGATAAGTAAATACAGTAGAGTCTCACTGATCCGGCACTTCAGTAATTCGGCGCCAACCTTAGTCCGCCACCCTCCGCCCGCGTCAGTGTAAACTAAAAGTTAAACAAAGGCACGAACATACCGCTGTGCACACATTCTCACTCAAAAACGTACCTTCAGTTGCTGTTACCAAGTTATTTCAACATCATCTGCCTAGCCTTTTCACAACTACAATGGGGTCGGCTTCCAGACTAACCGACCGAGCCAGTTAATACTGGGAACTACGGTACCCCATGGTAAGACTGGTTGTCAGACTTTCGGGCCACTGATTACCTGTTACGACTGTCAAAGATCTACAAATGACAGCCGCGACCAACGGCTTAGCGTGCTTTCCGAGGCACGGAGGAAATTCGGTATGTAATGATGGTCACCCATCCACGGACCAACCTCGGCAAGGACGGTTTAGCTTTGAAGATCCACCCGTGGGGTTGTTATTATTTAGCCACGAGCTCCTCTGTTACCAAGTTATGTATTTGTAGTACACAAATACTTACTCCCTTATTCTTCTTCATCTTCTGGTTAGTGCCTAGCCTGGTGTCAGAATTTTTATGCCGCCCATGGGCTTTTGACCTGGCTTTACATGCCGTCGAGAAATATCTATCAGGCATGCTGGTTTCCTCATGTTTTCCTTCACAGAAGCAAGTGACTATCACTGCTTCCCTTATTAAATTAGTACGTTATAAATGACTTTATTTGATTTTTTGTAAACAATCCAATAATCCGAGTATTCCAATAATTCGGCACACCTTGGTTTTTAAATAGTGCCGAATAAGTGACACTTTACTGTACATTCTTACCTAGCGTAAAGTCTTCAGTGATCTCCCGAGCTATGAACGGCACGCTAGGGTACAGCCTCAGGGTCTCCTTGATGACAGCCTCCAAGTACTTCATGTCAGCCAGGTCAGACATGGTTGGAGTACGGTCAGAATCACCCAAGATCTGCTGACATTCTTCGTATATTCTATCCTGATAAGAAAAAAGAAAATGATAAAATCGTGGTAAAATCGTGTTCGAAGTGGTGTTTTCTTTCTGCAGTGGTGTAGGTAAGCCACCATATCTGAGACTACGCTAAGCAAGTTTAATTAGAAAAATATAAGCGAGGTCATACACTGCAAGCAGCGACCACAGCCCTGATACGTATCCTGTATTTTCAATAAAGTTTCCAAACATGTAAACAAATAAATACTTTCGTAAAAACAACTTTGGAACCCACGCATAAAGTTCTGTTTGCTCTACAACTTCAAATTTTTTTTACTTTTCCAATCAGTAATTCTGAAATGACCTCAATGCTCAAATTCTCTCAGGGAACAACGAATATTATAGCTTTCAGGGTTTATATAAATCCACGTAAGATTAGTTAAGATCTAACCAAAATACAGTAAGAAACACAATTTCTTAAAAAACACGATAAACTCCTCGAAAAGGGCGTAAAGTTTTTTCGTTTGCGTATCGCTAAAATGTACGACGGCAATCAAGCGAGAGGCAACCCAAACGTTCCACAAGATTAGATTTACAAAGCCCTTGTGAGAAGCTTTAAGTTCAAGTAAAAAAAAAAGTCGTTGAAATAAAACCTCGAAACTTTTCCCCTTCCAGGAAGATTCTAATCTCCTCTTAACTTGTGCTCTCCTGGTAAGCTTGAATTAAAAGATAGCGTACTACTTATTCAGTGATATTTAAGCATAATAGAGCTTTTGGGCTGAACGTCCCGTTGGTCGCATTTTAGGGTTTGAAAAAGTGTGATGATTTTTCGATTTTCTTTTTATGCCCTATACATTGGTATTAAACGCACGTTTACGTCAGATCTCATGAGACTACGTGATATAATTAGTAGGATGTTCGCGGGTACCAGCAAAACCAGGAGCCTAAAATCCAGTAGATCAAAAAAGAATGGCCTAACAGGGATTGACATAACTTTATCCCCCATCTAAGATTCCAAGATGATCAAAAATACATAGGTTGAAATGTAGAAGCAATCAAGTCTCAAATATAGCGGTTGTTTAGGTTTCCGCCCATCAAACTATATTACTTTCACCATGATAAACTTACATTCTTTACAAAAATGTATTGGCAAAATGTATGCATCTTTTGTGTATCAGGCTGGTGTCAACACTGTAAGCATTCTCCGGTATACTTGTGTAAAAACTATAATACATAATTTTGTAATAAAACCATTCAGCCATTTATTTACCCACGTCATGACAACGTGGCGGCAAACATGTTTGGACGGACGCCACCAAACGATGTGTCTCATGGGCTAGTGCTTAATTAAGACAAGTTAACCCACCTTATGCGAGCATCCTACGGGTTAGGGGCCTATAATATATATACATATATATCTTATCTTATACAATCAATTTTGCGTTCCGGGAAAGTTAGGGATCCTACATACATGCTCGGAATAAAGTTGCTCAGCTTAGCTCGAATTATGCAGCCGACCTGAATATGAATCAGCGATGGTAGATGCTGCACGGAGTTTGCCAATCAAAGCCATGTGCAAATATCTTCGGTTCGGCTTGGTTCCACAAATACTGCAGAATCGAATGTGCCGACCCGTACAAGTGTGTGACACACATAATGTGCGTCCTCCGGGTTAAGATGGTAAGTATGCAAAGTCGTGCACCTATCCTGCAGTTTAGTAAAATGCTGTACGGCATACGGATTCCACCAGCGCGCGCAGATGATGCTATAAAATTCTGCGCGTAAGGCACGTCCGGCTTTCAATAAGGCTTCCAGTCTAACCGGATGCAGCTGTATACCAACATTTTATATGGAGTGACTGCCTATCTGACCTCCACAGAACAGTTAGTACTGGGTAATATGATACCCCTTGGTAAGGCTGGTTGTCAGACTTTCGGGCCACTGACTACCTGTACAACTTCAACGATCAACAAATCACAGCCGGGACCAACGCCTTATCGTGCTTTTCGAGGCACAGAGGAAACTTGGTAGGTATGTAATGGGTCAAATCTTGTCTCTAGTGGGTATCAGAAATTCCAAAAACTAATCTTTTATTTTAGCAATATCACTTGTTCCTTGGAAAAGCATTTGTTCTTAAAGTAAGTTACATAACCCACGACTCGATTGAAATTGCAACGTAATGTGACACTATGTCACATCAAATAAGATAAACAAAAACACGAAACAAAAGAAAATCTAATCTAAACCAATTTCTTTTTTGTCTAAGAACACTTTCTCAGGGTGAGATCGGCAAACGTTTCTTGATACGTACCTACTTTGGCTAGATTTATTCCTGAAAGTGTCGCACAACAGACTGTCAAACTAGAAGAGCAAGATAGTGACGGGGAACGTGTTTAAGTCAAAGCGCGGGATATGTAATCTTTATTTTCTCAAAACATTATAGTCAATATAAACATAATATCACACCTGTAATCCCCCAAGGGTTAGGCAGAGGTGTACCTAATAATAAGATAAGATAAGATAGTATTTATTTGCTTAAACATGTGTCATACATACAAGAAAAGACGTGCATGCAAGATGGTAACAACATTATTAGGTACAGACATGTTTGCCACATGATGTTACGTGCAAATGTCAAGAAATATTATTAATTAAAATATTCTCATAAACACAATAATAACAAGAAATTCAGTAATTAAAAAATGTAGCACTACCTTTAAATATTTTTTTTGTTAAAACGCATCTTTGAGCTGGCAACACCGCCCACGACTCCGAGACGCGCCAAACCAACCGCTAATGGACTCTAAATAGCGAGTGTTGAAGACACGCTCGCGAAAAGCTCTCAGTTAAAGTTATTATTATTTCCATTGTTTACATGTTTGTGCCATACACTGTGTTTTACCGTTATACATTATATACGTTTAACGTTGTGAACTTTATTGAAATAGCCCAAATACAACCCCTGAGAAAACACTTCTTACAAGAATAATTATAATATTGTAGTAAATTTAAAGTAGCAAAAAATCAAACATAAGTTGTTAAGACTTCTATACAATCCACAAATAATTAAACTATGTCATTTTAAATTAACAAACAAAAAAAAAACGATAAACAAATCATTTATTTACTACGTAAACTATGTCTTGAGTTTCTTTTTAAGTGTACATTATTAAGCTACCTCCAACCTTTAGGCAATTATCTTAGACAGTTGGAACTATATGCCTATATGGATAACACTTTTGCGCATAAGTGCAGTCCTACAGGGTAGTACACACAGGTGGGTTTGGTCACGCCTGTTCCTGGGAAATTGATCTGCTTTGCGCGGAAATAATTTAGGATTGTTCCTGACAAACATAAATATGGGTGGCAATGTTAAAATTGTATGCATCATAAAATAGGGTTTGCAGCTGTCCGTGGTATTCAAATGAAACATTGCTCTATGGCATCTCTTATGTGCTTTAAATGCTACTTACCTATTAGATTAGTTACTCCAAAAGATAACACCATATCTGAGAACGGATTCAGCCAGACCATAGTAAGCTGTTAATAACGCCTTCCTATTGACAATTCGTGACAGCAAGTACAATGCATAGGCACTACTACTAATTCTTTTACTCAGAGAATCGCTAAGATCCTTCCAATTTAAATTTGGGTCAATAATTAGTCCCAAAAATTTAGTCAATATCAATAGTCAATAGTTATATTATGTCAAGATTGGAAAATTTCATAATACGGTGGCTAAAATGCATAATTACTGCCTTATTTAAATTAATTTTTAAATTATTGTTGTCTAACCATTGTATAGTATTGATCAATGTATTACTAATGCCATCTTTATATAGGTCTTTATTGTAACAGGGTATAGTTATAGTACTGTCGTCCGCGAAAAGCGTCACAGGATGGTCAATTGCCTTTGGAAAGCCATTTATGTAAAGTGTAAAAAGTGGAGGTCCTAAAACACTTCCTTGCGGAACTCCGTAGGTAACGGTAGCGCACCCACATTTCGCCAGTTATCTTTAAATCCCATGTAATAGGGGGTGAGCCTATTGTCATCAACCGGGCACAAATCCTCCGTGACAGCTACTAAGAAATTCCTGACGGAAAAACCCAATAACACTTTGCCCGACCTGAGAATTGAACCCAGGACTTGCGACCCCTGGACCAACAAGGCAATATAATTTAATATAATAAAATATACCTGGACTTCCTCGTGATCTGCTATCAACATCAGTCCAAGAACAATAGCCATTGCTGTGGTGTCGTGGCCCTAAAAAAAACACAAAATAATATAAATATTAATATATTTCAACCAAATTTCTGTTAATAATCTTATACACCAATTTCTATGAAAACCGAAATCGAATTTACAAAACTTTTGCAAATAAATTCAGATCTTCAGCGAATCGGACATAAATATGCATTATTTCAGACTAGCTTCAGAGCTTGAATAATGGGTGGATTTATTTTAAAAAAACCTAAAATAAAATTGCTGGAAACCCTTCTTTTCGCTTTATTTTGTTTGACGTTTATGTTATACTACCATTTCCTAGAAAAGTATAAAAGAGCTATACAAGAATATATTTCGATGTAACTGGAATTTCGCAAACTGTACAGTTTTCACATAGTGGGCTTATAATGTATTTCTATGCTGTCAAATTTAAACCCAACTTACACAGACGACACCGCCCGTCCGCGCGGTCGTGCGTTGACGCGGATCTCACGTCGTATTGTATTGTATTCAATCCGTTGATACCTAACACACGGATACCGCCTGACTGCGCGGACGAGCGGCGCTCACCGCCTCTTCGCGTGCGGCGCACCCCCTACATAATGACATCAATGTCATCTGGGAATCGCCTTATGCACTTGCAATTTTTTTCTACAGCAGCTCTATTTATATAAAAGACACGAAAACTTACCTCAAACATAAACGTATTAACTTCTTCTCTTATTCCTTCCAAATCTATTTCTCCTTTATGCTCCGCTTCAAGCAAAAGATCAAGCATAGCATATCTTTTCTTTCCACCGACTGAAATATCATCTTCAGTGAAATCACTCTGTCCAGGTTTCCAATTCTTCTTCCTCTCCATTATGACGTTATCAGCGAAAGAATGGACTTTTTCCAGACAATTCTCGAACCTTCTACCAATGGGAAACTTTCGGAACAAGTATTCATTGTGAAGCCATACTCTTGTTAGGCGGCCTAATAGAAGCTTTCCAATTTCCAAGATGGCGGATTTGTATTCCAAAGTTTTTGAGGACTTGTCAGCGTCGAGTTGGGTTCCCATGGCGGTTTCTGGAAAGATTTACGTTATTAAGCACATATTTTGGGTATATTAAGGGAAAAACGCATCATGCGTCTCATTTCGATTCTGACGACGTGTTTACTCGCGTCAAAACTTTGCGACCAAAAGGTGTAGATGCCCTATATCTTTATTTTTAGAATATGGATATCGAATGAGCGTTTTTTCAACATCAAAATTCGTGAGGTCTTCTGAACAAAGGCTGTTGGCCGTTGTCACTTCCTTGCTTCGTTGCCACTCGTACTATTAATAGTTCCATGATTGAACTATTGATGTATTTTTAATCACTAGTCCCATTTTACAAGAAACTGAAAATAATGGAACTAATGTTGAATGTTGTTATCACCAGTTCCACATTATTATTTAATGAACTTGTCTAGTGCTGTCTAAAAAGAAACCACGTATTTCCTGTGCTTTAGTTTTAAACGGTGTATTTACCCACTGATCGCCACAATTCTGAGAATATCGAGATGTTAATTTGTTGACTTTTATATCCTAGGGATAGAATCAGCTTAACTCAAGCCCCCAGCAAAGTTTTTCTGGGAAGGCCAGCGTTTTTCCCGGATGACGTGGCTTAAAAATGCCTTTACCGATTCCAGGAGGCATGTTTAAAAGTTTTATGATTATCTAGTAAACGGTTGACCGTATAATTTCTTGATAGGTTCTTAGAAAGTGTCCGGATGATTTTATATTCAAACACTGTTAAATAAAGGAGCGAGACGACACAAAACTCGGTATGCAGTTCTTGTAGATTACCCCATATTAAACCAGTACTTACCACAAATAGTGTACAGCGTATAGTCACTGATGACTGGCAGCAGGTTCACCTCCGAACCCTCGAGGCCCTTGAGCTTCTCCACCAGTCCTCGGCTTCTCTCCTTCATCACCACGGCGAAACTCTTCAGGATGTTGAAGTGGAAAGTCGGAGTCAGAATCTTGCGACGTCTGTGCCATTTTGCACCTGGAGGATAAAAGGCATTTTTTTTTTTTTTTAAAAGAAACATAATAATTGTAGAATAATATAAATAATTATTGTATTTTTGGTAAATCGTTGGTTGTCGCCTGCGCATTTCTTGTACGCACATTTTTTTTAAGAATAGGCTGGCTCACGTAAATATAAGATTTAGAAACTAAGGCGGTTATCACACGACACGGCAACAAGTGGATCTCACGTCGCATTGGCTTGTATGAAATCTGTTGATTCCTATCACACGTACACCGCCCGATCGCGCGGTCAAGCGGTGTCTTTTGAGAATCGACATAGACAGAATACAAGGTGTAAACGGACCCTTCACGAAGCCGTCAACCAATAATTCTGTACATCAAACTAAGTAGCCCTACACAATAATTATTGCTGAGAAACGATTTTTTTTCGGGTAAAATCACCATTTACAGTAAAACTCAATGTAACGCACTCAAAACATTGGGCTGATGGATGCATTGTTGCAATAGCAAACGGGTCAAGAAGGTATTATTATTTTAAATGTAAAGTTATAGCCATAAAAAACTAGTATATAAAAAAAATTGAAGAAGTTGGAAGTTTGACCCCCAATATCTCCGTAACTAGAAGGTTCCCAGGTATGGTCCAGAACAAAAAAATGATCGCAGTGACGGGGACAACAAGTGCCTTTCGGTTTCGTTAAGGGTCTATTTACACCCTTTATGTTCATGAGTATACGGCCTAATACGAGAGATGTTTTTAATAATGCCACCACACGTGGATGGTACTCGGATTTTAATTTAAAAACAGACAAGTTGAGTAATTAAACCGCACGGTATGTAACTAGTTTTTGAAAGCTGCGGTTTTCCGTGGGCGGATTACAACTGGCTTACGAACATCACGCTTGGATTTGTAGAGGGGTAGGCAAGGTTGTACGACGGAAATTAATTGACACCCTACGTCGATTTGTTGAATTTTAATAATTTCATACAACTATCGAAGAATGAGAGTTGTGATTTGAGCATACGGGCAATTTAAGTTAGTGCTAAGTTAGCTTAACAAGTATTTTCACCCACTTCACCTTAAAACGGACCTCAAGTAAAATCTTTTATCACGGATGAGTAAACAACAAAATGTCAGTCTCAGCCAGACCCGGTACAAAAATCTACAGGCTATACAAATTAGTTCCGTTTGGGAATTGAACCTGTAACATGTATCTTAAGGGCCAGAATTACCCCAAATTGTGAAAATTTAATGACTCTCGTTTCAATATTACTGCAGCATTCACTTTGTGATGTGTGTGCAAAGTTGAGAACTACTTCTAAGTATTACTCGTTTCGAAAACACGATTCCATAAAATTTTCTCTATAGCAAAATACCTCAAAGTTACCTCTAAAATGGATAATAATAAGTAGATTCAATTAAAAACTTTAAATTAGGTCATAAAACTTTGCAGGATAGTCGATCTATGTACAAAGCAGGAGGTATAGCTAACGTAGTTATGTCGTAGCTACATCGTATATTTCGGGTAATTTTTATCGCTTGCACTGTCATAGTTTTCGATCTGCACACAAATACAGGGTGGAAGTTCGAATCGTCGTTCGTTTTAGAGTCGCCGCGTCGGTGTCCCTTCCCCCTGTATAAAAAATCCTTCAGCTATGCAAGCTAAGCTAAACTAACTTCGCTTAGCTCTAGATGTTTTGTATAAACTTCAATAGATTCAGTTCACCTAAATACTAAATCAAGTTCAGGTAAAGCACACTATAGATCGGGCGGATCTAGATTGAAAATCTCGTAAAATAAATGGGAGCCAGTGACGCGTTAATTCCACCAGGGATAGCCAGTCGCTTCGAAAATAGGCCAGTTTTAGAACCTTATAACTATATTTTGTACGTAGATCTGCCATCTGTATGAAACTAGATAAATTAATGTTACGTAAATGTTTCAATAACACATTTTTTTACATACATGGCAAAACACAAAAAATTGTTATACTGAGGGATTAGTGCAAGTCATTTGATTACATTTCAGTGACAAAAACTCGCAATATGTCCACAGATACATCTCTGCCAACCACTTCGTAGAATCATCGTCATCTGCCTAGCCTTTTCCCAACTATGTTGGGGTCGGCTTCCAGTCTAACCGGATGCAGCTGAATCACATGTATTTTACATGGAGCGACTGCCTATCTGACTTCCACAACCCAGTACTTAGTATTTTTTAGACTTGCTAGAACTACCCCTACGCAGAACACATACATAAAATAAAGTTGAACAAAAGTTTCAACAGGATAGTTAAAATTTATCAAAGTGAAAAGTAAAATGGTTTTACGTGTGTTTTCCTCCGGGTACATGTGATTTGTGACATGCTAATACTTTGTCAAAATGTATCAAAAATAACCTAAATTACATTTCTCAAACCAGTTTTCACTAACACTAAATAACACCTAAATGAATGTCAAAATATTATTGCAATGTTTTCATTCCAAATGCCAGCGCGGAACCGAGCGTCGAAAAGCCACCAGTGTACTTTTATTAAGGCACTTTGAGGGACCTGTTGGAAGCCTCCACCAGCACCGTCGAGATGGCAGAGTTCTGGTCAAAACTAATTTAATTATAAAAAAGGGAATCATCGGCACGACGAAGAAGAATACATTCATTAACGTGTGGCCACGTATTAGTGAAATATATGTCCTGGCGTACTTTAAGTGTTATTCAAATAATTCAAATCTTGTCTTACCAGAACTCAGTAGCAGTCCTGTGCCGAGCCAAGCTTCAAGGAAAGTGTATGGTTTGCTCTTCTTTATGTTTCGGGAGTGAGACAACACGACCTGCAAACAAAATGACAATAAAATAACCGAATAAAAATTGCAATATTTACTAGACAGTCCGTATCTGACTTATACTCTTTTAGAGTCCCAGATAAAAAATTGCAGGCTAGTTTCCGGATTGGACACTTCGAGAAAGTACCAGAAACAGTTTCAGTAAACCTATCCCAGCAAACGACACGCATATGTATGTACATACACTGTAATGTTCTAAAAACCAGGAAACTGCACAACCCTAGCGCGTGTCCACGACCTCGGTCGATGCAACACGAACGCTCCAGTACCGTCTCGTGGCGTTCTCTAAACAACTACTTTCATTTGGTTTATTCAAAGTCGCAAGATGTGTCTCCCTTGAGCGTGTAGTTTAAGGCTTGGCGGAAAAGGCAAGAATCTATACAAACTCCAAACTTAATTAACTTAAAGGGTTGTATTGATGATTTAAATGATTATAACTCTTTAAAGCCAAATTTGTCACGGCCGCAAATCACATTCGCAAATCACATTCGCAAATCACATCAACATACAACCCGACTGTAGGCAATTCCTTAGATTTTTTTGTATCTTATTTTATTATTATTTTATTTTATTCTTTTTAAGAAGGCTTACAGACTAATAACAGAATAATAGATAACAAAAATATATAATTAAGTTGCTAATAACAAGCCTCCACAGATTTATGATTAACTAATGCCCAAAAGTTGAACTTACGGTTTTTTATTTTATTTTAAATGTTACGTAGCAGTCAGTCAGTTGTCTTAGCAGTAAGTTTATGATTATTTAAGTTCTGAATATCGCGCGAAGCGGAATGGCATCATCGCGCGCCGCCCGTATCGCTACACTTCATGCTATCCCTGTCGCACTTGCATAAAGCGCGCGAACAACAATGTTGTCCGCGCGCGTTTCAGCCAACGGTCACCGTGTGCCGCATGACCTGTGGCGTCATAAACACACTCGCGAGCGGGCGCGTACTTAACGCTCAGGCGTTCCCGCCAAAAATGTATACCTAATGCTAATTTAAGTTGTATGTAGATGTACTGTGAAATTTTGTAATTTTAATATACGCGAGTTTTACCGACTTTGTGTGTCTGTTGTGTACGAATCCCGCCCTAAAACGTATACGGACACTGACCAGCAAATTGGAAAAAAAACCCTGGCTCTATCACCTTAAAGTCCAGTCAACCCTAAGTATGTTTCCCGGGCTATCTTTAACTCAAACCGAGTTACCTTTTAACACGCTATACCAAGGTCAACTCTATTTGCTTAGCCGGTCAACGGAGACAGCGTTACACTCGTAACGTTAGATTAATATATCTAGGACGTTAGTAAATGGACTGTTTGCACAGGTACTCGTAGTAATATAGGGAGATCGTTGTAATAAATATGCTTTCCATATATTATTACTATTTAGTTTTTCTGTCTGTCAGTTTCATGAAATATTCCCAACAATATGCGTGATCCATCCTTCACCTTAAGGAATCACCAACCTCTGTATGTTCCCTCTGTGCGTTGCATTTATCGACAAAACTGTTATATGATAAGAGCTAGCAGGACATACAACTCGATGTGTATATGTATGTATTGATGATCTTGATTTATTCTCCATCAGTGTTCCTAAACTAAAAAAAATATTATGTAAAAAGTTCTTTGAAGATCACTGAGACTTGTTCAGTCTTTTCTTGATTCTCTTGAGTGCTTATTTTTTACTTTCTCTTACCTGTCTACTGTCTCTTGTGCTTCTCTTATATTATTATCAGTGAAAACTTTTAATTGGCCTTCTTTCACTAACTGTTAACTATCTGTATCCTAGCTGTAGGTTTTCTTAGGAAATAAAATAAAATAACGTAAGTAATCTAGCTGCTCTATCTGAAAGCATAGAAAATTAAATCTTTTTTTTTTCTAAGGCAATTAATTTTTACTGAATTCTAAATTGGATTAATACATAACATGTAGCTTTACCAGGAATAACATACTATGAAAACAAATTTAGTTTTGCTGTTGAGTGTAAATTTACATATGCATGAGCGTCAAAAATATTGTTATCATGTTGTTGTTGTTGTAGTGTGTAACGCTCATGCGCGACACATAACAACAACAACAACGACGACGTACAAGTACGACTCGAATCTTCAATACAATTTCCACAACAAACGACAAGCGTTTACCAAGCGTTTTTTCGACAACTTCAAAAGACAAGCGTTTACCAACACCGCTCCTATTTCAACATGTTTCGAGCGCCAAAACAACTTAACTATATTTAATTTTTCTTATTCTTTATTCCCATTTATAATGGAAACACAATTAACTCCAATTAAATAAGAATTAAATGTATTTTTGCACAAATTGAATAGATTATATGCAAAGCACAATAGACCCGTCTGGCAAATTGTCCAACAAAATTATATACGCAGTGAATATCTTACGTAGTCCTTCAATTAAATTGTACACAGCTGCAAGTAAATTGATTTAATCTTATTCAGCCAAACATATTTTTATACGTAATAACTGCAAAAGAAAATCTGTCTGTCTGTCTGCTACGTCTTCACGCCTAAACCACTGAGGCGATCGTCATGAAATTGACAGAAAGGTAGCCTGGGACCTGAAGAAGGATATAGGCTACTTTTCATTCTAGAACGCAGACGAACTCGCGTTCAACAGCTTGTTTGAAACGAGATTAAAATGCACATCACAACTTTTTATTAAAAAATAAAACAAAATAGCTTTACGTGAAAATGATATCTACTCTTGGAGTATTCGTAACATTTTAGTGCGACAAAAGAAATAAAACAAAAAAAATGGAGAGAAGTATTTCTACATCGAATTCGTCACGTCCTGTCCTCTGAAACTTACATGTCATAGTAAAACGAATTTGATGTATGATGAAATATTGAAGCTTTCGGATACATGTGTATTCGTTTCTTTATTAACTTTGGGGTTTCAGTACTAATAAATATTTATGCCAAGTTTCAAGTAAATCGGATCACGCATTTTTATTTTTCATAAAACTTTAACATCCTTTAGCTGCCGTCCGGTATGGATTTGGGGGGTTGTAACCTAACCTAAAAATGTCTTTACCTAACCATAAGATGTACATTATGTCGTGTCGTCACTATATCTGCGATATTATTATTTAACAGACGATATAATTTCACGTTAATATTTTTTTTACACTGACCAGCCGCTTCACTGAATCACATTGTATACCATGATGGCCTGCAGTACATACCTCAACGTCCCTCACGTTAGAAACGTGCAGGATCCGTCTCTTCATCACCTTTATGACATAGCGGTCGCCATACTCCTTCTGGAACTGACGCATTTTCAGGAAAAGCCCGCCTGAAACAAATAATATGAGAGATTGAAGATGATGTATGGTGGAAGGGACACCGATGTTAAAATGGTTACCACGTATTCAGTACTAGCGATGTGCGAGTCGAGTTATTTGATTCGAGTACTCGAATCAAACCGTAAACGAGTCAACTCGAATTCAGTTTATAACAACTCGAATCAACTCGGTCGATCGAACGCACACCGCACGGCCGCGCCGTGCGCCGGCCTCACGAGTTTACGAGTTACACCGTACAACAATTCAACATCATTATTATTATCTATCAGCCTCGAGTCGAGCTGACTCGAGCTTCCCGAGTCGCCTCTCTTTCTCACAAACCTACAATACAAGAGACACCGGATCGAGTCGCGCCTCGAGTCAGTCGCCATATCAACTCGAGTAACTCGAGTCAAAAAAAATCCAACTCGTCACATCACTATTCAGTACATCATTTTGTTCCTTACGTTTTGACCGTGTAGGTATTGCACTTTTGTAAGAAACAGCGGTTTTTTTTTTGGTTCAGACTACTGTACTAAATACGTGGTAACCATTTTTCCACCCAATCAGATTTATTTTGTTTATCGCATAATAGATCTCGAAATGATATCCTTAAACCTCTCAAAAACTACGTTGGTTAACATACTTATTTCTGTATCAGTCTGTAGTTTTTTTTTTTTTGTAGGTATCTAATAAAGCTTAGGCTTATTAGTAACGTAATCGTGCACATATCTTCCATTTTGTATCAGATATATGAGATGTGGATAAAGCAGTTAGTTGCACACTGATGTATGTTTGAGTTTCATACAATCTTTGTTCACCATTTATAGTGTTTAATTGTTTGTGTTCCCTAATAAATAAAATACAAATAAATGTACATGCTTCCTGAACAGAATAATTATCATTCACCACTGCAAGTTGGATCCGTACATTCAGGGTCTAGTTTGCACTACATATTCAGGTGGTATAAATGCGTAAATCCTCTTGGTAATTATTCATTAGGTCCTGTATCCACTTTAGGTTTGCATTGACTAGAGTGCAGCCCAGATTGAACGATAGCTCACTGAAATAATTTATCCAATTGGAAGATTATTTGTAAGGATATAAGGATGGTCATTTACTTGCTGAAATAGATAATGAATTTCATTGTGTTATTGTTGTTACATACCTAAATAAATAATAGCTTAAACTGAGTTTAAACTATTTTGAACTTCTAAGAACAATAATATCTATAAACGTTACATAACACGTGCTTACCTACCAACCTGCATTAAAGAATGGTTCCTATTCTTGTTGTTTATCGTGTGATTAGTAGCCTAACCTAGTGTCAGAGTTTTTATGCCGCCCATGGGTCTCTGACTTGGCTTTTACATGCCGCCGAGAAATATCTCTCAGGCATGCTGGTTTCCCCACGATGTTTTCCTTCACCGAAGCAAGTGATAATTATACAATACGCACATGATTCCGAAAAATCAGAGGTGCGTGTCTTGGGGTCGAACTCGAGACCCGCAGTCCAGTCCCGCTGCCGCGCGCCACACATTGAGTGTGCGCAACCCCGCCTTTGAAAATTCTTTTTCAGATGAAAACCTGAGGATTCTCGTAAAATAAATGGACCTATATCTGTGAAACATTGTGAACTTACGGTGCAGTGTTGGTTTTTGGAGTTACAACCATTCCACCGGTGGATTAATCAAGATTTTCCTATATATGTAGTGCTGATAAGAGTGCCGAGCTTGTAATAGTGTACTTACGAGTTTTAAACGGGACTTAAATTTAACATAACTACGGTTAGCGGCAATACGTATCAAGGTACTTTAAAATGAAAGAGTGTCAATTGCCCCGTGTTTAAACGTTATAAACAATAATAATTATAACGAGTTCTAAACGAGTTTTGAATTGAAACTAAAGTGCTGTGTTAAACGTGTTTAACTTAAAACTGATAACTGTTTGCGAGTTGAAAAGTTACGTTTGAAAGTCGAGAATTGTTGAAAGTTCGGTTATAGTTGACTGCCCGTTGAATAAAGAGTTATTACAGTATAGCAGCCGTGGCAATTTCATTCTTTCACAGGTTTAAATAAAGCATAACATCACGCCTGTAATTCCTGAAAGGTTAGGTAGAGGTGTACCCATTAGTACACTCACATCCGGGCACAAATCCATACTCCGTGGCTGCTACAGAGAAAATTTTGATGGAAAAACCCAATAACACTTTGCCCGACCTGGGAATAAAACCTAGGACATCATGCTCAGCAGTCGCGCTTACAACCAATAGACCGACGAGGCAGTTTAAAATACAAGGTGTAGTTTTGCAACCTCGTCAAAATTGAGGAGGTTGTCATAGAAGACGTAAATAATCAATATAAATTACGGTACCTGGTCAATAATAATAAACGCTGCTTTTTTTTGTTGTTTTAATTTGACACTATTTCAGAATGAAGCCCTTCTCAAAAGAGGAGAATCACCCGTTTATCGAATGAACGTCTGTGTTTTTGTGTGGGTGAAAGCGCGGTTATAGGGCTAGTATTAGACGGGCCGCGTTTTAATACGGGTGGTGTAACCTTAACGATTTCAGATATTAAGAAAAAATTTAAAAAAATTACCTACCCATTTTATTATTGATTCCGGTCGAGAATCATTAGCATAGTTACCTCCTTGAATTTGACGAGGATGCAAAACTACACCTTGTATAGTAAGGTACTTAATTATTAACTGACTTGAATATAGTAGAGACCACTCTACGGTTAATTCAGATATCACCGTAGTGTTATTGAACGTTAGCTGTCGTCTAAGCGTAAATCCAAAAAAAATATGGAAAATTATAACGATACAGAGCAGGTGTGACATACTACTGAAACCAACATTGCATTCCCCAAAGTAATCATTGTCGTAGCACTTTTCTCTCGTAGCGTGCTACGACGTAGCTCTTAGCTTTAAGCTACGCCACTACGTAACTCGTAGCTTATAAGCTACGCTTCGCAGTGTCTTAGTTCGGCTTATTTCATCTCTATATACTTGCACAATTCACATCATTAATACACTTCGTCCCTCTCGGTTATTACCTATGTTTCTAAATTGAAAATTTCTTCAGTCACCTATATTTTTAGTTATGTAGTTATTTTGAGTGTATACAGCTGTAATCTCCCAAAGGGTTAGACAAATATGCACCTAAAGTACACAATTAATTAGCCAGTTATGGTTTATGGTGCCATGTACGCACGGCAACGAATCCAGCTATACAAAACCAATTTATGCGGATCTCTCATTGTACGGGAAATCTATACAAAGCGAGGCCATGTTATACTGGAAATGTATAGCTTGATGTTTCGCCGTGTGTAAATAGGAGGGTGAACCTAATGCCAACAACTAAGTAAATATACCTGTTAATTAACTAATACAGGGTGGACGGGCCAGCGACGCTAAGCCGGGTACCACGTGATCAGTACACCATTCTGAACCACCACATAGAAATTTTTCGTCGGTTATAAAAAAGAAAATCAGCTGTTCAGTACATTTTGACGTGTAGGTATTGCAATTTTGTATGGAACAGCTGATTTTTTTTTAATAACCAACGAAACATTTCTATTCGTGAGGGTTTAGAATGATGCAAGTACTGAATATGTGCCACCCTGTATATAAGTTAAAGAAGTTTAGGTTCTAACGATATAGGCATTAGACTTGACCGAATGATTCTTCAGCTAAAAAGGGCTCGTGGGAAATGATTACTTAAAGCCTATAGTGGAAGGAAAGTGGTTTATAAAAAAAACTATTTCTTGATTGTCTTATTATTCTGAAGGTCTAAACGAGGTGACATTATATCATCAAGGTCATAACATAACATCACGCCTGTAATACTCAAAGGGAAGCAGAAGTGTACCTAATAGTATACGCACACTTCGCCAGTTATGTTTAAGTACCATGTAAAATAGGGCGAGCCTAATGCCATCAACCGGGCTCGTGGCTGCAAATGAGAAATTCCTAATGGAAAAACCCAACATTACATCCTGTTGAAAGTTTTTATAGAAACAGGGACTAATTAGGTAAAAGCTTCTAAATAATACATTTATCGTTTCAAAGGAAATAATTATTACTCGTATAAGTGCCTCATTAAGGTATTTCGAGAAGGTATTTATAGTGAAAAATTGGAGAAAACAAAAGGCAGACAAGTATCAGTATCAAGTAATTGGAGAATCGCTTGCCTGAATGTAAAATTTATTGGGGAAAAACTAAAATATCACTTTATTCGTTTTTCTAAGTCTAAAACCTAGGATGATAAGTAACTAATTAATAGTTGCGTTTTTTAATTACATTTTGGCTAGTACGAGAGTACCTGGGTCAATTACAAGGTGTTGCTTTGCATCCTCATCAAATTCAAGAAGGTAACTATGCTTATGTTTCTCGACCCAAATCAATAATAAAATGGATAGGTAATTTTTTATAATTTTTTCTTAATATCGGAAATCGATAAGTGTACACCACCCGTATTAAAACGCGGCCCGTCTAATACTAGCCCTATAACCGCGCTTTCACACACACAACAAACGCAAACGTTTATTCGATAAACGGGTGATTCTCCTCTTTTGAAAAGGGCTTCATTCTAAAATAGTGTCAAAATAAAACAACAAAAAAAATTATAATTGACCAGGTAGCGTAATTTATATTGATTATTTACGTCTTCTATGACAACCTCCTCAATTTTGACGAGGATGCAAAACCACACCTTGTATTATGTGAGAGTGTAGGTACCTAATTCTGAAATTAAGATCCTACAAAACTCACCTTTCTCGGCTCGTTTATCTAGTGGTCAGTGAACATGAAGTCCTGGGTTCAATTCCCAAGTCGGGCAAACTGTTTTTGGGTTTTTTCATCAGGAATTTCTCAGTATAGTAGCCACGGATCCTGGATTTGTGTCCGGTTGATGGCAATAGGATCACTCCCTATTACATGAGACTTAAACATAACTGGCGAAATGTAGGTGTAATATTAGGTACACCTCAACCTAACCCTTCAGGAATTACCGACGTGATGTTATGTTACGTCCAGTGAAGGATGTAGAACAAAAAAGTTGGTGCGTTAGCTCGAATCTTTTAAAACATTAGAAGATAGAAAACTATCTACTTACGTGGAGTTATCTTCAAGAATTCTAGAGCACATCCTATGATTGGACGTCGCGGCGGCCCAGGCAGTTTGTCCAGAGTGTTCTCTTCATCAGCCAAGAGTCTCCATAACACGAGGGTGATGAGACCCAGCAGACCCAGTGTGAGTAACATCTTGTTAGCAGTTCTTTACCCTTGGTGTACCCTTCGCGTTGATTGTGTAGGTGTTGCGGAGGCTGCGAAGGTTCGTCTGAGGATAGTGGACAAAGGAATAATAATTAGATAGGTTCTTGATGTATTTTACGGACGGAATAAAAGGACAGACTATTTACCACAAAATATAGTTACTACAGAAGGTAAACATGCAAAAACATGCTTAATTAACAGCGAGTTCAAACGTTTGCACAGTTGCACTTTGGGTTCGGTAGAGTCAGATTAAGTTTACTAGAGATCGCAGTGTGGACGCATCCCCAAAGTTAAATTAAATTAGCTAGTAAAACACCGATGACGTAATAAAGTCAAAAAAAACGATCAACGACCTCGGTGTAGTGTGTGTGTCATTTGAATATATAAATTGATGAAATCAGTTTTATTTTCGTTTTGACGTATTAAGATATCGATGGCACGACTGCGAAGTCTCGTTGGTTAATTTAACCTTATGTGTGAGCGACTATTTTCACTCGTTCGTTGAATGGAACTAACCTTCTCAACCATTCTGTGTGTTATTATTGAATACCATTAATTGAATTGCTAACAGAAAACGGCTCAATTTCCCACAGTGATTATTTAATTAATTGAAACGGAACGAAGCGAATGTTATTAAAGACATTTTATTCATGAAGACTAAATGAGTAATTAATATTTATTTAATCCAGATAGCACCATATTAGTGTAATCTTTCCAAAAAGGTCAGCTCACAACACACGTGTATGACCATAATGTAATGACCATATCCATAACCAAAACCCCTTGCCATGCCGTGACGCCAGTGTGAGCCGGTCCTTACTCGCAGCAAAAACCAACTCATAATAATAAACAACAATATGTTGCCAATAAACCTGAAATTGTGGAGATAGATCGATTGGGGCGTCGCGTAATGATTGTTGATATAACGGTCCCGCATGACGAGAACCTCGTGAAAGCAGAGAAAGATAAGCAATTCAAGTATCTAGATCTGGCTCGCGAGGTTGTCGACATGTGGGACGTGAGTACAGCAGTGATTGTGCCGATAGTCGTGTCAGCCAATGGCTTAATAGCCAAGAGCCTCGACCAACATCTAAGGAGACTTTCGCTCGGCAGCTGGATCAAGGGCTTGGTTCAGAAAGCAGTACTTCTGGACACGGCGCGTATTGGTAGGAGGTTCCTCTATCAAGAGCCCTAACCACCGGTAGCTCGGACCCTGTTCCCGGTGCCGGTGGTAAATTTGTTAATAAGAATATTTAAAAATATAATTTATATGTAAGAAAATTGAATAAAGAAAACAAAAACATGAAAAAAAGTCGAGAAAGATCAAATCAAGTATCTTGACTTGGCTCACGAGGTTGTCGACATGTGGGAAGTGGACCCAGCGATCATTGTGCCGATAGTCGTTTCAGCCAATGGCTTAATTGCCAACAGCCTCGACCAATATCTGAGGAGGCTCTCGTTAGGCAGCTGGATCATGGGCTTCATTCAGAAAGCGGTTCTCCTGGACACGGCTCGTATTGTTAGGAGGATTCTTTCTCTGGTGCCCTGACCGCCGGTAGCTTGGACCCTGTTCCCAATACCGGTGGCCTAGTAGTTTTGTTTTATACTAATTTTATATAGGAATATTTATATTTTATATAAAAACGTAAAAAATATTTACAAGAATAAATAAAGGGAATAATAACAATAATATAATATTTTGCGATATAAATATTACAGTCGATTGAATTTGTTACCTTGAGAATAAATACTAAATAGATTTTATTTTGCATTGACAAGGTTAAAGTCTACTAGGTAAATTCTGCTAAATTATTTATGAATAAATTAGATACTGTTTAAGTATTTCGTTAACCTTCACAAACAAATAACGTTATAAAAGAATATATAGGAACTTAATTAAAATCTATTAATTATATTCATTTCCTCATCCATACGAATCTGTAAGTAAGATTTGCATTTAAAAAAGCTAGTCTAAAACACGACTCCTGCAAGCAATATTTATTACAACGAGTTAAATTACTTGTTCCAAAATATCTAGCGATTGGAAAAACGTTGCAGCTAATAGCTGTTTGTACTTGTGAACAATGACAATAGGTTAAGTTAGGTTAGGTGGGTTATTTCACCATTACTTTTGTTAATACAAAAGCAAACAAATATTAAAAAAATAGTAAATATTTACCATATTTACTATTTGTTTTGAGTTCCCGATATTTCCACGCTGTTGTAAGCACCATGTTCACGGATAAACGGTTACAGCCCGTTCACAGGAGGACGATTCGTTGTTTTTTTTTTTGACGTATCGTCTTTTTTCGCGATCCGTCAATTTTTTTCACGGCGGCAATGCCCGTGTTCACACACGCAAGCAATTTTTTATTAAAAAAATCGGTTGTCTGTAAAGTCGGTTTACTGACGATAGTTGAACGTGACAACGTCACCGATTGTGCCCTCTTTGTCGGTCGTTCCGCGCTCTCGCTTGCACTTCAAGCCTTAAATGGAACGCCTCAGAGCGAGGTAACGCCGCATGAGTCATGTTTTTCGTGCGTGCAGCCGGCTCCATCGAATTATAAGACGTTGTCACGTCAAAAGCTTTGTGTGTTCTTTCCAATTACCTAAGACCTTTGTTAATTGTTACAACTAAAACGTTGTACCTAGTTGACTTTTTTAAACCGATTCTTGATAATTAGTAATTGATATTGAGATTTGGTGATATTAAACAAATAAAAAATAAATAAATAATATTTTTATTGACACAAAGAAATAAGGTTTACATTTCCATTTGAAACCCTGACTCCTGTGCTAGGAAACGTTGATTGAAAAGCATATTTTTTCTTATAACTAGTTTTAATTTTTTTACGTGTTCGGCGTTTTTTTATAATTGATAGACTATCTGGTGCCCGCAATCTTCGTTCGCGTGAAATTAGTGTAAAAAAAATATTGCTTCCCTATTTGAATCGGATTTTGTTAACAATTTCGAGGGTTTTAATTTTTTTTGCACGGTACCCTAATTATTTTTCTAATGTAAAGTAGTCCAAATTACTCATATCTTATAACATCAGCTACCTACCAGTAAAAGTCCCGTCAAAATCGGTCCAGCCGTTTCGGAGATTAGCCGGAACAAACAGACAGACAACAAATAGATTCTCTACATCGCATATCGAGTATGGCATGTCATCGTGCTGTTACATCCTTCACCTGTACCCCTTTTGGTCTACTCAGCAGCCTACGCTGCATTCCTGCTGCTGACGCAGCATCCTCTCCTTCCTCTCTCCCCCTCATCATGTTCTGACACCTTTAGTCGTCTCCCAACCGTCTTCCCGTGCACATGTATCTTGCACTCGTGTTTTTTATTGTTTTAATATACAAGTTTATTTTAGCCTAAAGTAATTTCTTTTTTTAAAACCCAAATTCGGAACCCGGTTATAACATTGGTGGCAGCGTAAAAGGGATTATAAATCCTAGGAATCCTAGCTGAAAGTGCTAAATTCAGTGCCTAATTTAAAAGTGAAAGTGCTTCAATTCCTGAAAAGTTCCAGAGACGACTCATCACACCGGTAAAACCCGGTATTGGCCTAATTCAAGGTCACTCCAGTTCCTGAGTTCCAGAGACGACTCATCATACCGGTAAAACCCGGTACTGACCTAATCCAAGGTCACTCCAGTTCCAGCTCCAGTTCCAGTTCCAGATCCTGCGAAACCATGAAAAACATGTACGCAATAATACTGTGAGTCGTGAACATATTTTCCTATAAGTACAGTGATCAAGTACAAAAAGTTCAGTTCGACAGTTATAACATTCTTCAACGGCTTATCAACGGATGTTATGTCTCGGTGCTCGTCGCAGATCCAGACTCAGCACACTGCATAAGCGATAAGAACACATTGTCGGACTAATTCCAATAACTAATCTTGTTTCCAGACTTATTATATCTAGTTATTCTTTTAGTATTATAAGTTGTTGTCAACCATGTCCCAAGGTAACAAAGCCGTAAAAGAAGAGTCTTCGGGAAACATACCCCTAAGTGTCATCCTAAAATTCATAAAGCCCTTTGATGGCAGTAGAGAAAAATTAAATGCATTTATTAATAATTGCGATAACGCCATTTCCCTAGCCTCTTCTAACGAAGCCGACATCGTCTTCAAGTATATAATTAGCCAACTAGATGGTAAAGCCGAGATTGCTTGTTCAATCAAGGAATTTGATTCGTGGCCATCCCTTAAAGAGTTCCTTCAGAACCAATTTGGGGAGCGTAAACATTACGCTCATCTCCTTGCAGAACTCCAGGATTGCAGACAAGGTGCTCAGGAGAATGTTAGCCAATTCTCACTTAGGATAGAAACCTGTTTATCACAATTGCTTACAGAAATTTCTATATCAGGTCACAAGAAAGGTGAAATATCTGGCAGAGTAGCTGCAATGGAGGACTTAGCCCTCCACACGTTCACGATGGGCCTTACCCCTCGTATCGCAAACATCGTAAGATGTAGGAACCCCAAAAACCTCAATGACGCCATAAATTACGCGATTTCCGAGGAAAAATTGCAGCAATATTCCTACAAACAAAACTTAGCCGTGAAATCACTTCGTCAAAATGATCCAACAATTAGGTCTAATAGACCCAATAACTTTAATAATAATTATCAATCACAAAAACCTACCTTTCAACAACCCTCTTCAAATGATCCATTCTGCAGATATTGCAAGAAATCAGGGCATGTTCTAGAAAAATGCCAACTCCGCGAATATAATAATAAAAGATTCAATAATCAAAATAGATTCTCCCCTTCAAGTGCGCAGCCAAGCACATCTACTTTCAAACCCCGTATTAATGCGGTAACTGAAGTTGAAAGTTATGATACCGTTGACAACAATTTAAACTAAATAATGTCCCGAATAAGCGTCGCACGGGACAGATCAATTCCATAATAGACGACGCTAAATCTTCCATGACCCATGGACAGGGTAACCAGCCCCAAACTCGTGGTCATCCAATTGGAGTCAAGCAGCAGGGTAACCAGCCCCAAATCGTAGGCTCTAAATCTTCCATGACCCATGGACAGGGTAACCAGCCCCAAACTCGTGGTCATCCAATTGGAGTCAAGCAACAGGGTAATCAGCCCCAAATCGTAGACTCTAAATCTTTCATGACCCATGGACAGGGTAACCAGCCCCAAACTCGAGGTCATTCCATCCGAGTCAAGCAACAGGGTAATCAGCCCCAAATCGTAGACTCTAAATCCTTCATGACCCATGGACAGGGTAACCAGCCCCAAACTCGAGGTCATTCCATCCGAGTCAAGCAACAGGGTAACCAGTCCCAAACCGTAGACTTCATCCAAAATCCTGAAAATGAAAAACATATTAATGAAGAAATATACGAATTCACATCTAACATACCAAATAAATACTTACCTTATATAGAAGTTAATTCTCCCGTGTCTTTTAGAGACCTATCCCTTCTCGTCGATACTGGCGCATCTATAAGTTTAATTAAAAAATCAGTCATTGACGACATGCCTGTTATTGACGAATCGATTAAATTTAAAATCAAAGGTATCGATTCAACCATTGATAATCCTCTATGCACATTAGGACAAATCCCTATAACCATCTATACACATGATAAATCTCATAGTGACTGTAAACACCTAACACATATATTCAACATAGTTAATGAATTAAGTATGTCCTACGATGGTATTATCGGCAACGACTTATTCAATTCCATGAGTGGCAAAATTAACTATGATGAAGGTGTGTTGTATTTAAAAGATATTAAGCTTAAAATGCATTTCAATGAACCCGTTTATACTATTACCCCACGCAGTGAAACTGTAATCGAATGTACTGTAGCAAATCCAGAAATCAAAGAAGGCTTAATAATCGATCAACATATTTCCCAAAATCTACTAGTAGCAAACTGTTTAGTACAAGTAAAGAATAACAATCGTGTTAATATTTCCGTTGTTAACACCTCAGAAGAACCTGTAACTATTCCGTCTGATCTTAGATTATATTTAAAGCCTTTCGAACTGAAGGCTTCAATCTCTATCGGTACTTTAGACGAACCTCATACTCATGAACGCACAGAAGAAGTTCTAAAGCAGCTTCGCGTGTCCCATCTTAATCCAGAAGAAACTGAGGCATTATACTCTGTTTGTTCTCAGTTTTCAGACATTTTCCATCTACCCGACGATCAATTAACCTGCACTGATGCAGTAGAACATAAAATCAAAACCACGTCTGATAACCCCATTCATGTTAAGACATACAGATTTCCCGAATGCCATAAGAAAGAGGTAGATTCTCAAGTTGAGAAAATGCTGAAACAAGGTATAATAAAACCTTCTATGTCTCCATGGTCCTCACCAATTTGGGTAGTACCCAAAAAGCTCGATGCTTCCGGTCAAAGAAAATGGCGCGTTGTAATCGATTACCGTAAACTTAACGACGTGACCATCGGCGATTCCTATCCTATTCCAAACATAGCCGAAATCCTAGATCAATTAGGCAAGTGCAAATACTTTAGCACATTAGACCTAGCTTCCGGTTTTCATCAAATAAACATGTCTCCTGATGATTCTCCCAAAACAGCATTTTCAATCCCAACAGGGCATTACGAGTTCACTCGTATGCCATTTGGATTAAAGAATGCACCGTCCACCTTTCAGAGATTAATGAATTCCGCTTTATCTGGTCTCCAAGGCATCCAATGCTTCGTTTACCTTGATGATATCGTAATTTACTCATTTGATATCCCTTCTCATATAGATAACCTAACTAACGTATTTTATAGACTCCGTCAATTCAGTTTGAAACTACAACCGGATAAATGTGAATTTTTAAGAAAAGAAGTTTCATATTTAGGCCACGTCATTACTGACAAAGGCGTAAAACCAAATCCTGAAAAGCTAAGAGCAGTTCACGAATTCCCTATACCAAAAACTCCTAAGGACATCAAATCATTCCTCGGTTTCGTCTCTTACTATCGCAGGTTCATCTCCGATTTTTCTAGCATTGCAAAACCTTTAACAAATCTACTGAAAAAGAATGTAGAGTTCGTCTGGTCAAATGAACACCAGTTATCCTTTGAAATCCTAAAAAATAAATTAACTACAGCTCCGCTATTATCATATCCTGATTTCTCGAAACCATTCCTTCTCAGCTGCGATGCATCCAATTATGCAATCAGCGCTATTCTTTCCCAAGGCGAAATAGGCAAAGACAAGCCCATCGCCTATGCCTCCCGTACACTCAACAAAAATGAGTGCAATTATAGTACAACTGAAAAAGAATTACTTGCAATTCTTTTCGGCTGTAAGACCTTCCGTCCTTACCTATATGGTAGAAAGTTCACAATAATTACCGACCATCGTCCTTTACGTTGGCTATTCAACCACTCTGACCCCAGTAGTAAACTTCAGAGATGGAGATTAAAATTGGAGGAATATGAGTATGAAATAATATATAGAAAAGGAAAACTAAATAATGCCGCTGATGCATTATCCCGTTATCCTATAACTAAATCCGTCAATCCTATAAATCCTATACCTAATACTTCTAATGAGAATTTAAACTCACCTAATTATGACGAAACATCGAATCCAGATGTCCTTCCAGCTATCTCTCCGGACGATCTAATCCAACTTGAAGATCTTACAGACCCCCTTATCCAACCTACAAGCTTACCAGAGTTAGGCAACCTTGATGATCTAGATAATATAATAGATGAAAACTTACCCTCACCTTCCACTGATCATCCAAATCCAATATCACCACCTGATGTCCCGAGCCGTAGTAACTCCAGTACCCCAGATGGTAATTACTCAGACTTCCTTAAAACTACTGCTAAGGATTTTAATCCTAACGTAACCATAATAGAATACAATGAAAGCCTATCCAAAACTGATAAAAAATATATCATTATCCCTACATCTATAGATATGGACGAATCCGTCCCATATACTCAAGAAATCATATCTAATATTCCTAATTTGAGCGAATTTTCCTTACTAGAAAGAACATTACATTCCTTCCTTAAATATGAATCCGAAGATAAAGTTTACTATTTCATTTTCACCAAGGTCAATCACTTTGACACTTGCACATATGAAGATATCTACAAGTGTCTTAAATCCGTAAGAAATGAGTTAGTTGTCAGCCTCACAGGGCAAAATAACCCTCAAATAGCTATAGCTGATTTTAATAATCCTTTCGACACTCATCAGTATATCAAACTATATAATATGATCCTATATTTATTTCACAACTCAGAAATGACTATACACATTTATAAAAATACTATTATCTATCCATCACAGAGTGAAGTCCCTAAAATCATGAAAGAAAATCATGATCTTCCTATAGCCGGTCACTTAGGTTCTGGTAGAATGCTGAAACGCATCCAAGAAAAATACTACTGGAAAAACATGAGAGTAGACGTCGAAAACTACGTAAAGAAATGTCCACAATGCCAAATTAATAAAGCCCTTAGAAGAACCAATCGTGCCCCTATGCAAATCACATCTCTTTCCACACGACCCTTTGAACGTGTAGCTTTCGATATAGTAGGACCACTACCAGAAGCCGGTAACGATAAATATAAATACATATTGACTCTCCAAGATGATCTCACCAAATTCTCAGCCGCTTATCCAATTACCAACACTACTGCTGCGGAAACATGCGAATGTTTGGTTCACTTCATTACTTTATTCGGAATACCCAAAACAATTCTAACAGACCAAGGCACCAACTTCACGGCCGAGCTATTTAAAGAAACATGCAATTTATTAAAAATAAAACAATTATGGTCCACCCCGTATCACCCTCAGACTTAGGGTGCTCTCGAAAGAAGTCACTCCACCTTAAAAGAGTACCTAAAATCTTATGTAAACGAGCAACAAAACAACTGGCCCCGTTTTGTGTACACAGCTATGCTTGCGTACAACACAGCCATTCACTCAACCACTCATTTCTCTCCCTATGAGCTTGTATTTGGAAACAAACCCTATATACCGAATTCCATCTACGAGGAAACTGCAGGCGCAACTTACCCTGAATATGTCCGCATACTCCAAAATAGGCTCAAGTATTGCCGAACAAAAGCAATAGAACATATACAAAAATCAAAGACCAATTCCAAAACTTATTATGACATTCACACAAGGCCAATTAAATATAAAGTCGGTGACCTTGTTTACCTTAAAAATCACTTACGCCTTAGAAAAGCTCTTTCACCAATATGGAAAGGCCCGTTTAAAATCGTGAAAATCCATGGCAACAATACCGCGTCACTATTAATTAACAGACGTCACGTCAAACACCATTTTGACGAATTTAAAATAGCAACTAGTAATGAACCATAGTACCTTATTTAATATACAATTCAGTTAATTTAGATTACCTTTCCTTACAGAATTGGTTACATTTATCCTACCCTGGCGTCAAACAGTCAAGGATATATCCAGCCAGCATCAGGTGACGCAGGCATATATTTTGAACTTATTGGCTCCCTAAAAATAACCGATGACACTTTAGATATTATCATCCCCATAGACATTTCTTTTATTCAACCACATTTAGATAACATAAGGGATATCCTAAGAACTTCTCAATTCCTATGTAATCAAAGCAATGCATACTATGAAGGCGAATGTCACTATTTGTTCCAACCATTGTCATCCCGTTATTCTGATATAGTTAGAGACTTTGATTCCATTTCCCATCTTATATCTAAATCTTATAAAAGATCCGCCTGGTTTGGTGGAATCGGCTCAGTAATTAAACAACTGTTTGGAAATATGGACCAAAATGATGCCGAAAAATATAGTAATGCTATTCAGACCTTAGAGAATGATCAAACTAAATTGGCAACCCTCATGAAAGAAAACATGATGGTTACAACATCCACACTATTGTCCCTTAAAGAAGTTATTGATAAAATTAATGCAAATGAAGCTAGCCTTAGTTATGCCATTGAAATCCTAAACCAAGAAATGACAAATTTAACATTAGTTTCCAATAAACTATTAATTAGGTCTAAAATATCGGGACTGTCGAATATTTTAGAAAGTAGTTTATTAACCCTATCATTTAAGTTAGAAGATATAATTAATGCTATTATGTTTAGTAAGTCCAATATTCTATATCCATCTATTATTACTCCTAAACAATTGTTTACAGACCTTGTAAGTAATTATAGATTTCTCCCTAGTCCTAAGCAATTACCTGTACCTTTAATCTTAGACAATATCCATATTCTAGAAAATATATCCGATGTATCCAGTTATTATGCAAATAACAAAATAATATTTGTATTACAAATACCTTTAGTAAATACTAAAGAATTCGATTTGTATCATACTACACCTTATCCTATTGCCCTGAAAAATGTAAACAAAACATTGTACTCTACAATAATACCATCCACTAAATATTTGGGCATAACTAAAGATAAATCATCTTATTGTAAATTAAATTCACTTACCACCTGTAAAATTGTAAATACGCAATTTCATATTTGTGAAATTTCCAATGTATACTCTACATCAGCCGTACCAATATGTGAAACTGAGGTTATTTCAAAAGCTTTGACTTCCGTTCCGTCTCTCTGCAGGACCGAATTCATAAATGGTAATTTTGAAACCTTTCATAAATTACATAGTAGTCAGTGGATATACATGATCAGTCAAAATTCTAAAATAACAATAGAATGTAATAATCAAGATTTATTTGAATCTTCTATTTCTGGCACTGGTATACTAACCATACCAGACAACTGTATTGCCTATTGCAACGATAATAAGCTAATACCTAAACATAGCATTGAAATAAAATTAAAGCCAATAGTATTGCATTTCGAATTAATTAATGATACTTGTTGTAGTTCCACCACATATTTAAAAGAAAATATTAAACTTCCTTACGTTAATTTGAAAAACATTAATAATTTAGACTCTCTCTTCTCAAATTATAATAAAGTAACTGATCAAATTAAAACAAACCTTAATTCAGTAATTGAAAAACCTCATATTGTCCTTTACGGTAACTATTATTCCTATACAACTGTTATTATAAGCCTAGTTATAATCTTAGTTATTTCCTATAAATTGTATTGTTATTGTAAGTTAATTAAGAAATCTAGATGTACCCCTTTACCTGATATTCCCGTAGAAATGGCATCTACAGATGTCGAAGATATTCCTGCTCCTCGCCTCCGAATGACCTAAAACCCGGAAAACTTACCTTTCCTTCTGGCGTCAACTTACCTTCCACCCGTAAGTTTCCTCCTAATCGGGGGGCTGTTACATCCTTCACCTGTACCCCTTTTGGTCTACTCAGCAGCCTACGCTGCATTCCTGCTGCTGACGCAGCATCCTCTCCTTCCTCTCTCCCCCTCATCATGTTCTGACACCTTTAGTCGTCTCCCAACCGTCTTCCCGTGCACATGTATCTTGCACTCGTGTTTTTTATTGTTTTAATATACAAGTTTATTTTAGCCTAAAGTAATTTCTTTTTTTAAAACCCAAATTCGGAACCCGGTTATAACAGTGCGTTCAAGGACAAGGAATAACAATACAACAAAAATATCTCGAGTTGGCGGAACAGTTGCATTTTAGTGTGTGAGCTACCTAGAAATTTTCACACTGCAGTTCATGTGACAAATTGTGGCGGAACAGTTGCATTCGTGTGTGCGAGCTACCTAGCAATTTTCACACTGCAGTTCATGTGACAAATTGAGTAAAACGCCATCTGTTGCAAAAAGCTCTAAACAAAATATTTAGCAGATTGGCTACTTGATCATTCTATAGATTCGAATCGAAACAAAAGACTTCATTTATCTATTTTGTTGAAATAACGTGATTTATGAGTGTAAATAGATAAACCAACGTTAAACAAGGAAGTTTTGGTTTTTACTAATCTTACTTCAGCCAAAATCTGCAGTTTAACGCATTTTAGTGATTGTTATTTTCATAACTATTACCTATGCTGCCATCTAGATTTTTTTTAAGACTAATTATATATAATTTGTTCGAGTTGAGACCCCATGGAGCGGAGCATCAATGAAAAATGTTGCAAAAACGGGAAAAAATATTCCTTTAATAATAATAATACAAAATTGTCCTTGACATCACTTGATTTCAATGAACATCTTAGGAGATATTATCATAATTTTAAAATAGGTATGTTCGGGTTCACGCGCATGACGCGCAAGACGCTGCTGGCGAGGGGGAGGGGCGCTGGCTTGCCGCCGCCGCCGGTAGCTCTGCGAGATACCATGGTCGGCTGCTTACGGAACTTGAACTTGACGACGAACTGATTTTTTGAATTTGTTTTTGCGATATCTCATCGTATAATAATAATAAAAAAACTTAAAAACTTGATTTTTTAAATACTTACACTTTCATTTTGTAGTAGTTTTCTATTGGGTATTGTTTTGTCAATTCATTTAAAGGTTGTTTTTTTTTCTAATATTTTCACAACGGGACTTACCGCGATTGGTTTTGAATTTCGTCTAATATTTCAGCAACATTGCTTTTGTTTTTTTTCTTTTGTTTCGTGTTTTTTTTTTCGATTTAAGCAGGTATAAAATTTGTAGTTGTCACCTACATAATTATTCATCTTAGGTTTTTGTTTTCTTAATAATACGGTTAGTTTACCTAATTTCCTACGTTCAAGTAACCAAATAATTAAGTTGCCTTTATCTGTTTGGCCATTTTTTAAATTACCTTTCATTTCAATTCTTTTAGTGTTGGATAGCCCATTTATCGAGAAAGGCTATAGGCTATGTGACACGCTGCGACTAAAGGAGCGGAGCATCAATCAAAAATGTTACGCAGACGAAGTTGCGTGGGTCAGCTAGTGAAAGTATATACGGTACTTATAACAAAACAACATTTATTTTTTATTTTTGTTTTTCTGTCAGTTTGTTCCACTTAAATTTCAAGTTGGCGCCCAGAAACATGGGTTTATGGTATATTGTATACAACAATATTATCATCTTTTAAAGGCGCTCCCTCACGGGAGCATTCGCTTGAAATATAACAATTCAAGATAATGTATAAAAACAAGTGAATTTGGACGTTACATATTTAAAACATTTCAAGCAAATGCTCCCGGTGCCAATAGACAGGAGAATTTCGAGAAAATGGTTTCGTAAAACAAAAATCTGTTTGGATTCATAAAACCACTTCAATCATTCATTCATAGATGTACTCGTACATGAATCTTTTGGTGCGTGACGAAAATCGGAACTAATTCCACCTCCATGTTTTTTCAATACACATGAAACACTTCCACAATTTATGTCTACCAACAGCGCTTTCCTGCAAACACTTTAAAAACATTGACATTCACACGTACACAGCAGTTCCGCGAATGATCCGCTGATTGTCAGACAGCACTCGCACGAAATAATCAATAAAGTTAAATTCATCAGTCCTCAGGATGAATGGAAAACCTATCTGGCATTAAAATTAAATCCAACAAAATAGTCGCGGGAAACCTTTAAAACTCTTTTTATAATGCTAATCTCTTAATAACCAGTAATTATCTAAGTAACCTCTTTACCATCTCTTTACAAAGGTATTAATATTAAATTACCTACTTGACATCAGATCCACTCACATGATTAATTGCGCGAAGATCCATTAAATTGTTTACATTCCTCAAATTAATATCATTAATATCAAATTAATATTACAAAATATACATGGTTAAAGTGAAGTCATTTTAATCCTTAAGGGGTCATTTTACTCATTATAACGGACAACTTTTACTATGGGACCAACACTGAACTCGCGAAAAAAAATCAGCTGTTCAGTAGGTACATTTACGTTCGCCTAACTCGTCAAAATGTAGTGAACAGCTGATTTTTTTGAAAACACAGACTTAAAATAAATGTACCAAGTTTGACACATCGATGCATTTATACTTGACAAGCAGCGCTACCATAAAGTGGTCATACTATACCTACTTCATTGTGTTGTAAATTCAGTTTTCGCGGGATAAAAAACAATGATGAAATGATGAAAGAGTGCACCCTAGATACACCACTATTTAGTGATGTATCTAGTGTGCACTCTTTGGTTTCTTACTGTAATAAAGATAATTTTCAACGTTGCAAAGATAACAACTGAAGTTCGAGCGGACATGGATAGTTCTGCCGAAAATTGCCGAAAACCGAAAACAAAATTGGGTAGGTTATAACTTATAATAACAAAATATAGGTATTTCTACCGAACGGAGCTAGAGAGAGATATTTTCTCTCATTCAGTATATGAGAAAAACAATATGGTAGATACTAAATGAAATTCCCATACATACTGAAACTGTCTATAACCACATAGTTGCGAATCAAATAAAATTAATAACATTTATATTTGACAATCATGAATTAATTTGAATGACGCTTTGTACGTGCGAGATGTAAGATACCTACACCTCTGTTCACCCACTAGGGAAATACAAGCGGAATGTAATATTATGTTGTTCACAGAACCGTCGATTAAAATATTTATTTGTTAGTTCTTATTTAACTTTAACAAAATGTATTTATTATGACAAAACTACCTATCAGTATTTTAGCTAAGCCTACCTCTGAAGCAGCAAAAATATTATATACTTTTTTATTAGATAAGTAAAAGTAATTAGATTTAGTTCATTCTGTTTATGTAATTTTAATAAGCTAAATTAGTTTAGGAAGTAAGTTGATATTATGTAAAAGTACGATGGGATTGACATCGTCGCATTTGTGTACAAAAATTCTTTAAAAAAAAATCAGTATTAAGCAAGCATTTTCGTGAAAATAGCAAAAAGAAAGACTAACCTCAATTTTGCACCCAAGTTCTATAGGTCGTGGTCACGAGAAGACTGACCAAAGTATTATTCTCTCCACAGACTTTATATCATAGAGACCAAAGTCCAAGAGTGGTCAACGTTCTCTGGCCGCTATTAGAGGATACAAACTGGACTTTGACCGTTATAAATTATAAGATGTATGCGGAACAACTCTTGATAAAACCCAGCCTGACCAAAGTTCACTTTCGATAAACAAGTTTAACATACTTAGGTACCTCAAATGCGAAAGTAAGGTCCAAAGTCCACTGTACAAAACAACAAATTGACTTTCACAAGTGCGCTGTATACCTACATAAGGTGTGAATAAAGCCGGCAAAACCCGCTTAAAGGAATCTGCCCACCACACCGTATTATACAATCGTCGTGCTAAGAATGTGTTGAGAAAACAAAATATTCTTTGTATTGAAAAGTATGAGACTATGCCCACTAGGCCCGAGGCCGTTCCATCACCGACCAACACCGTCGCGTGCTATGCACGAAGCGTCAACAATCGGCGAGAATATATGTTTGTGTTGGTCAGTGACCGAACGGTCTAATGGGCATAAGTCTCCTACGTCTCCTACTTTTCAATACAAAGAATATTGGGTTATAACTGCGTATAATGACAGTTCTAAACCAGTTATAAACGGGCATGATATGCGGCTGTTGATACGTTCTAGTAGGCATAGTATACCGTCTCATGTTTCTTTACGTTCATAGCACGGTCATGGTATGGTACGATGTAGTTGGCACACCAAGCAAAACTTTTCACCGATCACTTTAAAGCTGCTGCGTCATTGATCTCGTGATCGCAAGCGTCACTGCCGAGCGATTCGGGCAAAGTGTCAGTGTGGGCCAGTGGTTCCGCGGGTGAGGGAAGCGAGAGTGCGCCTGTGTTTGTGCACACATTTGTGCACGATAAAATCACTTGTGCCTGCTCACCATAGCGGAAATTCGGTCAAGAGAACTATTAAAACTAAAGCTTGCCATATATGTAAATAAAGGGATGCATCCGTAGAATAAATAAACAAATTGGATTCAAAAATATAAGGTATGACATTAAACGTTTTTCTGAAATCTATATGAACTTCATCCATGTTTTGTGCTTGAACTAGGTAATCCTGTGTTTGAAGCGATTGGAGGTAACATTAATTGATTAAAAAAAGTAGAGCAATATCGTCAGCGTAAGTTATGATAGTGCCACGCTCTAGCTTTAGATTGCAAAAGTCATTTATGTAGATCAAAAACAGAGTGGGCCCTAAAATACTTCCTTGGGGAACACCATAAGATGTATTTTTTGAGCAGCGCTGAGAACATTGCCAATCTTTACACACTGGGAACGATCTTCTAAATAACTTTTGAATATTTTCAGCTGGGTGCCTCTCACACCTATGATCTTAAGCTTGCGCAATAGAATTGGAATGGAAAATGTGTCAAAAGGTTTTGCGAGGTCCAGGAAATTTACTGCTGTGTGGTTACCCTTCAGATAATGTACAGCATCGGCAGTTGAAATTTTAGACCTAAATCCAAACTGCCGTTCAGACGTAATTGATTTATCTTCCAAATATTTCAACAACCTTTTGTTTATGATTTTCTCCAATGTTTTTGACATAGAAGGTAGTAAAGAAATAGGCCTATAATTTGTCAGTTGATCTTCTGCTGCGTGATTTATAGACAGGGATGATAACAGCTTTTTTGAGACACAAGTCAATGGTGGAACCAAAACGTCCTTGAATTTGACTGACTGTCTACATAATATCATATTCCATCTTCTGTATAAATGTTTGTATAACGATTCCGTAACTGACTGATTGTCTGACATGTGAGCGGTCAACTGAAACCACTGAAGACAGAATCTCTAAGAAATGTTCCTTGCAAGTTGAATAGATTGAGATGCTTTTTTTTTTTTTTTTTGATGATTTCTAAGAAAACATGTGTTAACATACTCATACATAACATTAAACCTGGCTCCTGGAAGGTTAAGACAGAGGTGTACCTACCTATAGTAAAGCAACACTTTGCCTGTTCAGATTTATGGTGAACCAGTGTTTGCCCGCTGTTTCGCCCGCGTGAAAGTCTTGACGTCTTAATGCAGGAAAGTTTTAATCTATTCCAGTGTGGGAAGGAGACAGAGCTATACAGAATATCTAGCGCCATCTCTTTCCCACACTGGAATAGAACTAAAACATTTCTGCTTTAAGACGTCATAGTAGGGCCACATATAACAGATAGAGCTAGCTTCGCAGTTACTTTCACATTTATAGTAATAAATTACTGAATCATCTGATAATTGAAAATATCCACAGAAAAGAACTAATCTTCTCATACAACAAGACAAGTGTGCAACAATACTATATCATTGTACACACACATGTATTGTACGAGGTATACAATAGCCTCGACTTCCACTGCGGCTTGCGAATGTCTCATTATAACTTCCGGTTGTATAGTCGGGAGTAGGTAGATAGTCTGCAGAGAGTAAGTAACAAGAAAACACGAGTTCACATGATGGTTACCGAAGCGTAAATCTTTTCTGGTTTATCTGCACAAAGTTGGCTTTGTGCATTTAAACACTTTTTCGACACCTGCAACGATAAAAACCTCTGGCGAAAATTTTCAACGCGTTTTATGGTTCCGTAGCCAAATGGCTAAAACGGAACCCCTATAGATTCGCACTGTCCGCCTTACTGACTGTCTGTCCATCCGTATGTCACAGCATTTTTACGCCAAGATTATTGACACCGCACAGTTAAAATTTGGAGAGTTGGTGCCTTTTATGCACCGCTACACAAATATGGTGTAAAATAATGAAAAAAATGTAAAAATAGGGGCGGCCCTCCATACAAGTAACCAAGTATTGAAAAACTACGTGTATAATTGTGTGGAGTGTCTATCGATAGCTAAATGAAAAGTTTGAAATATCACTCAGAGACTGATCAATAAAAAATATTACTATAATACTACTCTGTCAAGAAAGTACCGGGAAACGATCAATAATACACAAAATGTTAGTTATTCATCCAAAGTTATTTTATCGCGTTCAAAGTATGCCCCTTCACAAACGATACACTTACGCCAACGAATAATCCAATCATTTTTAAATTGCTTTTTCGAATTGAGTTTAGCGGCGAGAACGCCGCGAATTCTCCTTTATGTCTTCTACCGAATGAAAACGGGTGCCACGAAGTGGAGTTTAGGAAAAAGAAAGAAGTCGGCTGGAGCCATATCTGGTGAATAAGGTAGTTGCTCGATGGTATTTGTTGAGTTTTTGGTAAAAATTCGTTCACTATGATGGCCTTGTGCGAAGGCGCATTATCGTGGTGCAAAATTCAAGAATTTTCTTTCCACAAATCTGGCCTTTTTCGTCGAATTTGCTCTCTTAAACGCCGCGTAACGCTGAAATAATATTCTTTATTTACTGTTTGACCTTCCGGGAAAAATTTCGAGAGCACAACACCGCGATAGTCAAAGAAAACGGTCAAAATGACATTGACTTTTGATCGACTTTGGCGTAGTTTTTTCGGTTTCGGTTCAGTTGGAAGGCGCCACTCCAAAGCTTGTTGACTAGTTTGCATGTCAAACTCGTAAACCCACGTCTCGTCACCAGTAACAATGCGTTTCATGAATGTTGGGTCGGAATTGAGTCGTTCTAGCATGACCTCAGCGACTCTTATGCGATTGAGCTTTTGGAGAAAATTCAGGTCTTTTGGGGCTAGCCGAGCGGCAACATTTTTCATACCCAAATGATTTTATTTAAAAAGGTACGGCTTGACTAGTGAGACACAGAAAGTTCAGCGGCTTTCTCTCTCAAACTTGAATGAGGATTTTCAGTCACTATTTCTTTCACTTTTGCGATGTTAACTTCACTTGAAGACGTTGATGGCCTACCAGAGCGAGGCAAATCATCCATCACATCTCGACCGCTTTTGAACGCTTTGTACCACTCATAAACACTTGTTTTTGATAAAGTCGATTCACCGTAAGCCTTCTATAACATTTTGAGGGACTTCGATCACGAAATTCCATTGGCGATACAAAATTTAAGACAAACTCTTTGTTCGATGTTTTTGTCCATAATGAAATTCGCAATACACACTAGATATGATCTAACTAAAAACAGCATTGTATTTAAACTAAATAACGATGCAACTCGAACTCCGCGCCAAAATGGAAAACAGTTGTGCCAATCTAACAACAAAAAAATAAACAAAAAATTTAATTTGAAACTATAAACAAATCATCCATTCCCGATACTTTTTTGACTGAATGTACGTGTATCGTAATGTGTTTGGTTGTGTCGATAATTTTAGTGACATAATATGGACTCCCGCATAAAACCATAATACTCGACATCAGAAGCATAAGATCGGATGTACCAAAACAGAGTGTTTGTACATCTGACGTTATGATTCAGAGCATAAGGTAGGACGTTCAAATAGAGAGAGAGAGTTTACACATCCGACCTAATGCTTCTGATGTTGAGAATTGCATTAAAACTCTTTTAAAACAAGCTAGAAGCTAACTCATTACGATACGTAGGTATTATAAATAACATTGAAACAGAAAAATAGGTAATAATAACTGTTAATAACTTGGACATTTACTCACATCTTCATTGACTGTTTGCTCAGAGAACTATCTGAGAGAGATAACAACAACAATAACAGACCACACATACGTTGATACGCCACTTACTGAGTCTGGCACACACTATTATATCTTTATCACTGCCTACTTAGGCAATACTTAGAGAACACTCATCAGTTCGTCACACAACACTTATTTATTAATTATTATTAACCAAGTCACCCATTTCCTGCGTACGGTTTTCGAGACGGCAAAAAAACCTTATCGGAATAAATCTCTATATGGTGGTAGAAACTGCATCAAAAACCGTTGAGACGTTTATAAGAACAATGCGGTCACACAAACTGACTTAAAAAGCGAATTTATGATAAAATATCGATAAATACTAATAAACTAACACTTCGTTTGAACGCAGACACCCGCGAGTAAGAACACACTGAGAGCCACATTTTTCATCGATGATGTTAAACCAATCACACGTATTAAAGTCAAGTTCATAAAACATTGACGCACGTCCATTGTTGGCGGAACGAGATTAAAACAAACACTACATGAGACACAAGTGGCAATGTATAAACACAACGCGAAGTAACGAGTCCCATCAAGGTTAGTTGCCGGCTTCTCATATCAATTTTTTGCCGCATAATTATTGATGTTTCTATTCATTGGAACCGGTAAAAACACTTGGTTTTATAACGTTGTAAATTATGATAAAATCTCTGTATCTTTACTAAGAGCTAATGACATTAATTCGAGTTTATCTCCAAGAATAGATCTGTACAATAATTGTACATGTATAATTCGACAGATGGCGTTGTAACGACGCAGCAGATTCCAATTATCTATGTACAGCTGATGTTGATACATAACATAAGTACATTTTAACTGTAATTTCTCGCTTGGCTGCATTGATCTTAGAACTACACCTAGTTAGTAAAGATCTGCGGATAATATATCACTAAACTAGCTTATGCCCGCGACTTCACCCGCGTGGTGTTTGGTTATTGTCCCACTGGATCATACTACCGGGATAAAAAGTAGCCTATGTATTAATCCAGGTTATGAATTATCTATAAATGCCAAGTTTCATCCAAATCCGTTTTGTAGTTTTTGCGTGAAAGAGTAACAAACATCCATACATCTATACATACAAACTTTCGCGTTTATACTTAATATTGGTAAGGATAAGGATGTAATTTACTTTAAAAATCACAGTAATTTTTGTATTTATGTTTTGGGTTGTTGCCACTGACAAGTCTGTCCAAATTATAATGATCTTTATTGTATAATGTTCTAGACCAAACCTGGGAACTTTCTAGTCACGAAGCTATTGGGGGTCAAACTTTTTCACAAGTTTTTTTTTTAATGTAAGTTTTTTTATGTTATAACTTTACTTTAAATACCTCCACAACCCTAGTACTATTCAATGCATCCAACAGCACGAAATGTTTAGATAGCGTTACATTGACTTTTACAGTAATATGTGATTTCGCACACCAAAAAAAAAGTCGTTTCCCAGCAGTCATTTTTGCGTAAAGTTACTTAGATTGATGTACAGAATGCTTGGTTGACGGTTTCATGTAGAGTTCATTTACACCCTGTATAGTGGTTATAGATTGGTACTTATCATCATATTATGTAACTGGATGCATCTGTATACCAGAATTTTACATGGAACGACTGCCTGTCTGTCCCCCACAACCCAATTACTGGGGAATACGATACATCTTGGTAAGTGGTTGTTTGGACGTTGTCTTTTCTACAAATAACAGCCGGTACCAACGACTAAACGTGCTTTCCGAGGCATGGGGAAACTAGGTTTGTTATGATGGTCACCCATCCACGGACCGACAAAGGCAAGCACTGCTTATCTTTGAAGATCGACCCGTGCTGCTGTAATTATTTAGCCGCGATATTGTAACGGCTAAATATAAAATTACTGAAAGGATCTCTCTTCCTAAGACATAACTTCAGAAATTGCCTTAAGGTCATAATGGACAGCTTAGCACAACGATTCCAATTCAGAATTGTTTCAAAATGTTCTCCTACCCGAGGACGACCCCAGGAAACTGCGCTATGTAATCGCGTATGCAACCACAACGCCAACAAACGAGGCAGTCGGTAATGGAAACTACGGATATTAAATTCACGGTCAGTGGCTTAGTATATAATTATGTTCTCGGCAATCTATATAATCCTGCATTTTATAGAATACCTAAGTATTAGGTAGAATGCATAAAACGTTCAGGCAAAGTATGAAAACAAAAATTCAATACATCGCTTAGGCATTCTACCCTGCCCTGTATTAACATTGGTTTCGGGCCCTTTTTGACAAAATAAATAAAATAGCATGCTTCTGAGTGCTATTTTATTTATTTTGTTAAACTGGCATTATGATCTTTTAAAGAAAGAACACAAGAGCTAGTGAAGCGAGCTAGAAAATTAAAGCATCCTGACTCGGACAGATTAGACTTTTTGTGTGAAACTTAAGAATTGGTCAGCGCCTGTAGCCTTGCAAGGCATTAAAAAATTACGTTCTTTTTCATATTATGCTGATACGATGATACCATGGTAACCTCGCCCCTGCTTTATAGCCTTAGGCGCCTTCCTAATTGGTTAACGATCGTACGAGCTAACGATGCGTTTTCCTCGGGCGGCGAAAATGATCGTGCGATGGTCCAACAAGTGTCCTAATAGCTCGCGCGATGACCAACGTGCGATGCCCATCATGCGATGCCGCCGCCCGCGACGTCACCGGAACGCGCCACTTTAACCTTTTGACCGCCACGGTCGGCTATAGCCGACAGATGAAAACTACTTGAAAAAGGTCGTTTTATTGTGGGCTATACCCGACGGTGGCATGTTGGGCACTTTTTAATTTGTCGGCTATTGCCGAACATGGCGGTCAAAAGGTTAAGCATTTCCAGTGCTCTCGCGATGATATGCAAGCTTCAATTAGGACAGACTAAAGAAATGTGTGTGTTTAATCTCGTCGTGCGACGAAATCGCATCGTTTGCTCGTACGATCGTAGCCAATTAGGACGACGCCTAAGGGCCTTAGCGACAGAAATCAGTCGTTTATCGTTTACATCTTGTATTTGGCGTATCTATTACACAGAGTCCACACCTGCATCACGAGGAAAATCAATAAGCATTGTTAAAGTAACATCCGTATGTTATGTGCAATAAAACACAAATAACCTGTGCCAAGGTGTGAACTATACAAGATAATAATGGCAGCCCACAATAAAGCAATAAAATTAAAGAATTTCATCACGATAAGCCTGAGTTGCATTGAAGTCACAAACGCTTGAATGCAATAATTTAATGAAGTGTTCGATGACTTAAGTTGGTCTATATTTCGAAACCGTTAGGTCGAAAGAGGAGCCTGCCGGCGGCGAACTGAGGGCTGAGTTGGCGCCAAACCAGCCAGGCTCAAAGACGTGGCGCGCAGTGGTTCCAGCACGCTTTCATGGAGAACGTGCAGTTGCTAAATAGGCCGCACTTGGTGATGGGGCCCGCCTGGAATGGCGGGCTGATACTTGAATGTACTTGTATCTCCCGGGCCCGCGGCACATGGTAATAGTAGGAAGAGTGGGTTTTTAGTCGGTTAGAATCCGACATAACCCTCCGTTCGCCCCAGACGGAGGGTATCCATGAAGGCTTTCCAGGAGGATCTTGGTGCTTATAGACACGCATGGTTTCCATCACGTCCTGGGTTCAGCTCCTTACGTGTACCCAATTGAACAATGATAAATGGTACTGTTAGTATTTGAACAGAACTCCTTCAAATGATTGTATCTTCGCAATCGGTCACCTATGTGACATGTTAATTGTTTTCTTTAATACGAAAATCCTAAGAATTGGCCCAGTGTATAACGTTCAGATCTTCAAAGTAGCGTTCAGCAATTGATTGTTGTTTGCGATTAACCCAAGACAGATTTTCGCAACAATCCTAGTATTAGCTCGTATATTAGGAAAATCTGTCTTAGTTACCAATAATGCAGTCTTTTGTAAACATATAAGTAGCATGTTGTTTTTTTTTTCATTTAGTTTTTTTTATTTAAAGTTTTCGTTTGTGATTTTTTATCATATAACAAATACATGTATCATTTCATTAGGTGAGGACACTGGTTCCTGCAACACAGATTCAACCATCGCAGGAGTCGGGGAATCCCACATACCATGTACAAAGTTTTTATTTTTGATAGACTAAGATTTGTGCAAAAAAATAAGATATTACTTATAACACTGCAACAGAGATATACTAGCGACCCATCCCTGCTTTGCACGGCGGCGCCACTTATTAGATCCAACTATACTCATTCACAAAACGCCATTGACATCAGTCGAGTGGTTTCGGAGATTAACGTCTACGAACATAATGACACGATTGTTACATATTAAGATTATAATACGCTATATCATATCGACTACCTGACGCAGTAAGCAGCCAAAAAAACTTTTTGCTAAGTTCAGTCGCACACTGCAAACACGTTGCTTGTTCAAAACGTGCTCACTTAAAATTAGCAGTCGTTAGCTAATGAGATCAAAAACTACGTGTTTCTCCGCCTGGCGAAGCGCGACGTGTTGTGAATTCCGACGGAAGTTTGTGATATCGCAGACAGTCATTTTGTGACAATACCTAGATGTTCTCTTGTAGCGACTTATGCAAAAAAATCGATTGCGCCATCTATGACGCAAGTGATGAACTAAAAAGTCCTGCAGCGCGATATCATAATTATCCGTAAGTTAAGCATGTGTGTTATTGGGTTTTTTCATCAGGAATTTTTCAGTAGTAGCCACGGAGTCTGAATTAGCGCCCCGTTGATGGCAATAGGCTCGCCCCAAATCACGTGCCACTTAAACATAACTGGCGAAATGTGGGTGTACTATTAGGTACACCTCTGCCTAACCCCTCGGGGATTACTGGCGTGATGTTATGTTATATAATGCGGTTAAGCATATCTAAGTACCAGAAACCGACAACAACTGTTGGGCAGTAGCTCACCAGACACAACACCTCCCCCCTTCCTCCCTTTTCAACGGAGTTTGAGGAGCTACACACCCTAGTCCTCTTACTCCTAAACTCGTTTAAGCTCTTGAAGGATAGATTTATCTAGCTGCTGTCCGCAACTTCGTTCGTATGAAGTTTCTTGTTCATCTTATGGCACTCGACAATAGTGTAACTTGCTATATGTACATTTATGTACATTTATGTGATTTTATAGTGAAATCGGATCAAAAGTTTCGGAAGCAACCTCCCACATCACCACCACTTTTTAATATTAGTGTAGATTGCAGGTTGGAATGCAAATAAGATGCTACAAATAATGGAACATTGTAACTTTGGGAGCAGACTGTACCGTACAAAAAGCAGTTCAAAATGGTTGACGAAACGGGACTCAATGTATGACGATTAAAATACTTACGAAAAGGCACTTTTCACACTTGTTTTGCACGTCTTTTGTTTAGTCGGCGAATCGGGAAAGTTACCAAACGGGATGTACCCCTGATGTGTCTTGATGCCTGCATGTTGCAGAAATTTATGGACGCCAGTGATAGCGCCAAACTCGTAACTAAGTGCTGGGCTGACCCTAATATAGATAGCCTTCGTACGCTAAGACTATTAAACAATTAGTTAGTTTTAGTGTAGCAATTAGTCGCTGTGAAGCAAAAGATTGCCGACTATAGTAATGAAGGAATAGTAATATATCTGCTTATTATGTATTCACTAACCTAAAGATACACAAAGGAAACCTTAATACAAACCGTAGCTCATCGTTTAGCGAAAAGCATTGGAAACCATTTTCCCAAAAACAAGTTCTTACGAGACACAAGAGACCAACGCCACAAGAAAAATCGTAAATACTTATTTCCTCAAATAACATTGCCAAGAAAATAATAAAGTAGACTATTTCCCTTTTTAAATCACACAGGATTGTTGAATTGTGGTCATAATTACATTATAATTTATATACATTGCAAAATGCCTTCGGGGCTCGGTTCAAGAGCCTTTCGGGGTCTAAATAACAAAGTTCTCTTGTATATATATTTACGAAAGCGCCAGCGATATCGAAATGAAACAATTATCTGAATGGGACCGAAATAACCAGCTGTTGCAGGTTCCATTATTTTATATCTATTATTTTAAGTAAATTCTCATAATCAAAAGAATTGGTTGGTTAAAATTATTACTTCAAGATGAGAAAGAAACCTTACATAAGTCTATAATGGCTACTTACAAAATTATTTTAAACTAGCTGTTGCCCGCGACTTCGTTCGCGTGGAAAGTTTGAAGTGTATGTGTGAGAAAATAAAATAGCCTATGTCCTTCCCCGCGATATAATCTATCTCCTTGCCAAATTTTATTGCGATCCGATCAGCCGCTTAGTCGTGAAAAGGTAATAAACAAACAGGGTTACTTTCGCATTTATAAAATATTGGGTTTTTTTTTTGTATTTTAAGCCAGAAATTAAAAAAGAAATTGTCACCAGTTAGATTTGTTTCATAAAATAATTTAAAAGTTAATAAACTCACAGTTTCGCGAAGTCACTTTTCAAAAGTAAAAACCGAAAATGTCTGTGAAAGTTATTCTAGATTTCTAGGGTTGGGAGAATAGAAAGAATATACTCATAACTTTACTTTCGAAAGTCGGTGTCAAAAAAGTCAATGAAACAAATAATAGTCACCGACTTCTTGTTTTTTAATGTTTCTATTTATAAACAACGTTAGTAATACTCATATGAGTAAGTACATACATAAACAAGAACAATAACAACAAATTTTGGAGGGAGTGGTGGTCCGTCGCTTCCGCAAGCAAGTGAACTCTGCTCTGACATTATCTTAGGTCTTTCACAGGCAGAAGGCACCAGCAATAGTTTACACATGCAGAAAAATTTAATAGGGGGTCAATAATAGTTAGTACTGGCCAATACGTTACCCCTTACCTACCTGTTTAGTACTGGCCAATACGTTACCCCTTACCTACCTGTAAGAACTGTCAAAGATCTACAAGTGACAGCCGGGACAAATAACTTAACGTGCTTTCCGAGGCACAGAGGCTGCGCACAGAGGAAACTCGGTGTGTAATGATGGTCACCAATCCACAGACCGACCTTGCCAAGCGCGTCTTATCAAGAAGAATCGACCCGTGCGGCTGTTATTATTTAGCCATGAGCTCCTCATGTATATATTTAATTAAATAATTATAATAAATAAATCTATAACAACCAGCTATAACGGTGTTAGTTTCAAAAAGACCACGGAAATTTATCATTCATTTTTAATTTCAATTAATCCGTTTCACGATAATTTGGAGCTTTGCGTTTCAAAATTGGATTATTTGCGAAATTATGAACAGTGACAATCACTGTTCCTAATAGGTACTAAACGCGTTACAAAATAATGGCGCTGTGGCATAAATCAAACTACAATGAAAAATATCGGGTCGGTAAGGTCACAAATCGAGCTTTAGAATCAAACTATGCACAGTTGTGAATAGGATTATTTTGGGTCCGGAATTTGCCGGAAAAGCCTGGAATTTTAGCTCAGTGTCCTTAATGCGGGGGGGATTCTAAAACATCAGGAATCCAAAAATGTGAACGTCAAAAACACTGTATACAAAGAATCAACAGTACGAGTATTTTGCATGGGTTTAGTTTCCTCTGTGCACAGGTACCTCTGTGCCTCGGAAAGCACGTTAAGTCATTTGTCCCGGCTGTCACTTGTAGGTCTTTGACAGTACTTACAGGTAGGTAAGGGGTAACGTATTGGCCGGTTAGGGGTAACGTATTAGCCAGTACTAACTATTATTGACCCCCTATTAAATTTTTCTGCATGTGTAAACTATTGCTGCTGGTGCCTTCTGCCTGTGAAAGACCTAAGATAATGTCAGAGCAGAGTTCACTTGCTTGCGGAAGCGACGGACCACCACTCCCTCCAAAATTTGTTGTTATTGTTCTTGTTTATGTATGTACTTACTCATATGAGTATTACTAACGTTGTTTATAAATAGAAACATTAAAAAACGTTTTTGCAAAAAAATAACCGACTTCCAAAAAAAACACAAAAAAAAGTGGAAAATAACTTTACTTTCGGAAGTCGGTGACTAAGACTATTGTTTGTTTCATTGACTTTTTTGGCACCGATTTCCGAAAGTAAAGTTATTTTCCGCTTTTTTTTGGAAGTCGATAATTTTTTTACAAAAACGTTTTTATTTTACCCTTTTAGTTATCGCATTACAGACAAATCCTTGTCAAGTATCAATTTCGCAATTTCTTTTACTTGAATGACATGGTTTTTCCAGCTATTTTGATTTAAAAACCAAACTGCTGAACCGATTTTGATGAAATTTCTATAGGACCAATCGGGAAGTGTATCCATTCAGATAAAAGAATTTTTCAAATCGGTTTATAAATGACAAAGATATGAGGTAACAAACACAAAAAAAAATACAACCGAATTGAGAACCTCCTCCTTTTTTTGAAATCGTTTAATAAATAACTTAAAGATAGCTTTCAGTCTCGTAGAGTAAATACTTCTGTACTTATTGTTTTGTCACCGTGTTCATGTAACTTATCCAGAATCTGTATTTTGAATATTATCAAAAAACCTAAGAAACTTCAAACTGAGCTTTGTTCAATGTTCAAGTAATCCCACTACAGAATGTTCGAATATTCCAAGTAGATTACATCAGTCTCTCAACGATAAAAACAAATTAAGTGGATGTCGGCATAAACTTAGGCAGCTCAAGATCCACGCGAAACTGAGCCTTATAATAAACTGTTTAAATTACCACAATCTGATCAAAGTCCAATAAACAAGATTTGATAAACTTGTTCTTTAAATAGATATACCAGTTAGCTATTTGACAACGACTATATCTAAATTGAGATAACCGATCGGCGAGGCGCCCGTTTATTTTAGGAAACCAAAAATATCAACAGAACCACAGTATAAATATGGACAGTACGGAAACTACGTAGGTAGGTAGGTAGCGTTTGTAGAAACGCTCGAAACGGCACACTCACACAAACATGCGGGATGACGAGACTCCTAAGCGATCGGCGCAGTGCTCTCAGTACCTAGTGAGTGCCGTGTCAAAACGAGTGGTCACGTTTAAGTTTATCTCCGCAATCTTTTCAAAAATGCCACGATCGTATTGCGTAGTATACGGCTGTTTGAACTCGGCTTCATCAAAACCAGAGCTCGTCGTCGTATTTAAAACTTCCTGCTGATTTTGAAAGGTTAATATGATTTATTGTGATTGTTATATCAAATTATAAGTCCGTGCGTACGCTCCCGCCAAAACTTGTAAAAGGTTACGCCGTAGTGACAAAGTTAAAGATCTATAGTTCTTGTGTTGTGTTAATATTAAATTGTTTTCCGTGTTTAAACTATCGTCTATTGCTGAGATTAACCGACGACGCCATGAGATTACCTATTTAAATTGTATTTGTAAGACAGTTATTTAAATTCGATTGATTGATCATCAAAGAATAAAAATGTAAAAAAAAAAACAATATCAAAAACATTACAAGTTACAGCCTACTCACGTTTTTTTATTTTGTGTACCTAACTAGTTAGGTCGATTAAGATGTGTGCCTACTCTCTCTCATCTTTTTGCTGTGCTCATTATATTTATTATTAAACCTTATTGCCTTCAGCTTAGCGCATTCTGACAATTCGTAATATATCTATGACGTTCAAAATGTGCCAGTCATACTGTGCTTCTCACTATCAGTGTGACTACCTCACATCAGCTTCATTGGTGCACTGGTAATTTTCGCTTTGCTTATTGCATTGGTGTCACAATGAGCGGAGATGACTACTGGTCATCCTGTGACACGCTGGAAGTTATTTTCCAGGGTCCAAAGTTCCGGCTGATTTTACAGAACATAGTTCCGGCTGACTTAACAACCCATAGCTTGGTTCACATCACGCTCTTCAAGTTCCGGCTCCGCCATCAAAAGTTCGGGCGTTCCGGGCTATCCGCGAGCTCCGCATCGGGTACCTTTTTTACCCGCGTGGCCGCACCGAGCATCTACCGACCATCACTCCTCCTGGCGTCTGCAGCGCTACGGTCAACGTCACACCTGGCTGAGGCAGGAGAGTACCGTGCAACTCCTAAGTGTTCTTGAAGAAAGGTCGTGACCATAGACCTACCTACCCCCCTTTCATTTTATGAATATATATTTTTTATGTTGACGTATCTTCGCGTTTTCATTTCCTCCACCACGAAGACCCTTTCCGTCACAACATTTAAATTAAATTTACACAGCCTACATGCCTGTTTGTCGGTCTATCAGTGCCAGGGTTGTATCTTTTCACAGTTATAGGCGGCTCTTTGTACGGTGTCAGCGACAAATCACAAAAGAAGGACCCTACTTATAAATTTTTAGTTTTGGAGGAAAGAAACCTTTGTCCAACTTAAATCATACAGTAAGGATGCCTGCTTGACAGCAATAGGCTTGTCTACTATTACATGGATCTTAAACATAGTTGGTGAAAAGTGGGTGTAGCTACAGTTACACCTCTGTTATGTTGTATGTTATGTAATTATGTTACAGAAGGGGTTTTGGTTCCAGTTAATTAACAATATACCAGCAATTAATGTTAATGTAGCTTTAAAAGAGCCATAAAGTTTTACACGATAGTAAATTTTCATTAACGTCATATGTGGTTACCATCAAAGCAACTTCCTGTATATTTTATCATTTAGCATGAAACAGGAAATTGTTACCACACGTGAAATTGATGGGAAATATACTGATATCATGATAATGAATAATAAAGAGAATTCATCTCACTTGGGCAGCAATTTAGAGGTAAGTAAGTATATTTATCTGTTATAATAGAGCAGGGTTCATTTCCTTAAACTTATACTATTTTTAACTCAATCAATCAAAGAATAAATTCAGCCTATCGCAATCTACTGCTTGACATCGGCTTCACCTAGCGTTGCCATCTCTAAAATTTGGCAACCAGGACAAGACGAGTGAAAACCCTGGGTTTTAGAGCCCAGAACCCGGACATGCCTACAGGATTTTTTAAACATAGTCAGTGTAATAAAAAACAGTTGAAATTAAAAGCGCACCCTGACAACCGCGACGGGAGGGGCGGGGAGACGGTGAATTTAGCGAGTCGGGTCGTCGGTTGATGGCAGCGTGCGGGCACAGTGCGTGCGTCGCGGGTGGCCCAAGACTTTAAATTTTTAAACCCGAACTACAAATGAAGCCCCGCCCGGACGCTCCCCGGATACCCTCTAAACTATAACAAATCCGGGGAAACCCGGATGGATGGCAACCCTAGCTTCACCTAAGATACGCCACATCACGCTGACTTCCGCATCCAGTATACCCAACCATCTGTTTTAGGTTGTCATCATTCATCGTCCATCTAGCTGGGATGCGATTAACACTACGCTTGCCGATATACCTGCGGTCCCCACTCCACGACTCGCTTGCTCCAGAAAAAGAAATATATGTCTAAATACTAATTAATGGTGAAATCATTCAATGTCAGGTATAAAGGTTAAGTGCGTAGTAATCGCAGCCGGTGTGTGTGTATGACCAAATGTATGAACGTGGACCAGGCAAAAGGAGTATGTAAGGATCGTAGCAGGTGGCGTTCTTTGGTTTCTGCTTAACCCCACGTGAAAAGGCGTTAATTTATGTGTGTATGTATCATACATTTTTTTTATTTTTGGTTACTTACTTTTCGCTCCACCAAATGACGCCTATACGTGGCAGAATGAGATAGACATACTCAAAATCGCTGCCTGATCAGCGCAAATTTGATTTCACAAGCGACTGCCTACAATCCGCCGCGTTTTCGCTTTAACGGTTATATTTATGTAGTTTCGAAGACATTTTTCTTATGTACTGTCGTCGTCTTATACGATATTTCTCAGATTAACAGGAAAAACGAATGAAGCGGTCTTTGAAAACATTTCGCAACATCTACGAAGCAAAAACCAGGTAAATTGCATACATAGGTACCGCAAGTCACGCTAAGGTCACTAGTCAACTATAGTTGGCGATAGTAGGCCTAGTGCATAAACTGTGCATTTGCATTATCCTTGATAAGCCGCTAGTTGCAAGTCATTGTGACGATGCGATAGTACAAGGAAAACTGGATGCAGTTGCAGGGATTAGTTTATACTGAACTAGCGACCCGCCCCGGCTTCGCACGGGTGCAATGTAGATACTAATGTTTTCTCTACTATAATATGCATGTATTATACATATAAACCTTTCTCTTGAATCACTCTATCTATTAAAAAAACCCGCATCAAAATCTGTTGCGCAGTTTTAAAGATCTAAGCATACATAGGGACAGACATCGTCATCGTCATCATCTTATACCTGTACCTAAATTCAAAGCAAATAAAGTACTGATTCTGATTCAGACCGACAGTGGGAAGCGACTTGGTTTTATACCTATGTAGTGATGGGGTTTGCGAAATTACTTTACATTAGGTACATGCCTTTAAGTGCTGATAACAAAAGAAACAAGATCAGAAGACAGAGTTATAGGATTATCTTAATTTTATATCGTATAGTTAATTTGATGTAGGTACCGTGAAATATGCCAACTTTGCCAATCAAGGTATCTTTGCCTTAAAAGCAACTTGTAAGCAAATACGCTAACATAGGACGCAATTTTAGTTAAGCTTAACACCCTAGCAATGTTGCCACAAAACTATAATTGCATCCTATGTTAGCGAATTTCTTATAAATTGCTTTTAGGGCAAAGATACCTTGATTGGTAAAGTTGGCATATTTCACGGTACGTTAATTCATGAACTTTGTTTTTTTTTATGAATTTTCATTTTTCTTCCACACTACGCTTTATTAGAGTGCCATGGAGGGTGGAAGGGTTAGGCAGCGGTGTACCTAACAGTACACCCACATTTCTCCAGTCATATTTATTGCTGCTTTAAAATTACATAAAACCCTCCGCTATGATTCTAGCCTCAAAAAGAAAAGGAAGAAACATCTCGTTGCACCCGAAGTCTCGGTTAAAACCTCATTTGCAAAAAGACAGTTCACCAGACAATCCGCTTCCATCTACAACAAATTAAATAAACTTTTAAATATTTACCTTATGTGTTATCGTGAATGTAAGAAATCTTTAGTAGACTGGCTAAAATGCAAGAGTTACGTCGACTTTGAAACTCTTTTACAAAGTGTCATGTGATAATTAATTTTATGGGAAGCGACATACACACACACATACACACTCACACGCACACACACACATACTACTAGATTTAAGTTTAATTTCTTTGTATATACACGCCTACATTATTGTTGTTTCTAGTTTTAGAAGAGCGGGGTCTCCTAGCACAGGTATTTATCATAGTTAGAAGGAGGCCTCTATGTAAGATTATATGTATATTGTAGAAGTTTTTAAAGTTAACTGAAATAAATGTATCCTATCTTACCTTATTTACGTCCCAAGTCATAAAGGGCCAGCCTATTGCCGTTCAGGTTGAACTGGGCACTGAACCAGACTCCGTGTCTGCTGTTAAGATATTCCGGATTGAAAAGGATTGCTCTGTAAACATGTTTAAATCTAAGAAACTGCACTACTGTAAGGAAAAAGATAATTACTCAGTGAAAGACTTTTTAAATGATATATGATCGAGTGTATCCAGATTGTGATTGTTATAATTAATTACAAATTTGACCATTTAAGACTTATGTATTTGACTGAAATAAGTACTATTGATTCAGTTCACTTTAATTTATGTTTTGTTTTGTCACATCATTTTGTTTACTTTATTTTTTATTATAATTTGCACGCCGTAAGGTAGAGTGTAGCTGATCTCATTAATTAATGTACAACATCTTTTACCTGTACTATATTCAACGCAAATAAAGTACTGATTCTTGATTCTGAAAAACCCGATATAAATTTTCCCGACCCGGTAATCGAACCCAGGAGCTCAACAATCGCAAACATAATAATCGCTTATACTACTAATATACATAAGAAAAAGTTGACTTGAATCAGACAAAAAATACCAGAATTATTCACACCTGTTTATTTATTTAACACAAATAACATAGCGAGTTTAAAGTCGACAGTCGCGGTGACTATTCGTTCTAAAGTCCAAACCAATCTCAACTGTAATAAAATTCTGATACAAAAAACATCTAATAAAGGTGCGTGTTATGGTAATATTTTGAACTTTGAGCACTGGACTTTGGACATAAAAAAACTTCATCTCATTAGAGTCATGGCCGGTAAAACCACATTTTTTTACAATCTCTTCTCTCAGGTTTTTATCTGGTTTATCAACTGGTGAACTGGACTTTGATGATTTTTGGCAAAGTGGTACCTAAAGCTAGAAGTGACTGTGATTTAGAGAAGGTTTTCAACCTGATGAAGCATAAAACGGCGCTTGGAATAAATTAATATGAAGAAACTAGCTGTTGCGCGCGACTTTGTTCGCGTGGACGAAGTTTCACACAAACTTTCAACCCTATTTTAACCCCTTAGGGGATGAATTTCCAAAAATCCCTTCTTAGTGCACACTTACGTCATTTAAGGATCGTGTACTGTACAAAAAATTTCTCCAGCCAACATCGGTCTGGAATCTGGATTTGTGTGCCCGGTTAATAGGTTTAGCCCGCATAGCTGGAATAGTGTGGCTGTGCAGGTACCTACATACACCTCTGCCCACCCTTTCAGCGAAATACTGTTACTGGTGTAATGTTATGTCGCAAAAGTTTCAAATCCCAGTTTAATTATGTAGGTAGACCAACATGGAGTCTTAGCCTTACGGAATAGATAAGTGGTTATATATATCATTTGGGTGTATAAACATACTTACCTCGGGTACATACATGTAGCCAGGCCATTAACATTCTAGCTAAGGAGTTGCAAGTCATCGTGACTCGAGTAACTGAGGTTATAAATGATAAATGATAAATGATGTTTATTTTGCAAATAGGTTTTTACAAACACTTTTACACGTCTTCTTTTTTAAAACTAGATGAGGCCGGTGTTTCGTATCTGACTACTCTGAGAAGAAACAACCGAAACAAACTCAGGGGTCATAGTCTCTTTTAAGGTCCAGACATAATCTTGATAAACTCACATGAGGACTATGCAGATGAGTGTCTGAGATGGTCTTTTGAAGAAAGAACCACACAGATTTGAGTGGACCTGTCCAGCCAGTGCAAGCATTTGTCAGTTATCATGTAGCTCGACTCATAACTCAAGGAGCTCAACGGTTGCTATGCTGTACGATGTTACTTTCTTTTTTCGTCGCACACGAGCCAAGCAGCCGAGTGAATCTCGTCTACGTTGCCGATGTGTTTTTGATTCGCCTTTCGAACGATTGCATCGAATTTTATTTGATTCTGAAAGAAAGAAAAAGTATTTATTAGTTTCGCACTGGACAAAACAAAATGGTAACAAGACTGTTTTAAGCCTTCACGGTTTAATCGCGGAAGATATCCGCTAAGTGATAGTGTAAGTTCAATAAAACAAGTTTAAAAAAAATTAAACTTAAGAACAAATTAAAATCAAAAGGCCCCTATCTCAGCATGGTGCTGCAACATTTAAAAAAAAAAGTCTCAGCGACGGTATTTTGAGAAGCATAACATTAAGTTGTCTATAAAGTTCCCACTCTGCACGGACACAGACCTCTATGCTCTGTAATGCACCACACGAGCTCGTGCGGTTCGGTAGATGTCACATGTCTTCGATTTTTTGGTTCTTAGACATGGCGGTGTCCTGACGTTGTTTTCCTTCACAGTTTTGAGAGCAGTGGTGATGAAATAAATTACAAAACCCAGGAAAAACCGGGTTTTACTATGAGGCTGAAACCGGTTTTTGCATGACCTAGTTCGAACCTACAACCACCACCATCACCAGTTACCACTTGGTCATCACTGCTCTTTTAACGGGTAGGTACGCCTACAAATCAAAGTAAATAAAGATATTGAAACGGGCTTCTGTTTGCGTTGAACTGACAGAATTCCCCAAGACTCTAAAGTCTATCTAAGACTATGTAGTTCAGGGTTAGTAAACCTATGGCTTAAAGTTCTGGGAACGGCTATGAATTTCGTACATCAATTTTTTTTTCATTGCCATTTCGATCAATCGGATTTACAGTATAACCCGACTTGTCTCCGACAAGTTCGCGTCATGTATACTTATTTATAAAAAAAGTAAATCTGGCTCTCATACATAACATAACATCCTGCCTATTATACCCGAAGGGTTAGGCGCATCCACCTGAGAAAATCCGATAGAAAAAAAACACTACCTGACCTAGTCATCAAACCCAGTACCTCATACACGTAGTCCTCATACTCAGCAGCTCAGCAGTCTGAAGCGCTTAGGACCACAAGACGAACGACGGAGAGAGACCCTTCATAAATGCGAAAAAGTTAAGCTTTTCGTTATAATTTAATCGGTAAACTACCTCCACACTCTCGCTGATGCACTTTCATTCCACTTACGACCTTTAAGAAAATAAGGTTGGCCATATTTTTTAACATACATGAACGAAGGAAGCAGCACTTTGTTTAAAAACTTTATCCAATTTCAACGGGGATTTTACAGCTTTGCACTTATTTGCTGCAGATTTTACGACAGCTCTTACGAGTACAGTTCTAAAAACCCAACAAAGCCAAATTACTTGAGACCGACGTCTTTTTTGCCAAGCCCGGGGCTTATTGCGGAAGCAGTCAGCAATAAATCCTAACTTTTTATCTTAAAGTAATCAAAACTTCATAATACGTGTAACACAAAATAGTTGAAATTGTGTTGGAAACATGAAAACAACATTTTGTTTGCTGCTATTCATTTAAATAAATAATGACGCAAATGGATAGATCCGCAACACATCCCGGAGACTGGAGTTGTTTACAATTTATGCCAATAGACTCGCTCCCTATTTATAATAACCCACGCAAATATGGGTGTAGTATAAGTACTTACTTACCTCTGCTTACCTCGTCGGGAAATACATGGATTATGCGACATGCTTACAATTCTGGATATAACCTACTAAGGAATTTCTCAGTAGCTGCACCAGAGTCTGGATTTGGGCCCAGTTCGCCCCCTCCTACATGGGACTTAAAGATAACTAGCGGAATGTTCGTACCTATCACGTATGTAGGTACGTGCACTTCTGCCTTACGCTTCGGGGATTACAGGCGTGATGTTACATTATACCTTTTTATGGTTTCTTCTCGTGATATTTCTAGTAACGTATTACGATTAGATAAGATTCAAAATGGGCTCGAATTCACCATTTCAAACCATAGAACTTGCGGTCATATCTAGTCGAGCACAACCGCAGACGCGTGATAGCAAGTTTATATACAGGGTGGAAGACATCAAAAGACGTAAAAAGGTATTGAAGAGCAAATTTTCTTTTAAATTACCGTTTTGTGGAGGGTTCTAAACGATGTACTGAATAAATGGTAACCATTTGTGCGTCGATGTCCCCTCCACCTATACAGACTGGATTGACATACAACGGCCAAAAAAGCAAAATACAGTTGAAAGTCTTTATACAAATATTTTATAAAAGTGATAACACCGATCCCGGGTCGAGCAAATATTGAAAATTCTCTATAGCAGACCGAACATAAATCCTGACCATTTATGTTCGGCTTATTGCAATCGGCGAGCAAATGCAATCCTTTTTTTCACAGAGCTTATTTATCACATGCTGGCGAAATGCGAGTGTGCTATCATCTCTATATAGCTCCGGGAATACAAGCTCATGTCAGCTTTATTATGTTTTAATATTATGACATTGCATGACACCTGTTATTCCCGTATGATTAGGCAAAGGTGTTCACCCTACAGCACACCCATATATCGCTAGTTATGTATGTTTAAATATTTTGTAATAGGGGTGAGCTCATGGCATCAAAGATTTTGCCTGACCTGTGAATCGAATCCAGAACCTCATACTCAAGAATGGCGTTTGCAACCGCTGGACGAACGAGAGCGGAAACAAGATTATTATCAAGGTTTATTATGTAAGAATATAAAACCGTTTTTTTTTTTAAATTATAACACCGAGACACGGGGTGTTATAATTTAAAAAAAGTACGGTTTATATATAATATGTAAGTTGAGCAAGAATTTTGTATCCATCGACGACTTGTCGACACTCACTTTGCAAAATCCGATAATACGGTATCAACTTGCCGAACTTTGGGAACAAACTTCCTACATCAAATCGGTAATCAGTTAGTCGTTCCCGAAATACATCGACGTTGCTGTACATTTTAGATCAGGAAATAATGCTCCTCACTAAAGGAAACGGCCACGGCCTCGGGTTATACGTCTTGCGTCAAACGACACGCGCACACATCCCTTGTTTCCTTCCCGTGAGTCATAATCATTATTATCATCATCCTACAGCAGTCCACTGCTGGACATAAGCCTCTTCAATCGCACGCGTCTTAACTCATATCTCCGCAACTCTCATTCAGTTGCCACCAGCCAAACTGCGGAGATTTTCCGTCTACCTAGCCTGAGGGCATCCCACATCAACCTTAATTCACGCAGGCTGGTTATATGACAGAACTGGCCAGATTCGGCATCACAAACTATTTACATGACTATAAAAAGTGTCTTTGTTTTATAAATGATGGTAGATTAGTCTGAAGAATAGCTAGGTGTTTTTTTTTTATAAATAGTTAAAAGTTTTTTCAAAGTTTTTCTGTAAATAGAGGTAACGTAGCTGAGAATCTGCAGCTACGTTACAACAACAAACGAATGCATAGAAATGTAATAATCATGCCAAGCACGAGTCGCGACGCGCGGTGGGACGTGAATTTCTATACCTTTGTTTTAGACACTTCTTCATTCCGCGAATTTCACGTGGTCAGGCTGTAAAGATCAATTCAGACAGTAAGGGGAAACGCGCCTGCAAATTACTGGCTGCATTGAAAATAGGACCGTATTGCCATTCTTTCAAAACGAGCGAGTCGTGAGCGTGCGCGAGGCAACGCTTGAAGTCCGCATCGATATTCATAAAATTTTCTAATTCCCCTTTTTTCAATGCAGCCAGTAAATTGCGAATACAGTCGCTCCCTATGCATGAAGAAAGAAGTTGCTGTTTAGAACAACTTCTTTCATTTGTTTTCTCCGCAGTCATTGTCGCAACGCACGTGTTGCAGCTGTAACACGCTGAAATGGCAATTTCAGCGTGTTACTCGTGGACGTGACTGAGAGGTTAGCATAATTTCCTGACTCAAAACTTGGTTACAGCATTTTCGGGCCCAATAAAAACAGCCGCAGTCGTGGCTAAATATTAACAGCCGCACGGGTCAATCTTCAAGGTCAAGCTGGCGCTTGCAGCGGTCGGTCTGTGGATGGGTGACCATCATTACATACCAAGTTTCCGCCGTGCCTCGTAAAGCACGTTATGCCGTTATTCCCGGCTGTCATTTGTAGATCTTTGACAGTCGTTACTGGCAGTCCAAATTGGCCCGAAAGTTTGACAACAAGGGTTACCATTTGGTACCGTACAAAATGGGTTGTGGAGTTCAGATAGGCAGACGCCCCATGTAAAATCTGGTATTCAGCTGCATCCGGTAAGACTAGAAGGTGACCCCAATAAATTTGGGAAAAAGCTAGACAGGCGATGATGATAAAAATAGATGTAAGTGGTAATTGAAAAAATTGTTTTATTCATGTTATGCTAGGACACGATGTCGTAAATTATTCAGGGTTGATAATATTTATGGGAAGGGTTTTTCGGTCGTCGTTTCCTTATTCTACTCAATTTGGGGTTTTGGCCCGATCCCAGTAACTTGCGGCTTAGTTATAGGTAATTACATGTTTTATGGAGAGGTATGCCCAATTGCTATGCATTCACGATACTCAGAATGACTTTTAATTATATAGAACGAACTTTAAAAGAAAAAATCGAAGCGTATTCATATTTCTATAACACTTAAGAAGCGCTTAAAGGTATAATTGGCTACATCAATGAGTTCTTTCAAAGAATCCATTAAGTACAGCTTTAGTTCGTTGACATAAGCAGGCAGGCATATAAGGTGTAATTGAAATAACTGAAAACCACTTTAGGAGAAATTGTATTTGACACGAAAAACTTTTGCTAAGGGACAAAGCCTGAAAAAGGTTGAAACTTAAAATCAGCTTCGCCACGAAAAAAAAATATGGTGCTCCACACATTTATGTTTGTATTACTCGACAATATGTAAGGACCAGCAGATTTTTTTACACGATTTTTAATTGCAACTTGCATACGGATAGCTACTAAGATAATATAGTACCGGGTGCCTCCTGGTATGATGAAGGTAGTGAATACCAATCACCAGGTTGCGTATTATTCAACCAATAACGAAAAAACTACCTCCAAGGTTATTATAAAAAAAAACATAGTATAAATTATTATTTTTATTTAAAAAAATACAATATGCAAGCAATAATTCAAGCTAAGCCTTATTCGATACTTTAAAATGTACTTAAAAGTTAACAGAGATTGAGCAAAGTTAAACTTGCCCAGAACGACACTTAACATCAACATTAGTGAAACATCTTACGAACTAAAAAAATTTATATTTAGTCTTAAAGTTAAACTTAAGTTATCAATTTGTGACGATTTCCTTACTAGCGGATTTACTTTAATTATAATCTCTATTAATAAAAATCATGTGCCACAAGTATGACGGAGCGTCACTTGTAGACGAGTTTTTTTTTAATATCATTAGAAAATTGCACCCGTGCGAAGCCGGGGCTGGTCGCTGCGTTTAAATATTTAACCATTTCTATTATTTTGCTGCTTTCTAGCAATCAGAATTTCTATGATTGGTCCATCGCTCCCGTCATTAAAATGACTTATAAGATTAATGCAAAATTCAAGCATACAGGCACTTACAATTCTAGGGCCCACTTGCATCATTTATCACTAAATACATTAATCGCTAAACGAATTTAAAACATTACTCCATTTTCATTATTATGTTGCAACAGATAGCATGTTGTTTTAAAACTTAAATTAGTTTTTATAATTCAAAATGTTTTGCTTCGTGGTGTAAATGATAACTAGGGACCTGTCTCACCGCCAGCGATAAGCGACAAGCGAGTAGACTTAGCAACTAAAAACGAGTTGTTTATATGCCACGACGCAACGTTCTCGCCAGCGATGGGCATAGTCAGCGATGAACTTATTTATAATATGTCTCCCTTCTAATGACACGGAACCTATCATCTTCTACCTTTATTCTGATAAAACCGTTAATCCTGACTGTCTAAGTATCAACGCACAGCTCCAACCACTGGACGGATCGGGGTAAAATTTAGCATACAGATGTCTATTATGACGTAGGCATTCGCTAAGAAAGGATTTTGGAAAATTCAACCCCTAAGCGGTTGTAATAGGGGTTGAAAGTTTCTATGAAGCTGGTGCGGGTCGGCTAGTTTTTTGTGATCGAGAAAGCAGTAGATATCCAATCTCTTTTTCGTCTTCTATGTATTTCTTGAACGAGTAAGCAGTAGATAGCTATTCTCTTCTTCATCCTCGTATTACAAGTTCCCTATGCAATCCCTTTCCGTGGGATAAACTTGACGTAGATGGGGTCAACGGGCCTCAACACCAGGTCAGCCATGAGCCTGGGTTTGGCTCCCTTCACCTTGGGCACGAGCTTGAAGTTGCGGCAGATCTCAGCCAGGGCGGTCTTCATTTCTTGCATTGCGAAGCGTTGGCCTGTGGGCAAGAAAAGGAACTTCAAAATACCGATAATCAAACTTTGGTCCTACCGGGTTACACATAAAATACTACTAAAATACTACTTTGTGTTTCTGAATACTATCGCACGCGACAGCATCGACGGTGCGCTCGGCAACACGGTCTGTTTCCGGCGTAACCGTCACTTTTGGATTTCTGTTACACCAGTGTGTATCGTAACCAGTATCCGACGAAAAAAATTGCTACCTGTTAATTAAATTCTTCCTACCATCAAATATTTTGTCAGTTAAATTCACCGACCGACCGGTTTTTTGGTACTCATTAATGTTTGGTAGGTTTTTTTTTTTGCTGAGGTCATGGGTGTTCAGAGTGGGGACTCTGTGCGCTCACTGAGTGACCTCTGGGAAGACCGGCAGCACAGTGGTCACGTGCTGCCGTGCAGACTTGCACAGCGAGGCTCAGGGGAGATATATAGTCACCCCAGGGATGTGCCTTAACAGGTGTTGCACAGAGGAGGCTCCGGACAGGTCTTTTCAGAGGAAACGGTGCCTCTTCTCATGTGCGGATTGTGACCACCGGGGTGGTTTTAGTGAGGTAAAAATCCCACTGTCCCCGGTCTTATCCCCAAAGACCGGTCGCCTTTTGAAGGTTTCCCACCGAAAACAAAAAAAAAGGTATTTTTTTTGCTGTGGTAACAATTTTTCTTTGGCAAAATGTGGGTGAACCCGCTTAGTTAGGTAGAGGTGGACCTATGTAACTAATGCTGTGTGTTATGCAACCATGTTTGTTTTAAAACCTTTTGACCAAACCCAAAATACGAGCACTGCACATGAATATAACCAATTTTGACCACATCCACGTAACTCCCTATGTTTCCCATTTTGTTGCTACTTGTTGTTAATTATCCTTTCTAAATCGTCTACTAACCAATACAATTCCTGGGACCGGCGCTGAACGGCACATAGGCGTAGGGGTGCCTCGCCTCGTTGCTCAGGAATCGCTCGGGCTTGAATTTCTCTGCCTCGGGGAACAGGTCCTCGCGTCGATGGAGCTCGTAGATGTGGACGTCCACTGACGTGCCTTTCTTCACTAGTATGTCACCTGGGGGAAGTTAAGTGATGTTAGCATACATCGACATCAGTTTAGCCAAAAGGACGCCCAATAGGACATAGGATTATATATTAATGGCGTTTGCCCGCGAGTTCACTCGCTTTTGAGCCGGACATTATCCCACGGGAACGTTTTAAATATAGCTCACGGCAATTGGGATAATGTAAATTCCCATTACTGAAAGAATTTTCGGAATCGGATCATAAGTTCAGAACTTTAGAATAGTCGCCAAGTTACAGAGATATTTGGGTCCAAGTTTTGCCGCTTCAAATACATCATCATCATCTGCCTTTGCCCAACCACGTCGGGGTCGGCATCCAATCTTACCAGATGCATCTGAAGACCAGTATTTTACATGGAGCGACAGCCTATCTGACCTCCACAACCCTGTAACTGCGTAATTTTGTTCTATCTAAAGTGGTTTAAAGAGTTTCGCTAGGTAAATTTATTTAAACTTGTATGAATGGCGGTCAAGTAATTTTTCAAGAAGAAATGAACACAATAAGAATAATTTCCCTACGGAAAACCCTCTTCTTACTCAATGCACCCTACACATACGTAGAAGCAAATTACATTTCAAAGACTCCTTCAGAGCAAAATACCTAGTTTTAGTATTTGAAACGTTGACATGCAACACGACGCAACGACGTGTTGGTAATTGCCACTTAACCTCACCGAGGAGTAAGGCTAAAGATGTTGACAGAAAGGCAATTTGTATCACAATTTACTAAAAAATATCCTAGAAGAAAATTGAAACACAATCAACATCCTGGGATCAAAGTGAACTAGGCTATTGCATAAATGCTGGGAAGTTGTGAATACTGCTTACTGCAGCAGTGAGCGGAGTTCGCGTGGCTGAGTTTTGGGCTAAACATAATATTTGAACTTATTTGCCATCGATACGCTAACAAGAACACCAGTTCTTGGGAAATAGACTTACTTCTAATATAAATGCGAAAGTTTATAAGGTTGAATGGATGGGATGTTTAATACTCTTTCATGCAAAAACTACTGAAGGGTTTTGGTTGAAACATGGCACACGATAAATTTATAACGCATAGAAACTGGTAGTACGATCCCGTAGGACAATAACCGAACACCACGCGGGTGAATCCGCGGGCAAAAGCTAGTCTTATATAAGGTCTATCTTTTCATAATATTTTTTGAGTAACTTCTATAAGTCGTAAAATCTTAGCACAGAAAAAATAAATTTTTATCCAAGTGTTTTTGTTTTTACGAAATTATTAAAATTCTAAATTTTCTTGAGACATTTTGCATAAAACCTTTACTCCCGCCAGCATCAATGACAGCGGGTAAATACGTTATAGTAATCTAGCGTAATGGATGTTGAAAAATAAGGAGCCAGTATTTATTTTATGGGTCAAGTAATTTTAAATTATTTATTTTTTATTAAAATATACTTAGCTTTTTTGCGATTGAAATGGCTTCGTATATGTAGAAGATTCTCTGAAAATATTTCGTGTATGAATAGTTAGACCTTATATACTTAATTTTGAGGATCAAACAGTGGTGGTTCGTAGACTAATTTGAATAATGACTGACACACCATATAAACGAATGATTGAATGAATAACTTTTGTTTTGATTTTATATACAAAAACTTCTTTGCTGGATGTAATTTCGCACTTAAATTTCTGCATTCTCACTTAATTATCATCGTTAGAGGCAAAAGACGTCCACTGCTGTAGACGTCCCGCAATCTTCTCAATCAACTTATTTGAATTGACTTGGCCATGCGTATTAGTCAACTGGTTTTTATTTAAATGTGAAATATGGTTGTACTATGAATTCAACTCTCGTAAGCCGGCAAGCGTTATCTCAAAAAACGAAAATTCCGTTTTTATTTTGCTTCTGATAGCTATAAAAATAATAACCGGATCTTTATAAGAACATAAATACCACAAAAAAAACATTACTTGTCTCATTTCTGTACTAAATTAGAAAAATATATTTTAACATAATTATATTTTGTTTTCAAATTATATTTGTTGGGTTGCCGCTTTTTGACTTATGGGAGCATAACTATAAATATTCAAAAAAAGAACTTTTACAAAAATGGAATATTTACCGTGAAAAAACCTGATTAAACAATTCAAATCTTAATCCGATTACAAATTCAGTGTTTAAAGGATCGAATCTCCAAAATGGTTTTTCGTCTGTCTGCACACAGGGATCTGACAGTTTCGTAGATAAGAATAGGTAATTAATGAAGTGATCATGAGCAGGTTTTCCAAAAATATCTCTTTTGGCAAGTCTAGCCACGAAGGTCATCGTAGGATTTGAAAATTCTTGGATTTTATTAAATTAATAAAAGCGATGCCATACCGTAAAGAAATGAATACTTAGAACTGCTTATCTGAAGGCCCTTAACTCTTTTTACCGAAAATACTGAAACAATAATGACGTTTGATGAAGAGTTGTAATGATCCATAGAACACGATTAGAAATCCTTTATGTAAAAAAAAAAGATTTTTACTCCATCTCAGATTAGATTTTTATCTTGCCTTTTGGGACACGAATAATTTGTCGTCAAAAGAGTTTATAAAGCAAGAAATTATTTATCCCGTACCAGAATCAATCCTTAAAACAGCGCAGTAGCCATTCGCTCAGGAAATAACTAAAGCCAAATTTCACCAATGAAGCTGACCGCGATCAGCAGAAATCGCGTCAAGATCTGTTAATGATAAAATTCCACGAAACTGGTTACACTCACAATTCTCGAACTGAAATTCTCCCATAGTATGCACAGGGTGCCATAACATTTTTTTTTAAATCCATCTTACCTAATTTAAAATCTTCAACAATATCTCTCCCGATGTACGGCACGCTAGGGTACAGTCTCAGGGTCTCTTTGATGACAGCCTCCAGGTATTTCATGTCAGCCAGGTCAGACATGGATACGTGGTCAGCGCCATTCAGGATGTTCTCAACCTCCTCGCAGATGCGATCCTGGGAAAGAATGGAAATTAATAAAGGAAATCGTTAAATAAAGATCCGACTCTATTTAAACTAGAACATTTATGATTTCTTTTTAACCGACTTCGTAAAAATGAGGTTGTCTATTCAGTTATATTTTTTTATTCTATTTTTGTTACCTCAAAACTCCGTCATTTATGAACCGATTTGTTTTTTTTTTATGTGAAAGGATGTAAAAAAATATAACCCATTAAATGCGAAAGTCACTGTTTGTTTATTTGTTTGTTTGCTACCTTTTCACGACTAAACGGCTGATCGGATCGTAATGAAATTTGGTAAGGATATAGATTTTATTCTGAGGAAGGACATGGGCTATAATTATATTATCACGCTAATTACCATGGGGATGAGCAATATTCCATTATTCCATTATGTCCATATTTCTCTGTTTGACAACTGACAACTTTCAAGACTGTATACATGAGAATAGAACGGCTATTTTAGACGAGTTGTCACCGAATTAAGTGGCCTGACGGCTCAAAAACTGCCCTGCTCAAACTTCCGTTCGCAAGTTCTAATCTCAGCCAGTATCTATTCACTAACATAGTTTGCGTTGGCAAAAAGCTCGACAGATGATGGTGTATTAATACTGGAGACATCAGGTAACAAACACAAAACAAAAAATTAAAATTAAGAACCTCCTGACTAAAAAACTTATTTTAAGCAAACCGCGGACCTAACGCGTACGAAGTCGCGGGTAACAGCTAGTAGATTATAATTTCATCAAAATCGATTCAGTAGTTTGGTTTTTAAATCAAAATAAAACCTATATATATATATATATTATATAGTTTAAGACGTTTTCAATTTAAAAAACTTTTTTGAAAAAAAATACCGACTTCCAAAAAAAACACTAACACCCGTATCTATAGTCAAGTTAAAGTAATTGCAATTTTTTATGCAATGAGGTAACAAACACAAGAATTTTTCAAAACTGTTCATGCATTACGGAGTAATGAGGTAACAAACACAAAAAAAATACCACCGAATTGAGATACTCCTCCTTTTTTTGAAGTCGGTTAAAAACTATTTATGAATGACACTAAAATTCTTTGACTCGTTAAAGTTACCAGTTTAAAAATATTATCAAGGAATTATATTTAAATAACGCTCTAATTGAAAACGGTTTACGGTCCTGAGACCAGACTGAGTTCTGATTTTTTCCCAATTATGCAGAGAATTTATAGTGAATTTATTGTCTTTCTTATGGTGGATCCACACACCCCAGCGACATTGCCGGTGGCTTGAGCACAAACAAAGCCTTAAGTGCCGCCGGCAGACGCGGCAAGCGCGACTGTGAATCGTACAAGTCATATTTCAGTATTGTTTTGCTTGCCGTGGTTGATGCGAATTATAACTTTTTATACGTAGATATCGGTTACCAATGGCGCATATCTGATGTTGGAGTTCTACGTAACACTAGTTTGTTACAAATGACACAAGATGAATCTGCACACTTACCACAACTACAAACATTAGAAAGAAGAAATACGCCAGTGCCTTTTTACTTCATCGGTGTTGACGCATTCCCCATCAAAGAATACGAAACGACACCACTCTCATCGAAAACCGTGATCGAACTGTTCTCCCGCTGCCGGCGGCGGGCGGCGGGGCGCGGCGGCCTCGTCAGCAAAATGCCGCCGGCTTTGTTGCGAATGCCGCACATAAAGCCGGCGGAGCAATCGTTATTTTACCACTAATTTAACATTTTCTACAAAATACTCGCAATATCAGTTATCTCGTCGTTAGGGAAAAATAAATATGTTCTGCATTTTCTTTGAGAGAGGACAAACGGAATTTCATTTCTGTTTCTAGCAAGAAGGTTTCATTAAAAAGCGTAACCCGCAAGTGTGTTTGTTTTATTTGTTCCACTTGTTCTAATTTGCACAAGGGAAATTAAAATAAATATGAAAGCGAAATTCATTTCCCTTAAGAATGCATCTCATATACAAGCCGCAATAGCAACCACGAATGAGGATTATTTTATATGGTAGCCGCAATCTACTCAGGATATAAAGGTCTGGCCACAGTTGCTTAGCTTAACGACACGCGTTTTGCGACAGCGACTACGGAGAAAACAAACATGCATGCCATGAGTCAAAGCGCCGGTGCACACGCGAAGGAAAAAAGTGAACATGTGCGTTTTGCTCGACGCAAGTTGCATCACCCGAGGTCGTGAACGGGGAACAAATAAAATAAAGAATTTACCTGAACATCTTCGTGATCAGCTAGCAACATCAGAGCGAAGGTGATACCTATAGCAGTCGTGTCGTGACCCTGAAAGCAAAGCACTCTTTATTTCTGCAACTGCAGGATCAAATTACCTTAGCTAGTGAAACTCTGCATAAGTGATGGGTATCGATATCATGATAAACAAAATTGGATTCAAGGACCTACTTCAAATATTAGTTTGAAAAAATCAGTACTATTTGAGTAAACTTCGACTTATCATCTTATCCCCCAAATTTTTTAGGGTCAGCTTCCAGTTTTACCGGATTCAGCTGAATACCAGTATTTTGCATGGAGCAACTGCCTATCTGACCTCCCCAGCCCAGTCAGTACTGGATAATGTAATACGATAACCCCTGATAAGACTGGTTGTCAGACTTTCGGGTCACTCTTCCTATAATAACGACTGTCAAAAATCCACAAATGACAGCCGGGACCAACGGCTTAACGTGTGAGAAACTTGATATGTATTGGGTGATCACCCATCCACGACCCGAGCTGCTGTTTTTATTTAGCCACGAGCTTTGACTAGTATTAACACGAAAAAACAAAAAAAAAACAACTCTTATTTCAAGTTATTAACGCGGACCTGAGGTCGTTGATTCCAAAGCAAAAACATTTTATCAATATTATTTTTCCTCTATCGTGTTCAAATATCGATATTTATTATATCTTCGGATTTTCCCCACAGATAGAAAGTAAAAAATCTGTTTCATCGCTCATTTTGTTTGATAGTAAAAACAAAGAAATAGCTATCAATCTACAGCTACGAGATGTAGTTTGTTCTGGACCACTTGGGAACGAAACTTGCTGTAAGCCTCCATAAGATGATTTCTGAAAGAGCCTTTAATATATTGATATCTGTAAAATTCTAAAGAACCTTACAAATAAACATTAATTATTTTTTTTCATTTTCTCTGAGGAAAATAGTTATTTTATAAAATAAATATACACGGTCAAATTATAAATATTCCTAAATCTTTGAATGATTTGAGTCAAGTCTTTAATTATTATGTAAACTTGTTTTCCTGTTTTTGACGTCGGGAATGGTAATAAATTACCTTACCCATAAATAAATTGGATTGATTTTCAACTAGTTCATTTACGACAAAATTATTGGTAAGCACTCTGAGACCGAAGTAGGTAATGAACTGTGGCCCTAGCATGACCTATCACGTCTTAATGCAGGAATGTTTTCGTTCCATTCCACTGGGAAAGAGACAGAGCTACAGCTACTACAGCATGTCTAGCGCCACCTGACCGCAATCAGGAGCTGCCTGTATAAATTTTCCATAGCAATAGTGATCGCGTTCAGTTTAATTGGTAACATTCGCCCTGGGTGACCTACCTCAAACATAAACGTATTGACCTCATCCCGGATGCCTTCCAAATCGATCTGCCCTTTCTCCTCTGCCTCCAACAACAGGTCCAGCATAGCCATCCTCCTCTTAGTTCCAATATCATCAGACACCTCCGCTTTCTCAGCCCCCTTATTCTGAGCTCTTTGAGCTTTTCTATCCATGATAACATTGTCTGTAAATGACCGAGCAACAGACAAGGTCTTGGCGAACTCTTTCCCCTGAGGTGAGTTTTTGAATATCAGATCGTTGTGCATCCAAATTCTCGTGATCCGACTCAACATTTGTATACCAATGTTCAGAATAGCGTTCTTATAGTCCACGGTAGCTGATGTTTGGTCATCGTCCAGCTTGGTCCCCATTGCAGTCTCTGGTGATGTAAAAGGAATATTATTTACGGGGGAAGCGCGAAATTTTCTTACGTCTTTTGCATTTTTGCAAAGAAAGTTGGAAAATTTGGATTTCGCGGACTAACCTGGAACTTCCACCTTAAGTATGCAGCGAAAAGGTAAGGAGTTTGTGTGAGCTGTTCCCCAAGTTCAAAGGGATATACGGAACCTAATTACTTTTTTTTCAAATTGCTTCTGAATCGGTTTAGGTACGTACTACGTTATAAGGGCAGGTAAATTCAACTCTGCATCAAGGGGACCCTTTTGGGGTCCAAAACTTTCATTAATTGCCTTTGCAATGACTTGTAAGTAGATAAAAACCAGTGGAATGAAGGATATCGACCCTCCAGTGGTACTTTCCATCCAATATTTTAAATAGTGTTTCCATACGTTTTGACTGTTTAAGTTTTGTTTTGTCTAACAGTTTTGTATGAAACAGCAGTTTTTTTATCGATGTTCCTTCAACCTTGTAGCTACAATAAAATATACAGACACACCCGTATCTATGGTCAAGATAAAGTAATTACTTGAGCTTAACTAAATACTTGCGAATTTTTATGCAATAGACAAGATTTAAACGAAGTTAGAACCATCAAAGAAAGTAAATCTAACACCCGTATCTATAAACAAGTCAAAGTGTTTACTTTGACTTGTTTATAGATACGGGTAATTTAAGACACGATTTTTATTATGTAGTTTAATTATTGCTTGAAGTCAGAACTGTAAAAAGTTAGAATTCTTAGTTTTGCTTCCTTTAACGGTTCTTACTTCGTTTAAATTCTTGTCTATTGCATACATAATTTTACACAAGTAATTACTTAAGCTCAAGTAATTACTTTAACTTAACTATAGATACGAGTCTTAAAATAACACGGACGTTCAGAAAATAAACATTGATAGTAAGAATATATCCGAGGAAACCCATTCAGATATATACAAGGAATGCGAGACGGTAGGTACTTATCCAACAATTGGAAGTAATTGAGATCGAAAGATATTTTATTGCGTTCGTTCGGATGGAATACGACGATATATGTGCCATTATTTCCGTTTAATATTTTTATGGCTTCACACTCTTGTTGATTAATGATTTTAGAAAAATATGGATGTATGGTACAACGTGGCACAACCGTATACAATGGAAATCCAAATAATCTGATGTTCTCTGGAACAGCTGATTTTTTTTCTTCTGAACCTTGAAAATAGTGCAATTTTGTAAGGAACTGCATTTTATTTTAATAAACCGATGATAATATGGACACTGAAGGGTATCATGTACTGAATTCATGGTAATTGTTTGCGTGTCGATAACTATTCCACCCAGTATGTATATTATGTGAGATAAATCAGAGAACATAATTATACCTGAACCATTTTGTTGTTGTTTTATGTTCTGTCATTTTGTGGCAGAATAGGTGAACACAAATTGAAGCCGACTGCTATTTTTCTACCTCTGCTGTCCTAGTCTCCACACGGGTTTTATGAGAATAGGTCATCATTGGATAAAAAACCTATTAAGCCATCAGCTCTTTGCTGGCAGGTTAATAACGGAGCTAGCTGCATCGAACGTCCATTTGAGTATCGAATATTCCAAGAATTTTTACTAAAAGGATGGAAATTAGATTTTTAGTCTTATGTGCAGTCTTTGACTGAGTTGCTCTATACTAAAACTAGCTTTTGCTTGCGGCTTCGCTCCCTTTATGTACGGAATGTACCGAGAGAGACTGTAACACTCGGGGATAATGTAGCTTCCCATTAGTGAAAGAATGTCCGGGATCGGATCAGTAGTTCTGAAGATTACCTCCTACATACAAACTTACAAAAAAAAATAACCTCTTTATAATATTAGTATAGAAGTATACATAGATTATACAGTAATCAATCCTGACCTATACAGTGATAGCTGACTATTATTGAGCAACCAGACTGAATGCTCCATAACCGATTATGGAGATAACGAGTACGCTACCTGACACTTATAAAACATGTACATTTGTGTCAAGTGCAACTGCAGAACTGACCTTGAATTTATTGACATATGATGAGATAATAGCTAAGCTAAGATTAATAACATGCAGGACCTTATAGGTACCAATGTCAAGTACAATTGCATATCAAGTACCGGGTAAAACGGGTGAACAGACACAGAGGTGAATCGAGGCAAAACTTTGAAAGAGATTTTAACGTTGAATTCATAAGAGTTGTTACCAAAAAATCTCATTATTTAGAGACCGTGTTGGCAACACATTACCTATATGAATTCAACGTGATTCACCCCTGCATCCTGCATCTCTAATCACCCCGTTTTACGGTAGCTACAAACCACGACAGAAGCATACAAGATGATTTTTAAAGGAGTTATAGTAGGTAAAAGTGTTTAACAAAGCTCTGTTTGTCTGTTTTAGCATTCTTCACGTTATAGGACCCCACAGCCGCCGCGATTAAACATTAACAGGATTAATGTGGCTACATACGGAGGCCCTAGCACGCGCGGTGTAAACGTAACGTAAATACGTCGATTTTAAAATTAAAAATACCCGTTCCCCATATAATATTTTCATAATTTTCAGAATTTATTCATATCTATGGATAAGACTGGTTGTGCTTGTTACAAACGTAAAAAGTTGCAAGTTACATTACTAATGCCATAGAATAATTTGTATATTTCGATTAAAAAATCGACGTATTTACGTTATGTTTACACCACGTGCTCGTGCTAGGGCTTCTGGGCTCAAGAAAAAATTAGTCGTTTCATCGATAGGAAAAAATGAAGAAGAAGCGTTGCTGTTTTCAGTATCTCTAAGAATAGTTCTTATTTCCCTACTTCAGTTTAATCGTAAAGACATTATACTCGTAACCTATACATTTGTGGCTGACATGTTCTACTAAACCACGCAACAGATTACGACGCGGTTTTCCTCATTATTTCGTGGATGTGTTCCGGAAGGTTTCCGCGTCTAATAAATTAATATTCAAGTAACATAGAGCAACGAAATCTCAATGTTTTGTTAAGTTGTTAAAACAGCTAAGCAAACGCGGGTCGCTAGTGATAAAGCCCTACATCTTCATCATCAACATATGTATATGTACATATTTTGTTATTTTATTTCAAGCAGTGTCCTTGCAGTTTTTGGATTTTAATCAGTAGGTGTTTTAAAGTCGTCAACCTTACATGATTTTGAATGCAAAACACAACCTCACGATCTCAGATACGAACTACCTGACTTGAGCCTGCAATCATGTTCATCAGATGATAAGCAGATACTGCATCGGCAAATTAGTGACTTTTCTGACATTGACGTAAGGTTTAAATTACAATTATTGATTAGATTAGCGTGCAATCAACGCTCATGAAAAGCAAAAAATAAACCCTTACAAAGTAGTGCTGCAAATAAGATATAATTATGGGGAATGATGACTTCACTTTAGTGATTATATGTTTATTAGTGTCCACGAGAACCGGTCGCGTTGATTAGCGTAATTTATAAAATGTGTGGTTTTAAACTGTATCATCATCTGCCTAGCTTTTTCTCAACTATTTTGGGGTCGGCGTCCAGTCTAACCGAATGCAGCTAAATACCAGTATTTTTCAAGGAGCGACTGCCTATCTGACCTCCACAACCCAGTTAGTACTGGGTAATACGATACCCCTTGGTAAGACTGGTTGTCAGACTTTCGGGTCACTGACTACCTGTAACGACTGTCAAAGATTTACAATTCACAGCTCGGAGAAACGGCTTAGCGAGCTTTCCGAGGCACGGAGGAATCTCGGTATGAATGTGTAGTCACCCATCCACGGACCAACCCAGGCAAGCGCGGCTTAACCTGACGATCGACCCGAGCGGCTGTTATTTTTTAGCCACGAGCTGCTCATGGTTTTACACTGTATAGCGTTATGAAAGAAGGAACAATTGACCACTACAATGTAGTGAGAAGATCATTCCGCCATAGACAAGGTCTGAGTCTGCATACTTTTCAATAACATCGTGCAGCACTAATATGTATAAGATACAAAACGATTTCCTCGTAGAATAACAATTGCAACTTGGACCTACGATGTATTTCCAAAATAAACAAAGTTAAACATAACATCACGAATGTAATTCCCGAAGGATTACGCAGAGGTGTATCTAATAGTACACCCTCATTTCGCCAGTTATGTTTAAGTCCCATGTAATAGGGGGCGGCTGCTACTGACAAATTCCTGATGGAAAAAAACCCAATAAAAATTTGCCCGACCCGGGAATCGAAGCCAGGACCTCATGATCAGCAGTCGCTCTTGTGACCACTTGACAAACGAAGTAGTATCTAAATAAACTGATAATTAAGAAGCAATTAATGTAATGTTTCCATAGATAAAAAACTGACAAAAGAATTCCTTTGTTAAAAGTTCTCTAATATCGTATCAAAGTAACTTTGTTCCTCTTTGTAACCCAAAGACAAACGAAATAGGCACTCTTACATGAACAGGAGTCTTTCAAGGTAGTTTGGTTCTCAAAATATATATATATATATATAGTTTACGTCAATATTCAACCGACCTTGGTCGTAATCTTAATTAACGTGCAATTTTATAATCAAGACGTGCCATCTTGTATGTGACATTATTAAATGTAAGATAAAAGAGACACTTGAATATTTTCTTCTTGTGTTCCTACATGTCTAACTTGAAATGTTTATAATGGTTCTGTAATTTTTTTGTGAATAGGTGGAGGTATTACAAGGTTGGAAGACATCGGTACTTTTCGTTTTCGGAATAGTCAAAATGGTAAAAGAATTAGTAAGCTGACCCGCTGACAATATAGGAAGGGCTCTTTCGTCGTCAAAATTCGAATAGGTATAGCCACAGTTGATGATTTTTGTTGTGTTATACTATACTAGCGACCCGACCCTAATACTAATGTTCTCTCTACTATAATATACATTTATTATACATATAAACCCTCCTCTTGAATCACTCTATGTAGTGATGACATGTATGTTTGTCTAAAACATTTTTGTCTTTGCGCGACCCACTGGTCGTCTTAGGGGTACTTACCACAGATGGTAAACAATGTGAAGTCGCTGATCATGGGCATCAGGCTGACATATTCTCCCTTCTGTTCCTTGAGCATCTTCACCATGTCCTGGGTCTTCTCCTCCATGACCAGAGCGAAGTTCTTCAGGATATTGAAGTGGAAGGTCGGGGTGAGGATCTTGCGGCGCTTGTGCCACTCAGCACCTGGTGGGGAAGAAGATATGATTTTGAATAAGGACACACCGTGAAGAAAGGTCTTGGTTGAGACACGTTTGCGAGTGGCGGAGTTACGAGTTCTGCTGAGCTGTCCCACCTCGCAAAGGAGAAATATTCGGAGTTTGCCCTCAGCCACCGAAATACGAAGAAGAAGACGGACACATAAATAGATAACTCTTTTGACTATATTGTTGAGCTAGCGGACGTAACCACGAGAATTAAGCGTCTTAGATTGATTCTCCGGTACAGGGGCTACCATGACGTCTTGATGAAGGATTGTTTTAGTTCTACTTCCAGTGTGGAAAAGAGATGACGCTAGATAGCTGTCTACTACAACTACATGGTAGGGCCACAAGTTAAGTGAATTTTCGGGTCTGTAATTGAGTCATTGGAAGGGTTCGCTAACTTAGTATTTGTACTAGCTACTTTTTGTATTAGCTTTTTTTGACACGAGACGAGAAGAGATACTCCTGCCAAAAGTACGCACAGGCATTAAATTATGCTTTTGAATAAACACAAAAATGAACCATTTAGTTGATCTCACATAGGGTTCAATATTAAGTGGCGTATTACACAGCAACTATTCAGTAGTCTTATGGCAAAACATTATAGAAAAACTAAATTATAAATATTATTATTTTTATATTATTCATTATCTGCTTCCTGCCCAAGTGTGTATAATTACCACGACGGAGGTCGCACAACATAGCTGATTTTATGAAGGTTCCTATATGAAAATACCCGTTTCATACAAAATACAGTTATTTTTTAGTCTAAGCCGTCGGAGTCTATACAAAATTAATATTTACGAAACGCTAAGTACTTCAAAGACCATTGATATGTGACGCCAAGTTTTTTTGTATTCCAATCCAATAACATCTAAAAAAATGATACCATAATCAGGAAGCAAACCAAAAGCAGGAAGCAACTTTTTTTTAATTTAATTTAAATAAGATTCCAAAAAAAACATTGGTGGACTAATTAATTATTGACCGATACTTTTCTAAAGAACCCCCTCAAAAATAGCGAGAAAAATCTGCGGTTCCGTACAATTCTGTTCATCAGCATCGAAAAAGTTTCCACTAAAGTCCAGTCACCCTGTATATTTTCGAAAGCTCCTTATAAATCCTATCAAGTTAGTCACTCACACTTGATCCAGAACTAGCTTTATCACCTCGATTTTTCGAGGAGCTTACAGGGTGTAAAATTGAAGTGGGTCAGAAGCACCTAACCGTTATCTCACCCAACAGGTACTCGGAACGTCCTTCAAATAGTGTCCAGTTAAACCAGAAAGGTATGCGCTTCGTTAACCTTTGTGTTTCAGAATTGGTACGAACGTTATGCCACAGAGTAAACCGCTACAGAGGCAAAGCTTCTAACTTTTGTCCTACCGCCATGATTTATAGTAGCGGACTATCATTGCGCGTTTGCATGAATATTTTTCTCTCTGTCAGGTTTTTTACTCTCCTCCTTGTACCTTTCACTCAAGTTTTTTGGAATTGCATAGACTTTTTATGTATAGTTTGCTCACCATGTTAATTTCGCACATTCGTATTTCCGAAGACATAACAGACGATGAGATGATTCAGAATTGTTACAGCACTGATGACAACATTTGTGTCACTTGTTTAATTTAGTATTTTTTATAATATTTTCTTTTCTTTGTATTGATTATTTTTTACCGATTGTTTGTGAATGTGTGAACGTTGTAGGTCTTGTATATTCCAAGATGCTTGTTAACTTTGTATCTTGTTTTAAGTTTTTGCGAAGTAAGTAACGACTTATTGTCGGGCCTACGCTGTCCTCCCTTACATAAGTACTAACCCATACTAATAATTTTAAAAGACTAACCATGGAGTTTTATGCCGGTTCTTGTCTATAAGCAACGGCCAAATCAAATCGTGCACCTTTTCTCGACATCTCATAAGTGCCCATGTAGGCCCATGTGAAATAAAATATTTTTGTTTGCCGAAGCACATACTTGTCTTGGGAGAACTGTAAGTCCTTGGCAACTAAGCCTTTAGCGAGTCGATAGTATTGCCAATACCACGTACCTTTAGGCTCAATCGGCTTTATAGGCTTAACTCTTGCATCGCCAGCCAATCCACACACACCTCAGCAAACTAAGAGAAGTCTGAGACCGAAATTTAGAAACGTTACTTAGAACATACTTCGGCTAAGCGGTATTCCTGTGTTAAATCACTTGAGGTTCGAAACCCCTGGGACAGAAACAAATCACGAGTTATCAAGATGGAGTGACATGGGATTGGATAATGTGACAATCACGTGCATTTTTCGAGCAACGAACAAATGTATTTTTTTATTAAGGGACGTGTAAAATATTTTTGTACTAGCTGTTGCTTGCGCGACCTTCGTCCGAGTGAAATTATTATGAAAATATTACTTCCCTATTTGAATCGAATTTTGTTAAGAGTTTAAAGGGTTTTAATTTTTTGCACGGAACCCTATTTTTTTTTAAATACTTTCATATTCTACTAACTACTTTCGTATTCAGTAAAAAGCTGTTATTTTGAAATTATAAACAGTCACTTAAATTTTATTTATTTGTATAGAAGATAAATTGAGTCCAATTTTATCTTTATTTTACATGAAATAGATGCTAAAGTTATCTGATCTGTAAAATCTCACGTAATTAAAGGATCGCCTCTTATGGTCGCTTCTTCTTCGTCGAGTATGAAGATAGATACGGAAACGTGTTTAAGTCGAAGTACATGGGAATTAACGTTTATAGATCTCAGCCTTAATAATCTTAATGGAATCCACTTAGATAAGTCTCTGATTCAATCAACTAAACGTAACTTTATGCAGTGTTTAATGCACTGATAAGAAGTTTCAAGTCTACCTTCGCTCAGCAAAGAGGATAATAAAAACTAGAGTTTACAATCCCAAAATAACCAAGAAACATTACAACAACGTAACGATTTACCGCGCTTTGCTGCAAAACTTTTTCATTGTTACTAAAGAACACTAATTAAAGGAAGGAATTACCAGCCAACCTCAAATCCTTCAAATCCTGACCAATCATCTACTAAGCTTTACGGCCATTCCTCATTATGGTCCAATACCTCCATATTTAAAAGTTCAAGCACTTTTTTACTTTGTTTGACGTGGGTACAAGTGGGTTCTTTCGGTACATAACAACCTTTTATACACAGTACAACGAGCATCCTTCATGAAAAAGTCTAAAAGACCCATAAGTAAGGTATCCGTCCCACCGTAGACGAGGCAGCGACTAGTCATCGACCATCCAAAATCAAAAGCCATATATTCAGATTAGGCTGAGGAACGGTAGTTTTTGAAGGTAAAAAATTACATAAAGACTGTCCCCCAAAACGCCAAACGCCTTCACCGTTTTCTAGTGTTTTAGCTGCGAAAAAGAAGTGGCGGAACAAACTCCAAAGCAACATCTCACTCAAGAATCGTACAATAGATGTGGGTGTAAAAGTGATACATATTTAGATTAATTGTTGATCGCTGACTGATCAGGGCCATACCATACCATAACTTTTTAGTGTGGGAAAGAGAGCCACAGATCACACTGCCGGCTATAACTCTCTCTCTCTATATGTAAAAGTTTGTCGCAGTGACAAAAACTATCAAAGAAGAAACTCGCTCAGCAACGCTCTCTTGACGGGCAGAACACTCACTTGGTACATATGCATACAAAACTATCAACAAATCTATCTGAACTACAAACTTGATGCTCGTTTCTGGTCGCTCGCGACTCGCTTCTCGTTAATCGCCGGCAGCGGGACTTGTGCCTAAAGTAGGCCGAACTTGAAAGCTTTTTAACTCGAAGAACCTGCCCGAAAAGATTAAAACGCTTCAGGCCTTCTTTTAAATGATAAAGATTTCGGACATCCGGGTTCTTTACTATTTAATAGCGTGTACATCACTGCAGGGCTAAAATATGGTTTAACCATTAGAAATACTGCCACCTACATACTCGTAAATATAGATCCACTTTTATAATATTTATTCTATTTAAAGGTTGTCTATGGTAGATATCGATACCGCCATCTCTATTTCAGCGTAAAATGAGCTACGATATGATAGATATTATTTATTAATCATTTAAAAATAACTTTTAGTATTTGTAATATCTACAGAATGACCATATTTATTTGATCGACACTGAATGGGCTCGTGGCGGTCAGAAAGGGTGTTTTCTGAATGTTGGCAACGTCGAAACGCTCGTTTCGGTACGGACGACGTAACTCGACATCCATCGTACTCTTCGGCGTTGATAGGTGTGGTTCCCATATACATATAGCTAAAATACCAACCTGTGCTGAGTAGCAGTCCATTGCCCAGCCAGTCCTTCAGAAACTGGTAGGGAACATTCTTCTTGATGTTCTTTGAATGGGCGAGTACCACCTGAAACAAAACGGTTGCTTTAGCATCGTGACATCTGGCTTGAACATCTGACTCTCATAGTCTGATGGGACGGCAATTCGACACGACTAGAAAGATTTCAGGCGCATGAACGGCTAAACGTGCTTTCCGAGGAACGGGTACTTCCAAACTCCGGGACAACCGAGAAATTTCTAATGGAAAAACCTAACAGCACTTTTTGCCCGACCCAGTCGGACCCAGGACCCCACGCTCACCAGTGACGCTTGTGACCACAAGAACAACAGGGCAGCCACATACTGCAAATGCTTAGACGTGCATTCCCACTAAACTTACCGACCTATTTTGTGAAATGCTCATTTCATTCAATCAAAGGAAGTTGGGCATCCTAGTTTGAGATGAGTGAATGAAAAGTATTGAAGCAGAATTTTTTTAATTTCTCGGTACTCGATAGTTACGTGTGTTCGTCGAGTGTTCGTTTATGTGTTCAGAGGTGATTGTGACCCAGTTTTCTCATCATCCGTAGAGTGAAGTACTAAGGACGTGTGACAATACATTTCCGGTCTGTGTGGCAACTTAGCTTTTCTAAACTCAGTGGATTTTGATGCGGTGTTCAGCATCATTGATAATATTAATTCTGGGAGGTTAATCTGTAAAACTTTGATATTGCAGAGAGCACGGAAATCCCGATGTTTTGACAAGCCGTGGCAGCAGTAAATTGCACCATTGTGCGGACAGGTAAGGGTAAAAACGTTGACCTTTAGCAAATAAATACTTCATAACATATGTCTGATCGTTTATTAATATATTTCTTAATAAATTAATCTTCAGTTTAATTGAATAACCAAAACATCACAACATGACATCGCGCCTGTATTCCCCGAAGGGTTAGGCAGAGGTGCAAGGTTTGTCTATATAATTATGTATAATGCAACACACACTTCTTGGGTCATGTACACGTACCATGTAATATAGGGGGCGAGCCTGGTGCCATCAACTAGGCATAAATCCAGGCTCGGGGCTGAACTAATAAGACAACTCGGAGGAAATTACCCACCCACCATAGGAATCCTCTTTCTACCGTGCATATCCATCAAATATTTGCGGAAGACGTCAAAGCTGACAGTTTTCTAATGAACTTTCTAATGAATGTAGACTCATACTTACACTGTTATTTCTTGACTTACTGAAACACGCGTAAGATTAAACTGTCTGTTATAATGAACCGGCTTTACTTCGGTACAATATTTCGCCGAAATACCTTGAGGGACGTTGAGGGCGCTCTAAATGGCTCTTGCGGCATTTCAGATTTACTCCTTCGATATGTTAGCTTAGTCTGTCGGTCACAATGAAGGATAGGGCCGCTATCAACGACTTAACGTTTCAATAAAGCTTAATTTACGTTGCCAGAGAATGTAAGAGCAATTAATGAAGACGTGGGTTTTACTGAACCGAGTGGTAGGCGAAATTAGAAATTCCATAAATCCTTATAAACGATTTCAAAGCCACCTTTTAAGTTAAGGTATTTTTTATATTTTTTGATGGCTCAAACCTTTTTTTTTCACGATTTGGAAATCCTCAATGGATGTCCACTGCCCTGGGGAGAGCGGAGGGGTCTGTCAGTCTCGTACTGACTAAAACCACACCGGTGTTCCTTCGCACACTTGCGTCGGGAGGCAGCGGGAACTAATGCGACTTCCGCTGCCCCGGACTAGTGCCGGCCCACTTGACCTGCGGGCCTCGTCCCGGAGGGGAGTGAGGTGTACAAAACTCCCCCCGTTACGTCATAGAGAGGCGCGCGTGGAACACTACGCGCCACCGTCTCGGGTCCAGTTTGATTTTTTTGCTAGCCTGTCCATTGTCCCACTGCTGGGCAAAGGCCCTTTCTGCCTCCAAACCTCTCTATCTTGTACGATATCTGGCCATGTTCGCCCCGCAAACATGATCAGATCATCACATCACCTACGCCGCGGTCTACGGCCTACCTCGGCGGCGATTTCCTCCATCAGGTATCCAGTGAGTGACGATCCGTGCCCACCTCTCCGGGTGCATTAGTGACACGTGGCCAAGACACTCCCACTTCAGCTTGCCTGTTTTTTCCCCAACATCTGCAACCTGAGTTCTGGAGCGCAGGGTGGTGTTTCTGACGCGATTTGTTCGCTTAACATATACAAGGTGTAGTTTTGCAACCTTGTCAAAATTCAAGAGGTTGTCATAGAAGACGTATATAGTCAATATAAATTAAGGTACCTGGTCAATAATAATATAAAGGCTGCTTTTTTTAGTTGTTTTAATTTGACACTATTTCAGAATGCAGCCCTTTTCAAAAGAGGAGAATCACCCGTTTATCGAATAAACGTCTGCGTTTGTTTGTGTGTGAAAGCGCGGTTATTGGGCTAGTATTAGACAGGCCGTGTTTTAATACGGTTGTGTACACTTATCGATTTCCGATACTAAGGAAAAAATCAAAAAAATTACCTACCCATTTTATTATTTATTCGGGTCGAGAATAATTAGCATAGTTACCTCCTTGAATTTGACGAGGATGCAAAGCAACACCTTGTTTAATATAAAACATAACTGCATCCAGTCTGAGTCGACTCCAATTGCCATTGAGTCTGGTTTGACTCCAATTGCCGTTGATTCCAAATGGTCAAGCCAATCCCAACATAATTGGGAAAAGGCTAGGCAGATGATGATGATGCTACCACGCACCTCGATATCAGCAGGTCCAGAAATGTGGAGCACTCTCAGACTCATCACTTTGAACACGTAGCGGTCGCCATATTTGCGTGTGTAGCCTACTAGGACGTCCAGGAGCTTGTCTGAAAGAGGAGGAGAGAGTTAATCAAGAGGGCTCATCGTATCCTGCTAATGATTATAATTGTGAAAGTTTGTAAGGATGGACGTATGGTTGTTAACTCTTTCGCGTAAAAACTACTGATTTGATTTAGATATGAATTTTGGCACACAGATAGTTTATAACCTGGATTTTTATCCCGGTAGTACGAACCCGTGGGACAATAAGCGAAGAATACGCGCGCGAAGCCGCGGGCACTCGCTAGTATTTTATCGTTTTTCCCACGGCTTTATATGGGTAGTTGTCTGAATGTATTTATTATTCACGGGAAAGTATTACCGGTATAATAAATAGTATTATATATCCTTATCCAGGTCATAGTCTACCTGTATGCCACATTTCATCGAAATCTGTTCAGCCGGGTAACAGACAAACATACAGAGAGATAAACAGAGTTACTTCCACATTTATGTTATTGGTATAGTGGACTATTGGACAATGGGCTGGACTAACCCCATTGTGTTGTCCCAGCAGTGCGACGACACAACATTAACAAAAAAAAAACACTCGGCAGTAGGTTATAAATAATTAATTCATTAATAAATAATGTGTCCGTCAACACTATTAAAAGAATGTTTCAAAATGTTTTTTTAATCAGTCATCATCTGCCTAGCCTTTTCCCAACTATTTTGGGATCGGCTTCCAGTCTAACCGGATGTAGCTGAATACCAGTATTTTACATGGAGCGACTGCCTATCTGACCTCCACAACCCAGTTAGTACTGGGTAATACGATACCCTTTGTTAAGACTGGTTGTCAGACTTTCTGGTCACTGATGTTTTTTTAATCAGTGAAGTATGTAAATTCAACGGTAAAATAACAAGATAAGAAAAACCATAAATACAAACTAACGAAACAGCAACATTTTCTTCATCACAATCTGTTTACATCATAAAGTTTCTGAAACTAATCTTTTGAGCTCGGAACAACACTTTGCAACACTGTGCCTACATTAATTTACGAATTATAATTCAAAGAAAACCTAACTTTGTGAAAAATTGCGATTTGTTTGATCTACGAGTAGATGGTTCTAGACTACTTACTTAAATATGCTACTTATGCCTAACCTGCAATTAATATTAAACTAAAATTGTATAAAGTCATTTTTATTTGAATTAGATTTAGGATTTTCCATGTTGTAAAATTTGAATTAATTCCAAAATATTTAAAAGTTTGTGTGTCAGGCAAACGGCTTGTGTGTCAGGCAAAATGTGCGTCCCAAGCAGATTGCCGGCCACCGTAGGCGCGGACTTGCGGATGGCGAGCAATGGGTAGCTCGCCGTCCGGTAAGGACCGGCCCGGGTCGATGGCGCGTTGTGTTCCACGCGCGCCTCAAAGAGATGTTAGCACAAACTGACGGGGTCCATTAGGTTGCGGATTTGTTCGAAAGAGTTACCGTGGCCCTTGGCACTTTTGCACAGACAAGTAAAGGAACACGGGTGGTTTTTAGTCAGTAAGAGTCTGACACGGTCTCCCGCTCCACCCAGAGCGTGAGAAGTCCTTTGATGATTCCCCACCCAAAAAAAAAGGCTAAATAAAAAAAAATGTGTCAGTCAAAAACTAATAAAATAAGACCATGTTCAGGATTATAAAATGTATTTTTATCCGAGTACATAAATTAATTAGTTCCCTTAGAATAAGATTGGTATTTTAAGACTTTAAAGAAAACTGACTGCTTCGTTGGTAGCGGTCGTAGCGCGGCAGCTGACCATGAGGTCCTACGTTGGATTCCCAGATCATACAACGATTTTTTGGGTTTTTCCATTAGGGATTTCTCAATAGCAGCCACGGAGTCTGGATTTGTGCCTGGTTGATGACAATAAGCTCGCCCCTATTGAATGGTACTTGCACATGACGAAGAAGTGTGGGTTACACCTACTATAGGCACACCTATGCCCCAATCCTTGTTGTGATGTTTGGCTACCTACTTAAACTGAATATTAATTTATTAACATAGATAGGTGTGAATGAAGACAGTGCTTACCAGGTGGCGACTGAAACAGTTCCCGAGTGTTTCCTATGATAGGTTTCCGAGGGGGTCCAGGCAGTTGGTCCAGAGGATTCTCATCTTCCTTGAAGAATAACAGATATATCACCAGGGCCACAGCCCCCACTATTAATATTTCAAAAAACATGTTGCTTTACTGAAGAATACCTGTAGACAATATAAACAGTCTGTAAATATATTTCTATATTTCCTTTAAAATTAATTTGTTTCAGACTAACGTACTTTGTAACGCGTATAAGTTCGTACACGCGCGCAACAATCCACGCTTCAACAATCGAACGCGTGTACACGGCCGGTGTCCTGTGAGGCGAGCGGGCGAGCGCCCAAGCGTCTCTCTCGTCTAGCGTGATCATACGAGCTCATAAGCATAGATTAATATACTGGTATAGATGGGCAACTTCGGCTTCGCTCGAGGTCGCGAAAGTGCTGCCGTGTAGTGGTTGCTTCATGAACTAAAGCTACTGCACTACATAAATACATACATAGGTATAGTGCATCCATACTGGTAGCCAGCTTTTAAAGATATTATTTTTATATTGCATTATTTTCATAAATTTGTGTTTTCAGGGTAACACAAATCTTGAAAACAATGCATGAAATTTTTTTAAAGAGAAATAAAAAACAATATTTTATGTTATTAGTTTTTATTTCGGGTTTTATGAGTTACATAATAATTATGAGCTGCCACTTTCATTTCATCACTTTCATCCCAAAACGTGTTTTTTCCAGATATTAACTGGTTCATGTCTTTACACCAATTGTTCAAACTCGTATCGTTCAAACTTCGTACTGAATGAAAATAACACCGAGAAATCACGAAAATACAAGAAAATTAACAGGCTATGCGCATGCACATCAACCGAAAAAAATCTTGTGAAAAATTCAAAACAATGTCAATGTCAAACAAGTCAAATGTCAACATCACTATAGTGTCATCGTTATGACGTTAATGCCATCTAGTAACAATCTTTTGTTAAAATTATTACAAACAGCATTTTGTTTCTTGAAGCAGCCATTAGATGGCAGTGCTAACAGCGTACCGTGCCGTTTGTTCTAAGATACCACAGCATGCTCATAAGCACGTCAACGCTCGTACGAGTCACGCGTGAAACAAAAGACGCGTCGAGCGTATACGGGCTTCCAAAACGCTAGCTTACCACGCGCCGAAAATACGCTAATCTTAAACCTTGTACATGGTTTAGTTTTCTGTTTGCACGTGTTAGACTATTATTTTTAGATAGATCCTTTTTTACCTACTTTGAGAGTAAGACACTAGTAGCAACAATAATAATATTCTACAGCGTGTATCCTCAAGGGAAAACTGAACAATTTTGTGCGGGGCAGTTGTGCGTGTTGCGGCTCTCTACTCACACTAACTAGGTCATTGTTAACCCTATTTTGTTGACAAGCTGCTTTACTCATGCAACCCAGACAATCATTCCAGTTCCCAACCCAGTAATTCGATCCGCGAGGAATATGAGACCTAACTAAAACCAGAATTGGATTTCCTTTTTGTTACGAACAGCAGCAAAATCATAATATGAACAATACTTTTTGAACGTCAAAATTGTGATGCCTCATCAAGTATGAGGCTGTCCCCGCTCGCCCTACCCAGTGATACCTACCCGTTTGACATATTATACTTTATGAAGCCGATATAAGCTTCTTTGATCGTTTAATATTTATTTACTCCAATCCTTTTATCGCAGAAATTCATGCGTCAAGAGGGTACTTATGTAGATGCTCCAATGTCACCAATATTCTGAATTATTGGTGATAAGTTCTTGCCCGCGGCTTCGTTCGCGTTATGGTGAAAAATATCCCATAAGAACGTTTTTGGCAATCCTAGGATACTCAGGGATAATTTAGCTTCCTATTAGTGAATGAATTTTCGAAATCGGATGAGTAGTTCTATCGGAAGAAGTGGAAAGGTTTTTGTATCGGCGAAAATGACGAACTTCCTTACAAACTATAACCCCTATTTGATCAGTTTAGTGACTGAATTTTCACAAATACATATTAAGTGCTCACCTTCGCTTTAAAAGGAACACTTATGTAAAGTGCCTTGCTTTTAGGTCCAGCGGGTGGGCGGTGCGGTGTGTGATGGTGAATGAGTTTAAGATTTTTATTAAGTACTAGCTGACCGGCGCAACTTCGTCTGCGTAACATTTTTTATTAACGCTCCGCTCCTATTGGTCGCAGCGTGATGTTTTATAGCCTATAGCCTTCCTCGATAAATGGGCTATCCAAAACTAAAATAATTTTTCATTTCGAACAAGCAGTTCCTGAGATTAGCGCGTTCAACCATACAAACAAACAAACTCTTCAGCGTTATAATATTAGTATAGATAAATGTACTCTGTTCATTTTAAGACGATTGATATGACATATGAAGTGATATGAGATTATACGAAAACATATACTATTATTATGCGGTTATGCGGTTTAAAAGAAGATGTAGTGACAAAAATTGAAAACAGCATGTTTTGTTAGATGGTTTGGTCATGTGGAGAGAATGAGTGATATGACATATAACTCTTTTACGTTGCGTTTATAAGTACTCTAAAGTTGTAAACGAATCAATTGTAGAATTACTAACTTACAAGTTAGACTTCACCGACTTCACAGTTGACTTTTCAACTTTATACTTTTGAAATACACAGCTCCAAAATAAGAATATTGCAAATGTCAATCGAATCAACAGAAATTGAACATCGAACCTAATGATACGTCTAGAAGTAAAGACAATAAACCTCAACAACCAGCACGCTAGCAATCCTCAAAGGATTAGGCAGAGATGGAACTCAACTTACCTATACTAAAAGTAATAAATCAAATAAAAATCACCCGATCTCGTAAATTAACTTACTGTTATCAAACGACGTATGTATAATACTTATGTGTCTGTATGTGAATGCTGGCAATGTGGTCAAAGCTAATTAGTTAATCTGGAACTAATCGGATCTAGCTAATTCGCGACCATATTCTAACACAAGGTGATTAATAACTAAGTATTGTGGGCCTAGCACGAGAGCGCGACGAAAATGTGCCGGCATCCAGGCCCTACTTTCTATCTAGATGTTGACTTTGTAGCAAGAATCACATAACTATGGCAATGCCTAACACTGCAATAGTTATGAGATTAAGTCTGTAGATTTTATTTATTTATTTTCTTTATTCATTTTTTCTTCTTATTGTTTACATTTTTAAATACTTCTTACAAAAAATCATTTAAAAATAGTAGCCCACCGGTATCGGGAACAGGGTCCAAGCTACCGGCGGTCAGGGCTCCAGAGAGAGGAACCTCCTAACAATATGAGCCGTGTCCAGGAGTACCGCTTTCTGAATCGAGCCCTTGATCCAGCTGCCTAACGAGAGCCTCCTCAGGTATTGGTCGAGGCTCTTTTATTTATTAGCTTTATTTAATCCCTAACATGATTTCTTATCTACAGTTTTGTGTACTTATTTATTTATTAGTTAGTAATGTTAGTTTTGTACTTAAATATAGTTAGTATTGTAAGGTGTAAGGGCCGCTTTTTGCGGTGAAAGCCTCCTGCAAACCATTCCAGGTGGCTCTATCCTTTGCCCGTCTGGACCATAAGTTTCCGGCTATTTGTACGATGTCGTCACTCTATCGTTTAAATGGTCTACCCTTCCTTCTTTTTTTATATATTGGATATCAATTTGTGATTTTTTGTGACCATCTTTCATCCGTAGCTCTCTGGATATGACCTGACCATTTCCATTTCAGTGTCAGGACCAGTTTGACCGCATCTCTCGCCTTAGTTAGTAGATTAGTTTTACTAAAATGGTTGCAGAAGTATTTTTACCGCATTTGTTATGTTGCTTGTTTGATTCAATATAAATAAACAAAGTTCTTCAAACCGAAAAAGAAAATACTCGTTGCGCACATAGTTTTAACTTAGTTTCAAAGATGGCTGTGCACTCTCGCCATAACACTCGCGAGGCAGGGCGAATGCGAGTGTGTACATAGGAGCACTCATCTAGCCTCCTACAGATGCACTCTAGGTATGAATACAGTCTAAAAGGTGTAGCTTTTGTGTATATCTATGAGTCATTTGGTATGACTCATATAATTGTGCTTGCCACAGATAAAAATAACCAAAACGTCATAGAAGAATAGTTGTGTTTACGATTCCAAAGTCGTCCGAATTTCTGCTATGTCGTGCCTTCGTTCTAGGGCTTCAGTAACTAACAATGTCTAGAATAGATACCACGATTATTGCTCGCAAACGTTAGACTGACATGCCGGTTGCCTGCATTTGATTAGAAGCTTATCAGACAGATTGTTTGACATGATAATACATGCATTCCTTCTTACATGGGACTTAAACATAACTGGCGAAATGTGGGTGTACTGTTAGGTACACTTATGCCTAACCCTTCGAGGATTACAGGCGTGATGTTTGTTAAATAAGTAAGATAACATCACGCCTATTATAAGAGAGGGGATTTACAGTACGCCTTACATTTTACATTTTGTTTAGATTAACTTAGAATTGCCTGGTTGATCGAACCCAGTGTTTATGTCATAGAAATATAAAATACAGACTTGTTTCTTATATCTACAGTTTAGGTCTATGAAGGAGTAAAAAGTGAGTCGAAAATTGCGGTCTCGACCTAATATTTTCGTAGGTATCGAAACGGTTTCTCCATTAATGAGTAGAATGACACAGGTAGTCAAATATTTAGTCATAAACCTGTAAGAGCGTGTACGCCGTACGGCATTTCATAAAAATTTTCAAGTCCTCGTCTTTCGATATGACTGAACCGACCGACTGGTATTCAGCTGCATCCGGTTGGACTAGAAGCCGACCCCAACATAGTTGGGAAAAGGCTAAACAGATGATGGCATGATTCCAAATAAATCACATCACACCTAAAAAAAAACGATAAAAACTTAATGTTTTTTTGACCAAAAACGCTTATTGAATATAAACTGGCTAGGTTAGATAATACCTAATAAATCATAGCTTGAACTTGGCCTTGATCTACCTTCTTGCTTATTTTGAAAGTTTTGGATATGGACGGTACCGGTAACCTTGAATTTATGTTGCACACACCCAATATTTTATGTCTATTGGTCTTTTAATTATAACGTGCTATCATAATACGCTGATATATGATATTATTTAACTGATACAGACTACAAACAAACGAATAGTATTATTATTGACAGTTATCCATACAAAACATGTTAATTTTATAAATAAAACAAAGTATATTCGCCATTCTCTTGCCCTCAGCACAATTTTTATTTTAAAATCTAATTCTGTCTGATTTTATGTAGTTTAATTTATTTTTTATGTTCAACAAATAGGTAACTTGTGTGTGTAAAAAAGAGAGAGTGACCGCTGAGTTTGTTTCGGCTGTTTCTTCTCAGAGCAGTCAGATACGAAACACCGGCCCCATCTAGCTTTAAAACAGAACATGATGTGACGTGTAAAAGTCTTTTTAAAACCAATTTGCAGAAATAAATATGATTTATGATTTAAACTGTTAAGTTATAATTTTTTTTTGTTTTAGTTATAAATAAATTGATGGAAGGTCATATCCATGCATTTCTTTCAACTGTTATCTCAGTAGCCACACTTTTCTTGCCACATCATCTTTCATACATGCTTTCTTTGGCCTGCTCCCTACAGCCACACTCATCCCAAAACTTTCCTCACTCCTTCGCCTCTCATGCTCATTACTACGACAATATTTGTATCACACAAATACACACAATTTAAATATTGTAATTTTCTACTTACAAATAAGAAAACCACTATACACTCTTTTGTCACAACTCACAAACTAATTTATTTATTAGTATCTATGCTAATTAAACATTTGTATTTACAAGTAGCTAATCGGCGACTCATTGTTTGAACGGTGAATGAATGAATGAAAATGAACAATTTCCATAAAAACTCTAGTGGGTGGTGGGAAATGGTGGTATATGCGACACAGTACAATGCTGAGCATGAAATTTTTTGTTCAGTATCTCGGTAAAAGAAATTGATGTATAGATTGTGGGGAATGCTATAAAAGAAAAGGGAATAAATAATAGCGTGACAGTTGACAGGGGAGGATAGGAGAAAAAAACGTGTTGCGCCGGCCCCAAGTAACATAAGACAAAGAGGCAGGAAGATGATGTTATCTCGGTAAAAGAATGTCCAATGCGCGTTTCCTCACCAATTTAAATATTACCTTAATACAATGAACTCCTTGAAAATCTAGATGCCTTATTTAAAAGTATCTATAACGTTTGGCAACTAAGCTAGTGATACCTATTAACTTGCCGCGTATAATTCGTGCCAATAGCTGTACTGTCTCGTGAATATTACACCGGTATAAGCATCTCACAAAATACAAGCAAAATCGTTCCAAAACCAACCGCCAATGTTATAACTAGCATTAGGTACGTTTTACTGCTCATTAAGAAAATGCTTCTGAAATTAAACCAATTATTCAGCATCACTAATCGGCAGGTATCGATAAATCTTGGTCCAATCATCGTTAACTAGACGAAAGACGAACGTCATTAATATCGTCTGGCTTCTATTACATAGCAAAAAGTTGTCGAACTTGTGAATACGCTATAATTTAACTAATGATGATATTAATTGGACCTTATTTAACCACTTGATACTTAATAATGCTCAAGTGATTAAGTTTTAGGTGTTTAACAGTTCAATTAATTACTAAATTAATTCTAGGCAGGGGCGTGCCTAATAGCACACCCACATTTCGCCAGTTATGTTTAAGTCCCATGTAATAGGGGGCGAGCCTGTTGCCAGCAATCGGACACGAATTCGAGTCCTTAGCTGCTACTGAGAAATTTTTGATTGAAAAAAAATCTGAAATCCAGTACGAAACTTCAATACCTACACGCCCAAAATGTATGGAACGTCTTTTTTCGCGGTTTCGATGGTGGTCGCATGGAGAAAATTCTTCTGTTTGATGGTCTGAATCACACCCTGAAATATGACCACACCTTTCTAGTTCACGCTGTAAAAAATAACGGTTTTAAGCATTTCGGCCTGAACCACGTAAAACCAGTCAAAATATTTGTGTTTCACATTATCTACAGATGAATTCAAATATTTATCAATATCTCATTCGGTTTTGTGACATCATTCCGAGAAAGACTTATTTATCTACCGACTTATCACTTATCTATCCGCTATAGAGACGCCTTTGTAACCGACTATTAGTCACCTACTTGTTAAACAGCACCACATCTGCCTAGCCTTTCACCAAGTATGTTGGGGTAGGCTTCCAGACTAAGGTCCTGCTGCCCCCCGACGCAAGTGTGCGAGGGAACACCAGTATGGTTTTAGGCAGTAGGTACTAGTCTGACAGCCCCCGCCGCTCTCCCCAGGGCGGAGGACATCCATATTAAGGATTTCCACAGAGTGAAAAAAGGGCTTCCAGACTAACAATATAACTTATCTGACCCTTGACAAGTCTACATACCACACCACCAACACACTAAATTAGAGGAATCCATGTTTTAATTACACATCCGATTTTCAGCCAACCCCGGTCCACTACTGGGTCGACACATGGGTCTCTCCAAATGCACACCATTACAGCTCAACGTTCAGGCACTCCTAGTTTCGCTTAGTCTCTTCTACACTACAACTTTTGCCGATTCACGGTTTCCACTCAAGAACACGACTACACCCATGATAGTACATTTTGATACAAGTGGGCAAACATTGCCACTGCAGCCGAGGCGGAATTCACACCGGAGCCGAAGACGAGGGTGTTATGGAGCCGAGAACTGCAGTGACAAATGCCCACGTGTATCAAACGACGTTTTTCAATACACTTACTAAGAATATTATGTTTTCTCTTCCAGTTGAATTTCAGAAATGCCCCTCAGTCATAATTAAAAAATCAAAGAATAATTATCTGAAACATACATTTACTGACACAGCAATAGCAACATTTTCACCGGCATTACGCTCCAAAAATTTCATCCATAACAGAACGAAAGCAATTTTAATTAGTCAATCAGTTACCAAATGGAACATTGAAAATGCTTGATTCAGAGTAAAATTTGTTAAAATTAATGGCGTAGGCTTAAAAATAACTGGCGAAATCTGGGTATACTATTAGGTACACTTATGCCTACCCCTTCGGGAATTACGGGCGGGATGTTATGTTTATGTTTCAAACATTATACCTCAAGAAAATTGCACTAGTGCCATATAGCTCTTAATCAAAAGTTCATCACACGATGAAGTAGCCCACCAAACCACAGAATACATAATAGTACAACCAAACAGTAATCTTCATTATTGAGTTATATAACTGCAAGCTATACTACAAGTATATCACAGTTGTGGTTTACAAATACGTGGCTTGTCTAATTGATTTGGCCTTCAAACCGCTCAGCCGTGATCGTCAATAATAATAGTCAGTTGAATCTGGCCAAGGAACTCGAGACTCGACATAAGTGTAAAAAATCAAACGAGAACCTTACGTCGCGACGCCAGATGTATGTTTCTAATAAAAATTTTGTTATCTTCTGTCTTTTGACCAAAAATATCTCAGTAGCAGCCAGTAGATTTGAGCCCGTTTGATGGGAATAGGCTCGCCCCTTATTTAACTTAAACATAACTGACGAAATGCACATGTACTATAAAGTTAACTTCTGCCTGACCCTTCGAGGATAACAGGCGTATCATCTTTATATACTCAAGTGTATGTACAAAGGTACAAAGGTCAGCAACCCTTGAAACATCTTGTTGACATTGTATTCGTAGTACGTATTGATAGTTCATAGATTATTCAAATACTAGCTAACAAGATGATTTCCATTAAAACGTTCAAATGTAATTTCTTATGAATGATTGATTGAGCACGCAAGCGTATTGCAGAAGAAAATTGCCAATAAATCACAAGAATCCATTGAATTTGAAAATATTTTTACTATTTATTAAATTATATTAAAAAAATAATAGAAATTTGATTCAAACTCAACTTATTTATTTCAATTAAGACATAATTATACAGGCAGTTTTTGAGTTGTCAAAGATGCTAAATACCAATGCATAGAAAAAAAAATGATTCAGTAAACGTCAAATCTGTAGCCCAACTTTTTTTTTTTTTTTTTGTTTTACAGGTCTTGCAGCCATGTTTTTGTTCAACCAGATAAAAAGGTTCTAAATTCAAAAGCAAAGTCAAGCTCTAATAAACCTGAATGAGTAACACAACAAACCCTTAGTGATACCAACCCTTAAGTACTGTAAACAATAATCCCCATACCAGCAGAGATCCGAAATTACTTGAACAATTTCATAAAATGTTTCACTAATTTAATTTTTTGATTTATTCTTCAGCAGCTTAACTTCGTTACTTCAAAATCTTATCGGGATTAAAAAGGAAGATATTATCCACACGTTACTTACTTCCTTGACTTTTAGGTTAATAATCTCTGCCTATCTCTACTACCCATCTCTACTAGTGATACTTTACTAGGTAATAAAACAAATACCGAATACCATAGGTTATTATGTTCCTTTGACACAGACAAAGCCGGCAAGCATGAGCTAGTCAATAAAAAGGCCCTCGTAAAATCAAAATAAATTCACTCGTTAAAATAGATAGACAAGCATCAAATAACACTATACAGAATTCTAAAAAAATTGTATGACACAAAAACACCCACTTACTTCAATTATGGTCTGAGAAGTCGATCATTGAAGTCGTAAATTGAATTTGACACTACACTTAACACAAGATAATTCAATTCGCGGATTAGAAATTCGATTCTTCACAAGCGTGCGCCTGAGTGCGTATACGCTCCTCAACTGAGTCGAAAACGGTTTGAAGTGTAGTTTTTCGTTCGCAATATAATGGGTCTACCTGGAACGCGTTGGAGTAAGGCTTGAATCTGACGAAAATAACACAGAAATTGCTTAAACAATGACTATGGTGTTTTTGTGTATCGGTAGAGTTAATTTTATGTTGTGACTCAAGTTGGCTAGTTGAGGAAATATTACTACTATATGTTTAAATAATAGTATGTTACTACTTACAAAAATAAATCTTAATTTACAAAAACTTTTTTGCAAAAAAAAACCGATTTCAAAAAAAAACACTAAAAAAGTGGAAAATAACTTTACTTTCGGAAGTCGGTGGCAAAAAAGTCAATGAAACAAACAATAGTCACCGACTAACGAAAGTTTTTATTTTACCCTTTTTAACCGACTTCAAAAAAAGGAGGAGGTTCTCCATTCGGTTGTATGTTTTTTTTTTTCCAGCTATTTTGATTTCAAAACCAAACTGCTGAACCGATTTTGATGAAATTTCTATGGGACCAATCGGGAAGTAGATCCATTCAGATAAAAGAAGAATTTTTCAAATCGGTTCATAAATGACGGAGATATGAGGTAACAAACACAAAAAAAAACCTGCAACCGAATTGAGAACCTCCTCCTTTTTTTGAAGTCGGTTAAAAAGAATGTCTGATAGTCGCAAGAGTGACTGCTGATTATGCTGGGTTCGATTCTCAGGTCGGGCAAAGTGGCCCGCAAGGGCCGATGCCTGCCGGGTGCTGCGGGTTGTTCGAAAGAGATACCGCGGCCCCGGAACACAAAGGGCGATGAAGGAACATGGGTGGTAGGTCGGGCAAAGTGTTATTGCTCGGTAGCAGCCACTGAGTCTGAATTTGTGACCGGTTGATTGCAATAGGCTCGCACCCTGTTACATGAGATTTTATAAAAAACTAAAAGCGGCGGGAGCCATTCCATTTTTATATTTTCAAACTAAAATGGGTCCCACCTGCTTCCAACTTTTTTAAATTTAAAATGTGCTTGTTCTTAGCCTTTTAGTGTTTTTTTAACTTAAGTTTTTTTTCCGCAGTCGGGTTTTTTAGTTTTTTTTTATAATTACTTTATTTTATTTCCAGGTTTTTAGTTTACAAATGTGAAAGATTTCGCAGACGATTAGCCAAACAAATTTTTACCGCCTTCACCGCGTGGAGGTACTCCCAGCTTATGTTGTGTTCTGATTCAAAATTTATACCCGGTGTCATTTTCACAATTAATACGAATCTAACGACACCTCTCAAGCTAAAATTCATCGATCCGTTTAGGCCGCAGAGCGTGCCAAACAATTATACATACATACAAAACATACATACTCTCGAAAAACATAACCGTCCTTCTGGCGCAGTCGGGTAAAAATAGCTGGTGTACCTATAACTATTAGGTACATCGCTGCCTAACCCTTCGGAGATAGTAGGCATAGTGTTATGTTATGAATGTTTAGTAAAAACTAACTTATGTTTATGTATGCGTCCCGAACTCCAGTTGTAATTACTTCAAACATTCGTTCACACCTTTCATATTACAATAATTTGTCCGTCGGCGAATGTGACACTGATGACTAACCACCACCTAACCACTAACCGTCAAGTGCAGGCTCTGTCTATTTGTTCGTCAATCGTCTAAATTGAGTTGTCCCTTACAGACTTACTTTTTGATTTCATCATTTTCATCGGATTAGTTTTTTTAACCGACTTCAAAAAAAGGAGGAGGTTCTCAATTCGGTTGTATGTTTTTTTTTGTGTTTGTTACCTCATATCTTCGTCATTTATGAACCGGTTTGAAAAATTCTTCTTTTATCTGAATGGATCTACTTCCCGATTGGTCCCATAGAAATTTCAAATCGGTTCAGCAGTTTGGTTTTTAAATCAAAATAGCTGGAAAAAATATGTCATCCAAGTAAAAGAAATTGCGAAATTGATACTTGACAAGGATTTGTGTGTGATGCGATAACTAAAAAGGGTAAAATAAAAACTTTTTTGCAAAAAAAAACCGACTTCCAAAGAAAACACTAAAAAAGTGGAAAATAACTTTACTTTCGGAAGTCGGTGGCAAAAAAGTCAATGAAACAAACAATAGTCACCGACTTCCGAAAGTAAAGTTATTTTCCACTTTTTTAGTGTTTTCTTTGGAAGTCGGTTTTTTTTTTGCAAAAAAGTTTTTATTTGATTTCATCATTTTCATCGGATTAGTTTTTTTTTTAATATTTAAGACCGGCTTGGCTGTTGCCCGTGTGGTTTAGTGGGTTGGATGCGAGAAAAGGGAAGACAGACAGAGCTTGTTTTGCATTTAAATTGAGGACCCATTTTTACATTGATATACTTATGTATGTTACTACTAATTCCAGAATTTGACCTCCAAAATTAGCTGTCTCGTTGGTCTAGTGCTCGTACGGGCGACTGCTGAGCATGAGCTCGATTGGGTTCGATTCCCGGGTCGGGCAAAGTGTTATTAGATTTTTCGATCAGAAACTTCTGACAGAAAAACAGTCACAGAGTCTGGATTTGTGCCCGGTTGATGGCAATAGGCTCGCCCCCCTATTACATGGGACTTAAACATAACTGGCGAAATGTAGGTGTACTATTAGGTACACCTCTACTTACCCCTTCGGGGATTACAGGCGTGATGTTATGTAAAATCAGCTATTTTACTACTAAATATGGGTATGTGCTTAATTTCAAAGTCCAGCCAAGTCGTGGCTCGTCGATTCATAAGGATATTAACATTATATTAGCGTAGACAAGTTGTATGACATATTATGAGACTTCCCATCCGCAAAAATGACACCGCCATACATCCCCTTTAGGGGATGAATTGTCAAAAATCCTTCCTTAGTGCTCACTGTCTTTATCTAAGGAACTATTGTGCATAATGCTTCTAGACCTCGCGGTTTTGTCTTTTCTGTGCTTTGTCTTGTCTTTCAGTAAGGGTATCCCAATCATCGATTCGAGAAGAAGTAGTGAGGGAATTGTTTTTTTTTTTAATTAGTTATATTTTTATACAGATTCCACAGAAGCTTGGCGTGGTACTTTCTGGTCGCGCCACAGTCGCATTTTAAATCGGGGTTAAAAACAATAAATGTACGTAATATGTTCATTATTGTTCATAAGAAAAAAGTACTATAAAGATTCGGTAGATATTTTACAAAATAGGTGGCGCGGCCAGAAAGCATTCTTCCTAGCCACGCCACCGCGTACACCGCAATAAATAGATTTTTTATGTACAAACTCAATGGTGAACAATTGTACGTCTATTGTTTATTTTATTAATAATGAGAAATACTGCAAAAGTCATTATCTATTATGATAAATATCGAAATTTCAAAATTGGTTAAGTATGCCAATACTAATAACAGTAGGTATTTATTTGTAAAAAGAAATTAAAATTAGAAATTCATTAGAAATTATTTGGACATTAATTTCCAATGAATGTTTTAACAACATATTATTTTTAATTTGACAATATACAATTAGGTATAATGTTTAAAAACAACGATCTTAACTTAATCCTGATTTTTATCGGGTCATTAAAACTAACTCTGTATATCCCGATCCCGCCCTATCCCGCCATATCCCGCCCTATCCTGTCCTATCCCGTCCTATCCCGGGAAAATACCCGTGCGAAGCCGGGATGGGCCGCTAGTGAACAATAATCGCGGAAGATATCCCGTAAGTGACAATGAAAGTTTAGTGCAAAAGAAGCCTCTAATTTCTAATATCACTGTTCCATTACACACATCAATGAACACAATTTCCAACTTTCCCTCAACTTTGTTCGTAGTTGACAAGTAATAAAACCAGTTATGGTTCATGAAGTTTATTCCGACATACATAACAAGTAGGCTGAAGTTGGTAAAGTCAAAGGGTAAAGCGCTAAAGTGGCCCGGTAAATTCTATTTTTCTTACTTTTTATTAAATTTACATACAGGGTAGAAGGGACAGCGACGCTAAAACCCTTTATTACCACGTATTCAATGTATGGAACAGCAGAAACGTATTTGATATAGAGAACAGAAATATGTGGAGCACCCAGAACAGCTGTTTTTTTAAATTACCTATGATAATTTTTTATGTGCGGGGAGGGGATTCAGAATGATGTACTGAAGACGTGGTTACCGTTTTAGCGTCGGTCTCGCTTCCAAATCTATACTAATCACTACATAGTATAAAACAAAGTCGCTTCCCGCTGTCTGACCCTATCTGCTTAGATCTTTAAAACTACGCAACGGATTTTGATGAGGTTTTTTTTAAAAGAGTGATTCAAGAGGAAGGTTTATATGTATGTATAATACATGCATATTATAGTAGAGAAAACATTGTACCCGTGCGAAGTCGGGGCGGGTCGCTAGTAATATTTTATAGCTGAAGAGTTTGTTTGTTTGGTTGGTTGCACGCACTAATCTCAGGAACTACTGCTTCGAATTGAAAAAATCTTTTAGTGTTGGATAGCCCATTTATTGTGGAAGGCTTTAGGCTAGGATATAACATCACGCTGCGACTGATAGGAGCGGAATATTAATAAACAATGTTATGCAGTCGTGAAGTCGCGCGAGTCAGCTAGTTAAATAATATTTGGTTTAATGTTGAGGACATAATGATGTGTGGCCATAAAAATAATGTATTCACAGCATTATAATCCCCAGAATCCACAGTACAATTCACTAACTTTGATTTCATGAAATAGTCATTCTTTGGAGTAATAAGAACTAATGAGTTTTATTCTACTTCCTTGTTAAGTTCCTTGAGTGACAGTGGGCTTTTCTTGATTGAATGCCGAAGCTTTATGGATGATAAAAAAAATATTCTACTGATTATAATTCTGTTAATACACAATTTGTTATCAATCAACCACCCTAAAAATCCTGATCCTGACCAGCAAATTGCAAAAAAAAATTAGGAAATTTGATTTTTCGGGCTATCCTGTCCATCCTCTTACATCATTTTCGTTCACGGGTCCGGAGGCGCGTACGCAAGTCCAATGTTTCGAAGCTCGCAGTCCTCCAGCATAAAATCTTTGAGGAGAAGTTTCTTCAGCGCCGTACGGCGTACCTGTTGAATATATTTGAATATATTCGCTGAGTTTACAACGTATTTAGCATGTGAAATGGAAGAAAATTCGCCCGGGTGTTTCCACTGCGAGGATCGACCGGAGGACACGGTGGAGCATACGGTGGAGGTCTGCCCCGCTTGGGCGGAGCAACGCCGTGTCCTCATAGCGGCGATCGGCGGCGGCGACGTCTCGCGTCCGGCCCTGGTTCGAGCCATGGTCCGGAGCGAGACGGAATGGGAAGCCGTCACCTCCTTTTGCGAAGCAGTCATGCTAGCAAAGGAGGAGGCGGAACGTGAGAGAGAGCGTTCCTCCTCACGTCCCAGCCGCCGCGGGAGACGCACCGGGCGTCGGGGGCCACCACGTGGCCCCCGGCCACCGTAGACGCGGGCCTGTGGACGGTGAGCTAAGGGCTAGCTCGCCGTCCCTCCGTCTTAGGACGACAGGCCGTGTCGACGGCGCGTTCGTGTTCCACGCGCGCCTCAAAGAGATGTCAGCATAGGGAAGGGGCCCGCAAGGGCCGATGCCTGCCGGGTGCTGCGGGTTGTTCGAAAGAGATACCGCGGCCCCGGAACACAAAGGGCGATGAAGGAACATGGATGGGTTTTAGTCAGTAAAAGTCTGACACTCCCTCCCGCTCAGCCCAGAGCGGGAGAAGTCATTTGATGATTTCTCATCCGAAAAAAAAAAAAAAAAAAAAGGCCTGAATGAAATAATTATCTCGTGGGTTTCATTCAGGCAAGCCTCGACATTGACTTAGTAAAATCTTAAATGAATTCAAAACTCGTACAGGACCAGTTTAGTTAGTCTTTTTTTAATCTTGTTTTATTGTTAAGTTACCATTTTGTTTTGTCCAGTGAGTAATTAAAACATACTTTTTCTTTATTCATGGCCACGTACAGGACTAGTTTAGTTAGTCTTATTTTAATTTGTTCTTAAGTTTACTTTTTTTAAATCTCCTTTTATTGTTAAGTTACCATTTTTTTTTGTCCAGTGCGAGACTTATAAATACTTTTTCTTTCATTCTATTCAACTAACGACGGAGAACACATATCCTAAATCGTTGGGTCTAAAACCATGAGATTTTGCACTTGAGTTCTTTATTCATTGAACTGGAGCACTAAGGAAGGAAGGCTTTTTGAACATAATTATGCCCTAAGGACGTCCCCTACGTCTGCCGCATGGCCAATGAATTGTGGGCAAAAATTATTATTTATTATTTACTAGCTGACGCACGCAACTTCGCCTGCGTAACATTTTGGATTGATGCTTCGCTCCTGTTGGTTGCAACGTGATATTATATAAAGCCTAACAACCTTCTTCGATAAATGGACTATCCAACACTAAAAGATTTTTTCAATTGGAACCAATAGTTCCTGAGATTAGCGCGTTCAACCAAACAAACTAACTCTTCAGCTTTATAATATTAGTATAGATTATTATCTACTTTTTGGAGCCCTGACACAGCCATAAGACATCGCGGCAGACCACATAGACGGTAGGACGAGCTAGACCAAACCAACGACCAGTGGTCCACATTAGCTCTGGATCTAAACAGTCATGGGGAGAGGCCTATTCCCAGCCTTGTAATGACCCATGCTAACAGTATCAGGTGGGTTACCATGATCTGTTAGTGCAAGAATGTTTCAGTATTATTCCGAGAGTGAGTAACAGTCTAGCGCTGTCACTGAGCTGAAATTTATGCATACACGTTTAGTTTAGATGACAATGCATGGTTAGCTAAGTGACGTCTTTCTAAATCCAATATGGCAGACTCACAAAGATGGCGGACTAGTTTTTTTTATGCAGCCCCATGATATGAGTATCAACTACTGACGTCACACCTATATTTAAAAACTAGTTTGTATTCTTTTTAACCGACTTCAAAAAAAAGGAGGAGGTTCTCAATTCGGTTGTGTTTTTTTTTTTTTTTTTTTTGTGTTTGTTACCTCATATCTCCGTCATTTATGAACCGATTTGAAAAATTCTTCTTTTATCTGAATGGATCTACTTCCCGATTGGTCCCATAGAAATTTCATCAAAACCGGTACATCCAAGTAAAAGAAATTGCGAAATTGATACTTGACAAGGATTTGTGTGTGATACTATAACTAAAAAGGGTAAAATAAAAACTTTTTTGCAAAAAAAAACCGACTTCCAAAAAAACACTAAAAAAGTGGAAAATAACTTTACTTTCGGAAGTCGGTGGCAAAAAAGTCAATGAAACAAACAATAGCCACCGACTTCCGAAAGTAAAGTTATTTTCCACTTTTTTATTTACTTTAAGCTTGTTCATTAAAACTAAGCGATATCAAAATGGATGTCTAAATTAGTAATATGTACACTGTTGGAATATCAACTTTCCCTGCTAATGTTAGCATCAGAGGCTTATAGAGGCTTATAGCATTCATCCAAGTGTCATATAATGGCAGTAAATACTCTCTAAGTTAAACCATAAACTGGATCTTAAAGCACTCTACTTATTAGATGAAAAGGTATGTACGTGATTACTCGAAATGGAATCTAGACTAATTCAGTATGTAATTGTGTTTGGCTCGTTGCCGAATTTCAGAGTTGTCTGAATCTTTTATTTTGCCAAAGAGGCACTTAAATGGTCAACGACGCAGGTCGTTACAACTCCACAAACAATCATTTACCATGAGAAAAATATGCAACTGCAGTCGTTTAAAACATTTGGTAGAGGTGTGAATATGTGTGATTATTTAAATGGTCAATGACTCTGTTTCTGCTTTACCAAATCTCTACCCACACCACAAAACTGTCTAATTGTCAGTCTGACAAAACGTTTGCTAGGTAGATGTGGATATTTCATTTCTGTTTGGCGCCATGGTTTTTTAATTTCTACGCGTTTTTAACTGACAGCATAAAAGAGGTTTTTTTTGGTAGCCTATTGAGTGCCCCACTGCTGAGCTAAGACCTCCGCTTTTTCCTTCCAAACCTCTCTATCCTGTGCGAAATATGTTCGCCCCGCAAACAGGATCAGAGGTTTTTAAATGTACGTAATATCTAAGCTTCGCAACCTATTTTTGTAGCGAAATACCTGCAGAACAACACATCAGAAAGGAAATAACTTTTCCTCACCCCTTTCATTATTAACTTTGCGGCTATTCTCGCAATCTCTAACTTTTATATAAAATGCTTAGGTGTTTGCTATTTTTAGACAACGTGTTTGGCACTTAGGTGATTTTAATTTCCGCGAAAAGTTGGTAGCAAAGGCAATTTAAACCTCATTTTATGATGGATTCTTCTTCTTCTCGAATCTATGACTCAGAAATCCGACCAGTACCTACTACGTAGCGACCTGGACAGGTCTGTCGTTTGCCTCATTCAAGTCTTGGAGGGTGCAATTAGTTGAGCACGACGGGCAAGAGAGAAGATGTGGAATAATATCCTGTGTTTGGGCTCCTTACTCGCATTGTGTCCGAGCTTTTTAATGGATTAGTATTAATAGATGTGAAAATGAGAAGGTTCGTACGTGGGCCTTTCAACCGTTTAACAATGTAATCATGGCAAACCAGTCCTTACCCAAACAGTAAAATAAAACGTTAAAATGTTTTTTTTTTTTTTAACAAATAAATGTCAGTCGCCGCCTACACCATTTCTCTAAACCATTATTTTCAATTGCTTTGAATATTTATTGGATAAAAACTATCTTAGCCAGGTATTCAACAAAAAAAAATATGGCTATTAATTATACAATGTCTGATGAAAAATCTTAAACCTCTCAAAAATAATGAAAAATCTCTACTCACTGAATAAATAAAGGCCGAAAGAAAGAAAGTTAACAAAATATCACGAGCTAATAGGCATCAATTTACTTAGGTCAAGTTAACTTGGATTAAGTTAAGCCTTGTGGGAAGAACCCAAAGTTTTAAATCGTTAGATGAGCAACCACGAGCATTAATATGTCAAAACTTAGCAAAATACAAAAGTTATTTTCTCGTGAAATAATGGTCTGTGCTTTGAGATAAGAACTATTTCGTAATAGTATGGCTACAAAATACTACGTTCGAGAAAACGGATGACGTTTAACAATACAGTAGGAAAAAATCACTTTTAAAAGTCCTTCGTGTATACATATTAGTGCCCGTGACTGTACTGATCTAGGTACTCACCACACTTAAGTGTTTAATTTTAAAAGAGTGAGTTCGCACGTCCACCATCATCCTACCTTGTTCTATGTTACTAGAGGTCTGCGCACCATGTTTTTTTCTTCCATTATCCTGTGTCAACCGTCATTCTATCATTTACTCCCAATTCTTTCACACATTCCTCACACAATCCATCCCTCTTTTCTTTTGTATCCCTCTCCCTCGCTCTCCAACCGACAACATTAAGGTATTCATCACCAGGAATATTTTTAGTCATATGCGGTGCGATTCATCGCTCCACAAGTCCATTGACAGAAGGTTCAATTTCAACTTTTAAATCACTGACTCAACTTTTCAACTTCCTGTAATAAGCGAGATAGAGCCCTTTAACACAGTTTGGCGAATCTAGAAATGGAATAAGAATAAAATTATTAAAAATTGTTTCAAAGATCTTCCCAATCTATCTTAGCGTTATGAATATAAGTAAAAATTTTGGTATATTTTAACACAATTAGTAATACATAATGGTCTGGAAACCAGGCTACGCCTGTATCTTGGGGGCTAATCTATCTGTATAAATCCTTCCGACGGACTAGTTTAGTTAACCCTTGAATAGGCAGTTAAGTTAACTAAATCGAGTGCCGACACGGGTCAACCCACTGCCAAGTTAGTTTATGTAAATTAATGAACTTATTTCAGAGCTGACATTTCAACTTATACAAGTAAAATTGATGTTTAGTTTTATGACATAAAATGGAAGTTTAGATGAAAACTTTTTTTCGTATACATATAAATAACGTGTTACTCCCTCGTTGGTCTAGCGGGCGCGCAATGGCCACTGCTGAGCGTGAGGTCGTGGGTTCGTGGGTCGGGCAAATTGTATTGGGTTTTTCAATCAGGAATTTCTCAGTAGGAGCCCCGGGCTCGCCCCCTATTACATGGGCCTTTAACGTTACTCGCGAAATGTGGGTGTACCATGAGGTACACCTCTACCTAAGCCTTCTAGGATTACAGTTACAGGCGTGATGTTATGTATGAAATAACATGGACGAGGCGAAAGAAAAATTTTAGTAAGTAAGGATTTTTTGCACAGAAAAGCGGATGTGTTTTTGGTCTTGCTAAAAGTCATAAAAAGGTTAGTTTATTTATATTATCCGTTTGTGCGTCGATGTCCCCTTTTTTTTCCGGATGGGAAGTCATCAAATGACTTCTCCCGCTCTGGGCTGAGCGGGAGGGAGTGTCAGACTTTTACTGACTAAAACCCACCCATGTTCCTTCATCGCCCTTTGTGTCCCGGGGCCGCGGTATCTCTTTCGAACAACCCGCAGCACATGTCCCCTCAACCATGTATAAGCAATTAACCTGCAGGCAGGATGCGCCATTATGTGTGAATAACCTATCTTTACATTTGCTCAGTTCGTACGGTACAAAACAAAGTCATTATTTTCGTATTAAGCTAAAGACTGTATTCGAGAGAAGCAAAACAATACAATACAATGATTTACGAAAATCTACAATCAAAATAATTGAAATTGCAAAATGAAAATTCTATTTTAGAGAATTTCAAGTTTGATTAAGTACACAAGATGTTAAATACCTATTTGATCTCAGCTCTTTTTAATCAAAATTTAATAAGTAGTTATGCAGGTACAATAGATCAAACAAGCATAGCCTTTTCTGTATGAATCCTGCACTTCGTCTAAGGACACTTAAAATAAGGACACTAGTACAATTAAATCAATTTTACAAAACACTTGGTAAGTGTCTTGATTTTATAGATACAGTTGATGCTACATGCTGATGCATAATAAGAATTGATAGAAAGATTGCAATCCACCTAAAATATCATTCTTGTTTTAGCTAACCGCCAACCCGTAACGAACAAACGTTAACGTAAACGTTAACGTTTGTTCAAGACCATAAAGAGTTCACTCTTTATCATTCTTTTAGTCCGATATAAAGGCAATCTGACACGGCCGCAGAGATCATGCGTAGGGCCAACAGCTTCACTTGCGCACCGAGGCCCGGGGTCGGGGGTATCATACCAAACTCTGGGACGCTACTGCTAAATTCATGACGGAAACCCCAGTGAAACATTCCCTGATCTGGATTCAAACACACGCTCACCACAAGCAAAAGATGCATTAAGTAGGTATCTAATGAATTCCTAATTCATGTCTGTAAAAACTTAGTCAACGAAGTATTGTAGTCAGTCTGAGAAAAAAAAACTGCGGCGTTACATTATGGACGCTTGCCTGATCAAATATAAATCTCGGTTATTAAGTACCTACCTATCTGTGAAGACTGTTAATTGATGTCAAGGAACCGTAGTGACATTGAGAAGCGACCGCAATCCGCAAGTGTTGTCCTGTGCACATGTGTACGTACATTATATATGTGATTGTATCCTGACATTCCAATTTAGTCATTGGAGTAGATACGAAACAGGTCTGAAGTAATTCACATACCTAACTAAATACACATTTGAGCCATTGTTTGACCAGTTTTAGTGTTTTATCAAAAAACTTAGAAACTACCGAAGCCTGATTTGACAAAAAAGGCTAGGTTGAAGGTACTGTAGTCGAATATCTTCATCATCAGCCAAACACAAACCAGTGCTAGACATGATCCTGTCCAATCGTCAGCCATCCAACTCGATTTCGGCAAATCTCATCCAGCTGCTACCACCCTGGTACCTATATCTTGAATGGAGATATCGATCGTTTGCTACAATGATGACATAACTCAAAAATTTAGATTTTGGATATTGTTTGTAGTAGAATTTAAAATTAACGAAAGTAAGTATTAGATTAAGTAACGAAATACGTAAAATAAACCTTTCATCTTTTGATAAAAAGAAAATATCTTTAGTCTGACTTTAAAAAAAGCGCTGTCCCGTATTTCTTATTTTTCGAGTTATGTCATTACTGTCGCAAACAATTGATATTTAGGTACCTATTCGAGGTGCAGCCAACAACTATAGCTGTTCAACTCCAATCCTGCGCAGACTGCAAAAGCAAAGAATATAATACGTTATCGTTTGTTAGCCTATCAAACATCATTCTTAAGAGCGACACGTCAATTATGTACCTAGCAAGGTAAATAGGTAACTAGAAAACATAATAAAGTTAGGTATACAAAAGAAGGCTTTCATACTACATAAATGGCGGGCTATTGGAGAGGCATGTCCAGCAGTGGACTGTTATAGGCTGATGAAGATACTGGAATGAACAAGGGAAGCTGCTGTTTGTGGTGTTGCCCCACAGCGATGGCACACTTGATATCGTGTCCTGCCTGTCCCCTTCCTTGCACAGCACGGGAGATGATGGATGCTACTGAAAGTGCCAAACTCGTCGCCTTTAGGCTCACTCAATTTAAATCGTCATCGACAAGCTAAGGAAGAACAAGGGAAACTTGTAGTTGTTTGCTTCTAGAATTCCAGACGGACAACTTCGAACATTTTGAAAGGACATTCTGTTGCAAGGCGGGATAGCAAACTACCAAATTATGTGCTCCAACAAGGTTAGTCGACAATCAGTAGGCACCTGTATCGATGCTGAAACACGCACACACATATGTAAAATGTTGGTATAGGAGTTATTCTCCTCCAATTCTCCAATAGATTTATAGACAGACTACGCAATCCAGGTTATATTACATATTAAACAATATATTTACCTATAATTTTTCGACACCAGAGTTTGATGAAAATGACCTTGTGCTTAAGGATAATATTAAGGAAGTACTAGTCCTGTTTGTCTATTAAACGTAACGTAAACTTAATTAACGGGTTTGGTAGGAACCACATGTGTTGTTTATTATTTTATGCAATAAGGGGATGATTATGTAATAAGGTGCGTAGTTATAAGGGGCCATCATAAATTACGTCACACGCTAAGGGGGGAAGGTGGTCGACGAAATGTGACTAGGGTTCCTAAATTCCGTGACTTCACATTTCAAAATCTAATCTAATATCTAAGTATTAAAACACGAAATTAGAACTTTTAACGAAAAACTTTCTGTATCTGTATGAACATATAAAAATTGCATAATAGGTTACGTCACACGAGGGAGGGGGTGTCTCCAAAGTTTGACTAGCTGTGACAAGGATGAGGAGAGTCAATAAATCATGAAATTCGTGTGACGTAATTTATGGACGGCCCCTAAGTAGCGTATCCAGAAGTAATAATAGAAGAGGCCAACTTTTGTCACATCTAATAAATAAACTAACTGGTAAAGTTACAGCTAACTGAATAATAGTCATAACCACATTAACCACCCCGAAGTTGACAGCTGTTGCGGTTTCAAAGTTAAATTAAATGGCGGGACGGACGGAAATCTACAAGAAACATGTCTAACTAAAATAAACAATAATAAACTAACAGCCAATGTTTGCCACTTCGCTTGCCGCAGCTCTTCGCGGATGAACATCATTTCAGGACGTAGGTCCCGGTGAGCGAAGGGATCCATGTTGATTTGCAGCCTGGGGTCGATACCCGCAAGCTGTTGGTCACTAAAACAAGGAAATAAAAAAAGACTTCAGGTACCGTGACTTGGACCTCACATATCCTGATCAGTGGTTCCTTGTAATGCAAACCAATAATTATACGTGCTGTTTAAATGTTTGGGGACGACTAGTACTGCCATCTATACTCCTTGAACGAAAACTAGTTCTTTCGTTTTCACACTAGCCAAACACAGATGGCGTAAATGTAGATTGAATTTTGATATTACTTTGGTTTCTTCTAAGGTTCAATGTTATTTTAATTCGAAGGGTTAAGTATTTTTTTCTCATAAGCAACAAAAAACAAAAAATATTTTTACGTTGTTGATAGCTAATTAAATAAGTAATGAAAGTGCGTAGCGAGCCAAATCATGTATATATTGTGTACAGCCAAGTGTAGAACCTGTTAATTTTCTGCTCATTTGGAACGAAAAACTTGAGTAGGTACCTAACTAACATAACGTTGCATTCTCAAGTAAGAAGGTACTTAGTAAACTATTCAAATCTTTTTTCAAAAACTCAAAATAACAACCACAGCCTAAAGTATAGTAATATAGATTGAACCACAGCTGATAGATCATTCTACCTATGAACTACGCTAAATGTCACCATCAAAAAATATGGTACCACTCCTCTAAGCATATAATATTATTATCGCAGACTCCGAGCCCCACTACAGTATTAATGTTCTGTGCTCCAAGCTTATCTAATTAAATAGAAAAAAAGGAATAAATTGAAGGGTATACAATGATTACAATGTAGCTCCAACATCTGCTTCTAGTGCTCCCGCTTCTTCTAGAGTCTCTCCTGCAGCATCTCCGCCATTATTATCTCCAGACATTATGTTGCTCGAAGGTAATCAATATAAATAATGATTTCACGTTTTCAAGTAAACTCCCACTAAATACCTAGTTATACAGATGTAAACGTCAACTCGACAAATAAGAAAAAAAAAATCAAAAATCAGATTCTTGAATTTGTTTAATTTCATTTGGAGTTTTAACCTCAAGAAACAAAGCCAGCCTGGTAACTGTTACATAAAATTATTTTAAACAAACTACATGTTGATACGCGTAATAATTATTTAACAAACATTTTTTGTGCAGCTGTTTAACAAACTCAGATAAAAGGCAAACAGCAACACCATCTATGGTTATTCGTCGAAATTAATACAAGCCAACAAAATCATGATGGCATGCGTTCTGAAGTTATTTTTTTCCAGTCTCGAATGCCTTTTACTTTCTTAAATAACATGAATCAATTATTTCTGATAAAAAAATGTTAGTTATTCATTTTTTCAGATAATGAACAATCAATCTTTAAAATATATTTTAAGAAAAATTTACTTTACATTGAGACAGCGATGACTCATCAACATACAACATTTCTGAACGCACTCCCACTCCGGTAAAAGGGTGAGTGAACCGCCTCATTGTTATTTATTGCATTTGCCTCTAATAATACATTAATTAGCCGTTTTACGGACACAGCGAGTGCAATAACATAGGTCGCGACAGCCATGCCGATGTGAGTAATTTAAAAGGTGTGGCACGACAAGGGGCGTAGTTTCTCATCTAGTGACATTAGTGCTGTGAAAAAATATTCTTCCTAACTCGTCGCAAGATGACCGAGTACAAATTGGTGGTGGTAGGCGCCGGAGGCGTCGGTAAATCCGCATTGACTATACAGCTGATTCAAAATCACTTTGTGGACGAATACGATCCTACGATCGAGGATTCGTATCGGAAACAAGTAGTTATCGATGGTGAGACGTGTTTGTTGGATATTCTTGACACGGCGGGTCAGGAGGAGTACTCCGCGATGCGGGACCAGTACATGCGGACGGGCGAGGGGTTCCTGCTGGTGTTCGCAGTGAACAGTGCTAAAAGTTTCGAAGACATTGGCTCGTACCGCGAGCAGATCAAGAGGGTGAAGGACGCGGAGGAGGTGCCCATGGTGCTGGTGGGGAACAAGTGCGACCTACAGGCGTGGGCCGTAGACATGGCGCAGGCGCGCGAGGTGAGACTGTTTACATAATAAAACTGCACCGCACTACACTCACCTACTATTAAGTAAATCAATACCCAAATTCGAAAGAGTTTTGCTATAGAATAACAATGCAACTTTGAGATAAGACCTCTTTTTTAATAATATGGGTTACCAAATACTGTTTTCATATAACAATCCGTAAGAAAATCACTTTAAAAACTTGCCAATGTAACATATTAACTTAGCGCCTGTGACTGTACCTACACTCCACACTTAATTCACATTGATTTGTCTTGTTTGTGTATGTGCATGACAAAGAACTAAGGAACTGTTAATTCACAAGTCAAGCATATAATTAAAATTGCACTTAATTGATTAATTTTATTAACTCCCATTTGTCTTATAATTGCTTATGTGAAGCGGCTGTAATCATCATAAATATAAGAATCTTTGTTTGTGTACATCTGTACTTTTAGTTATTAACCCTCATTGTTGAATGCCTTGTTGATCTAGTGGTTGCAAGCGCTACTGTTAAAGTAGGGCAAAATGTTATTGGGTTATTAAGAGTTTCTTAGCAGCCCTCAGAGTCTGAATTTGTGCCCTGTTGATGGCAATAGGCCCTCTACTACATGATACTTAAAGACTAGTGTACTGTATTATAGGTGTAATATAGATATAGACATTCCTCGACATTCCTCTGTATTACCCTTTGGGTATTACAAGTGTGATGTTTTATTCTCTTGAAGACAGCGGGCAAGAATAAAGCTAATTGGCCTTGATATTTATACAAAACTATACATAGTTCCTTTTGTGTAAGGATAAAGATTAAAATGAATTCAATCACTGTGTATTAAAAGAAATGATGTCACATTTCAATAAATAAAGCATAATAATATTTGTCAAGAAATTTTGATCTTGAAGTCAGATAGCTACACTATGAGCTGATCATATTTACCTACTTTGGACTATTCTATAAGCGCTGTCATAGTTATTAAAAAGGATAGGTGATGTAACCAACTAAAGCATGATTCTGTGATGGACGTAAACTAATGCTATTTCACAAGTGGTTGTTTAATACTTCGACCTTATGTTGGTTGTTTGGTATATTCTCTGGATGCTTTTACAGTATTATTGTATGTAAAATGAAAACCTACCTACCTCTAACCTATGTAGAAGAAAACCTCTGTCTCTGGTCATGAAAAATACACATTTTGATTTTCTATTATTTGCTGTATAATCCTTATTTAAAATAAGGTTGATTATTATACCAATGGCCGGTGGTCCCACCTCCGTCTCCCTTATACATACAATTCTGTCATTTCATAGTCCTTTAATTCTATGCAGGAGGAATAAGTTAAGTCATCCTATAGCCATCAATTTTATCTTCTTTAAAAAAATGCTTATTAGCACACATTTAAGCCGCAACTAGTATATAGTAAACATTACAGCCATGTTTGAACAATTTAACACATATTTAGTAACACCATCTAATACTTGCACAAACAGTGCTTATGATGGTATCACATTAACCTCATATTTAGATTTAATTACTAAATTCATGTGTAAACGTTAACTATTCAAATTACTGTTTTAAAACAAAAGTAACTATCTGTTAGCTTTTCACGCTTCAATAGCTGAAATGATTTACCCAGGTGAAATAGTATTCAGGTAGACCATGACATGGTTTAGGAAATTTCATCCTGCAATTTTGTATTTTGTGAAATTTTTCTAAATCCATCTGGGCGAAGCCAAGGACAAGGCTAGTATTACAACCTAAGGCATTGTAGAATGTTTTGAAGGAAAAACTGTTATTGTTTTCTTTTGTAAAAACTGTCAACATTTACAATAGAGAAACAACTGTTGTGAATATGCAACAAAGGATAGTTTTAATGAAAACAATAACAAGTACTTTACATTCCAATGCAAACAACCTAATCAAATAATTCACTATACCAATAATCAGTATAGTGATTTATTGATTGCCTTATCTAGAGCTCCCCCTTAGTGCTACTAAAGCCTTTCCCAAGTTATGCCACGGTAAATTGTGTGTTAAATTAACCTCTATAAGTGGCTGCACTTGACTAAACCCATATCCTGGTCAGTCAGCCCAGATCCTAGCTGACTAACTAATGTTGACTGACTGACTAATGTTTCTACCATGACTAGAAATGGTTGAACCATTCCTGTCATATACTGATATGAAGAATAACACCACAATAATTTGACATATAGGATCCAATCAACACATGACTCTGTGTATTGTATCCTTTCTGTTAAACTCCAAAATATCCTCCTTAATGTCCAATTGACCCTTAACCTTTGTCCTCCAATCAGGATTTCTTCTTGGTTCTATCAATGATTCCAAATTGTATGAGTTTTGACTAGATGTTCTTTCATACATCAATTTATTACTTAAAATATGTAAGTTGAGGCATTCAAATTCATGCCATCGCTCATAAATTCGTAATGCTTATTGTTAGTAAATGTTATCACCTCCATATAAGTGGTTAAATAAAACCACTTGTGGCTTTAAAAGACTTACAACTCAGGTTGAGTTAAAAATAATCATTTTTTTTTAATAATAATACCAGCCTATACTATCCCACTGCTAGGCAAAGGCCTCTTCTCAAACAGAGAAGGCACGAGCATTGATCACCACGCTTGCTCAAGACGGGTTGGTGATTTCAGACTTATATTAATTATAAGTCCAGGTTTCCTCATTATGTTTTCCTTCACCGATGTCTGTGGTGTCCAAGATAAACTTAGAAAATTATTATTATTTAAATTATTTTAGAATACTTTATTTCTGGCAATATGACCTGTGTGTAACTCCGGTATTCTCAATCAAGGCAAAAGAAAATAACACAAGACAGCAATTAAAAGTAATTAAGTGTTCTCATAAAGTGACTCATGGTGGAGTCCGTACATTGTTCAATGTGCCACTTCAGCTCAATGAAAACACTTTTAAATTATGTTTGAACTTTCAGACACTTGCCTTAATCATTTCAGTCTGGTAATTAAGGAGAAACTCAGATTGTTGTCTCTGTGTAATATTCCTTGTGAAAGTTTATAATAATATTTATTAGACCAGAAAGGATGAACAAGTTAACACAACTTTTATATAACCTACCATGACGTATATGCTTGAGTTGTTTGATTAATGTTGTTAACTTACTATAACTAAACATTTCTAATTGTAAGACCTATTTGCAACACCAAGCCCAAAGTATATTTAGCTTAATAAAATTTTAAAATGTTTAGTACTACACATACTTTTAAATTATAACTTGTAGTGCAAGCAGGCCTAAAAGATACACTTTTCTATTGGGCACTAAGGTACCTGCAATATGTGGGTCTCACATCAATCTACCAGGCACAAACAAAAATCGTGCAAAATAACTCCCAAATCAAATCAGCCATAAAAAAATACTCATTGTACAACCGAGTTCACTGACCGTCAACCACTTTTCAACCTTATTACCAGAGATCGGAATAGGTAGACTATAATTATGTATTTACCTATACTTCAAGGAAGTAAGTAACTACTTTTTAACACTAGTATTACAAAGAAAACAAAAATCATGTTTGCATTCAATATCATCATGCTATTGCACAAAATACAAAC